>JAPDVU010000010.1:55046257-55646257 GCA_026230045.1 Corynorhinus townsendii
TCAGCACAGGGTGCCTCTTGGAAACATTGTCCGTGACATCCGAGCGAGGCAAGGCCTTGGCAACGGGCCTTCCCGCCTTCCCGCGGCTCAGCGTGCGGGGTGCAGCCCAGGCCTCTGCTCCTTGACCTTGGGGGCTTTCGATGCTCAGTCTCTGGACCACACTCGGGGGAGCATGCCGCCTTCATCCTCCGCCTTCACAGGTGCGGGAGGGCCGCTAGAGAGGGGAGCGCCCTGTTCAAGGTCACGGGGCTGGGAACAAGCAGCGTGGATGGACCTGGGTTTGCAAAGAGAAGGGGGGGGGGAGGGGGAGCTCCTCCCTGCTCTTGGGCCCCTTGTCCGGGGACCTCCTTCAGGGGCCTCCCAGCCCTCCTCGCTGCCCTTTGCCCTCGGGGGTCTCCTTCACTGCCGTGGCTGGGGGCTCACAGAGGATCACAGGGCGTCTCCTCCCGCACTCCGCTCCTTTCTGTACACGCAGCCGCAGCGAGCAGGAGCCGGCCCGATGGGTCCCCAGCGCTGCCTCTCCTTTCAGCGTCTTTGCTCTTCGTCTGCGGGAGAAGTCCCGGGCCTTGGGCATCACCTGGGAACGGAAGGGTCATTTAGAGCAGCCGGAGGTCTGGCTCACTGACCCTCCCCACAGCCCTGAGAGTGGGAGGAATCGGAGACTCGCACCCACACCTCCACCGCCCCACAGCGGCAGGTCCGGAATTTAACCTGGATCTGAGTTCTCCTTTGCACATCACCAGGCCAGGAGCCGGCCCTACATTGAGGAGGGAGTTTCACTTTGGAAAAAAACACACAAAAAAACAAAAACACTACAGGATGGGTGTCAGAGGTGAGGCCCCAGGTCCGCCGGGGAATGGCCCTTAGACCCAGGCACGCAGCAATGCGAGGCGGGGCCGGGAAGGGAGCGCGGCGGGGCTGGGGCTGGGCTGGGCGGGACCCTGGGGATGCTTCCCTGCTGCCCTCCGACCAGGAGCAGGAGGCTGGCCGGATGGGGAGGCTGGCCGGATGGGGAGACGGCCGGAAGGAGGAGGTGGAGGTGGTGAGGATTGAGCGAGCAGATTTGACTTGGGTGGAACAAACGGGGAGACAAGGTGCTGTCAGGGGAGGACTTTCGGAGGAAGGCCGGCAGGTCTGCTAGGAACCGAGCCATTCAGAGTCTTTCCCAGGCCCGCGGCC
The DNA here is from genome assembly GCA_026230045.1 of Corynorhinus townsendii. Lineage (NCBI taxonomy): Eukaryota > Metazoa > Chordata > Mammalia > Chiroptera > Vespertilionidae > Corynorhinus > Corynorhinus townsendii. The sequence continues at coordinate 55,047,437 of JAPDVU010000010.1, forward strand.
CCGCCCCCCGGCCTCCCCCAGAGCCCAGCCGCCCAGCTTTCTCCACCCGCAGCCTGTCCCCTCCCCAACACAAGCACCTTTCTTTTCCCCTCACCGGAGACGTGTCAAGCAGATCAACCTTGGGAAGGACCTTCAGATTCAGAGCCGGTGGGATGAGGCCAAATCCACAGGGAGGAGTCGTGGGAACATGGGGGCCCGGGACCCCCAGGGCGGATGCCGTCTTCCCTGCTGGAGGCAAGGCGTGCCCCCTCCTTTCTCCGCACTTCGAGGCACCCTTCTTTCTCCGGGCACAATACCGTGAGGGAGCCCGGGTTCCAGGCGGGTGGGACATGCACGCTGAGAATGGGGCCAGAAGGAGGGCTGTCTGCGGCCACGTGACTAAAGGCACGTGGTCGGGAAGGGGCAGGGGGTCCTGGGACTTTCTCAGCAAACGCTTCAACAGGCAGCCTCTGCCCTCAGAACAGGCGCCCAGAGGGTGCGGGCCGGGCTGGGGCCCTGGGCCGGGCAGCTGCTGGGACTCCCTCCCCCACGCCCCTCCCGCGCCCCCTCCCCCCCACGCTGTAGCTCCCAGCGACTGGGCTGGGCCCACGTGTGGCCCTGCGGACCGGCCACAGGGATGGGTGAGCCGGAAACCTGAGCAACACCCCGCATTCACCCCCGGTTCCATAGCTGGGGGGTGAGTCCGAATACAACCCCCACGTCGCCTTTGAACTTCAAGATGCCCTGTCCCGAACGGACCGCGTCACGCTCAGGTCGGCTCGGAGTGAAAAGGGGGCGCGCCGCGGGGAGGCGGGGCGGTGCTGGGGGGCGCGGCGAGGGGAGGTTTCCGGTCCCGCAGTCACTCGGGTTGTGTCTGGGTTCTCTTGCCATGGCGTGTCGCTGTGAGTAACGAGAGACGGCAATGGAAATGGGCTTGCCCGGCGCGAGCGCAGCCATCTCCATGTGCCCTGTGTGAGCGCAGGGGCGGGCGGCGGAGGAAGGTCCCGCGGAGGCAGCAGCACCTGGGCACGTGCGGGGGGAAGAGGGCCCTCCAGCCACGGGGCCAGGGCTGGCTCCCGTCGAGCCTGGGCCCTCTGCTGGCCGGCAGGGGTACTGACCCTGCCCGGGGCCCTGGCCCCTTAGGGAGCCAGCCTGGTGTGCCTGGTTTAAACTCCAGAGAACCTGCACCCTCAGGAGGAGTGGGGGAGGGGGCGGTCAGTGTGCTGTATTTGGAAGATCCCAGCATACCCCCCCCGCCAGGGCCTTGGAGTGGACTCTCCCCAGAACCCTGCCTGCTGCTCCCGGGCCCCTGCCCCCGCTCTGTGCTCAGGGGAGGCTCTGCTGCCTCCCTCCTGCTCCGGGCTCCGGCTCCGGTCCTGACTCTACGGAGCGCGCTGTGCCGGGGCTCAGGGCTCCCGCAGGCCCAGGGTCACAGGCCTGGGAGTGACCCGCCGACTCGGCCTCCAGGAGCACAGAGCACGCCCCTGTGCTGGTCGCTGCTGTCTTAGGAAGGGCAGGGAGTGGGACGCTGGCCCTAGCAGCTTGCTTTCCTTCTGTGCCTTCCCACCGCTGCCGGGCGCACCCACCCCTTCAGGGACGGTCCCTGCTGGAGGGGGTGTCCCACCACTGCCAGCACCCTGCCACAGCCCATGGGTCAAGACGAACACCTGGACTGGGTGTGGCCACTGCAGGGACGTGGGCAACGTATGGTTCACGTACAGTCACACTCAAAGATGTGCCTGTGTGCCCGTGTGGATAGACACGCATACGTGTACATAATGTGTTTACACATATGCATAGATTCAGCAAACAGATGGGCCGGTCATCTCGGTCTCCGACTTGGACCTGTGGGGCCTCCGGCTAGGTCGTTGAGCTCCAGGCCTCAGCTCCTGCCCGGTAACGTGGGCTCATCCCCGTTGCCGGGAGGCGCTACGTGAATTTCTCATGCACACGCACGCATGCACAGCACACACACAGGCGTGTGCGCACCGGAAGGCAGTTGCTGCTAAAAGCACATGTGTAACAGTGCCCCGTGGGCTTACACACGTGGGTTAACAGTACAAACGGGGGCACGGGGAGCACAGGGCACACAGTGTCACCGGCGTCCCCCAGGGGTGTGCTCAGAAAGCTCTAACTTACGCTGGCGGCCCCTTGCAGGTAGACTGTGATGCGCCACAGATGAGTTCTGTGTGTTTTGCCTCCAGAATAACCACCGCACAGGAACGCAAAGGAAGCGAGGGAAAGGCAACACAAGGCCAGGTGGCTTGTAAACAGAACGTTCTTCCTTCAGAGGTTATTGTTCCCGGTAAAGAGGAGCACAGAGCGGCCTCCTGGGATGTTCTGTCTGTTTATCCGAGACGCTTCTTCGGTCTCGAGCGCTCGTCTGACAGCGTGGGTTTTGAATGGACATTTGAGATGCTCTTTAGCTCGGTCTTCACACCGGCTTCTTTGCGGCGAGGCCGTATTTACACACGGTGATATCCACTCCTCGGGGTGTTCGGCTCCTTCAAACAAATGCACGTGAACGTCCAAAGAAAGGGACCTTTTCATTGGGGTGTAATCCATAGCCCCTAACATTCATCGCTTCAGGGTACCGGTGGGGGTTGCATACATTAGCCGAGTAGCACGGCCTCACCTCCATCTGATCCCAGAGCATTTTCGTCGCCCCAGAGAGAAGCCCGGTGCCCGTTAGCAGCCCGTCCTCAGGCCGCCGCCGCCGGCCCGCGGGCCATCACTGCCTCCTCAGCAGCCCTGCCTCCCCCGGGCGCTTCATCTCTGCCGCATCGCTGGCATCGCTGGCATCGCTGCCTCTGTGTCTGGCTTCTTTCACTTAGCGCGTGTCCCCCAGTCCGTCTGTTGCAGCGCTCAGCCACGTGGCATCAGGTTTGAGGGCGGGATCGCCATCACGGGAGCGGCTGTTCCCTCCTTGGGAACCGGGGGCCTGGAGGACAATGAGCGGGGTCCCCCGAGGCCACCCTGAAGAGTGGGGCATTTCTGTGGGCCTCTGACCCGGGCTGAGAGTGGACCAGCTTCCTTCCCCTCCAGCTCCCTTGCCCCCCGAGAGTCCCAGCCCCGGGGTCCACCTGTGGGGCGGGGGCCCAGCAGCCCTTTCCTGGTGGGGCCGTTGCATTCGATGAAGCATGCAGTCCAGGGCGCAGTCCCCGGGACCCCGGGGTGGCGGCATCCCACAAACACCGGGGTCCATCTGTAAGGGGGCGAGAAGGTGCAGCCGCAGCCCTGGCAGCAGTGAGGAGCAAAGGCCGTGGTGCCCGGGGGCTGGCGTGGAGCCACCATGTGCTGGCGGCTCTCTGTACCATCCTCCTTCTCATTGTTCCTTGCAAAGCCCTAGCAATGCCCCTGCCTCCCTCCCCCCGCCCCCCCCCTCCCCCCCGCCCAACCCTGCCCCAAGGACAGGGAGCCACCTGCAGGCTGTTGCATAATCCAGTGTGATTGACGGCCCAGCCTTCAGGCAGATTCCAGAAGCTGCCAAGGTCCGGCCCGTGGGAGCCCAGAGCCCTCACCTCTGCCCACTCCCAGCAGCGCCTTGGGCTGCCCGGCCCCTGGCCCTCGGCCTACTGAGCTGCCCAGGGCTCTCAGAGCAGGGAGGCCGGCGTGGTGTGTGGTGAGCCCGGTGAGTGACATGCCCTCCCTGCAGCCTGTGTTTAGCAGACACCGTATGCAGACCGAACGCTGCTGTCATCTCTCCCAACACAAAGCTCAGGGGTGCCAGGCCCTCCCTGGGGCGCCCTGGGCAGGTTGCCAGGGGCACGCTGCAGGGTTGGTGACATGTGAGCTTCGCACCAGCCTGACGCCCAGGCCCTCCACGGTCTTTCTCCTGGTCAGCACCACCCAACAGGAATGGGCCTCACGTTTCATTTCCCTGGTGACTAACACTTCCGGTTCCCCGCCCAGCTGATGGTCCCAGGTCCTGGGGGGAGCGCCTGCAGCCTTTGGGGGGCCATTACTCTGCCGACTACAGTGACCTCCAGTCAACAGCCAGGAAGACGAACAGCCCACAAGGAACTGAGTGCTGCCGGCAAGCGCACGAGCCAGGGGCAGGCCCTTCCCCAGTCCAGCCTCGGATAAGACCGGCCCCGCTGACACCTCCGTGGAAGCTGAGGCAGGTCTGGCCGGTTTCTCAAACTCATCTGCCATCCCTCTCCCTTGCACTCAGGCATGTGCACACTCCCAGACACACACACACACACACACACACACACACTGCTATCTACACTAAGTATGCATATTTCGTGTTTGACACAAAATGCACCGTTCCATGCTCTGTACTATGGAAATAAATGCAGATCATCGAAATAGAAACAAGCAAAGCTATTTATTCTGCGCTGGCTCTAACCAGGGAGTCGCCCCCATCACTAGCATTTGGCGGAGACACAGGCAGGGGGAGGAGGAGGTGGCGGGGGGTGACAGACGAGGTGGAGGGTGGAAAGGGAGGCTGCAGATGGGACTGACCGATGCCCTTGGCCTGGGGACGCTGGGGACGCTGGGGGCGGCCTAGCAACAGGCAGGACCTGCTATGGGATTGTTTAGGGGTGAGCACTGGGCTTTCTCCACTTGGTCCTGATTTGGGGGAGGGGGGCAGACATTCGGGAAGCTGTTGATTACGAACCAAGACCCAGGCCTCAGGCTCTTTCCAGTCTCCCCAGAGACCCTGGGATGCTGGGAGGGCCGGGAGCCAGGGTGCCGTGGGCGGGGCCTCTGTCACAGCCAGTAAAACGACACTGGCACGTGGAGGCTGCTGTGTGCATACAAGAGTGCACGGGTGAGTAATGGACCTTCGTCGTTGCCTAGCAACAACCAGGAATCAAACTTTCTCCAGAATTAACAGTGCAGCCCGGGAGGCAGTGGGAGGAAACGCTGGCGCTGAAGAATTATGGGCGGCCACCACTTTTTCTGTCCACGCTCCCATTAGCCCCGCGTCAAGGAAACACAGACAGTTATAAATACGCAACCTGGTCCGTGCAGCCCTGTGGTCACACACGAGGGACTCGGGAGAGGAGGGGAGCCCATCGCTCTGCTTTCCCCCTGACGTCCTCCGTCGTCAAGCCGGGAAGCGGGCTCGGCAGGGATTTCTCTTTCTTGTGGAATCATTCGGGGCCCTGCCGGGTTCATTAAAAGCCAGGGCATCGTCTGCACTGCGATGTTTCAGTCCTCTCGCAACAGTCCATCACGCTAATGAGCCGGGGGAGGAGGGATTCTAGAATGCAGCGATGTGCCAGGCAACATCCCACATGCAGAACGTGGTTATGGGGCCGGGGGGGGGGGGGGGCAGGGGGGGAGGCTGCTTTATGAATTTTAGAATGTCACTTGGATTTGTTCCGATGGGGGCCTCGCGCACGATCATCGTTGCTGCCGAGTCATCATGAATAACCTAATAGTATTTGTTGACAGTAGCAGTCCCAGCAAATAGCATCTGGCACGTCCGTCCTGCTCTACATCAGTAGTTCCCGAGTGCGTCCATGCAACGCTAGTCCCGAGTCCCGGACAATGTTTCCGTGGGTCAGAGGCGTGGCAGCAAACAACATGCTAGGCCCTCCCTGGAGATTTAGGATGTTCACAGCAAACACCCGCTTCGGAGCCACTGAGTTAAAAAAACTAGTCTCTGTTCAGAACCGTTGAACCACACTCGATCGTGGGAGAGTGCCTAGGTGGAGCACCTCTTGGCATGATGGGAATTAATGTTTCACGGAAGAGATCTTGCTGTTTCAGTCATGAAAAACAGGCTGCTCAGTAGTTGACTCACGAGACCCCGAAGGACGTGGTGGTCCGGCTGAAGCCAGCAAGCACACCCACCCCTGGGATCCGCACGCACATCCATCCCATTGCCAGTCCACGTCGCCCGGATGAACGGGTCTCGTTGGGCCGTGGGTCTCAGGCTGTGCATGCCTCGCTTTTCCAACGGAGTCTTCCATCCTGGGTGTTCGGAGGGGTTCCTTCTGAACATTTGCAAAATGCAGCACCTGTAAGGAGACATTGGCATCTTCACATGAGGCGTGGTGGGCCTGCGATCCCTTCGCGAGAGCAAGGGGCTCTCGTCCCTGTGCGACACAGCAGGGGGCCGTCAGCTGGGGTGCGGGAGAGACAGGGAGAGAGCGGCCCTGTCCTTAGCCCGGCTGAGGCCCAGGCTCGGGGCGGGGCCCAGGGCGGAGCTGGATGCCCAGGGTACGGAGGGGACCACAGACACTTGCTCCAAGGCCCAGCCCCACACATACCTTTCTGTAATTTTGTCTTTGGGTGTGGAGAATTTTCTAGTTTGAGTACGTTTTCTCACTTATCTTAATTTTTCTTTTAGCGGTTTGTAGCTGTTTCAGAAATCTTTTCCTCAGATAAGATCAGGAAGCCATTCTACTGCTTTCTTCAGAAGCTCCGTTATTTTAACTCTCAGACCGATGCTTACGATTTTCCACAGGTGAAATTGTGAAATAGAAAGCCCATTTTTCCCCACTCACATATTGGAATTGGGGGACAGAGGGAGTGGAATGAAAAGACAGTTTTCCCGTGAAAACCAAGGGTTTCCGTGGGGCTATTTCTGGACTCTGTTTGGACCGAGTGCTCTGTTTGTCTATCCTTGCGTCAATGCCCACACTGACCTAATTACTTCACTTCCTTCTAAGTGTTGACACCTAAAATCCTCTACCTTTCTCTTTTTAAACGAGAGGCCTGGTGCACGAAATTCGTGCATTCGGGGGGGGGGGTGTCCCTCAGCCTGGCCTGCACCCTCTCGCAGTCCAGGAGCCACCGGGGGATGTCCGACTGCCATGGCGGCAGGAGAGGCTCCCCCCACGGCCGCTGTGCTCACCATCATGAGCCCGGCTTCCTGCTGAGCAGTGCTGCTGTGTGGGAGCGCACTGACCACCAGGGGGCAGCTCCTGCGATGAGCATCTGCCCCCTGGTGGTCAGTGCTCATCATAGCAACTGCTCCTTCCGCCGTTCAGTTGATTTGCATATTAGGGTTTTATTATATAGGATATTATCATGGCAATTCTATGTCCAGAGCATTTCAATAAAACTTCCGGGTTTGTGTATCAGTATATAAATGCTCGCTTAAAAAGGATGATCTTATGGGTTTTTTATTGGAATTATATGGCGTCTACAGATGAATTGGGGGAGAATTGAAATCTTAGTAAAATTAAGTATCGCAATCCATGAACATCATCTGTCCATTTGGTTAGGTTTCCCTCAACATTTCTCCACAGTGTTTTGTGTTCTGTGCGGAATTCTTGCACACCTCTCCTTAGATTTATTGCCAGTTACTTGGTATTTTTTAATATTACGCATATTTCTGTGGATTTATTTCTGTGTACTTGAGGATTTTCCTACGCAATTGTAGACAGTAGTACTTTCAACTTTACTTTCCTACTCTCTGCTGCTAGAATATATAACCATAATAGTTTTCATGTGGGCCTCGCATTACCTTGTCTCCAGCGTCTTTGCTAAATTGACTTATTAATCCTAACTGTAGATCTCATTCATAATTATGCCATTTATGAAGACAGATGGCTCCTTTAATTTCATATTTAATCTTTTTAGATTTTTATTTGTATTTTGTGCATAATTGCACTGATTAATGTCTCCAGCACAGAGTTGATTAAAAATGATCAGCATCAACATCTTTGTTCTGTTCCCATTCCCAGAGGGAAGGCACTAAATATTTCACACATCGGGTGTGAAATAAGAAGAGGTTTTTTAGCTGATACCTTTTATCCGATTAAAGAAGTTACCTTAAACTCAGTTAGTTAATTATTTTTTATTGTTACACAGGTATCAAATTTTGTCAAATGCCTTTTACATGTCTATTGGGAATACCATAGAGCTGTCCTCCTGTGTTATTAATGTGTAAATTATAGTGATTACAATTTTAATGTCAAATCAAACTTCATTCCTGGAATAAATACGCTTGGTCAAATTGTATTGCTCTTTTATAGAAGCTGGGACATAAGAGGTAGTCAGTAGATAGTCCCTTTCACATCCCTCACCCTCCTCTTCACAGAATCAAGAAGGTGCCCCAGCTGGGTTTTCTTCAGTAGATAGAGTGTCATCCCGCGGACTGAAGGGTCCCAGGTCCAATTCCGGTCAAGGGCACATACCTTGGTTGCAGGTTCCCTGGGCCTGGTTGGGGTACTTGCAGGAGGCAACCAATCGATGTGTCTCTGTCACATGGATGTTTCTCTCTGTCTCTCCCTCGCCCTTCCACTCTCTCTAAAAATCAATGGAAAAATATCCTCAGGTGAGGATTAACAAAACAAACAAACAAAAAAGAATCAAGACGACTTATACGTGTGTGTGTGTGTGTGTGTGTGTGTCTATCCTATATAATAAAAGGCTAATATGCAAATTGTCCCCTCATTGGGGAGTTCTACCAGGGGACAGGGCCAGCCTGCCAACCACCCACACCCCTCCCCACAGCCAGCCCGGCCCCAGGCCGGATCCACCCATGCACGAATTTGTGCACTGGGCCTCTCATTCATACACACACACACACACACTCACACACTGGCACACATTAGAGCAGTTGTTCTCAACCTTCCTAATGCCACGACCCTTTAATACAGTTCCTCATGCTGTGGTGACCCCCAACCATAAAATTATTTTCGTTGCTACTTCATAACTGTAATTTTGCTACTGTTATGAATCGTAATGTAAATATCTGTGTTTTCCGATGGTCTTAGGCGACCCACAGGTTGAGAACTGCTGCTGTAGAGCCTAAGACCATCAGAAAACACAGATATTTACATTATGATTCATTAACAGTAGCAAAAATACAGTTATGAAGTAGCAACGAAAATAATTTTATGGGTGGGGGTCACCACCGCATGAGGAACTGTATTAAAGGGTCGCGGCATTGGGAAGGTTGAGAACCACTGCCTTAGAGATTATATATGTATACACAATATTACATATCATAGGAGAGATATATAATCTCTCATTGGAACCACCAATTCTGTCTAAGGAGTTTAGCAAAGGCATTCAGAAGGATAAGATAGGTAAATTCAGTTTAAAAGAATAAATAAGAATTTATTCAAGAATGTCATCAAGCAGAAGCAGCATAATTGTCTCATTAGCGCACTGAATGCCACGGGGCCGCTGCTGCACGAGCATCGCTGTCTCATCAGCGCTAATGGGATGAAGCAGCACCGCCTGAGCTCCCGTGAGGCCCCAGGGAGGAACCAACGTCGCAGAACAGACAGGTGACTTTAAGAGCGGACGGCGCTGTCAGAGGAGCAGCGACGTGTTGAACGGTCTGCAAGGGTCCCCCGAGTGCCTGGAAGTGAGCGCGGCTCCAGATGTTTCCCAGAGGATGCGCCCCGTCCGCCAGCACGGGCCGCGGTGGGGCCACCGGCGGGTGCAGGCGGCCCTTCCCTCGCGGTTGACAGGAGCCTCACCGGCACTGGCAGCTGGCGTGCACCGCACACCGCGCCGGCTCCTGGAGAGACAAGGGTGACTCCATAAGGAAATCGCCCGCGGAGGCTGCCAAGATCTACGGCAAGAACAACCTCCGGCCTATGGGACCGTGAAGAAGGAACTAGCATTTCATGCCGGTTGGCTGAGGCTGAGGGGGAGGGGAGGTTCAGGCGAACTTCTGCGACGGTATATTGTTACAGTTGTTCTGGTTCATCATTCGTTATTGCTGTTAACCTCTTACTGCGCCTCGTTTAGAAATTAAAAGTTGTCATAGGTACACAGGCATAGAAAAAACCATAGCTTACAGGGCTCGGTCCTACCCTCAGTTCCACGCCTCCACTAGGGGCCTGGGAGCCCCGTGGAGAAGGGGGGGCTACAGTGAACAGTCACCCATTCTTTTTTTTTTTTAAACATATTTTTTATTGATTTCAGAGAGAAAGGGAGAGGGTGAGAGAGAGAAGCATCCGTGATGGGAGAGAATCACTGATTGGCGGCCTCCTGCACGCCCCTCCTGGGGATGGAGCCTGCAACCTGGGCCTGTGCCCTTGACTGGGAATGGAACAGTGACTTCCTGGCTCAGGGGTTCATGGTCAGCCACTGAGCCACGCGGCTGGGCAGCAGTCACCCATTCTCACTCCGCTGAGAAGGGGATGGGCAATGGGTCTGGGCTCCGGGCTCACGCTGTCAGGAACACGGACTCCCCAGGTCAGGGACTGCCGTCTAAGCACCCAGGAAGGACAGTTTGTGGAGGGGGCGGGCACCCTCACAAATAGGTCATCATCACTAGGATGGGCAGCCCTGCCCCTCCCAGGGGAGAAGTTACATCTCCTGCAGCGGGTGGGCCGCCTCCTGGGACAGCAGCAAGCCCGTTGGATGACCACTAGGTGGCGCTGCTGAGCATTATCAAATCATCAAGGGGGAGCTGACCCCCATGTCGCCCTGTTACTTTGAATCCATAACCACAGCCCCGTTATTTCATCTTTCCCCTTCGTTTGCGGAAGGCACCCTCTCCCAGGTCCGTCCTTCTCATTACATTAATTGCTTCTTTATCGTCTGCTGGGAAGACACTTGGCGGCATTTCTGAGCTCAGGAGCCATCAAAGCAGAATCTCCCCCGCTCCCCGCCCCCCCATAATGTTGCCTATGTCAGACTTTTTTCTTAAAGTCACAGGATGTGGACGCCAAAGGACTCCTCTTAGGAGTAGAGACACAGAGAGGGGAGGGGACGTGCCTGTGAGGAAAGCAAGTCGGGAGCCCTGACGTTCAGTCACTTCAAGAACTGCTGGCCTATCTGTCCCACGCAGGGCCACGCTCTGGCCTAGGTCCCCCTGCGGCCCGCTCTGGCATGTCCACCCTCATCTGCCAGAAGTCCTTCCCAGGCCAGCCGCTCTGCAAGCTCCTCCCTGGTCCCCGGTGCCTTGGGCCGGATCCCCGCCCGCGTGTGCCTCTCCGTCCCTCTGCGGTCTTCCCTCCCTGAGCTCGGAGCCTCGGTAGGACCTGGTGGTGCGGCGCCGGGTGACCTTCTCACGACTGCCGCTCCTTGAGGACAGGGCCTTTCCCGATTCTGGGACTTCAGACGGTGTGGTAGGCACTGCAAGGGCTCGGCAAGGGTCGCTGTTAACGTGCGTACACATTCTAGGGGACACCCTGTATATATATATCAACACACATGCCTTTCAGTATAAGCATCAGACGTGTCGGTGTGTGTGTGTGTCTGTGTTTAAGCACATTTTAATCGTGGGGTAGAGTCGGAGTCTTTGCCCAAACCTTCCGATGACGATGTGCTGCGCTGCTGTCTGATCCGGCTCTCCGTGCGTCTCTCTGCACTGCCTCCCTCCCGTCCCCTCACACACACCCCCCAGCCGCTCCTCCTGGCGGCCGAGGGCACGAAGCTTTGTCCTTTTCAAGCCGATCGTATTTTCCTCCGCAGCTCCCTTGTACCTTATGCTTTGAAGCCACTGATCCTTGGGTATCATTTGGGTCTCCATTGGTTACAAGGCTCCACCACCCTCTCCCCAGTCTCTCTGACGATGGGGCGCTGCTCATCTGCTTCCCCCTCCTCTGCCTCCACGGCTGGAATGTAACGTCCACGGGAGGAGAGAGCCTGCCCGTCATGTCCCCCGTACCCAGCAGAGTGGAGATTTCCAGCACACAGCAGAAAATCGGAAAACACATGTGGAAGAACTGAAAACAGGTATACCGTAAGCCCATAAAAATCATGAGAATCATACATTCAACTCTTTGTGGTGGTCACTGCTGAAATGGAAAAACAGTGTTTTTATTATACTTGGCAATACCTTATAAATATTTTAGATGAAATCATTTGGATTTGGTGAGAATAAATACAAAAGTGTTTCACTTGGGATTTTACTTATTTTCTAACAATAAGCTATTCCCACCACTGCCCCCAAATTGTGATCTAGACAGGGAATGAGAAACCTTTCAGCATTAATAGAAAAGGGCCTCTGATGATGTCACATGGGCCACGTTCATGACATCCTTGAGAGCGTTAGTGAGCACCGTGAAAGGGAAAAATAGAATCACAGTGCTGGGAGGGACTGGCCGATAATCTACTCTACATTCCTCTTTCACTAATGAAGATGAGGATGGGGATGATAAGGATCATGATGAGGATGATGATAAGGATGTTGATGGTGATGGCAATGATGATGGAGAGATAGTGATGTTGATGATGATAATGATGTTGTTGATGGTGATGATGATGGAGATGATGATGATGATGATGGTGATAATGATGTTGATTATGGTGATGATGATGGAGATGATGATGGGGATGACAATGGTGATGATGATGATGATGATGCTGGAGATGATGGTGATGATGATGGTGATAATGATGGAGATGATGGTGATGATGATGGAGATGATGATAATTATGATGATGCAGATGATGGTGATGATGCTGGAGATGATGGTGATGATGATGGTGATGATGATGGAGATGATGATAATGATGATGATGGTGATAATGATGTTGATTATGATGATGATGGGGATGACAATGGTGATGATGATGGAGATGATGGTGATGATGACGGTGATGATGAGATGATGGTGATGATGATGGAGATGATGATGATGGGGATGACAATGGGGATGATGATGATGATGGTGATGATGATGGGGATGACAATGGTGATGATGATGGTGATGATGCTGGAGATGATGGTGATGATGATGGTGATAATGATGGAGATGATGGTGATGATGATGGAGATGATGATAATTATGATGATGGTGATAATGATGTTGATTATGATGATGATGATGGAGATGATGATGGGGATGACAATGGTGATGATGGTGATGATGATGGGGATGATGATGGAGATGATGGTGATGATGATGGAGATGATGGTGATGATGATGGAGATGATGGTGATGATGATGGAGATGATGGTGATGATGATGGAGATGATGTTGATGATGATGGACTTGATGATGGGGATGACAATGTTGATGATGATGGTGATGATGATGGAGATGATGATAATGATGATGATGGTGATAATGATGTTGATTATGATGATGATGATGGAGATGATGATGGGGATGACAATGGTGATGATGGTGATGATGATGGGGATGATGATGGAGATGATGGTGATGATGATGGAGATGATGGTGATGATGATGGAGATGATGTTGATGATGATGGACTTGATGATGGGGATGACAATGTTGATGATGATGGTGATGATGATGGAGATGATGGTGATGATGATGGTGATAATGATGGAGATGATGGTGATGATGATGGAGATGATGATAATGATGATGATGGTGATAATGATGTTGATTATGATGATGATGATGGAGATGATGATGGGGATGACAATGGTGATGATGGTGATGATGATGGGGATGACAATGGTGATGATGATGATGATGGGGACGACAATGGTGATGATGATGATGGGGATGAGATAATTGATGATAATACTGTCGTTAATGATGACAGTGGATAGGAACTGAGCATAGCTCTGTACCCCGCACTGTGCTTAGATATGTACATGCTTTGCTGCAGTTAATCTTCACAACTCCTAGGGCAGCTTCTATGGTCATCTTCATGTTTGTGAAGGGAAGACTTCGTGGTAGAGAGATTAAATTAGTAGCTCAACATCACATCGCTAGCCAGTTGTGAAATCTAGATCTTAATGTTAGCAATTGCCCAGAGCGGATTCCAATAATCACTTTGTTCACCTGGCCCCTGCTGTTTGCAAACCATGAAGTGCTGTTACCGAAGACTGGGAACAGTGCGAACAGAAGGAGGCCTGAGATTCCGCAGGGCAGGATGGGCCTGAGAAACTCCACAGAGGTGTGCATTGGCTTTAATCTTTGAAGGGCCATCAATAGATTCAATAGATGCACATGGACCTGTGTGTGTGAGATACAGTACTTTTAAAAACTGGGCGGTTAGCAGGGGGCAGCAAAGAGCATCACATGCTGTAATCATCACTTGGTGTGGCTGCAACAAGAGCATGATCTGAGGCGGGTGGAGGGGCAGGGCACAGAGGTCGAAGGATAAGGTCGGTCCCGCATCTTCGAAAGATGGGGGTTCCTAGGTGGTTTCAAGGAGGGATGCGCTCGCTGTCGTGTGTCGGGAAGCTCATTTCTGCAGCTGCAATGCAGGCTCTGGCGATGGAGATGGAGAGGGGAGAGGTGTCAGGGAGGGGCGGCTCCGTTACTGCGCACGCACCATGCTAGCAGGCCACTCCATGCCCAGGCTTCAGGTTCCCACGTGACACCGGAGGAATGATGGTAGCCACGTGGGGAGTGTTGCTCAGTGAATTAATGAGCCCGCCTCAAGTGCTTAGAGAATGTCTGCCAAATGCTGGCCTGTGTTTAAACGTTAACTCTCAGTAATAAGTTCACTGTAACTACAGAGACAGTGAGGTCTCATTAACAGGACCCGGTGATGGGCTGGCGTAAGGCGAGGCGGGCGGCGGGGCCGGCTCGGAGACCAGGCCTGGAGCTGGGAAGGGCAGGTGTGCAGGAGGAGCCACCCTCCCAGGGCCGCGAGGTGATGATGGAGATGCTGGGGTTGGAGGACAACAAGGGAGCTCTCCGGGGCCTCTTCCATCAGGGCGGGCTCTGCCGCTGGGGGTGTCACCGGTGCTAACAGCTGGGGAACCACCGCCCAGGTCCAGCGAAAATGAAAGCAGTAACGGCGCCTTGAGGCTCCTCCGGGTCCCTTCCCGTCCCAACGCCCATTTCCAGAGACAAGCACAGCCCTGGTTCCTACCACCAAAGAGGACGTTTTCCTGTGTTTGAAACACACACACACACATTCACACACTTACACATACACTCACACACATACATATACACTTACACTCACATACACATGCTCACACGCACTCACATACACATGCACACACTTACACATACACTCACACACTCCCATACACACACATACACTCACACTTACACTTACACTCACATACATATGCACTTACACTCACATAACACGCTCACAGACACTCACATACACATGCACACACTTACACATACACTCACACACTCCCATACACACACATACACTCACACTTACACTTACACTCACATACATATGCACTTACACTCACATACACACGCTCACAGACACTCACATACACTTTCACACATTTACACATACACTCACACTCACACACTCACATACACATTCACACATTTACACACACACACATTCACACACTTACACATACACTCACACACTCCCATACACATACATACACATACACTCACACTTACACTCACATACACATGCTCACACGCACTCACACACACATTCACACATTTACACATGTACTCACACATATACACACACACACACTACAGTGTGCGCCTCATTGTTCGCTCCGTGGGATCCTCTGAGCCCGATCTGTGCTTTTGTGCAGGTCAGTATTCAGTTCATTACCATCTTTTCCTACTCGACTGTGTGAATACACACACGTTTACCCACCTCTCCGAGGCGGGGCTGTTAGCGGCTGTGTGCACAGGGCGCTGCTACGTCAGTTCTTGTACACGGCTCTGGTAAACAACGCTCCCGGGTGGGCTGGGGACGGAGCTTCTGGCCACAAAGCATCACCTTGGTCCGCCTTTAAGATCCTGCCCACCAGTTACACACGTGGGTGTGGCAGTTTACACTGGAGCCCGGTTAGAGGGAGCAGCGCAGCGGACAGACCCTGCCTGGGGCTAAGCGCGCCCCCCTTCCTGGGGGCGTGGGGCGTGTACTGGGGTCTCACCGTAGCTCACAGTTGCACGGGAAAGAAGAGGGGGGACACTTTCCAGGCACGCTGGCCTTTTGGAGAAAGTTTCTGCGAAGTGCCTGATCAATCTCTTGCCCAGTTTTCTATTGAGCTCCCTTTGTTTTTCTTGCTGATTTAAAAGAGGTCTGTCTTCAGTCTGAACATGAGTCCGTCTCCATAAGTAACCGTCCCCTCCTCGCTGTGGCTTGCACAGGCCTGTTCTTAGTGGCACGTTTTGACCACTGGGAAGTCTTGGTTATATCCCCACGCGTTATCTTTTCCAGCACGCTCTGTGTTCGCGTCCCTGTTGGAGACTCCGCCGACATCGCACGTTAAGCCATCTCCAGCATTCCTTTACGGGAATGAATGCCGCGTGTGCGATAAAGAAACGATCAGCATTGGCATGTGAGAGATATGGATACCCAGGCGATCCAGAGCAATCCACGTATTGATGACACTGATGTGTGGTCAGCAGGAATACATTCTCTCCCAGCTCTCTACCTCCCGGTGTTTGCACCTGTTCTTGTCCGGTCTTAATCCTGTCGTTTGATATGAGTCTTCGTATCTGCTCATGGGAACCCTCCACACTCACTGTACTTCTTCAGGGTGGCCCTGGCCGTTCCTGGCCGTTCACAGAGACACGAAAGTGAGTGACTCGGAGAAAGGAGCGATGCCCACTCCGATCTTGGACTCACTTCATTTTATCTTTACCTTCTCTAAGGATTTCTCCCCAAATGCTAACTTCCTGGGTAGATTGTCTGTGCCTGTAAGTACACACACTCACAAACATACACTCACGCACACACACATGCACACATTGACTCACACGCATAGACATGTGCACGCACGCACATGCACACTGACTCACATACACATACACATGTGGACGCGCGTGCGCGCGCACACACACACTGGACTGTGCTCGCGGCTGCACATGCACAGTTGCAGTCCGTCCACGCTGGCACGGGGGGCTGGGCCCCGGGACTCGCTCCTGCTCCTGACACGTCAGCGAGGAGCCCGGGCGCTGTGGCTCGAGCTCCAGGAGCATCGCTTTGGGAGCTCCCGCTCCGAACCTGGAGGCCTCGCCCCCTGAGAGCCCAGGCTCACCCCGGAGAGCCCAGCCTCACCCCCCAGAGAGCCCAGCCTCACCCCCCAGAGAGCCCAGCCTCACCCCAGAGAGCCCAGCCTCACCCCAGAGAGCCCAGCCTCGCCCCCCGAGAGCCCAACCTCGCCCCCCGAGAGCCCAGCCTCGCCCCCAGAGAGGCCAGCTGAGCGCTGGAGGCCAGCGCAGGCCCAGCCCACACGGCGCTGACCGCCAGCACGTGACAAGCGCCCTGGGGATGGTCCCCAGCCCCGCCCGGGCTCCCGGCTGCAGCCGGGCCGCTTGCAGGATCTTACAGCAATAGTTCTTTGCCTGGATTAAACCTCCGACTTGGGGTAGTTCTTTACACAGTCATGGTATGTATATGTGCACATGTGTGTGTGCATGCATGTATTTGGGTGGTTTGTTACATGTTCATAGAATTGTAATGTGTAATAATATTAGTGTGTGTGTGTGAGAAATAGAGAGAGAGAGAGAGAGAGAGCTATTTTTAGGATTGCTTGTTCTAACACTGTGTTTCACTCACAGTCAGAGGTGACACTTGGTAATTGTGGGACAGTTTGCCGTGGTGAATGGCGGAGGAGAATGCTGTGATTGGCGCCTGTGGATAACCGGCCGATGCCCTTACTTAGCCCAGCCATGGGCGGGGGGGGGGGGGGGGGAGGTAGGGGGGGCGGTGGGCAGAGACCGTGCGCTGCTGCAGTGGTAGCTCTGCTTCCAAACAGGTGAGTGCCTCGGGGCTCGGCGGTCCGAGTGACAAGCCCCGGAGTCACGGACTGAAATTGTGCAAACGCCGGTCACAGATGCTGTTTCTTACTTCCTGTGACCCAAGGGGCACCTCGGAGAGCAGGTGCGGACGGCGCTGCCAGGAAAGGCTAGGTTTCCTTAGAGGGTCGCACTCTTTCGAACGGACGTACTTACGTGGTGGAAGCGTTTGTCATGGGGAAGGAAGGCCAGCGTGTTGCAGCGAAAGGGTGGGAGCGAGGGTGTCTCCGTCCTTCTCTCATGTCCCCGGTACAGCTACAGCGCCGCGCCCCTCAGAGGGCGGAGCCGTGGCCCCACTAACACGGGACTCATCGCTGTGAAAATGCCAGCGTCCGCAAATTACACACGTTATAGATCACTCAGCAATTCAGGGTTATCGCCACTGCATTGT
Organism: Corynorhinus townsendii; assembly: GCA_026230045.1. NCBI lineage: Eukaryota > Metazoa > Chordata > Mammalia > Chiroptera > Vespertilionidae > Corynorhinus > Corynorhinus townsendii. The sequence goes on from JAPDVU010000010.1 coordinate 55,065,365, forward strand.
GAGGTCTCCTTGACACTCCATGCCATGCATCTCCCACCTCCCACCCTCCCCTGCCCGCCACCCGCTCCCACCTGGCCCCGGGCTCTCGCACGCCCACCTGCACGGAGCAGCAGCAGGCTCCGTGCCCTCTGCTCCCGGGATGGCGTTGGACTTGGCTGAGGGGAGGCGGCCTGCTCTCTCCCTGCAAGACCTCTGCAGGGAGGCCAGACTCTGTGACCCCCAATCCCAGTTCCCCTTGGGGGTGCTCGCTGCACAGCTCATACTCTCTGGGTCTGTAACTGCACCCCCACCACGCCTGCCCTCCCGCAGGTCCAGGGGTGCCCCGGCCCACAGCTGTCACCAGCTTCAGGATATGGCCTCTCCCTTCTGGACACCCTCACTCCCACCCTCAGGATGAAATGGTTCCTTTTACAAACCGTGTCTATGGAAATGCTTCTTCATGACATGCCTGTCACCTCTTTCCTGCCAGGATGTAATAAAAAGTTAGGATGATTAATTTCCCAGAAAATTTTACTTTTAAAATTTGGGCTGAGCCCTAACCGGTTTGGCTCAGTGGATAGAGCATCGGCCTGGGGACGGAGGGGTCCTGGGTTCGATTCCGGTCAAGGGCATGTACCTGGGTTGCGGGCACATCCCCATTGGAGGGGTGTGTAGGAGGCAGCTGATCGATGTCTCTCTCTCGTTGATGTTTCTAACTCTCTATCCCTCTCCCTTCCTCTCTGTAAAAATCAAAAAAATATATATTTAAAAAATTGAGGATGAGTCGTAGGATTGGGTGCTACTTCATCATGTGCAAAACTTCCGTTCAATCTCTGAGTTGAGGCCAAGTGATAAGACACAATAGTGGCGTCTGTCCGCCTGAAGAGTGGTGAGTCCCAGAACTCTGAATGTCCCTTGGGAGGGTGCTCGGCCTCCTCCAGGCTCACTGCTGCCACGGCTTGAAGAGCGCCCCCACCTGGCCAGGAACAGCCACAGAGGTGGGCCATTCGATTGGAAAGGCTGTGAGCACAAACGTGTTTCATCTCGTGTTCAACAAGCACAGTGCGTGACGTGGAGGGTGGCATGTTAACAGACGCATGCGGTTGTGGCACTGCTTGAGGAAGGGCCCTGCTGGCTTATCAAACGCTCGCCTGGGACACCGACCCTCGGTGGACGCAGGGTGCGTGGGAATGGCATGTCGGAATCCGCCCCCCCCCCCCGTGTGCCATTATTGGAACTGACCTTAAAAATCGTCACTTAGTCAAACTGCAGCTCAGAGGCAATCCCCTCACCCATACACAGAGGCAAATACCCGGTCCGGCCAGCGGCGGCAACAGAAACGCAATTCTTCTTATTTTATTTTTAATTTTTATAGATTTCAGAGAGGAAGGGAGAGGGAGAGAGAGAAACCTCAATGATGAGAGAGAATCATGGGTCGGCTGCCTCCTGCACGCCCCCTACTGGGGACCGAGCCCGCAACCCAGGCGTGTGCCCTTGGCGGGAATCGAACCCAGGACCCTTCAGTCCACAGGCTGACGCTCTGTCCACTGAGCCACACTGGCTAGGGCAGAAGCGCAATTCTCTCATTGCTCTCACGTCCTGGGCAAACCGAGTCGGAACGTGTGTGTGTGTTTCATAGTCGAAATCGGCAGTTCTGTGGCCGTGGCTCGACCAACGTGCTCATGATCTCGACGTTCCACGTGAGCGTGTGTGTGTGAGAGTGAACATTTACTGCAATCGTTCTGAAATCAGTCCAGAAGCACCCTGGCGCATTTTATGCTCATAAACAACCTTGCGTCCTTAGCCCCGGCTGTCGGTCTGCTGCTGAGATGGTTGAATCCCTCCGTGTTCATGAGAACATTAAAAAGGAAGGCTCGATCTCTGGCATGTTTGCGTCTGGTCAGGAGGGCAAAGCCGGTATCACGAGGAGTCCCACCCCCACACACGGTTATTGTTTCTCCATGGGTAACGAGAAAGGCGGTGAGGAGAGCGAGTCACGTGACACGAAGAAGCAAAACCTGTCCAAATCTCAGCCACCCTCGCGGGGAGAGGTGGGGAGGAGCACACGCGTGTTTCCAGCCAGCTTCTCTGTTATCCGAGCAAAGCCATGTGTGTGCGTCTCCCTGAGGTTGGTTATCTAGATTTTATTTGCTTTGTGGCTCTGTTTCTACGTCTCCTGTCGTTTTTATCTGCTTCCATCGTTGACTCAAGCCTCTCGGCACAAAGGGAAGCAGAGCGGTCACGTTGCCTTCCCGCTGAGTCTGAGCCCGGGGGAGGGAGGCTGGGCCGTGTCTCAGGGTGACTGTGCGACCCGGGTCCCTGGGCCGTGTCTCAGGGTGACTGTGCGACCCGGGTCCCTGGGCCGTGTCTCAGGGTGGCTGTGCGACCCGGGTCCCTGGGCCGTGTCTCAGGGTGGCTGTGCGACCCGGGTCCCTGGGCCGTGTCTCAGGGTGGCTGTGCGACCCGGGTCCCTGGGCCGTGTCTCAGGGTGGCTGTGCGACCCGGGTCCCTGGGCCGTGTCTCAGGGTGGCTGTGCGACCCGGGTCCCTGGGCCGTGTCTCAGGGTGGCTGTGCGACCCGGGTCCCTGGGCCGTGTCTCAGGGTGGCTGTGCGACCCGGGTCCCTGGGCCGTGTCTCAGGGTGGCTGTGCGACCCGGGTCCCTGGGCCGTGTCTCAGGGTGGCTGTGCGATCCGGGTCCCTGGGCCGTGTCTCAGGGTGGCTGTGCGATCCGGGTCCCTGGGCCGTGTCTCAGGGTGACTGTGCGACCCGGGTCCCGGCTGGCACCGCAGGTCCGTTCCTTCCATGCTGGAGGCCTCCGTTTTCACACACGTAAGAAACAGGAAGTTTGAACATGAACTGCGATTCTCAGACATGACGGAGCACCCGTCTCGCGGGGGAGCCGGAGCGCGCACATGTGACCGAGTGCTCCTCCTGCCGTGGGACAGACGTGAGGGAACACCCGCTTGTCGCCAGCGGTCCCCATCCCCAGCGGACGGTACTCAGGATGTCTTGGGGTCCGGGAGGAGGGACAGTCCAGAGCCTGTCTCCTAGCACCTCTGGGAGCCCCCCTTTGGCGCACAGTGCTGTCAATCACCACAGGGGTTTCGCTGGCCATTCTGTATTTTCCATAAAATACAATCCCTGTTCTCAGCAATTTGTAATTTCAGTTAAAAGCTGGACAACGCATTTCTCCACGTTCATCTCTGAATCATCATTCGATCCTCCTTTGCACGACTAACTAGGCTTCCTGGCTTTCATCTCCATTGCTTTCCTCTGCGACCCGGAGGTATTTCTGCACATTTCTCATCTGAATTATTTATTGCGGGTCTATGCAATTTTACATCTCCAATTTTTTTTAGCCCCCAGCTATGTGGCATTTCTCTTTTCAGCTGGATAACTCCCCCGCCGCCACACACACACACACACTCCCATGGCCCTTTGTCTTAGATTTCGCTTACTGAGTGGTTTTCGGCTCCACCTTGTAGCGGCTCTGTCTTCCTGTGTTTTGGGAAAAGCCAAACAGATGAATTCCTGTAGAAATGCGACGACATTTCAGAGGGGAGCCGGTGTTCTCCGCTGTCATCCCTGAAGGATGCGGTTCTTTTCTGCATTGTGACCAGTCAGCAGTGTGGGTGCCAGCGCTTCTCTTGGCGTCCTTACACGATGGATGGTCAGGATCCCGCTCAGAACTGCCAACAGGCGTCCTTACACGATGGATGGTCAGGAACCGCCCCCCCCACCCCTCAGAACTGGGAACAGGCGTCCTTACACGATGGATGGTCAGGACCCCGCTCAGAACTGCCAACAGGCGTCCTTACACGATGGATGGTCAGGAGTCCCGCTCAGAACTGGGAACAGGCGTCCTTACACGATGGATGGTCAGGACCCCCGCTCAGAACTGGGAACAGGCGTCCTTACACGATGGATGGTCAGGACCCCCGCTCAGAACTGCGAACAGGCGTCCTTACACGATGGATGGTCAGAAACCCCCCCACCCCTCAGAACTGGGAACAGGCGTCCTTACACGATGGATGGTCAGAACCCCCGCTCAGAACTGCCAACAGGCGTCCTTACACGATGGATGGTCAGAAACCCCGCTCAGAACTGGGAACAGGCGTCCTTACACGATGGATGGTCAGGACCCCCGCTCAGAACTGCCAACAGGCGTCCTTACACGATGGATGGTCAGGACCCCCGCTCAGAACTGCCAACAGGCGTCCTTACACGATGGATGGTCAGGACCCCTGCTCAGAACTGCCAACAGGCGTCCTTACACGATGGATGGTCAGAAACCCCGCTCAGAACTGCCAACAGGCGTCCTTACACGATGGATGGTCAGAAACCCCGCTCAGAACTGGGAACAGGCGTCCTTACACGATGGATGGTCAGGACCCCGCTCAGAACTGCCAACAGGGACTCCAGTCCTTTGTGCCCTCGGGAGCTGTCCAGATGCTGAAATGCTTGTTTTTTCGACCATCTCTTGGCTCCTTGAATAGAGCGCTCCCCTCTGTCGTATGTAGAAACCCCCTTCTGACGTCTGACCTTGGCGAATCAACGCATCTCTCTGGGTTGAGATGTACTCGAGGGCTTTCTTACAATCCTCATGAGGGTTCAAATTCCACAACCACAGGGCCACCCCTTTGGTCCCCATCTTTCCAGCCAGCACGTGGTGGCCCAGGGAAACATCTCTCCCCGTGTGTTAACTTTGGGGTTCCTCTTGTTTATTCTGGTGGAGACCTTGGGGCCTTTGCGTGAATTGTTGGTAAAGAGAAGAGACCTCGCCCAGCTGCAGTGGCTCAGTGGTTGAGCATTGACTTATGACCTGGGAGGTCACGGTTCGATTCCCAGTCAGGGCACATGCCCGGGTTGTGGGCTCCATCCCCAGTGTGGGGCGTGCAGGAGGCAGCCGATCCATGATCCTCTCTCATCATTGATGTTCCTATCTCTCTCTCCTTCTCCTTTCCTCTCTGAAATCAATAAAAATATATTTTTTAAAAAGAAGGGGAGAGAGGGAGAGAGAGAGGGCCCTGGCAGATTCTCTGAGCTCTGCTTCATGTTGAACTCATCGATGACAAACATCAATGCACCGGTGAAAAAGGAACTTGGACATTTTCATCCAAACACGCCACGTGTGTTCATTCCTCCCCACTCACCTGTGCCAGCTCCTCTGCCCAGAAGTCCTGGCACCCTTGCCTTCCACTTCTGCCACGGCCACCAGAACAAAGACCCAGCGTGTGTGAGTCGCCCGCCTGGTGCTTCTGAACCCATCAGAGAACGTTTCCAGGAACCCCCAAGGTTATAGTCAGGGTTACACGTGAAGCGCTTATTGGTGACTCCAGGGAGGGAGCTCATCGAAGACACCGGATGCGAGAGATGGGTGCACCTGCAGAGGTTCCAGAAGAGCCGCTCAGCTGTCCTGTCGTGAGTGACTGTCCCCTGAGAAGGTGGTAAAAGTTGTAATGGAAGCACAAAACGCTCGTACGTCTGAATTAAGAAAAAGTATCTGCACCCATTTAGGGTAAAGATGCATTTTTCATTTCTGCTTTTCTACTCATTATGGGAAACCTTATAAAGTCGATAATCTTAAAGTCAGCATTTTTCGTGGCACCAAAGACCATCGATGAGTTATGGCTTTGCATTATTCAAGGGTTTGTGTATTCAGGATTGTTCTTATTAACACCATAAATGATGAGGCAGCTTTGACCTTTAAACCCCTCGTGTGTGGATTCAAATTGGGGTTTGCACCCATGAGCAAGGAAGAATGGCATTGAAATCCACTGAAGTTTGAAGTTAGTCTTGCTTAACGGTTCATGCATTTTCTTCTCCTGAAATTCCTGCGTATCTTGCTTCTGCTGTAATCAAGTCTCCTCCAAGGACAGAGTGTCACATGCTCAGAGGAGAGGTGGGGGAGGGGTGCGAGCGGGGGTGGGGGGGTGTGCTGTAGAAGAAACAAAGGCATTTATTAGGCAAACACTTCTGCAACCCTGGAACTCTGCAGGACAGGATTTCCTCCTGGACAGTAACACTCTGTTGTAAATTACATTTCTCTTATTTCATTTAAAAGATTTTTATTGATTTCAGAAAGGAAGGGAGAGGGGGAGAGAGATAGAAACATCCATGACGAGAGAGAATCATGGATCGGCTGCCTCCTGCACGCCCCACACTGGGGATCAAGCCCACAGACTGGGCATGTGCCCTGACTTTCTGGTTCATAGGTCGATGCCCAACCACTGAGCCATGCTAGTCGGGCTGAAATATTATCTTCATAAATGTTACTTATTCAACATTCCTGCAGAGAAATCATGTCCTCCCGTCCCCCCCCCCCCCTCCCGCCGCCCCATCAATTTCAAACAGGAGAACTTGCAGCTTACAAAGATGAGGTGACTCACCCAAAGTAACTGCTGGCTAAGGTAGGGTGGGGTTCTAGGTTGAAAACCACTGATCTAATTCAAGTCCTTCGTTTTCCCCACAACAAGGCTGAGACCCAGCGAAGAAACGTGAAAATTCAAGAAGTTAACCCTCATGTGTACAGCGCATCCACGTGTGCATCTATCTCTGTCACACGGGCCCATTCAAACGCTGCGCCTGTTCTACGCTATCGGCAGGCCCCCGAGGGAGATAAGCAATGCGATTGCATAGAAGGGAGGGCCCCCCTTTGAAGGTTAGTGAGAGGACAGGAGCCGGCCCGCCCTGGGAGGTGGAGGCCTGTCATCTCGTTACGTCCCAGTGGGGTGATTGCAGGCTCCACTGTGCTGACGAAAGCTCTCGCGTACTCAGCACTTGCACGGGGCAGACCCTGTGTCAGTGCTTTTCGTGAATTTGAACCTGAGTCAAGGAAAGGTTCGTTAACACGCCCAAGGTCACGTGGCTTGTGACTGGAGATAGAGCGTTTACCCCAGGAATTCCCACTCAGACGCCAGGATCGAAATGGCTCATTTGTCCAGTCAAGACAGAAGGAAAACATAAAAAAATTACACAAAAAGCCTATAACAGGTGGGGTATGGTGGATAAATCATTGAAAAGCACTAGGAGTGTGGCAAAAGGATCGTTTGCTTGCGAAGCCAGCTCTCGCTGCCAGGGACAGGACTCGGCGCGGGCGCCAAACCCCCTTGGCGGGACCTCGGCCAATCGCAGCCCTCGGGGTGGGGGGAAGGGCGTCTGCATTTGGCTAACTGACCGCGTCACGTCTGCCCTGAGAGTCAGACCATCCTCTTCAGAAGGCGCTAGAAGACCTTGGGCGGCGTTTTGCAGACTTGGCCGAGTGACAGCGTTTTCGGGTGTCTGTCTCCTCATTTGCATTCCAGGGATGGTCGAGCTGACAAGACAGCACGCCACGCGTTTACCGGGAGCCAGCGTCTAACCTCCCGTGTCCGGACGAGACGCACATGGGAGTGGGGCCCGGGAAATGCCCGGGGTTGAGAAAAGTTTGGGAAAGAATAGCAGCTTCTGCGGTTGCTAGGAGACGAAGTTAAGTAAACGGTGCGGGCCGTGGGACCCCTTCCAACAGCTTGCGGTGTGAGCGGTCACTCCTCCTCCACCCTTTGCGCATCCAGGTCCCAAGAAAACCCCTGCTCTGTTCTTACTCGGAAACCTCCAGGGCGTCCCCGGTCCACAGCCATCAGCCCTGCTTCCAGGGCCGGGTGGGGCTCAGTGGGAGGAGCCTGAGCCCTGCCCTGGAAGTGAGAATGTCACCCCGCGTCCCTGCGCTGGGCCAGAGCAGGAATCTCCCACCCTTCGGATCGAGACGAGGAACTCGGACAGTCTCCTGGGCAATCACAGCCCTGGCTCTTTCGAAGCCTTGAGTCCTGGCCCTGCACCGTGGTAGAATAACACACCCCTGCCCCCCATGAACTTTGCACTTAGTGGGCCCAACAAGTGCACCCCGTTGGCGTGGGGTGGTGAGGAGCGCTGAGGCTGGGTGGGGCTGGCACACAGTGCTGCGTGGCTGCTGATGGGCACGGTCCGCGGCCTCAGCAGGGTGGGCGCCTGTGAGCTTGCCAACAGGGAAATCTCGCGTCATTCTCTCAGGGACTGAGACTGATGCGCCACGCAGGTGGGCGACTTAGAATGTTAACAACCGGGGGAGCGGGGTGGGAGGGGGGTGTGCTGGCATCGGTAGGAGCCATCGGATCGGAGCAGAGCCACGTCAGAGGAATTTCGCCCGTGGTGTCATCAGAGAGGGGAGGCGGCTGCCGGCTCAGGCGGATCTGGGGGAGCGGAGGAACCTCACACTCTGGCCACAGCTTTGTACAGCCGACCAACGGAACTGACAGGTCCTCCGAGGCTTTGTCTCGCTCTGCGGGACGACTCGTATTTGCCGAGTCGATGACGCAAGGCCGAGCGCCAGCTTCCCCGTTTCTCCAGGGGAGACGTAGCTGCCGAAACAAGCAGCTCCTCCTCTCGCGCGGGCGAGCTCCATCGGAGGCCGGACCCTGAACCGCTGATGCCAGACGCTGGTTTAGCAGGAAGAGATCCTGCTGCCGCCCTGGGTGCCGGACACTGTGTGCGTGTCCTTCCGGTTCCTTGGAGTAAAGACTCTGTGAGCTGAAGACGTACTGAAGCTTATGGCGTGTCCATGCCTCGCCCAGAGCCCGTGGGGGCAGACCCCGAACTTGAACTCACCTCTGTCTGTCTGTCTGTCCCCAAAGCTGTTCCCACAACAGGCCCCGTCAGAAATGTTTACACCTTCCTGGAATGAGTTAAGTGAGATGCTGCCCTTTTTATTCTTCTAGAGCAGGGCACAGACACCCAGTGTGACGGAGCACGGGGAGCGTGAGTCAGACAGCTGTGGTTCTGATCCGGTTCTGGGTCCTCCTGTGCGGTCCATTTGGGTCGATGTTGGGGAGGTGAGGTCAACTCTGAGCAGAGGAGGTCTCACTCTAAAAATGGGATGTAGAAAGTGCTCGTAAAATGAATTAGCGTTTGCTTTAATGGCCGTTGTTTGTGCAGATGTATTCATGAGAGCGACTTTGGCCATCCTATATAATAAAACCCTAATGTGCAAATCGACCGAACGGCACAACGACCAGTTGCTATGATGTGTACTGACCACCAGGGGGCAGACGCTCAACACAGAAGCTGCCCCTAGCCGGCAGGCCCCAACCACCGGCGGCAGGAAGCAGGGCCAGCAAGTGGGCAGTGCCAGGCCAGCCACTATACATCCTGGCTTTTTGTCCACTTTTTGGTCTGTTTTCTCAAGAATCCTCACATACTGTCGTTGTCCCTTCTATGTCTTCAGTTCAGAAAGTTCGACTGTGACACAGCTCCCTCCTGCACGCATGGCGATACACTCCCCCGTGGTGTGAGACACTCTGGGCTGAGCCTGCTGGAGGGCTGGCCCTCTGCAGACAGTGGTGACTTCTCTCTGTCTCGAGGTCCCTGCCTCCTCCCCTGGAACCTGGCTGCTCCCGGGGCCACTGCTTCCGAGGTTCTTGGCAAAGGAGAGTGTTTCCCTCTCCATGTGGAGACGTGGTGAGCCCATGAGACTAAGGCGTAACCTCGAGGGTGGAGAGTGGGTCAGCCAGCCCACTGTATGCCAGGGATACAACTGGATTCAGGTTTCTGGAAACATTTTGATAAACACACCAGAAGGGTGGGGATATAATGCAGGTGGCAGGAGGAAGGCAAGGTGGCCCTCCCAGCAAGAGTTGGGGCAGGGCCCTCGCCAGTTTTGCTCAGTGGATAGAGCGTCGGCCCACGGACTGAAGGGTCCCAGGTTCCATTCCGGTCAAGGGCATGCACCTTGGTTGCGGGCACATCCCCAGTAGGAGGTGTGCAGGAGGCAGCTGATCGATGTTTCTCTCTCATCGACGTTTCTAACTCTCTATCCCTCTCCCCTCCTCTCTGTAAAAAATCAATAAAATAAAATATATTTTAAAAAATAAAATACAATAATGTCCAGGTCTCCAGCAAGTGCCCACCCATACGGGCTTCTGACCTTGTCCTTTTAAAACTCAGCGTGCACATTCATAAAGCACATGGCGTCCGACCAGCCCTTAAGGGGACAGTGCATCTGGGCGGTCCCTCTGCCCCGAGGCCTCCTTTGCAAACAAGAGGAAGCCCAACCTCTGAACGGCAGCTAACGGAACAATAAAAGGTCCGTTTCACATGTATACGAAATAGCATCCAACTAAGTTCTCAAGGGAAATGGTCAGAACTAACCCCCTGGGGAATAGCTTCTTGTAAACCCGACGTGCATTGAAAGGCGTTGGACTTCGTTCGTATTTTTAAGAATTCGAGTCCCTTTTAAGGTGCTTCTCGATCGGTGACAGACATTCAGGAACGCTCACGGGAAGGTCATCAGGGCAGCGAGGCCCTGTCATGCCGTAAATGCTATAAACGGGCGGTCCGGCTTAGGTAACGTTTTCCTTACAAAACTGAGGTGATGGTCTCGGTCCTTTGGCCCCGAGCAGCTCACCAAGGGCGAACCACGGTTTACCGGCTCCAGAAGGAGCCACGTGTCCCTCGGAGGAATGACGTGCCTAGAGATGCCGGCTCAGCTGCAGGCCCACGCCACACTCACCTCCCACATGCTCACACCGCCCTCTGAGCCCAGCGGCCCCGCAGGGGGAGGTCAAGGGGCGGTCCAGGCCCAGGTGGGCACCGTTACTGCCCCTTGTGGGGGAGGAGCGGGAGGTGGATAAGGAGAGGGCTGAGGCTGCACTCTCGCTGGGTGCGTCAGGCCCTGAGGGAGGGTGGGTGGGTGGGTGCTGCAGGGTGTGCTGGCTGCTGGCACTGCGGCAGGAAAGGGCCAGTGTGGGGTGGGCGTCCAGCCGCACGGCCCGGCCTGGTTCTTCACTGGGGCAACGCTGCTGCTGCCTTCTCTTCCTAAGGCTGTTTCTCTGCTCGCTCACCCTGAGCTGCTCTCACTAGAAGACGCTGTCCCCCTGACCCGCAGGGGCGGGCGTGGGGGCCTGTGCCCTGCCCCTCATGCGCAGTGTCCGTGAGACTGGCTCTGGCCTCTTCTCTGCGGAGAAAGCCTGCTTTCCTCCGAAGCCCTCTGTCCTCCGCGAGGGACCCTGAGACCTGCACAGTCTGTCCCTCTCGATCTTCCCATCACCGCGAAGCCTGTACCGCCGACCTCCCAGCCCCTCCCTGTCACCACGTGAGGCTGCGTGCCGTCAGCTCCGGGTGCCCAGGGGGAGGTTTGGGGCACCTCGCTCGCAAGAACAAGGCAGGGAGACCCTAACCTCGAACCTTCTAGAGAGGAACAGATGGGGGTCTCCGAGACCTCCGTTTGCTGTGGAAACAGCAGTGGGTGGGGGCACGCCGGGCACCCGAGCCTGTGGGCTAGGCCGCAGGACGGGCCGGGCAGGGCGGAAGGGCCAGCAGGTCCTAGCATCCTCCGGTGTCCGGTGGAGCAGGCCGGCCTGGCCGGCTCTGAAAGACTAGCTTTGAGGGAAAACCATAACATTATCAGGAAAACGCTGCTTAACCGGAAACCTCGGCGATATGCACGCGCCCGCTCTCCTCTCCCCCGCCTCCCACCCCCCACTACCCTGTCCCCAGGGCGAGGGGAGCTGCTGTCCCAGAACCAACCAGCGCCAGGTGTGGCCTCTGGCCGCTCCCCTAGCACCTGCTGCCGCTCAAGGTCAAGGGGCTGGAGCGGAGCCGCCTCGGGCTCATCCTCTCCAGAGTCTCCGACGGGCCAGGGGCTTAGGCTCAGCCGCCAAAGGGGCAGCCAGGGGGCCGCCAACACCATGCCACCCCCCCGCCCCCCGCCGTGGTGGCTGCGGGCTGGCGGAGAGCTCTGAGAGCTAAGGCGTCAGCGTCCTAGTTTCCTCCTGAGTGAGAGCAGGTGGCCATGAGGCAGAGGCCACAGGCACCTGTGGGTTCGGGGTGGGGGGCTTGCCAAGCCCTCAGACCCGCACAACTAGAACCCTCCACGAACCGCCCCAGGACATGGCAGAGGCGCTGTCGCTTCAGGTCAGCCTGGGACCCAGTGCGGCCGCCCCGCTTCCCAGCTCTGCTCGGACGTCAGCCTGGGCCGGCGCGACCTCGCCACCCAGCCCGCTCCGGCCTGTGAGCGGCTGGGGGTGAACCGCAGGCAGCAGCCGCCCTGGCTGAGGCTGTGGTCTCCGTGGGCGGAGGGGCGATGCTGCTTCTCGCTCCCTCTGGGGCGGGGCGGCGGGGGGGGAGGACCAGAGACCCTGAGGGAGGCCAGCGGCGTCGGGGGACTCCCTGCCTCTCGATGGTAATGGCTGTTTCGGAAAGCGATTTGGCATCATAACGTCCGGAGCCACAGAAATATTTATGTCCTTTGACCCAATAATTCACTTCTGGGAACGGAGCCCGAGGGCGTACGTTTACGTCTGAGAAAGAAAGCAACATCTACGTACAAATATATTCCCTGAAGCACTATTCTTAGTGGGGGAAACTAGAAGGAGCCTCGCGCAATCAATAGCAGGGAAATGCCTGTAAGTTACAGCATGCACACTCCGGGAAGGCAGCGCGCTGTGAAATGAGCGAAGAAAAGTAAAGCGCCTGGAGAAGCCCTGGGCGCAGGGTGGACGGAGGCGGCCGGCACGGCTGGCCAAGTCCGGAGCTTGGTCCCTGCCCAGCGGGACTCCCACTGCGGGAGCATCTCAGGGCCCCACCTGGGTGTCTGGGAGCAGTGTCCTCCACACACTCGGAGAAGTTTCCAGAAGTCCAAGCAGACCCTCAACCCCAGGACCCTCCCCACGCTCCTTCATGCCAGGCCCTGCTCAGGTGTCCCCTGACCTTCTCCCCAGACGCAGCCTGGGCGGCTCGGGTATCTTCCCCCCTCACCTGCCTGTGGTGCCCCAGGCGTCAGGGGGACCCTGAGGAGCCACCAGCACGGCCTCGGCTCTCGGAGTCACAGCTCGCCCTGGGCAGGTCCCCGCGCCAGGCTGCCAGCGCCTGCCCACCCTGCAGGGAGCCACGAACACCTGCGGGGAGCTCCTGGTCCTCGCCCACCTGCTTCCCTGCGGGGGCTGGGGGAGGACACAGAGGAGGCGGGGCCTGCCCAGGCCTGCCCAGGCCGGCTGGTTGGCTCAGGGAGGCGACGCCTGCATCTCAGGGTTGCAAGTTCTCCTGTCTCTCTCCTGCCGCTGAACCGCCTGCGTGAGCAGCCAGGGGCGCACAGGCAGGAGGTGAGAGACTGGCACTGCGGGGGCAGCCACCCTGCACTCGCTGCTCCACCCCTCACTGCGCTCTCTGCCCACGGCCCACCCCAGTGGCACGATCCCCTCAGTGAACGTGGGATAGGGAACTCGGAGTAAACCAGTTACCCACGTACAAAGCGATTCACTCACTCATCCACCCATCCAGCCATTCACTCTCCATCATGTCATTCCCTAAGTGGACTGCGTGCTGAGCTCTGTGCTGTCTGCGTGTCCCCTACGCGTCCTTCGGCACCGTCTGAGCTGGGGAAGCCGGCGGGCTCGAGCAGGACTTCTAACACGTTCACCCGAACACCCTCATCACCCAGACCTCCGGCTGCGGGTGCCAGATCACCCGTCAAAGGGGCTGCTTAACATCCCTGGGCCAGCAGCTCAGAGTCCCCTGATTGAAACCCGGGGGGGGCAGAGCCCAGCAATCTGCTTTAGCAAGTCCTGCAGGGGATCCTGGGGTTCTATCCAAGAATCACGGTTTAATTCCAAAATGATCTCCAATGCCGGTGTTTCTGCCAGCCCTTTAAAGACGCCTCGGGGAGGGGCAGCCAGCCCGGGCCAGCACAGGGGTTCAGAGCAGGGAATCGTGCCCGGCTGGGGTGGCTCAGGGGTTGAGCGTTGACCTATGAACCAGGAGGTCACAGGTTCAATTCCCAGTCAAGGGCACATGCCCGGGATGTGGGCTTGATGCCCAGTGTGGGGCGAGCAGGAGGCAGCCGATCCATGATTCTCTCTTATCACTGACGTTTCTCTCTCTCGCTCTCTCTCCCTTCCTCTCCGAAATCAATGAAAATGAAACTTTAGATAAAATAGGGAATGGGGAGTCAGACAGCACCGCCCATGTCACCGCTGGTTGTGTGACCGCAGGCAAGCGGCGTCTTCTCGGGAGGGTTGTTGGGAGCTCGGGAAGGGGCCTGCTCCCGCTCCCAGAGACTAGAACAGGGAGAGAGGGCGATGCTTCTCTAAGTCAGAATCACTATTCCACACCCTGCAAGATGGAAGCAGTGGCCGGCCAGCTTCTCACAGCCCGCACGTCTCCTGGCTGGTGCCAAGGCCCCGCTGCCTTCATGCAGAGAGAGTGCCGGTTCCACCCCACAGCCCTCACTCTCCCCGCCCCCCGCCCCGGCCCCGGCCCAGGGCGTACCAGTCCTCATCAGTGCAAGGAGCCCTGACCCGGTCAGTGCCCAGCGACATGGGCCTGTGAGGACACGCTCACTGCTGAGCCGCCCTCCTCTTCACAGCCCCACGTTGTGGGGGACTGTCTACTTCTGGCTCCGACAGGCCGCGGAGCCTCAGGTTCACAGGGAGCCCCGCTGTGAAAGGCATCAGAGGAGACCCGGATCCCCTCAAAGCCCAGTGCGCACGTGCAGTTCCCACGGAAGGAGGCCGTGTCGCTTTGAGGTCGGCGACCCTGACACCCCGAGAGCACCTGGCGGAGCGGGACCTGCAGGAGGCCGAGGTCTCGCTGTGGCTGCTGGCGGTGGGGGGCGGGGGGGCGGGGGGGGCGGGGGGGGAGCCGTCTGAGGCCGGATCAGAGGGGCTGGCCCCAGCCTCCTCGCTGATTAGAAGCTGAGTTCGGGGGCACCTCCGCATAGCGCCTGCCTGCCTCCTGCGGGCCACACAGCACAGGCGGCCTCCGCGGAGCGCAGCCTCACCTGCCAGGGGCTTCGCAAGGGCTCCCTACGCCCTGCAGGTGGGGCTGGGTTCCAGTGCCCTCCGGAACTTCCCGCCGTCTCCTGTGGCTCCGTGGGTGGCTCTCCGCGCCAGGGTGGCTTGCCCCTCCTCCAGGGGACAGCGGGCAGCGCCTGAGGACAGTTCCTGCTTCTCTGAAGTGGGCATAGCCCAGGGAGGCTGCTACCCTCCCCCCCCCCCCGCCCCCCGCCACGCACGGGACAGCCCTGCACCGCAGGAGGTCTCCATCCGGAACACGGCCCGAGGGGATGGCGGTGCCGTCTGGGCTCCCACGGAGGTGACCCAGAGGGCTACCAGCGCACTCACCCCTCTATTCATTCAACCCCGTTCCTCGGGTGCTGTTTCCTCTGCTAGAAGGGAGGTCCTTCCTGGGAAGAAGTAGCATCTTCCTACCAACTAATGGATACAATGTATCCTCCCTGTTCTATGCACCACCTATAGGGGGTGGGTGGGCTATTAGGCAGCCGTAGGAAAGTAGGAAATTACAATTAGGAAGACACTAAACGGTGGGGGAGGCAGGACGGGGGTGGGGTGGGAGGAGGACCCTCAGCAGGGACGCCTGAGCAGAGGAACCTGAGCTCCACGCCACCAGAGGGCGCTGCGGGCACAGGGAGAGGAGCCGGCCCGGGCTCCTCCCCCAGTCTGGCTCCGAGGGCTTCTCAGGACCCACAGAAATAGAACTCAGTGGAAACGCTGTGTAGAAAAGGCAACAAAACACGCCCACACCTCTCTCTGCGCATAGATTGCACATCCCCGAGGACGCCGCCCCCCACATCCTTCCCAACCAGCGTGACTCAGCAAGCTGTCCCCAGAAGGCAGCCTGCCACCAACCCCACCGCAGGGTGACGCCTGTATTTCTGAATAGCAGAGACTCGACACCCTCAAGGGCCTGCGGGGGCCGCTCAGGCCCCTCTCCCGGCTTGGCCACCTCGGGCCAGGACCGCCGACCGGATTTTGTCCTCGTCGTCCTCTTCATAACACTGAGAATTATGAACACAGAGGAACAGGCTAATCACACGCTAGCACGTGCCCTCCAACACCCCTCCAGGTAAGAAGGACTGCGGAGAAGAGGAAGCCGACGCGAAATAGCTCAGCCGTGAACGCGTCCACACCAGCACGGGAAGCCAAGGCTGCGCGGGCCGCGTGCGGTCCCCCCACTGAGCCCAGCCTCACGCAGCCGCCTGGGAGTCGGGGAGGCAGCGTCCTGGGCCTGAGAGACGGGAGGTCTGAGTCCGGACACGGCTCTTCAGCCGGCTGACCCTTGCTCTTGTTACTGACCGTCGCTCACCCGCGTTGATAAGAGGAAAACAGGCGCAGCTTTCCGGCTGCTTCTTTGGATCGTCACCCATCGCCTGTCACAGCTGGCTAGCTGGCCGTCTCAGAACCCCTAAACCTGCTCTCTGCTGTCCTCGTCCTGGAAATGAGGGGAACGGTTACGTTCTCGAAGCACTGCGTGAGAATCAGACAGCAAGCCCGGCCGGTGTGGCTCACTGGTTGTGTCCCAGGAGCACAGGCCCCAGGTTGCGGGCTCCGTTCCCAGGAGGGGGCGTGCAGGAGGCGGCCAATGGCTCTTGATATTTCTCTCCCGTGGGTGTTTCTCTCTCTTCCTCGCTCTCTAAAATCAATACAAACATATTTTCTTGAAGAATTAGCTATGGAGTATTAGCATGCCTTGCCCTTAGCGTAGAGCAGGGAACCAAACCCCGAGCGTCACCCCTGAGATGGACAATGAAAATGGGGCTCACAGACAGCCAGAGCCTGCGGGTGAAGTCCCGGCACAGCGACTTGGTGGAGGGGGTGGGGGGAGCAGCGCAGAGGGGCCCCTCCCGCACATGAGTCACCGCCTCGCAGGCCTGTCTGCGCGGCCCTCCTCCCCCTCCCCCTCCGGTGGGCGGGCGAGGGGGCGGGGCTGCTCAATGGCCCCGTGAGGCTGGAGGCGGAGTGAGTGCTCCGGGAGATGAGCACTTGGCAGGAGATGATGCGCACCGGCTTCCCCAGGTGGGGAGGTCAGAGAGTTGGCTGCGCCCCGCGACAGGAAGTGACTCACCCCGAATCACAGGGCTGAGCCGGCCCGGGCTGGGCTGCAACTGCTGCTTCCAGAAACGAGCGCCCAGCTGCGGGGGGCGGGAGGTCTGCGGGGAGCGCGGGGCGCCTGCCGGGGCCTGAGACAGGGAGGTTTCGTGGGCAGAGGGCTTGGGAGGCGGTGTCATGTGTGCGTTGGCGTGTTGAGCCTGGGGTGGCCCCAAGGCGCAGAGCCGGGGTCCTCGGCGTGGCGTCGGGGTGCGGGCTGGTGCAGGGGAGTGAGGCTTGGGTCCCGGCCGTGCGCACCAGGCTTTTCTTAACCTGCACCTGCTCGTCTGTGAAATGGGGTAGGAGTGACAGGAAGCTCCCAGGGTCACCATGAAACTTACACCCTTGGACACATGAAGCTCCCTTTCTCTAAGGCCGAAGACTTCTCTCTGCGTCCTTCAGTCCGTTGTTTAAGGTTGTCCTGTTAACATCCATCAGGCTCATTGTCACACGGGAGCTGCTTGCTGATGCTAAACCCTGCCCGAGACAGCGTTCTCCCACGGTCGCGTGCCTGCCGCGGGGTGTCGGGGCTTTATTTGGGGGGGGGGGGGCGAGCCAGAAATAAGCAGGTAGCACATACACACCTCATCTCAGCAGCGCGAGAGCCACGGCCGCCTCTGCAGGGTGAGGTTTGCGGTGGGTGAGGGAGGAGGTCCCTGGGGCCGGGCCTGACCCTCTCGGGAGCTGGTCCAGGGTGGGAACCCAGGGTGGTGGCCGAGGGTCCAGGCAGCGGGAGGCCTGGAGCTACCGCTCCCATGTGGCCTTGGGTCTCCTCGCCCCGCCCCGACTCCCATTATCCCGTTCTCTGAAAGTGACGACGAGGCATCCGTTCAAATAGTCTTTCTTCCAGATGGTTCCATTTCCAAATGTGGTGCAGGTAACCCCGGCTGGGCTCGGGCTGCCTGTCGCTGCACCCAACAACACAGGCGGGGTTGAATCGTATCAGGCGTTTATTGAGAAGGCCAGCCCACCAAGAAGACAGGACGCTTACAAGCGTTCAAATCCTGCCTTACAGCAGGTGCAGGGGCAGGGCTATGAAGGGCAGAGGGGTGGGGGGGCGGAATGCAGCTCCTGCAGCCCTGGAGGTCCGCAGACATCAGCTACTGCCCTCGGTCCCCAGGCGGAGATGATGTTTTGACCCCTGGTGGGTGGGTCTGACCCTGCGTCTCGGTTCTGCTTGCTGGGTTCACGGCTGAGTCACCTCCTCCATCGCTTCAGACGGGCCTCGGAAAGGAAACGTAAGGAAAACTCACCCCCTGTTCATACTAGTGTGTACGGAACGTGACCGCCTGTGCACACAAGCACGCGTGTTCTAAGAATTCAAGGTAATGATTTGTTTGTTACCTCGGGGGCTCTGTCGGGTTCTAAGCCCCCTATCCGATGGACCTCATCGCACCCTGCCAGGGAACTGGGGAAAACGACCCAAAGCAAGACCAGCAGGGCCTGATCTATCTCCCGCCCCATCGGGGCCTGAGCGCGCCCCAAATCCTGGCCTGGGCGGTGGGGGCTCCCTTCACGCCCTAAGAAAGGGCCCCGCCTTATGCTAATTTCCCACCTGCAGGTCCTGGGCAGGGGCAGGGAGGGCAGGGGAGGGGAGGGGAGGAGGACAGCATTTCTCACTGAGGGAACACCCTGCTCCCCGGGTTCTGAATAAGAAGGAAAACCTTGAACAAGCAGCAGCTGGCTGGCGGCCGCGAAGGCGGGGGGAGGACGGTGGGCAGATGGCGTGCCCGGGTGAACAGGCCGAAGGGCAGTGACGTGGTCCTGAGGTGAGCGGCCATCACGCCTCCACGGGAGATGAAGAAGCGATCGCCCCTCAAAGGCGAGGAGAAGGCCCCTCGCCCGCCAGCCTCGCGCTGCCGTGGGCCTCGGTGGTGGCGCCTGCGAGGGGCTGAGTCAGGCTCCCACCGTGGGCGCTCTGCCTCCCTGGCGGGTCCGGATGAAACCCGTCTTTCCTGGCTCCAGCCCTCCCCCCTCGCTCCCCGGCAGGAGTAGATGCTCTGATGTTGAACAGCGCGGGATCCGGGCGCAGGCACCTGACCGCCCGTGTCTCTCCCTCTCCCCGCGTGGTGAGCTCCGAAGCGGGGCAGCGCCGGTGTGTGCGTCCATCCGAAAGGCGTCTGCGACGTGTGTTCTGTTTGTTCCGTGGAGGCACTCTTGTTCATAGCAAGCCGAGCCCGGCCGGCGTGGCTCAGGGGCGGAGCGTCGACCTAGGAACCAGGAGGTCACGGTTGGATTCCCGGTCGGGGCACGTGCCCGGGTTGGGGGCTCCATCCCCAGTGTGGGGCGAGCAGGAGGCAGCCGGTCCATGATTCTCTCTCATCCTGGGTGTTTCTCTCTCTCTCTCCCTCTCCCTTCCTCCCTGAAATCAATAAAAAAAAAAACACTTAAAAAGTAGAAAGCTGAGAAGAGAAAGCAGGTGGAGACAGAAGAAAGAAACTCAGCTGTTGTTCATCTACGGCCTGCTGTCGGCTCCGATTCCAACACGATTAACAAGGCAAATCCCCGAGTCTCTCCGAGCCCAGTGTCCAGCGAGAGGGCAGGTATGTACACGTGTCATTTCTGTGCAACCGAGTGGTGGGAGTTAGATGCTGGGGGAGCACATGGCTCTCTCTCTCCTCCCCCAGCTGGGCAGTCAGGGAGGCTCCCTGGAGGAGGCAAGTCCTGGGGGTGACCGAGCTCATACCTGGGAGACTCAGAATGCAAGCTGACCCTTGGCTGAGCACCAAAGCCCCTTCTTTCCACACGCGGCGTCGCTGGAAAGGCCGAGGGTTTAAAGCAGAACCGCACACGGGGGTGGGAGGGGAGGGGGGGGCGTCTCTTATGGGAGGTCCCGCTCAGAGGGACATGAGGTCGCTAAGCTGACGGCCTCGCCGAAGAGCGGACAGCGAGCCCTTTGCTGCGAACCCTCTCCGTGCCCGCCCCTGCCTCAGGGGACCCCTTTGTTCACACGATGTCCATGGAGCATCAACTCCACGCAGCCTCTCCCCGCTGCTGGATGGGAGCAGTGGCCCCAAAAGGACAGCGACACCCCCTCTTAAAGCTCCTTTCCGCCCGCCGACCGAGTTAATTCAACACCCTCCCAGATGGGTGTAATCACCCTCACTTCACAGGTGGGCAAACTGAGGCGGGGCCGTTCACTAGCTCGCCCAAGATGCGCGGCTAGGAGCGGCCCGCACGGGATTCAAACACGGGCCTGGCTGGCTGCTGGGGCTGTTTCCAGCCTCATGGCCCCTGGCGGAGAGGGGCGGTGACCAGCCCTGGGACGTCTGAGCTGGTGGGGGCCCCCGGGGATGCCCAGGCCTGACCCCATGAGCTGGGGTCTGTTTCCCCCCGCTCCTTCCACCTGTCTGTCTCCGGCCGTGAGCACCGAGGAGCTACCTCCTCATTTTACGGAAGAAGGGGTGGCTCAGAGAGGTGACCCCCTTTCCGCCTTCCTCTCCAGAAACAAAGTGAACATGATTCCGGACCCTGGAATGCCCGTTCTCGAAATTGTGTCAGTTGTTGATGTTGGGGAGAGGAGGGGGAGAAGCATCGGTCTGCTGTTCCGCTGGTTTTATGTATTCCCTGGTTGGTTCTCACCTGGGGGGCCAGACCCACACCTTTGGCTTCTCTGTCAGGGACCCCGGACTCACACCCTGGCCCTCACCGACAGCCAGCCCCTGGACTGCTCGCTCTAAAGCACAGTCTCCAGGACTGTGGAGCTCGTCCCACCCACAGCTTTTTCACAAAGAGGGAGGCGTCCGAGGGAGGGACACGTCCCTTAAACTGGGCCCAGAGGCCAGGAGCCCGGGCCCCGGCGGCTCCTTCGCCGTGACTCTGCCCCTTGGTTCTCACTCACAACCCGGCCCGCTCCTGGGCCTCTAGGAGGCGATTTCTAAAGCTCTCGGGGCTCTTGGGCGAGGCTTTCTGAGCCCAGGACCCCTTGGAGCCTGAAAACCCATGTCCCGGGCTTGACGCCCCCAGGGCTGAGCCGGCCTGGCCTTCAGCCACAATGACCCTGGAAGCCTGGAGACGTCCTCTGGCCTTGGGGACGGTCACCAGCTTTTGTGTCGGGAAGAAACGCTTACAACCGCCCTGAGCTTCCCCTCTCTCGGGCCCAGCTCGCTGGCGGCGCGCCCGCGGTCTTGCCAGGGATGGAGCGATCCAGGGGCATCCACCTACGACGGGGAGAGGAAAGGGGCCGCTGTGACTCCCACCCCGGTCAGCTAGGAAGAGGAACCGGCGCTGTGTTTGAGCGCATAGCCTCTAGGTGACTGACTGTCTTACACACGCAGCAACTGCTAGGAATCGGAGGCGGGCAAGAGCGAGCGGCCTGAGCCCGGGGAAGGGGCGAAGGGTAGACGTTGGAACGAGTGGATACCAGGCGCTCGAAGAGCTGTCCGCACCCCTCTGTCCAGTGCAGCGCTATTCACAGCAGCCGCGGGAGGGAGCAGCCCGAACGCCCCCTAGTGGGGGGGTGGGGAGGGGGGAATTAAAACCGTATTTACCCACCCACTGGAATAGGATTCAGCCTTAAAGAAGGAGATCTGCCCTTTGTGGCTCATGGATGCCCATTGGAAACGTGGTGCCCAGTGAAAGAGCCAGGCACCGCGGGACAAAGAACAGGAGGTGCTGCTCCTGAGGACCCGCCAGCAGCGGGCTCACCGCCGCAGAACGCACCCCTGGGGGGGGGGGAGGGGGGCGGGGAGGCGGCAGCTGCTGCCCAGTGGGTGTGGCGTTCCCGTGAACACGAGGTAGGTAAGTCCTTCACTGTTCTGTGCCAAAGGCTGACATGCAAGAATCCATCGTCACCTCAGCTCCGACGCGTCAGAAAAGCCTGGGAGTCGGTGACAGGTCCGCGACTTAGCAGCGCGGTTATGCGTTTTAGAGCCTCGGTCTCTCGATCTGGAAGGGGTGGCTCGGCGGTCAGGGGGACGTGGCCGGGAAGTGTGCAGAGGCATCTTGGCACGAACTAGGCGCTCGATACAGGCGTGCGGGTCACGAGGCGGGAGCACAGGTGAGCGGGGGGCCTGGCGTGAGCTCAGGTGCGAACACCTGGGCCTCGGGTGTCCGCGGGGCACCCTGGCGAGGTGTCCCAGGGCAGGACGGCACACGGTGCTCAGGGGACGCGGTCTAGCGGGGGACAGGTTAGGTGCCCGGGAGCCAGTGAGCAGGAGGACGGGGGCGGACAGAAGCCGCCCAGGAAGCCTCTACACTGGCACCCAAAGGCGGGCCAAGCTCCGTCTGTTCCATCACTCGTTTCTGCCCCTGGTTTCCCACCGGCTCTCCCGGCGGGAGCGCGGTGCAGTGCGCTCCGACTGTGCGACACCTCGAGGAGTGGCGCGTGCAGGCGGAGACACATCCCATCGTTCTGGTCCCGGTGCTCGCCGCCCGGTGGTTGGCATGGTGACATCGGTGACGTCGGTTAATAGCCTTGGGAGGCACCTGGCAGCACAGCCAGCATCACCCCCTGCTCTACAGCTAACAGGCAGGGAGGGCAGGTCGCCGTTCAAGGTCACAGAGCCCCCAGCAACAGGGCGGGGCAGGACGAGGGAGGGGGACCCACGGGGTGCTTACCGGGAGCCAGGCGCTCCCACACGCTCCCTCGGGAAAGACCACTGACCGGGGTCCCTGGGGCCAAGCCCACGCTCACCCGGCGCCCACGGTGCACCCCTGCCCCACTCACACTGCCCGGCCGCACGGCACGGAGGAGTGAGGGGCTCCAGTGAAGAGCCTCCCAGAAAAGCGGGGTAGCTGCACCCTGGAGCCTGCCGCCATCCTGAGAAAGGCAAGCACGTTGGCCACGGGCTCTGAGCCCCGCTCTCCGCCCGCCATCGCTCACCGTGTGCGCGTCATGAGCGACGCCGGAGCGCAGGGAAGAGGCCGTCTGGGTCCTGGGGTCCCCCGTCCATCCCTGTCCATCTCCGCCCATTCCCATCCACCCCGTCCATCTCCGTCCATCCCTGTCCACCCCCTGTCCATCTTAGTCCATCTCCGTCCATCCCCGTCCATCTCCGTCCACCCCGTCCATCCCCATCCATCCCCGTCCATCCCTGTCCATCTCCGTCCATCCCCATCCACCCCGTCCATCCCTGTCCATCTCTGTCCATCCCTGTCCATCCCCGTCCATCCCCATCCATCTCCGTCCATCCCCGTCCATCCCTGTCCATCTCCGTCCATCCCCGTCCATCCCCGTCCGTCCCTGTCCATCCCCGTCCATCCCCATCCATCTCCGTCCACCCCCGTCCATCCCCGTCCATCCCCGTCCATCCCCGTCCATCCCTGTCCATCTCCGTCCATCCCCATCCACCCCGTCCATCCCTGTCCATCTCTGTCCATCCCTGTCCATCCCCGTCCATCCCCATCCATCTCTGTCCATCCCTGTCCATCCCCGTCCATCCCCGTCCATCCCCGTCCATCCCTGTCCATCTCCGTCCATCCCCGTCCATCCCCGTCCATCCCCATCCATCTCTGTCCATCCCTGTCCATCCCCGTCCATCCCCGTCCATCCCCGTCCATCCCTGTCCATCTCTGTCCATCCCTGTCCATCCCTGTCCATCCCCATCCATCTCTGTCCATCCCTGTCCATCTCTGTCCATCCCTGTCCATCCCTGTCCATCCCCATCCATCTCTGTCCATCCCCGTCCATCCCCGTCCATCCCTGTCCATCTCCGTCCATCCCCATCCACCCCGTCCATCCCTGTCCATCTCTGTCCATCCCTGTCCATCCCCGTCCATCCCCATCCATCTCTGTCCATCCCTGTCCATCCCCGTCCATCCCCGTCCATCCCCGTCCATCCCTGTCCATCCCCGTCCATCTCCGTCCATCCCCATCCATCTCTGTCCATCCCCGTCCATCCCCGTCCATCCCCGTCCATCCCCATCCATCTCTGTCCATCCCTGTCCATCCCCGTCCATCCCCGTCCATCCCCGTCCATCCCCGTCCATCCCTGTCCATCTCCGTCCATCCCCATCCACCCCGTCCATCCCTGTCCATCTCTGTCCATCCCTGTCCATCCCCGTCCATCCCCATCCATCTCTGTCCATCCCTGTCCATCTCTGTCCATCCCTGTCCATCCCCGTCCATCCCCATCCATCCCCGTCCATCCCTGTCCATCTCCGTCCATCCCCGTCCATCCCCGTCCGTCCCTGTCCATCCCCGTCCATCCCCATCCATCTCCGTCCACCCCCGTCCATCCCCGTCCATCTCCGTCCATCTCCTTCTCGCCTAGAAATAGACACAGCCCAGCAGCCCCCCAGGCGCTCTAAGCAGCGTGGGAATGAATCTGCACAGGAAACCCTCGCGACGGGAGGCGCGTGGTCACGAAGATTTTCCGATTCATCTCATGGAAGAACGATTCAGTTTCGGGTTGAGTGTGACCAGGTGACCTTGTCCCGAAGGCCCTTCGGCCTCTCGTCAGAGGTGCCCGTCCGGTGGGCACCGTCAAGGGGCCGTGAGCTTCCAGACCCACGTGGGCTCCGGAGGCAGGGAAGGCGGCGAGGCTGCAGGACTTGGGAGCCTGGTGACCAGGAGGACAAGCAGAGACACCCCCACACAGCCTCGGCGGGGTCCCCGCGTCCCTCATCGAGCCCTTGGGAAACACAGCCCCCTTCATTGGGGCTTCCCCGACCCCATCCCTTCCCTCCTTCCTAGACCTCGTCACCCCTTGGTCTGCACCTGTTGTGTGCCTCAGGGGAGCACGGCCCTGGGGTCGGAAAGATCCAGAGTGATAGGTTTTGTCCCCCAAGAAGGAGATGCTGAAAACCTTCCTCCCTCCCTGGCCGGTGTGGCTCCAAGGAGAGAGCGCTGGCCTGGACTGAAGGGTCACGGGTTCGATTCCGGTCAAGGGCAGGTACCTGGGTTGCAGGCTCGATCCCCGGCCCCATGAAGGTGCGTGCAGGAGGCGGCCATCAGTGTGTCTCCACACCAGCCACGTGGGCCGGGAGGAAGCCAGTCCACCCAGCAGGGAGGCGAATGCCGGTGGGAGAAGCACCAAGTGACCTCGGAGTGGGTGGCGGCCTCGGGGGCCGGGGACGACAGGAACGCCACAGGCTGCGGGAAAAACCCTGGGGTCCCAGGGACAGAGGCCGGGGGCGGGCGGACCGGTCCGGAGTGTGGTGGGCAGTTACACGCAAGCGGCAGGTCAGAGGGCGGCACGTCTCCGACCCACACGGGCCACAGAGACGTTATTAGCACGTGGGCAGGGCCGATGGCCGGCCAACGAGGTTAGCGCTCCCTCTATTCCGTCGAGACGTTTCCAGGACTGACAGCCAGTGCCGGGCCTGACCCTGGACTCGATCTGGAGAGGAAAACGGCTCCAAATGACATTACCGGGTCAGCGCAGAGAATCGGAAGGCAGGTGCACAACTGATTAAATGTCGTCTCCACGTTACCTTGATTGGACCTGACGCGTGCCTTCCTGGACCTGGGGGTGGGGGGGCGGCCCCTCTTCTGCAAGGTCCCCAGGTAACTCCGGCCCTTCCTCCGGGCGGGTGCTTCTCACCCTGGCTTCGGGCTCCTTATCAACGCCGGGTCCTAAAAGTCCCAAGGTCATTGCAGTGTCTATGCCCTTTAGCCCAACAACACCCACCCCTCATGCAGACCTTCCCGAGGCAGGGGACCCCACGTGGGGAAAGCTGCCTGCACCAGGGTGCTCATTCCAGTAGAAAGAGGGGCTTCGTTAAGTAAACTATGATTGTCCAGCTGTTGGGATGTTACAGAGCAGCTGCCAATGGAGCTCACTCGCCCCTGAGAATGTAATGAGCATTGCTAAGTAGCAGAGCGGCATTGAAAGATTGCATCTATGTTGTGCAGACAGTTCTATTACAGCCACGGATGCCTGTGGCCAGGACTGGCCAATTACATGTGAGCACCTACTATGTGCACGGTGCACTTAGTAGGGAGTTGGCTAGAACCCCGCGGCTGCTTCAGAGATGGTTGTTTTCAGAGTTCCATATGTGGGGGAATGAGACTGGAGAAGCAAGATGCCTTCTTCAAGGCTGTGTAGTCATCACATGGTTGCCAGATCATTTCAGCCCAAGGCCATCTGACTCTAAAGCCCTTATTTTATCTCCTGCTATGATACTTGAGCTATCCCCAAGATATCTTAGGGTGGTGGAAATGTAGGTGATTTTTAAAAAATTATTAACTCTTTTCTGCCCGGCCGGTGTGGCTCAGTGGTTGAGCATCAACCTATCAACCAGGAGGTCACGGTTTGAATCCCTGTTAGGGCACATGCCTAGGTTGTGGGCTCGATCCCCACTGTGGGGCATGCAGGGGGCAGCTGATCCGTGATTCTCATCATTGATGTTTCTATCTCCCTCTTCCTTCCTCTCCGAAATCAATAAAAATATTTGTAATAAATTATTAACTCTTTTCTGGTGTGGTTGACTGAAAGACAACACTATCAACCCTTTAGGCAAACTCTCACTAATGCAGGGTTTCCCCACTTCCTCACGATCGGCACGTGGGGCCAGACAGTTCCTCGTGGTGGGCGCTGCCCTATGCACTGTCGGGTGTGGAGCAGCAGCCCCACGGAATCCGACGGAGGACGGCGTGAGCTGGGACGTCTTGGCTTCGTCCCTGTGCCGTGCTGGAACCTCGCCGCTCACAGCGCTCTCCTCCACGCTCTCCATCAACCAGTCCCTTTCAGGCAGGTCCCGTCCCGGACTTGGCTTCAGGAACCGCCTGTGACGGGCGTGGAGAACACAGCCTCCACCTGCCAGCCCTGCCAGGGAGCCGGGGGCTTCTCTGCTGTGCCCTCACCCGCCCACTTCATGCCCCTGGAGTCTCTCCCCCAAACTCTTCACTTACCGGATGGAATGCTGCCACCAGGAAAAAAGGCATCGCTCCGATCACCAGAGGTGGCCAACGTGGTGCCTAAGGGGAGAGCCGGCATCTCATCTAGGCAAGTCGCTTCTTAATCACCCGCACGATGCCCCTGGAAAGAGCCCCTGGCCTCAGTTACCAGCTGTGGAGGCGTATCCAGGGAGTTTGCTGCTTTAACCTCTGAAATGACCCGCTCACCCAGAGACAAGAGCCGATCTCTATATATAAAAGCCTAATATGCAAATTTTCCCCACTGGAGTTCGACTGGGAGACCGATTGCTTGCTATGACATGTGTTGACCACCAGGGGGTGGCAAAGAACAAAGGAAGGCCTCAGCCAGCAGCCAGAAGGCCCCTATCGGGCCTGATCACCGGCCAAGCCTAGGGACCCTACCTGTGCACGAATTCTGTGCACCAGGCCTCTAGTAGCTTTGTAAGTTCCTTAGAGAAGAGGATAGACACCCCCCAGAGCAGGTAACCAAATCGTCACACACACAGCCGGTCTCAGGAAAGCTTGGTGTTGGTTGCCTTTCGCTAACTTACAGACTACGATGGTGCGTGAGCTGCTGCCCAGAGGCCCACGTGTCCCCCTGCGGACGGGTAGGAGGTGAGGCACGGTGCTGGAAGGTGAGCAAGGACTGTCCTCCTGTGATCCAGTCTTAGCACCAAAGCTAAGAAAGCAAGGACGGAGGTTCCCAGAGCCACAGATCCAGCTCCTGCTGCTTTCTCTCCTGATGATTAGCAACGGGTGGCCTTGCGTGTCCCTCCTCTTTACGAAAAACATAAATCCTTTGCCAAGATCGCATGCCCCTGTGTTGGAGGCATCACTCCTCCTCGCAGGTCTGCTGGCAGCATCCTGTGCCCCGCCCCCTGCTGGCCAGCATCCATCACTTTGACAAATGGCATGAGCTCCCAGCTCCTGCCTGGCTCCCTGCTCGCCCACCTTTGCCAGGAGAGGGAACGGCCTGGACAAGCATTTAGCGCAGGAAGAGTGATGGGGCGGCAGAGAAAGCAGCAGGAGCTGGGCCTGCAGCTCTGGCTCCCATCAGCCCAGCGAGCGCCTCCTCCCCACTCCACGTGGAGACAACGGCCCATTAGGAGCTGGGATTGGGCCCTGGGGGAGCATTTGCTTCATGAAAAATGGCAAATGTTACAGATCAGGGCTTTTTCTCCTGAAGAATCATCGTTCGACATGGACCTCCGGCGTGAACCCTGCAGGAGCCTCACAGCCGCGTGGCCGCCCCTCCACCCAGGGCCGCGGTGCAGGAGGCCCCTGAGCCGTTTGCTCCAGGGTGCACCCCGCGGGCTTGTTGCCTGCCGACCTGCTGTGTGCCAGGCCAAGCCAGAAGCAGACATGCTTGTGTCTCAATGCCGCTAGTCCCGGTGTGTGGATGAGGAGGCCGAGGTTCCGGGAGGAAGGTGCGGCCGAGGTCCCTGCCCTCATCAGGCACCGAGCGCTCGCTCTCACAGGGCGCCTGCCTCGCTGTCCACCCCTCCCCACACCCTCCCTGGAGCCTGCAAGCACTCACACCTGGGGCTTCCCGGGCAACCCTCCCCCAGCCCCGCTCCATCGCTCATTGCTTCCCAGACGCGCCCAGAAGTGAGGGGGTGCAGAGGCCGCTCCGTGGGATGGAGGGTGGATGACGTCACACCTGCCCTCGAAGAGCCCATGTTCCACTGAGCATGTCAGAGCCACGGGGTGGGACCCCAGGGATGAAGAGGAATTTTCTTTTCTTAAAAAATATTTTTATTGATGTCAGAGAGGAAGCAAGAGGGAGAGATGGCAACATCAGTGTTGAGAGAGCATCATGGACCGGCTGCCTCCTGCACACCCCACACTGGGGATCGAGCCCACAACCCAGGCATGTGCCCTGACCGGGAATCGAACCGTGACCTCCTGGTTCCTAGGTCTGCGATCAACCACGGAGCCACACCAGCAGGGAGAGTAATGTTCTCGTCTTTTCTTGTTAATCCTCACACGAGGATATTTTTTCCCCATTGATGTTTAGAGAGAGTGGGAGGGAGGGCGGAGAGAGGGAGGGAGAGAGAAACATCGATGTGAGAGAGACGCATTGATTGGTCGCCTCCTGAACGCTGCACCCCGACCGGGGCTGAGGATCGAACCTGCACCTGAGATATGTGCCCCTGACTGGAATCGAACCCTGGAGCCTTCAGTCCAAGGGCCGACGCTCTAACCACTGAGCGCACACTGGCCAGGGCTGAAGAGGAGTTTTTAAGTTGGGAAGCGGGTGATGGACATTCCGAGAGCAGGTGGCGGGTCTTGGTCGCTGACAGGATGGAAATCAAGTCTTTCTCCCAAGAACTGTACTTGTTCGTCACACCATTCTGAGGATTTCTGGAAACAGCGTATTTTAGCACTTCCTCACGGTCTAGCCTGCGTAGCAGCCCTCGGGACAGCAGTCCAAGGGCCCCCCTCAGGCCCTCGGCTCAGCAGGTGCGGGTGCGAACCCAGGCTCTGCTCTGCGCTCGTCTCCCCATGCGGGGACCCAGGGTTAACACATTGCGATGCACCTGTTTCCTCTGACAAACCTTTGGCTTCTATCGAGAGTAATTGGCACGTTGCAGCGCAGTATGTATCCTGTGACTAGCTCCGATTTGGAAACCACCTAAGTGCCCATCAGCACATGAGTGGATAACACACACACACACACACTGTGGTACATTGACACATAGATTACTACGCAGCCATAACAAAGAAGGGTCTCTTACCCTTTGCAAGAGCGTGGGTGGGCCTGGAGAATATTATGCTGAGCGGAATAAAGCCAGTCAGAGAAAGACACGTGTCTCATGATCTCACTCACATGTGGAATCTCGTGAACCAGACCAACCGATGATCAGAAATAGACCCAGAGACAAAGGAGCAGGAGCAGCCTGCTGAACCTCAGAGGGAAGGCGGGGAAGTGGTGGGAAGAGATCCACCAATGAACTTGTGTGCGTCACCTGTGGACACAGACAGTGGGGTGCTGAGGGCCTTCTGGGGGGCGGGAGTGGGCTGGAAGAGGTTAATGAGGCGGGAGGAGGACCTATGTAACACTTTCAACTATGAAGATTTAAAATAGATAAATAACAAGTGTCCTGTAATGGCATTTTCCCAGGGCTTTCCCTGCCACGGAGGATACGGCAAAGATAGGACCCTACATTTGTCCTGACACGCCGGAAATTTCATTTCTGTCGTTATGTATAGTCCCCAAAGTGGATTATTGGGTCAAAAGCCAGATGCATGTTTAATTTTAACAGAATGGATTACTTTCTGAACTGACCGGAATAATTTATAATCCCATCAGTAATATAGGAAAAGTCTCTCTTCTTTGCTAATCCCTTCCCAGCCATGAATTTCACAAATCCTATTAATTTCTGCCCACTGGGCAGTCAGCCTTATACCGCGGAGTTAATTATATTCTCATTCCGCTGAGTGAGCGAGGCTGAGAGGGAGGTCGCCTTTCGCCATGAGTCCGCGGGAGAGGGGAGGGAGGGGGGAGGGAGGAGGAGACACACCTGTACATCAGGTGTGCGCCATTCTTCCGGCCACGTGACTGGGGCAGATGGCGCCAGTTAACCGTGGCTTCCTCTGGTTCCACCATATTACTCAGGAGAAATCAGAAGCCTTGCGCACTAGGGGTGCGGCGACTGCGGAAAACAGGTGAAGGTTCCCCCCAGAATTTAAAAGAGAGCGACCATGGGATCCAGCAATTCCACTCCTGAATACGTGCCCCAAAGACTTGCCCGGCCGGCACAACGGCTCCGTGGTTGAGCATCGACCTATGAACCAGGAGGTCACGGTTCGATTCCGGTCACGGGCACCTGCCCAGGGTTGCAGGCTGGGTCCCCAGTGGGAGACGCGCGGGAAGCAGCCGATCCATGATTCTCTCTCATCATTGGGATTTCTCTCTCTCCCTTCCTCTCTGAAATGAATAACCAATATAACTTAAAAAAATGTTTTTTCAAGAATTGAGAGCAGGGACTCGAGGAGGTATTTGTACGCCCACATTCATGGCCGCATCACTCACCGTAGCCACGAGGCAGAAGCACCCGCATGTCCACGGACAGAGGGATGGGTAAGCACAGGGGGTTCGTTCATGCCGCAGAATATTATGATGCCCCCCCCCCCAAAAAAAAGGAATATTCTGACGCCTGCCTGGCTCCCCGCAGGTGCTAAGGTGCTGTCTGTGGGGCCGAGGAGAGCGGGTGTGTGTGTAACAGGGACGCGCCTCTGCGTTCCTCCTCCGGGGGACGGCCTTCGCTCCCAGATCAGCCTCCCTCCCAGATCAGCCTCTGCGTTTTCGTGGAAAGCGGTTACAGAGCCTAAAATAACCTTCCAAGGGAGACTGTTTTCTTGAGAGAGAGAGAGAGCAATGCTCAAAACGTTTACCGGACCTTCTGCCGAGGATGGAGGACGTGGCTCTTACAAGCGCTTCTGAAATTTCGTCTCCTCCCACCACCTCGCGGCTTGCTGAGAATTCGCAAGCTCCGTGTCCTTCCTGTGAGTCACTGAGCGTGCCAGTGAGCCTCCGAGCTCCATCCCATTGCGGTTCCCGGTTCCGTCCGCCGCGTCTGTTCCCCATTGTTTCACTGACTTAGGGCGAGAAGCATCGGTTTGTTGTTCCACTTCTTTAAGCATCGATTGGGTGGGTGCTGGCAGGGAGTCAAACCGGCAGCCTCGGCGCCTGGGGAGGGCGCTCCAGGCCCTGGGCGGCCCCGCCGTGCGTTCCTCCGATTCTTACAGAAACGAAACTCTTGTTCCGGGTCACACGGCCACCGCGCACTGGCGTCCAGGCCGCCTCTCAGTATTGCAGCTGGGATTAAAAAGCAGAATGGTGCCCCAGCCGGTGTGGCTCAGCGGATAGAGCGTCGGCCCACGGACCTCACATCAAATTCTACACTAACCAGCTGGCTCCCGGGCTCTGTTTGTAGCGCCCCTGAGCTCAGTCTGTTCTTCCACGAAGGGGGGTCACAGAGCCCCACCTCTCCTTATGGGGATAAACCTGGACAGTGCGAGGAGGGAACCCCACGTGTTGTGTGGCTCATGATAAGCATCCAATTCACAGTCAGGGTAGTGGCTACTCTAAATGTCCAGGCCCTGCCACGCCTGCCCGTTCGGCCAGGGCAGCCTCCTACCCACCCCACCCCCAGCCAGCATCACCCACAACCCTTGTGCCCTCCGACACTCAGCGTATTTCTCTAGGGAGCCTGCTCCGGGTGCCCAGCCCGGCCGGGGGACCATCTGGGCTCTTACAGCACCAACGACGCCCTTTCATGCACTGACCATCCTGCGTTGTGGCTGCTACCCACCGTCATTCTCCGCCTTGACCTGGGGGTGCCGTTCATCCACATGCCCCTCACATGTGGCTCTGTTCTGGGTATGCAGCAGTGTCTGAATAGGTGTTTGAATGGATGAGTGAGTGAGTGAATGAGTGAGTGAGTGAATGAATGAGTGCATAAATGAGTGAGTGAGTGAGTGAATGAGTGAGTGAGCAAGTGAGTGAGTGAGCGAGTGAGTGAATGAGTGAGTGAGTGAGTGAGTGAATGAGTAGGTGAGTGAGTGAGTGAGTGAATGAGTGAGTGAGTGAATGAATGAGTGAG
The DNA here is from genome assembly GCA_026230045.1 of Corynorhinus townsendii. Classification (NCBI taxonomy): domain Eukaryota; kingdom Metazoa; phylum Chordata; class Mammalia; order Chiroptera; family Vespertilionidae; genus Corynorhinus; species Corynorhinus townsendii. The sequence continues at coordinate 55,097,651 of JAPDVU010000010.1, forward strand.
TGAGTGAATGAGTGAGTGAGTGAGTGAATGAGTGAGTGTATGAATGAGTGCGTGAGTGAGTGAGTGAATGAGTGAGTGAGTAAGTGAGTGAATGAGTGAGTGAGTGAATGAGTAAGTGAGTGAGTGAGTGAATGAGCGAGTGAATGAATGAGTGAGTGAGTGAGGGAATGAGTGAATGAGTGAGTGAGTGAATGAGTGAGTGGATGAATGAGTGAGTGAGTGAGTGAATGAGTGAGTGAGCAAGTGAGTGAGTGAGCGAGTGAGTGAATGAGTGAGTGAGTGAGTGAGTGAATGAGTAGGTGAGTGAGTGAGTGAGTGAATGAGTGAGTGAGTGAATGAATGAGTGAGTGAGTGAATGAGTGAGTGAGTGAGTGAATGAGTGAGTGTATGAATGAGTGCGTGAGTGAGTGAGTGAATGAGTGAGTGAGTAAGTGAGTGAATGAGTGAGTGAGTGAATGAGTAAGTGAGTGAGTGAGTGAATGAGCGAGTGAATGAATGAGTGAGTGAGTGAGGGAATGAGTGAATGAGTGAGTGAGTGAATGAGTGAGTGGATGAATGAGTGAGTGAGTGAGTGAGTGAATGAGTGAGTGAGTGAATGAGTGAATGAGTGAATGAGTGAGTGAGTGAGTGAGTGAATGAGTGAGTGGATGAATGAGTGAGTGAGTGAGTGAGTGAATGAATGAGTGAGTGAGTGAATGAGTAAGTGAGTGAGTGAGTGAATGAGTGAGTGAGTGAGTGAGTGAGTGAATGAGTGAGTGGATGAATGAGTGAGTGAGTGAGTGAATGAGTGAATGAGTGAGTGAGTGAGTGGATGAGTGAGTGGATGAATGAGTGAGTGAGTGAGTGAATGAGTGAATGAGTGAGTGAGTGAGTGAGTGAATGAGTGAGTGGATGAATGAGTGAGTGAGTGAGTGAGTGAATGAGTGAGTGAGTGAGTGAGTGAGTGGGTGGATGAGTGAGTGGATGAATGAGTGAGTGAGTGAGTGAGTGAGTGAATGAGTGAGTGAGTGAGTGAGTGAGTGAGTGGATGAGTGAGTGGATGAATGAGTGAGTGAGTGAGTGAGTGAATGAGTGAGTGAGTGAATGAGTGAGTGAGTGAATGAGTGAGTGGATGAATGAGTGAATGAGTGAGTGAGTGGATGAGTGAGTGAGTGGATGAGTGAGTGGATGAATGAGTGAGTGAGTGAGTGAGTGAATGAGTGAGTGGATGAATGAGTGAGTGAGTGAGTGAGTGAATGGATACAGTGCTCACATCTCTCACACCTCCCAGGGAGGCAGAGCTGCTATTGCTGCTCCAGCGTCCTTCCTCCGCGGTTGCATTGAAAGCCGGGTTCTCTCGGGAGTTGCACGTTCTACCCCATCTGCTTTGAGAACGAACAGGAGGACACGCAGCGCGTTAGAATCCTGCGAGGACAATGCCATCGGTGACATCTAAAGAGCACTGTCAGGACCCAGGCCCCCAGACGATGCCTCCTGCCACCGACATTGTCAAGCCTGAAGGGCGGTGGCGTCACGGAACCGATGCAGCCTGAGGCGATTTCATCTCACCTGCTCCTTCCCTGCGGGAGGACGGAGGCGAGAGCACGGGAGACCTGGCTAAAACGATTGTAAAGGAGCTGAGCCCGGAGGCGGGTTCTCTGAGCTGCATCTGGGCAGGCGAGATTTCATTTCAGGTGGTGACTCAGGAGAGGCACAACCAGGAGGGGCGGCCGTCTGCTGAGCGGAGGCTGCCCCGTTAGATGTCAGCTCCGGCACACGGGCCCTCGCAAAGGCCCCCGAGCGTGGGCTCCGCCAGACGCCGTCGGGAGCCACCAAACCCTCACTCAGCAGCCCGGGGAGCCTCACCATGGAGCTCGGGCGGCCACAGGGACAAGCCAGAGCTCTCTAGTTCCGGGCACCAACCGCCAGGGGGGCCGCACACACGCATGCACACACATGTGCGCACACGTGCTCGCAACACTCTGGAAGGATCCCTCCCCCGAGGCAGAGTGGCTGTGGGCGTCAGGGAGGGAGCCACCGGGGCGCCAAGCTGACCCAGGTGCGCTAGTCCAGGCTGCTGTAAGAGACGACCCGCGATCCAGGGACTTCAACCAGAACCACGTATTTCTCACAGTTCTGGAGGCTGCAAGTCCAAGGTCAAAGTGCCGGCATAGGTGTGGCTCAGTGGTTGAGCATTGACCTGTGAACCGGGAAGTCAGGGTTCAATTCCCAGTCAGGGCACATGCCGGGTTGTGGGCTTGACCCCCAGTAGGGGGCGAGCAGGAGGCAGCCAATCCATGATTCTCTCTCATCATTGGTGTTTCTCTCCCTTCTTCTCTGAAATCACTAAAAATATATTTTTTAAAAACAGATCTAGGTGCCTGCCTGGGTGGGTCTGGCAGGGATGCTGCTGGCGGCCGGCAGCTGGCGTGAGGTGGCCTCTGCCCACGTGACTGAGCGCACGGGTGGGGAGTGGTGTTCTCTCTCTCTCCGTGTCTTATAAGGACACGAATCCCAGCGTGGGGGCTCCACCTTCCTGCCCTCATGCCCTCCCAGAGGCCCCGCCTCCTAACACAATCTCCTCCTCGGGGGCAGCGTTTCAACACAGGAATTTGGGGTATGTGGAGGGGGCGCGGAGGGGAGGCCGCAGACGAAGCATACAGTCTATGACCCCATCTCAGCAGAACCTCACTTCTTTTTTATTAAATATATGTTTTTACTGATTTCAGAGCGGGAGGGAGAGGGAGAGGGAGAGAGAGACGGAAACATCAGTGATGAGAGAGAATCATGGATCTGCTGCCTCCTGCACGCCCCACACTGGGGATCCAGCCCGCAACCCCGGGCCTGTGTCCTGACCGGGAATTTAGCCGTGACCTCCTGGTTCATAGGTCGATGCTCAGCCACTGAGCCCCGCTGGCCGGGCAGAGCCTCACTTCTTATCCTCCAGCTCGAAGGTCAGCCTGCCCTCCCAGATCATGTCCCAGCGGCCCCGGGTGTGTAAAGATAAATTGATTTCGTGGCTGATATTTCATGGTGAAATAGTTCTCCGAGGACCCAGGTCTCCAGCTTGTCCTCGGAAGCAGGTCTCTCTGGGGACACTCTGCTCTCCCTCTTGGCCACCCAGGCTGCAGCTGCTGCTCCCCGAGGGAGAGGCACAGGACCCCGTGCCTGCCAGAACGCCTCCCCTCGCCCTGGAAACCCTGAGTGTCCTTGGACATTCGACACCTACATTCAAGATACCTACTTCTCTCCTACGTGGATCCCGACAGCCCTCTTTAGCTTTTGGATTTGTGACTTGCGCTTGAAGACGGCCCCCGCTTGCCGGATGAGGAAACCGGGGCCCAGATGCGGGCGGCGAGCTGGGCCTGGCGCCCGGCAGGCAGCGGGGAAATACCGTTTCCGCGGATTCTCCTTTTCCTCCGAGGCCCAGCTCCAGGGCCCCACGAAATCTCCGCCAACATCCCGGCACACGTGCTCTCCTCCTCTCCACTTCCGCCCTGGGTGGTCCAGACGAGCCACCTCTGTGAACACCTGGTAGGGCACAGCACAGACAAAGATGGGGTGCCCGGGTCCCCCCTGGTTCTCTGGTCCCTTCTCCCTGGGTTCTGAACTGCTGCCCAGGGGAGGGACAAGGATGATCACACCGGCCTGTGATCGGTTAGTCCCGTTCAGGGCGTAACTGATGAGCAAGTTCCCAACTAAATGGACGCCCCCCCCCCTCTTTCGAAGACGGGACGCGGGGGGGGGCGGAAGGGGCTGGAACAACTGCTGGGCGCTGGACAGGAACGTTAGCCGGGTGAAAACTCAGAGGACGCCTCTCGTTTCCGAAGGTTAAAAAAGGCTGCCTCTTGGGCCCCGCGTCAGCTGCTCAGGGAGAACCTGGAAAATGGATGCACGCCGACAATGAACTTGCTGTCCAAGGGGCCCCGGCTCCCACCGGCACCGTTACCCTTCCGCTGTGAGGCGGCATGGGAATCGCTGTCTCCTTAAGAAGCCCGGTTGTCCTAATGAGATTGGATTCTGGAAACCCTGCGTGTGCCCTGCAGAGACGTGCAAGTGGCTGCCTTTACCTGGTGGCAGATTAACCCCCGTCTTGCTTCTTGCGAAAAGCACAGGGAGTTCCGTTGAAGGCGTGGAATGTTCTCCGGGGACTGCAGCGAGCAAGCAGCACAGGGCCTTCGTCTCCACGCCAGGGGACCCTTTCTCAGCGTCCTCGCCCCTCAGGTGCCCACACCTGCCCAGGCATGGCTCCACCAGGGGTGGGGCCCCCGGTCCAGGGGCACACCTCCCACACACACCGAGATGGCCCTGCCTTTTGTAACCGGACAAACAATGGGTGCCGGCTGCCTGTCACTCGTTGAGCCAGTTGAGCAGAGACAGGGTTGAATCATATGAGCATTTATTCCAGTCCTGCCGGCAGCAGGTCAGCCTCAAATGTCTGCTCTGCACCCGTCAGCCAGCTGCGTCCATAGGTAGAGGTATCGGAAAAGGCGGCGAAAGGGCAGGTTACCGATGTGCCAAGGGGCCAGGGGTCTTCAAAGGCTGAGGGACACGCGAGGGCTGGGGTTACAGGGGGACTAGCCGAAGGGAGTCCGTTACCAGTGAGCACGCTGCAGGTCTGCAAAGGCCTGCCGGCAGCAAAAGGGGCCGGGGATCTTCAAAGGGCTGGCGGCTCTGGTTTCTGTAACAAATCTCTGTTCATCTTTCCATGACGACAGGCAGCTCCGAATGGGGAGGAGGGGCTGCGTCTCCAGGGCAGCTCCAGGCAGGGTGGAATGTCCTTCTTTCATCAGGATGAAACCATCACGGTTCACAGAGCATGGCTCATAGTTCGTACAATTCTAGCTGGTTCCCCAGCATCCCATTCCTGCCCTCTCACCTGGCCCATAGCAAGAGAGGCTCCCACTCCCTCTCTGAGGGTGAGCTCAGTGACCTGGGACGTTTAACCCCTCTGAGCTTCAGTTTTCCCTCGGGTTTGTGATCATTCAATTTGATAACACAGGTACAGCACAATCTCCATAAGCGCTCCTGGCATATAGTTCCTTCTCAGTGTTAGCTAATGATGCCATCATCACCATCACCATGTGGTCCTCATCATAATTATCACTACCATCATCACCACTATCATCATCACCACTATCATCATCATCACCACCATCACCACCATCACCACCACCATCACCACCATTATCACCATCACCACCACCATCACAATGTGATCATCATCATAATTATAACCACTATCACCACCATCATCACCATCATCACCCCCATCACCAACATCATCACCACCATCACCATCACCATCACCATCATCACCATCACCAACATCACCATCACCACCATCATCACCATCATCACCACCACCATCACCATCATCACCACCATCACCACCACCATCACCAACATCACCATCATCACCATCACCACCATTATCACCACCATCACCACCACCATCACCAACATCACCATCACCACCATCACCACCACCATCATCACCACCATTATCACCACCATCACCACCATCACCACCACCATCACCAACATCATCATCACCATCATCATCACCATCACCACCACCACCACCATCACCACCATCACCACCATCACCATCACCACCACCATCACTACCATCACCATCATCACCATCACCAAAGCCCAGAGCGCCCACTACCCTGCAGGAGACGCTGGCCAGCCCCGGCTGAACTCACGGGCTGGATTCTGAGCAGCATGACATCAGAGGCCAAAATCCTAAATTGTCTGTATGTCACCTTCTCATACTCAGAGGCATTTAGGAATGACCTCTTCTTACCCCTCCCATCTTTTCATGAACTCCGGTCTACATATACATTCCGCATCGGCTCATTTCATCATGTTTCCCTTTTAAATAAAATATATTATTGATTTCAGAGAGGAAGGGAGAGGAAGAGAGAGATAGAAACATCAATGATGAGAGAGAATCTTGGATCGGCTGCCTCCTGCACAATCAGGAATGGAGCCCGCAACCGGGGCCTGTGCCCTGACCGGGAATCGAACCGTGACCTCCTGGTTCATAGGTCGCCGCTCCGCCACTGAGCCGCCCGGCTGGGCTGTGTTCCTTATTTTCGCGCGGGATCATTTTCTTCTGCCCAAAGACACCGTTTGGGATCTGGTGCCGTCACTGGCATTAACTTCTCTGATTCCTTTCTGACGTATTTGTATTTTGCCGTCATGTTTGAAGCTGCTTTTGCCAGACGTGGGATCGTGGGACGGCCTTGTTTGGTTCCCCTCAGCCTCCTGGTGGTCACCGCTATTTACAAATGAAGTACAAATGGTTACTTTTACCAGTTTCTTCAGAAGCCTAGGACCCCGAAATAGTCTAATTATTGCTGCCGTATTTTTCTGTATTATAACCAGACCAGATCGAGGACCCACATGGTAATCTCTGGGCAAGCACTCGAGAACAGCACCGGCTGTATCGCTAGTGAATAGAGGGAGAAAGGGAACGACTGTTCTCCTCTAAAGGAAGGAGGTTACCAGAGGGCAGGGACGACCTGGGTGAAGGGGGCAGGTGCTAGTGGCGGGGGAGGCCAGGCTCCGGGCGGTGAGCACACCCTGGAGTAGACAGAAGCGGAATTATCAAGCTGTGCACCTGAAATGTATGTAACGTCGCTCGCTAATGTCACCCAGCTACCTTCCATTTAACACAGGAAATGAGATGAAAGGAGGGAAGAAACAAACAGAATTAAAACCACACAACAAGGGGGTCAAGGAGAAGCCAGGGAGCGGCTCGTTGCCCAAGGGTCCCTGGCGGGGCCGTGGTCAGCCCTGGGGTTCTGGATGCGCGGGGCGCGGTGTCCTACCATCCCAAGGTCTGCCCCTAATTTATCAAACGTGACACGAGAGGTTGCATTTCCGTTCCAATCACCGGAAACCTGGCGCCGCCGCCCCGCTTCCCAGCGCCCTTTGTGATTCTTTTCATCGGTTTTCTCTGTGTTGGGTTGTGTCTGCCCTTGCTCATCTCCCCTCCTTTGATTTATGACTAGGAAGCTCAATGGCTTTAAAAACACACACCTCCCAGCCGAAACCGGTTTGGCTCGGTGGATAGAGCGTCGGCCTGCGGACTGAAAGGTCCCAGGTTCGATTCCGGTCAAGGGCATGTACCTGGGTTGCGGGCACATCCCCAGTAAGGGGCGTGCAGGAGGCAGCTGATCAGTGTTTCTCTCTCCCACTCTCCTCTCCCTTCTCTCTCCCTTCTTCTCTGTAAAAAATCAATAAAAAACACACACACCTCCCAGTGGCTTCCCACCTCCCTCCCTCCCTCAGAATGCCACCCTCTCCCTCTTCCCCTCTCCAGGGTGTTCCAGGGTGTGCCCCGCCATCCCTCTCCCCCTCTTCCCTGACCCGGCCACTTGCCTAGGCTCCTCCTCATCACAGCTTCTGTCATTCCTTCCCTTTCCAAACAGCCGAGCCTCCTTTCCCGGAGGACTGGTTCTTGCTCTGTGGGGTCTCCCTATAGATCCCCCTATGGCTCCCTACTTCCCTTCCAACAGACCCTCCCTCCCATCCCCAAACCCTTGCCCCCCGTGCCCTGTGCCCATGCCCTGTTCTCTGCTCATTAACCCTGGTGTCCTTGAGATCGAGCTGGATTCAGGAGGCTCTCTCGGCTCCTCGACTCAGCTCCTCGACTCCCCCTTTGGTTGACCTAAAGGGCCGCCTGGACTAGTGTTTGGAAAAAGGCTGCATAAGAGCAGGGCAGGCTGGGTTTCTTCTCTCAGCACTGAGCCCAGGCACAGGAGCTACTGTTCCATTATAATGGATGTATGCTTGTGCGTACGCATCCACACCCATATGCAAAATTATAATATACGAGAGGCCCAGGGCATGAAATCGGTGCACGTGGGGGTCCCTCAGGCCGGCCTGTGCTCTCTCGCAATCCAGGAGCCCTCGGGGGATGTCCAACTGACGGCTGAGGCCCTAAGCCAGCAGTGGGACGTCCTTAGCGCCCGTGGGGAGGTGGGAGAGGCTCCCGCCACTGCTGCTGTGCTCGCCAACCGTGAGCCGGCTCTGGGCTTCTGGCTGAGCGGCGCTCCGCCTGTGGGAGCACACTGACCACAGGGGGCAGCTCCTGCACTGAGTGTCTGCTCCCCAGTGGTCAGTGTGTGTCATAGAGACCAGTCGTTCCACCGTTCATTCAGTGGATTTGCGTATAGGCCTTTTATTATATAGGATAACGCAGCAGTATTACATGTGTATGTAGGCATGTACCGGAGACCTACACCCAGATGTCTGTTGCTGACACGTGTGCTTGGAGGTTGCCCGACACCCTGGCACGTCCCATCGCTCGTTCCAGCTGGGCCTGGGCAGGTGAGCTGAGTCTCAGGACTGAAACGGGACCAGGCTGGCTCGCCGCGCAGTGGGAGCCGCCCGCATCCCTGCGTCGCCGGCTCTCATCGCCAGGTGCCCGTGCTGCTCCAGCTCTGAAGTCCTTTTTCTGAGATCGAGTCTGGAACGCAGGGTCTCGGGGGGGGTGGCCAGGTCAGGGCTCGGGGAGGAGGGGGAACAGGGAAGCGGCTGCAGGTGCTGGTCCTGCCCCGTACCTGCAGCTTCCCGAGGACCCGCCCTTCAGAGCCTTCTGTGCCTTTTGAGCCCATTCCCCCTCAACCAGCCGAGGGGAGAGTCTGATCTACCCGCTGACTGCTGTGCCGCTTTCACAAGTTCCAGCGATGTTTGAGGGACAATGGAACTCACCCGAGGGCATCCGCAGGCCAATCAGAGCCAGAGACAGTGCCTCAGCCACAGGGAAGGGCTCAGGCCTGGGCGGCCTTCAGGGAGGGAGGGGCCTTCAGGGAGGGAGGGAGGTGGCCTTCAGGGAGGGAGGGGTCTCCAGGGAGGGAGGAGGCCTCCAGGGAGGGAGGGTCCTTCAGGGAGGGAGGGGCCTTCGGGGAGGGAGGGGCCTTCGGGGAGGGAGGATGCCTTCGGGGAGGGAGGGGCCTTCGGGGAGGGAGGGGCCTCCGGGGAGGGAGGGGTCTCCGGGGAGGGAGGGGCCTCCGGGGAGGGAGGGGCCTCCTGGGAGGGAGGAGGCCTTCGGGGAGGGAGGGGCCTTCGGGGAGGGAGGGGCCTTCGGGGAGGGAGGGGCCTCCGGGGAGGGAGGCAGTGGGCTGTTTGCCTCCTCTGATCTCAGTCCTGTTTGCCCGTCTCCCTCCCTCTCAAGAGTCAGGCACTTCCTGGCCACTCACTCGCTCCGTGTGCGGCCGGCTGGAAGCTTTTAAACATCTAAGACTACGGTCCATCTTCTAAGAGGCGGGTCGACCATCCCAGCAGCCCTCCAAGAGAGCGGTAAGGAAACCTGTCTTCGTCTCAGGGTCAGGAGGGCGTTGGCAATGAGGCGCCTCAGCTGGAGGGGGGGCGGGGGGAGGCCACGGCAGGGCTGGGATTGAGCCCAGGTCCGGGTCACAGCCCTTCCCAAGTGCAGGGACCCCCCCCCCCAGGAGCCAACAAGGCAGGTGTGTGTGACTCACAGCCCATGTGCCTCAGGCCGCACCCCGGGGGCAGGGGGGGGTGCAGGATGCTGGCGGGAAGCACGGTCAGGACCTTCCCCTGTGAGGGAATGGAGGGGGTTGGTCCGGCTCTAATAAGTCATGACCGGGCTTCGGTGGAACCTTCCAGAAACTCCGAAGCTGGGATGACCTCCCCAGAACTGGCCTGAGCTGGAAAGCGGGGCCAGACCTTCACTGACCCACTCCTCGAGCCACCACTGGGGGTGCGTGGCCTGCGAGGGGCAGGACCTGGGGCCAGGTTGCTCCGCTGCTGAGCGGCCGGGCAGGTGCGGAGGGAGATGTGCCCCCCACCGCCCTCCCAGAGCCGTGACAGAGCTCCGCCCGTGCTCGAGGGGAACGCGGCGGCTCAGCCCAGCACCCCCACGGGAACCACGCGTAAAACACACAGAAACGGCCGGGAAGCCCCAGGGTTAGCCCTGAGCACCTTTACAGGTGTTCCCGTCCTCATACATAGTTGCTGAGGGCCAGTAGGGGGCAGCAGAGAGCTTTCCAGGTGCTGCCGGGGGTGGAGGTGGAGCTGGGGAAAGGCATCCCTGGGCAGGGATTTGGGGAGCCCGCGGTTCAAGCCAGCCCGAGACAGAGCCGTGGGAGCAGCACCTGGGAAGGGACAGGCGCCTGGGACCCAGATGACAGGAGGCATGTCATGCAGACAAAAGGGGTCTCCCCACCCCCAGGCCACGGGCACCTCCGGGTGCCTGCAGGTCCCGGAGAGAGCATTTGATGGGTCTGTGAAATGCATGTTGCTGCAGGGAGGAGGCAGCCATGGGACCCGCGGGGAGGGGGTCTTCCTGAGGGGCTCCCCTCAGTGCAGCCACACACGTTCCTGAACCTCAATATCCAGACCTGAAAACCTGTGGGCGGTGACAGCACCCACCTCCTGGGGTCCCCGCGCCAACGAGGAGAGGTGACCTCTGTACAGCGCTCAGCGCGGTGCCTGCCCCTCAGCGAGTCACACCCCAGAGAAAGCCCGGGTTCCTTTCCTCTCGCCCTGACCCAGGGCTGCCTCGGCTGCCTGCACACCCTGTGGGCAACCTCTTAGTTTCCAAAGGAAGAGACCCTGGGACCTGCCCTCGGCCTGTGGCGTAGAGCAGCAGGGTCGCGGCGGGTGTGAGGAGCAAGCAGAGAGGACTGCGCCCCCAGAGGCGATCGCGACAGGAAGAATGGCCTGGGCACCGTGCCAGCCTGTCGCACGAGGAAACCGTCCGTCCCAGAGGGCGCCGCCGGGTACGACTCCGTCTCCACGAAATGCCCACCTGGCCACATAGAGTGCTTGCCGGGCCGGAGGGCGGGGGAAGTGGGCGGCATTGCTCGTGGGAATGGGGCTCCTTGGCGGGCGATCAAAGTGGTCTCAGATTAAATGGCAGGGATAGTTTAGGACCCTGAATGCACCGAAAGCCACTGAGCGACACACACGAGAAGGGTGGCGTTTAGGAAATAGCTCGATAAACCTGCTATGTTTTTTTAAATCCGTGTGCTGCCTGCTTCTTGCGGGGACCCCGGCTGCTAAAGGCGGAAAGAGTGGAGGCCCCTCCTGTCTCGTTGTAAACCGCTCTCGCCCACAGGAGCCGTTCCCAAACCCCACACACACCTGGGGACCGTGGGAAAAGATGAACGTACTGCAAAGGTGACATCGGCCTTCTCCACCGGGAGGGGCAGGCCCGGCGTCATCCCATAAACCGAGGTGCTTTAGTGTTCCTTTCCTGATGCCCCCTGGCCCCAAGGAGACGTCAGCTCCGGGGTTCCTGACCATCAGCCCTAGCCTGTTTGGCTCAGGGGCTAGAGCATCGGCCCGTGACTGAAGGGTCCCGGGTTCGATTCCAGTCAAGGTCATGTACCTCGATTGCAGGCACATCCCTGGCCCAGGAGGCAACCAATCGATGTGTCCCTCTCACATCGATGTTTCTCTCTCTCTCTCTCTCTCTCTCTCTCTCTCTCTCTCTCTCTCTCTCTCTCTCTCTCTCTCCCTCTCCCTAAGAATGAATGGAAAAATATCCTCGGGTGAGGATTAACAAAAAATAAATAAATACAATAAATAAATAAATGAAAAATAGGACTCCCGGCCGTCAGCCCCGGAAAGAACCCCGACACTCCTTTACTGGGATCAGGTGGGTGGGGCAGGGGGTCCTCATGCAACTAGCTGAGGGGCTACCCTGCATTTCACGGCGGGGGGCTCTGTGGACCGTGGTGGGAAGCCCCGACCACAAGGACCTGTGGGGTCCTGGGAGGCAGCGATGTGGTCCCCTGTTCATCACTCAGTAGCTGTGTGATCTGGGGCAGGTCTCTGGTCCTCTCAGAACCCCAGTATCCTTCTCTGTCAACCACAATAAAACAAGTTGCCCTCTCAACGCTGCTCAGGGGGAGAAGTGAGCTACGACGTACGCCAAGCGCCCGGCACGGGGCGGGCATCTCCTCGCCCCGTTTCTGGGTCTCTCAGATGCTGACGTTGCGAGACGAGAAACTAGGTCACTGGCTACTGGACTGAACCTGCATCAGCACCACCGGGAACTGGCTGAAGGCAGAGACCCCGGGGCCACACCAGGGCTGCCGCCTGCAGACTGCAGGGACGGGCTGGGAGCTGGAGCTTGCGTGTGAGCCACCAGGGCACCCTCCCCCTCAGACCCTCCTCGGAGGGACAGGAAGCTGCTGGACAGGGGCCCGGGCTCAGCCCTGCACCGTCTGGAGGTCACCTCTGCGGACGTCTATTTTCAGCGCCACGTCCGAGCCTCCAGTGGAGTCTGGGCCGATTACACGGACGCCTTCTCTCGCCATCTCTCGGCTTCCTAATCGAATTACCGCAACAGCCAGATGTGACAGGCTCCCTCTCAAAGCCACCGAGGTCTCCAAAGGCACCCGAGTGTTGGGCCCTCGCTAACGCGCTCCCTCCCCGCACCGGGCACCTCGGCTCCTGGCGCTCTCCCTGGCCCTTTCGCCCCGAAGCGCCCTCCTGCCGAAACAATCCCGTTATGGGCACCGCATGGTGGAACGGGCGTCACATCGCATCCCGGCCCCAGAGAAAGGAAACCGGCCCGGGGTGCGGCACTTCCTCCCAGCCCGCCTCTCAGCAGGCCTGCGGGGCTGCCTCTGGGCGTCTTCGAAAACGGGATGGGGGCTAAGGTTTCTTTCCCGGAGACACACTCCTGGGTGCACGGGTTCGTAGCCAATTCCCAGAGCTCCTGGCCCCCGGGGGCCATCCCTGCACTCCCGGCCCTTCGTCAAGGTGGGCCCCGGTCCAACCGGACTGTTGTCCTTCTAGGAGGAGATTAGGGCACGGGCACACGCGGAGGCACGGCCGCGTGAGGACAGAGGGGTGGCGCTCCGCGCGCCCAGGAGAGGGGCCTCCGAGGAACTGGCCACCGGGACCTGGACCTGCAGCTCTCAGAGCTCCGAGAAGCTTCTCTGTCACGTTTGAACGGCCCCGTCTCGGGCATTCTGTCCCAGCAGATGGATCCAGAGCAGGGACGTCCCGGTGACCTCGGCTTTACTGCCCGGGAGCCCGGGGCGCTGTGAGAACCGGAGATCTGCCCCGAGGGAAACGCGAGGAGAGAGCTTTGACCAGCTGGGCACGGCGCCTGTCTCGTCCCTGCTGTTCGGACTGGCTGCCGCTGGAAGGCAGAGCACCGTGCTCAGCTCCGGAGGAAGGAACGCGGCTGACCCCAGGCCCGCTGTCCGCTCCGCAAGCATCCCTCGCCTGCCCACCTACACCACGGCTGGCGAGCTCACCCCCTCGCAGGCAAGCCATTTCCGGGTTCGAACACCTGAATCTGTAAAAAGAAATCTTTCTTTAAAAGAAATCGCGGGGCCCGGCCGGCGGGGCTCCGTGGCTGAGCGTCGACTAGGAACCAGGAGGTCACGGTTCGATTCCCGGTCACGGCACTGGCCCGGGGTTGTGGGCTTGATCCCCAGTGCGGGGCGTGCAGGAGGCAGCCGGTCTCTGATTCTCTCTCATCAGTGATGTTTCTATCCGCCCCCCCACTTCCCTCTCTGAAACCAATAAAAACCTATTTTTTTTAAAAGGGAAACGAATGTTAGAATATCCACGCAGCTCCTCCTTTGGAGCAGAACGAACAGGACTTCTTTGTGTCCTTCAGGCTCCGTGAGAGAACAGTCAGGCACCTTCTCAAGAAAAAAAACACCACGTATCGTGACAGCATCGTCACAGCACGATCAACCCGGTTCCCTCCTTGTTACACCGAATCCCAGGTAACGAGAGAGGCCGCGGCCAGTCTGCAAGGGCACCGTTAGAAATGGACACGTGTGATTTGAAACAAGCATCGTTTGGCTGCCGTGGTGAGTCACGGGCACAGGAAATTATTCACCAAGCGTTTGCGCCAGAGACATATTGGAGTGACCCGGAGCCTGGACAAGGCTGCCGGTGCGCGGGGCGACGGAGCGAGGCCGCCATCTGCTCCCGGGAGCGAGGGCACCTGGCGCCGCCGCCTGGAGAGGGCAGCGTGTCTCCCGGCAGAGCCGCGAGACTGTGCCCACAACACCCACGGCGGGGGGGTGTGGGAGGGGGTGCTGCGCCCCATGCACTGCAGCCCACGCGTGGACGGGGAGCGGCCACGTGGCACCCGAATCCCCGGGAGCTGGAGAGGATGCGTGGCCCCTCCCCTCCTTCCCGTCCCCTGGCTGTGGTCCCCGCCACCCCGAGACTCACGTCCTTTCAAATCATCGTCAAGGCCGTGTCGCGACGCCTGCCAAGGAGAGGAAGGACAGGCCGCGCTCCCCTAGCCAAGTTGGAGCCCGGAGCCTGCTGACCGCAGGGGTGACGGAAAAGTCAGAGGAGTTTTGAGTGGATTCAGCAGAAAAGAGCAGAAGGCACAACCCGGGACCACAGGGTACACGGAGACGCGTCAGCAGGGCCGGGAGGAGAGCGTGGGGCGGAGGTACGGGCATCCAGGGAGAGTGAGATTAGCCCGGCCGGTGGGGCTCAGGGGTTCAGCGTCGACCTATGAGCCAGGAGGTCGAGGTTCAATTCCTGGTCAGGGCACATGCCCGGTTGAGCAGGAGGCAGCTGATCGATGGTCCTCGCTCGTCCTCGATGTTTCTCTCTCTCTCTCTCCCTCTCGCTTCCTCTCTGAAACCAATAAAAATGGTTTAAAAAAAAAAAAGTGCGTGGCCGGCCCTAATGCTGCGTGACGGTTCTGAACAGGGGTCAGCAAGCGCTCCTGAGAAGGGCCAGACACGGCATCGTAGGCCTGGTGGGCCCTGGAACCTGCCGGGGCGACACGGCGACGTCAAGGGAGTGCAGGGAGCGTCTGCGTTCAGCACCTGCGCGCTCACAGGTTCAGGCCGCGGCGCAGGCTGGCCATGGGCGCCGGACGCCCGCGTAGGTGGTGGTGTTTTTTAAAGTATGTTTTTATTGATTTGAGGGAGAGGAAGGGAGAGGCGGAGAGAGAGAAAATCGTTGATCAGCTGCCTTCTGCACGCCCCCTAGTGGGGATGGAGCCTGCAACCCGGGCATGTGCCCTGGACCAGAATCAAACCTGGGACCCTGGACCAGAATCAAACCTGGGACCCTTCCGTCCACAGGCTGACACTCTATCCACTGAGCCACACCGGCTAGGAAGAACCTAGTGTTTAATATAAGGTGTCTGTCCAGAACCTAGGATTCGGAACATACGTGTACAAATGTCCTGGCGCTCGGAGCTCCTCAGGCATCCGTGGGTAGCCCTCCGTGTAGACGGGTGGGAAAAGCCTCACGTCTTCGCAGCCTCTCCCATCCAAAGGTTGACCAGTAGTCCCGCCCTCCGACCTGCTGCAGCCAATAGGATGCAGGGACGTTGGTGTCATTCAAAGCCTGGGCCCTAAGAGGAGATGGTCTCTTCAGGTCTGACTCTTAGACCCCCTGTTTCCATGGCAACGGATCAGCTTTTCTTTGCTAGAGGATGCGCTTCGAGGTGGAGGAGGACCCTGGAGCCTTTGCTGAGCGTCTGCTGGCCCCCAGCCAATCTGGGAGCTGGACAGACTCACTCCCAAGCCCCTGTCAAGGTCACGTCAAAGTCAGTGAGGGCTAGGGAGGTGGGCCTGGCTGCCTCGCTGAGCCCCGCCCACGTCACTGGCCACAGACTCTTGCAGCCACCACGTGACTTGAGCTGCCACCCTCTGAGCTGGCGTGTGTGGCCCAAAGACTCGTTAAAACCGCCCGTCTTGCTTGAGAACGCGGACTTCCCAGAGGGCAGGCCCTGAGAAACCCAGCTCCATTCACACGCGAGTTCTGAGAACCTCAGCAGGCTCTCCGCTTTAAAGCCCCAGGCGATCGATCCGTGGAGTCTATTCACACGCGGTGCCGTGGGGATGCAGCACTTTGGGAAACACTAATCTCCTGACCCCGTGCCGAGGCGTGATCATGTTCCGAGCACATGGACCCAGGGCTGGTCAGGTGGCCGTGCCTGGCTCCGGGTCCTGGGGGCGATGAAGCAGCTGACGTAGAAATGGTGCATGTGGGTGAGTCAGAAGGAGCGAGAATCCAACGAGCGGGTGGCAGCGGGGTTTCCATCGTCTGGAATGAGACACGAGAGAGGACGCCAAGTCTGCATGTGGCGACGAGGAGGGGAGGCATGAAGAAGCCACCAGACCTCGTCCTGCAGCATCCACGTCACCCGCGTGGCCGTCAACCACGGCCCCACGCGCTTTGTCCTGAGAGGCAAACACAGGCCAACAGCACGCGGCCACCGACAGGTGCATGGACAGCCATGGCCGTGTGTGCGCCCAGGACGCACCGCTTAGAAGAGGGAGAGATGAACTGCTGCGCTGTGACGTGCAGAAGCGTGGACGGTCTCGAAACATGACACTGCCCGTGGGGAGGGCGGCCACGGGGACTGGGCAGAGGGAGGGCGAGCACGGAGATGCCGGTGCAAAAGGCCGCACCTGGTCCTGGGGACTCGGACCCGGAGCCGGGCACCTGTCCTCTGACGGCTGTCACCACCTGAGATGCCCGCTTGTTCTCTCGGGCTGTGTGGGCCCTGGAAGGCCATCCCCCACGTGACCCACCCACCCCATGGGCGGCTCCCCTGTGGGTTTAGCCGGTGGGAGCCCCCGTGGGGAAGTCAGAGGCCCAGGGAGAGCGGGGTGCACGAGCCCCCACCCCGGGCCGTCCCTCCTCTCGGCCCTTCTGCCGGGGACTGCCCCCCGACTTGGTGCTTGGCTCCCCCTTCCGTGGCTCCACCTCTCAACTCCGTCCCGGGAACACGTTTCCCCGCGCGCCCCTCAGGCCTGGAGAGCTAACAGCCTCTCGGGGTGACTCACAGCCTGGACCCCATCCCAGGCCGTTCGTGCAAGCGTCTCCCGAAAGGACACCGAGAGGAGGGGCTCCCCGCGAAGACCCCGCCGCCTTCCCTGGACGGAGAGGAGGACTGAAAGGTCTGAGGAGAAAGACCAAGCCCCAGCGCCAGCTGCTGCCGGGGGCCGGGGCGCGGCCGCAGGGACCCCGGCACAGAGCTCCAGGGAGGGGTGCGGGCTTGGAGCCCGGCGGGGGGAGAGGAGGGAGAAAGGAATTTTCGGTCTTAGAGGAGCCGGGCCGGGAATGGGCAGGAAATGGACGGGTCAGAAAACCTTTTCCAAACACACGTGTCCATACAGCGAGTCAGCCCTTGCAAGTAGCTCTGCTCTCTCCTCCCAGAGGACTGGCGTCGGCATGATGGTGGCATGTCTTCGTTACACGAGGAAACTGCACCCGGAGATGGAAGACCCCGCCCCCTCACGGTAGCTGATGGGCAGGTGAGCCCTGCATGGTTGCAGTCCTCATCGTGCATGATTTCGGGGCCGGATGTGACGTGGGGCCTCCCCGTCAGAGGCCGGGGGAGTTGGGTAGCAGCCCCCCCCCATCTATCCTGTCTTACCAGGACTTTTTCACGGTCTCCGCACACCTGTGCCGACTTAGTTCTGCGTGGATGGGGGCATTCGCCGACGGGGCCTTTGGGTAGAACCGACCTTGCCGGAGAACTTACCATCGACCAGGCACGGTACGAGCCCTTTACCCTCAAAGCAATTCCATTGTGTTGGTGAGAACACTGAGGCAAGGCGAGGATGGTCACTTGCTCTAGGCTTCCCATCCAGGAAGCACGGGGACAAGGGTTCCAACCCAGAAAGTGCGCTTCCGGGGACCGGGAGGAGGGAGCCGGGCCGTGAGGACACGCCACCTCACCGTGGAGACGCGGCCACCCGCTTGGGGCATGGACGGTGGGTGGAGAGATGACTTGGAAGAGCGCTGAGTGCTTAGCAAAGGGATCACTTTCACGCGGACACGGATCGCGGTGCCACAGTCTCCTCTGCGGCATGCGGGCCAGATGGCAGGCCTCCTGGTGCGTCTGCAGTTGGCCAATTCCCCTGATGCGTGCCGGGCGAGAGCCAGGAAGTCACCTCCCCAAGCAGCAGAGCCCCCACTGCACCTGCACTCCCAGCTCCGCCTGTACCCCTACCTCCAGCTCCAGCTCCGACCACCCACGCTGAGGCCTGTGCTCATTCATTTGCATTTCAGGCAAAAATCCAGGTTACTTGCCTCTAAATATTCCCCAAATCCCACCGCCAGGCCAGCAGGGGTCCGGGCGTCCCTGTCTAGGAAGAGAGGCTTAGAAAATCCCGTAGGCCAAACGCGGGCCGGACTCCGGTTTACCGAGCAATAGCGCGCACTACATTACCAGAACGCCGTGCGCTGGGCAAAGCCACGCAACCTTCTCCGTTGCTGCAGACGAGGCTTTTGACAAGACTCCGGTGCCCTTTCTGGTTAAAGACACAATAAGCCAGAAAGAAAAGCCACCTACGGGAGCCTGCAAGCCTCGTGGCTCTTAAGGGGGAGGGCGCTGAGGGGTCTGGGACATCTCTTAGGAATGACACAAACTTTCACAATTGTGCCTGGCCGGTAGCTCAGTTGGTGTGAGTGTGGTCCTGACACACCAAGGTTTTGGGATTGATTGATCCCCAGTCAGGACACATCCAAGAAGCAACCAAATGAGCGCATGAATCGGTGGAACAGCAAACTGATGTCTCCTTCTCTCTCTTCCCCTCTCTCTCTCTCTCTCTCAAATCAATTTTTAAAAAAGTTCCCCACATTGAACTGTGGTAATCGTTATATAATTCTATGAATATGTTAAGAAACATGGAAATGCATGCTTTCGATGGGCTGAATTTGTGGCATATGAGTGATATAATACAACGAAATACATCATTAGTGCACGGATGAGTACTGAGGAAATCACCCAGAATGCAGTGTGGCCAGATGCGTGAAAGCCGGACTGGGCACCTCCAACATCCATGTAATAGTGGTGCCGGAAGAAGGAATGAATGGATATTGACCATCACCAAAAATATTCCGGAAGTCTCTTTTTTAATCTTTATGGTTGGGAACATTACATATGTCCTCGTTTTTCCCCTCACGGCCCCCTCCACCCAGTTCCCGCCCCCTCCCCCCCCCCCCCCAGGCCTTCACCACCCTACGGCCTGTGTCCATGGGTGATGCATGTAAGCTCTTTGGTTAATCTCTTCCCGCCCCACCCCCTCCCCTCTGAGCTTCCTTAGTCTGTCCCATGTCTCCATGCCTCCAGGTCTACTTTTTCATCTGTTTATTTTGTTCATGAGATTCCTTGTTTGTTTATTTTGATTTTTAGATTTAATTGTTGACAGATATGTGTTCATTGCCATTTTATTGTTCACATTTTTTATCTTTTTTAAAAGACATAAACTCTCACATTGGAAAGTTATGTTCTGAGTTTTCAGCAAACAGTAGAGAAGCCGAAGAGACTTTAAAACATAAGGAAAACGGAGAGAATCCTAGGAGCTTTCCCAGCAGGAGCGATCGCCTACAAAGAAAGCTCGGGAAGAACAGCGTTCCCACCGGCAGGAGAGTCGCCGGGCATGGAAATGGAGCAACCGCTTCAGGGTGCCCAGGACAGCCACTGCCTGCCGGGCCTGACCCTAAGGAAGCGCAGCTGCTGCGCCAGGAGCCGTGGCCCAGGGCCCGCGTCTGTGGCCGGGATTCAGGCACCAGCCCGCCCTGCTCCGCTCGGTGCTGTGGCCTCGGCACTGCCTCCCAGGGTTCTGACCTGTGAGGCAAGAGTCGCCACCTTCTGGGGGGGACAAGAATTAAGCGGTGTGTCTGCAATGGGGCTCCGGGCGGTGCTGGCCCAGGGCTCACTCAGGAGACACGACTGGACATTGCAGACGGAGCACAACGCGATCTGAGCCATGTTGACTGTCAGACAGAAAAAGGACCAACGGGAAAACGTTAAAAGAATGAAAGGGTCAACCCAACAAAGGGACAAAAACAAAAACAAACAACTCTCCCTCAAAAAGGTAACACACACGGGCGGGACCTTGCTGACATCTGTGCGCTCAAAACGTGACGTCAAAGCGCGTACAGCAAGCACATCGGACCCGCGGCCCGCGGGCCACATGCCCCGTTTACTTGGCCTGTGTTAGCCTTTGAGTTTGACACGCGTGGTGTACAGTCCCTATGTCCTTAAACATGGACAGACCCACACTCAGGGTCTATTTTAATGTGGAAGAGTAGGACGGAAGTGATGTGACCGAACACACACACACACACATTCACACACACGCCACCTCCCCCATCCCACAAAACCTAACTGATCTCCAGGAATTGATAGTTTACGATCGCTTGCATTAAATTAGAAACTTTAAAAGAGTAAAACAAAAAAGAACTCCCCCCCCCCCAAAAAAAATGTGTACCCTGAAATCACAAAGGCGGGAAAGGGTAAAAGCAAGTTAGTGTTCAGCAGCCTGGAGACGCAGGGAGTGTGAAGGAATGGCGGGAACAGCAGAGGAGGCCGTTGAAAATTCAGGGCCACCAAAATGTTGTTCTAAGGCTCCCTTCCCGGTTGCTCCCGTTGGTAAGGTATGTTTACACATACATGCAGAGCGTCGGCAAACTTACTAACATCGTGCCGTAGGCCGCGCGCCCGTGTGCACGTGTCGGGAAAGCTAAGTGGAGATGGGGCCGGCGGTGATTTATTCACGGCCGCGTCCCTACCCCCTATAACCGGCCCTGGGAGAGTGGTCCTTACCGATCGAACAGTGGAGTTGAATATGAAGGAAAGCGAGGCAGAGTGAGCCCTCAGAGAATTTTCCGAGTCAGAACCGGAGTACCATCCTGCTTCCGGAACCTTCTGGCCGCCGGCTGGGGAAGTTGAATGTCCCTCAGCTGGTTTTCGATGACACAAAATGGAAATGACGAGAGCTACCCTGCGAGGATCTTGCGGGACTTAGAACTGAGGGCCAGGAGCCAACCGCTACACGCCTGGGTCTTTGCAGCACCCCGCCCCCCCGCCCCGAGGCTCCGTCCTGAGACAGGGAGCCGGGGTCCCAGCGCCATGTCCGCTTCGCCGCCTGGTTCCACGGGAGCCTGGGCAACAGGGACCCCAGAGCAGGACCTGAGGCTGGAGGAAGAGAGGCTGGTCCCCGCCCACGTGCTCGCATGGACTTCCTGTCTACTTCCTGTTCCCGAGAACATCCCCCTCAGGGCTTCTCCACCCTGCCGTGCTACTCCTTCTCCTGCAACTGGTTGGATCCCATCTGTGATGTCCCCATCCCTCCCAGAACCAGCTTCTGCAGGGCCCCTGCATGCGGCAGTATCAGCAGAGTAGCCCCCTGAAGAGTATGAGTTGCGTGCCTGGCCAGCGTAGCTCTGTGGTTGAGCATCAACCTACGAACCAGGAGGTCACAGGTTCAATTCCTGGTCAGGGCACAGGCCCAGGTTGTGGACTCCACCCCCAGTGTGAGGCATGCAGGAGGCAGCCCATCCGTGATTCTCTGTCAGCATTGATGTTTCTAGCTCTCTCTGAAATCAATTTTTTTAAAAAAGGAGTATGGGTTATAGCTGCACACCCCTCCCCGAAGGCCTACATTGCAGTACACGTCATTCTGGGCCTTTCTCCCCGATTCCGGACCCTGCCGTCGCTGCCTCTGGGATTCCTTCAGGCCCTTCCGTCCTGTTGGAAGCGATTCTCCATATTAAATTCTCTGTTCCAACAGCGGATGAGGCTCTGTCTCCCGTCTGGTCCCGCTGGGGGACACCCAGGACACAGCAGCTCCGGCCTCGCTCACGAGGCACTTTCGCGGGTCTCATCACAGCTGAGCCTCAGCGCTGGGAAGACCCCACTGCCTGTCGTTCCCCGTCTTCAGATAGAAAAACAGGTCCCAGAACCAAATCCAAGCCATTCCCAGGGTCCCACCTGGCCCCTCGTTACATACCGTTTTACAAAATGTACTGGGCGGGGGGAGGGGGGGCGGGGGGAGACAGCAGCTCAGGACACTGATCCCCAGGGTTGCTGCCACGCGGCACATCCAGAACCTCCCGCGGAGCCCTGGCACGCAGCGGGCCTGGGACGGATATGGCTGGACCCTTAATCCTCGGGTCTCTGCGCCTCACTCACGCCCAGGCCATTACTTCCTGGGTTCTTGGCAAATGATGGCATTGCCTTGGCCTGGACGAGAAGAAAGGGAGCCAACAGGACCAGGGGGGGCTGTGGGACGGAGCAGGACGTGCCGGGTGAGCGGTTGACCCAGATGGCGAGGAGAGGGACGGAGATGGCGTGACAGCAGGCCCGAGCAGGGCGGGGGGGGGGGGGGGGGGGCGCTGCCTCAGGTGGGCGGGAGCAGGTGGATGGCTCTCTGAGTCCCGGCTCTGGGAGGCCCCGCAGGCGTGTGGATGCCTTCCATGCTTCGGGCAGGCAGCCACCCAGAGGCTGTCGGTTCCTCCTCCCGAAACACCCAGTTTCCTAAGGAGCACACCTGACAGATCCCCAGGCCCGCCTTCCTTCTGGGCAGGCAGACCGCCTCCCTCCCATCCCTCAGCGGAGCAGGACAGCCGAGCAGCCTTCTGTGAGTTCAGAGAGCTCCCCGCCTTGTCCCAAGCTTTCCCGACAGGGTGACGCTTACACTCCAAGGCAGATGCAGGGCATCCTCAAGGCAGACCCAGCCAAGCTCTTCCCCTCCTGGGCACTGGAGCCCTCGGGGAGGCAGGGAGGCAGGGAGGCTGGGAAGCAGGGAGGCTGGGAGGCTGGAAGGCAGGGAGGCAGGGAGGCTGGGAAGCTGGGAGGCAGGGAGGCTGGGAGACAGGGAGGCTGGAAGGCAGAGAGGCAGGGAGGCTGGGAAGCTGGGAGGCAGGGAGGCTGGAAGGCAGGGAGGCAGGGAGGCAGGGAGGCTGGGAGGCTGGGAGGCTGGGAGGTGAGGGGGGACAGCCCAGCCCACAGTGGTTCTCTGCTCAGGGCCCCAGGAAGATGCTGGCTTGCGGGCAACACCATCCTTAGACCCTGAGGCGTCCACCAGGATCCCCAGCCAGTCACACGGCTAGGCCCTCGCTCACGGGCCGAGAGACGTTACCGCTCACATTCCTGAAGCAGAGGAAGGGGTGCTGGGTGCTCGGTCGTCTCCCGGGCATAGACTCTCATGAAGTTCCTTCAGCGTTCAACAGAGGCCCCTGAGGAGAGACCCCAGGTGTGAACACCTCGCACTGTTTATACCACAATGTTTCACTTAACGTGCACACGTCCACGCAACACGTGCTCGACACGTGTAAAGTGTCTGAGCTGAAACCGTCCACACGCGCATCAGCAGTCACTTCACAGCCTCGATGTCCGTCAGGGCCGACGTGGAACTCGCTAGACTCACTGGCCGTCCGCCCCGTCCTGGGCACAAACAGAGTGCAATAACCCCATGACCATCGAGGAGTTAAGAGTCCCGATCAGAACTCCCGCCCCCCAGGGTGTGTCTGAGGCCCTGACCCAAGCACCTGGGTTTACCTCCTGGGACCAGGGAGTCCCTTTCTAAGGAGCAGCCGGACCCGGCTGGCGAGGGCCCTCGGCTCTCACGCCCAGGTCTGCACCAGACAGCACGTGGCCTTCCTGCCCCAGAGAAAAGCCATCAGGGCGGAGGGCGGGCACTGCGCCATGCCTTAACGAGGCGCAGCGGGTGGGGAGACCAGGAGCGTCTCATTGGCAGGACAGCTCCTCCCGGCCCGCCCGCCCGGCACCTGTGGATGGCCAGGCGCCCGCCCTCACCAGGGCCGCCTTACTCCTGCCCCCACCCCTACCCCCACCCCCACCCCCAGGGAAGCCGCCACCCTCCTCTGCCAGGGTGGCTGTTTGCTCGGCCCCAAGGGGCCCGAGGGGTCCCCCCTGCGGAACTTTCAGGCTAAGCTAGGACAGTCCCAGGCAGACAGGGCCGAGCTGGTTGCCCCCCTGATCCTTGGGCTCCTCCCAAGAAGAATCCTGGCCACACGGCTGCCCCCGAGGCCGGGGAGGACCGCCCAGGAGTGGTTTTGCTCGAGGTAAGCTGCTGGCCTCTGAGAGCCGCTGCCCAGCCTCCCCGCTGCACCCTGCCCAGCAGAGGCCACGGCCTCGGCCCTGCCCGCCCCGCTACCCCTGGTCAGCCGAGGACCCAGAGGGGGTGGTGGGGGAGGCAGAGCAGGCTGCAGGCCCAGATGCTGTCCTTCACTGGGATGGGGGGAGGGGGGAGGGGTGAGCAGGCGGATGAAGAGCAGCCCCGCTCTCTCCCTGGCTGGGCCCCTTGGCGTGGGTTCGGCCCTTGGTTGGTGTCCTCAGTGCCCCAGGGGCTCAGGCTCCCCGATTCTGGACTGGCTGCCGGGGGCGGGGGGCGGGGAGCAGTGGGGCGCTGTGGGGTTTCCAAACTTGCAAAACTGGCTCTTCCTTGGGGCTCCTCCTCCCTGGAGATCTGCTGTCCCCTCTGGCTTCCTCTCCCTTCCTCCTCCTGAAGCCCCGGAGGCTCCGCCCAGAAAGGCCAGCATTGGCACACCTCTGCTCGCCCTGCCCACCCGTCCTAACCTACAGCCCGGGGACCTGCCCACCCATCCTAACCTACAGCCCGGGGACCTGCCCACTCGTCCTAACCTGCAGCCCGGGGACCTGCTCACCCGTCCTAACCTGCAGCCCGGGGACCTGCCCACCCGTCCTAACCTACAGTCCGGGGACCTGCCCACCCGTCCTAACCTGCAGCCCGGGGACCAGGCTGAGCATGTGTGGGGGCAGGGGGTCTGTGGGCAATCTCTGTACCTCCCCTCAGTTCTGCTGTGTCCCCAACCTGCTCTTAAAACCCCTCTCTCTCTCTCTCTCTCTCAGCTTTGGCCTAAATAGCCGCCTCTAAGCGGTATTTTCTCGGCTGCTTCTAGAACTTGGCCATAAAGGACCTCCTCCTGGTGCAGGAGGTCGCCTGGTGGAGCAGCAGCAGGAGGAGGGGGTGGGGTCCTGGGGAGGTAAACAGAGCACCAGGCTGCCATGAGATGGGACATGCCTCATCCGACAGCCGCCCCTCCAAAGGGGCCCTCCTCACTGGGCCTGCGTAACCCAGTACCTCCAGTCTGACCCCTGCCCTCCAGTCCTGGTGCTTACAGGGTGACAGAGGTGACGGCTGCTGAGTTCAGGCTGACTCTCGGCCTCTGCTCTCCCCCTCCCTCCCCTCTCCTCCCCCTCCTCTCCCTCTCTGCTTAGCGTGGATGGGGGTGGGGAGAGATAGCGTGGCTCAGGGGTGGCATGCCGGGAGTCACCCAGGATGCTTCTGAGCTTTAGGAGGCTGGTTGTCCTTTCCGATGTGACCCTGAGTTTGGTGACCCCCTCTTGCTTGGCGGGAGTGGAAGGGGGAATCGGAGCCTGGTTTCTCTCGCAATCACATGGCTCCTTGGCTGACGTGGGTGTGGGAAGGAACGCATCCTTTGTCACGTGAAAGATGAAGCGACGCACACTTAGGCAAAATGAGTGTTTCCTCTCAACGGCTGGAGCTGTCGATCCTGGCCCAGCGCCGCGCCACGGGCTCTGGGAACTAGTTATTCCAAACACGCAAAAGCGGTGATAACGCTGCCGCCGCCAGTGTCCTCGCCGCTTCGTGAACTGCGAGTGGACGCGGGCCACGGTCCGGAAGCACAGTCCCACGGGGTCCCTCGGGGTCCCACGGGTCGCACAGAGTGGCTGTCTCAGGATGACAGTGGGGCCGATGTCCTGAGGGCAGGATGCCTGCCAACTTGGACTAAAGTGGATACTGACTCTTCGCAGAAAACAGTGAAGCCGCCCCGCCCTGCCTGGGATGCGGGCGGCGATGGGGCCGCAGCAGGAACGTAGGAGTTCGTTAGCCGCCTTTACTGGCCCCAGGCAACTTGCAAGGATGACTATTATTCTTTTGTAGCTATTTTTATTGATTTCAGAGAGAGAAACATCGGTGATGAGAGAGAATCATGGACCGGCTGCCTCCTGCACGCCCCACAGAGGGGATCGAGCCCACAGCCCGGGCCTGTGCCCCGACCGGGAGTCGAACTGTGCCCTCCTGGTTCCTAGGCCGGCGCTCACCCCCCGAGCCCCGCCAGGCGGACACAGCTTGCAGTCATACTTCACGGAGAGGCTCAGGCAGTATGAGGTGCCGAGTGTCAGGCCTGTTGCAGCGCTGAGCTCCTGTCGCTCAGGTAGCTGTCACTGGTCCGCTGAGGTCCAACGTGACAGGCTAAGCGCTCCCAGCCCGTGGCCCCGTCCCTAGTCCTTAGCCCGGGGCCGTGGGCGGTGTGACGCCGGCGAGTGTGCTATGCACGTTAATCGCTTCGTCCCACTTGGAACTTGAGGTAATTAACATTTCATAACTGCGACTGTGGGGCCACAAGGTGGGGGGCCCGGCCTCGCCCAGCCCCACCTGCTTCCCGCCGAGAGGCCATCACTTCAGACAAGAGCCGACACGTGAGCCCCAAAGCTCTAGTCCCTCGATGGTTGCTAAGCCCGTAGCGTCAGTCACACCCGACGGTCTGATTTAAACATCCCGTTTCCTGTTCGGGCGGCTAAGTGCTCACTGGGAGCTCAGTCGTATGCCTCGTCCTGGACACCGCCTAGTCCTCGTTCACACTCGGCTCTGCGCCAGGACGCTCGGCAGCGTGAATCCCTGGTCTTCCTCAGCAAGCGGTTAGGGCACGCGGCTTGTGCCGGGCCTTCGGCTGGGCGGAGACACAGCACGTTACGGCAGGCGCTTCTGCAGTGGCCCCTGACCCGTCGGACACGGCCCTTCCAGCGCCAACCAGGCCGCACGGCGGAGGCGGAGGCTGAGGCCGCCTGCCACACGGTCACTGCAAACGCCGCGGACGCTGAGCGGGACTTTTAGCCCAGTTATCGCCCCGTCTGTTTGAACGGCCCGAAGTCCAAGGCAGTTCCTCTCCAGTTCCCGTGTCAGCACGGGGACACCCCTCTCCCCCCCCCCCCGCAGCCCCATTCCAGGACCTCTGCCTTCTCACAGCCCACAGACTCAGGACAAGAGTGTGTTATTTCTATGGAGGTTATTGCACTAGATTTGCGCGACTCCCTCGCCGCTGGGTCCTGTGCGCGTGGCCTTCTGCTCCTGGGAAGGTAGCACGGACCCCCTCCTCGTCTCCTGTCCGTGAACTTGCCGCGAGCGAGCCTGAGCGGCGTCCCCTGGGGGAGGCGGGACGTGTGTGGTGAGCGCCATGAGGACCTCCCTCCTGGGAAGCCGCCCTGAGAGTCAGACTCGCTCCCTGGAACTTCTGTTCCTTCGTTTTCCCGGTGACGTTGTAAGTCGGGGCTTCCCTGAAGGCGATCACTTCCGTGTGAAATACATACACGCAGGGATGTTCCGTCCCTGAATGGTATGGCACTTCACACCCCAAACGAGGTGGCCCGGCGGCTTCGGGGCGCACCGCAGAGGTGACGGGACGAAAAGGACATGTCCAGGAGCCTCTGAAGCCCCGGAGGTTCCCGCCGCTGGCCTGCGCACCTGCGTGCGCTTTTCAAGGGGAAGGGGGTTTGGCCTCCAAACACCGTCCTGTTCTCCCACGTGGTTGACTCGTCCGTTAGAAGCCCGACCCGAGGGCCCTTAAGGGACCTGCTGGCCAAGGAACCCCGAGGCGAAGGTGGTGGATGGGCTCCGGTGCGCGCACGGCCGTCATTGGCCACACCGCCGGGCCGGCCTGCTCCGGGATCGGGACTAATTGCTTCAGAGGGCAGCTTCGGCCACGAGCGGGGGACCCGGGAAGAAGCTCGGTGGAGGGGAGGAGGGGGTGTGGGAGCGCGCGTCTGCAGGACGCCCTTCTGAGGGAGTCTGGCTTCCCGGGCCCACCTGACAACGCTGCGTTGCCGATACTTCCTGTGGAATGAAAACCAGCCCTGCACTCCGCCCCCAGCGCAGTCCGTTCCGGCTCCACTGTCACACGCAGCGCCCTGTTCCTGCAGGGAAGCCGCAGACGGAGGCGTGCTCTGAACGGTGGCCCCCACGCACCAGCTTTCTCATTGTGTGGTGAAGCACCACCATCAATGGTCATCTCTGCAGGAGGGTCATCATCTTATTATTATTTTTTTTTTTGGAAAATCCTTTGAACATGTTCCGTGGCACTGGGTGTGCGCCGTGGGCAGCTCACCCTCGGAGCAAGGCTGCGTGTCAGCTCCGGGGCGAAGGCCGGTCTGGTTGGCGAACGCTGCAGGTATAATTGGCTCCCCACCAGAAAGGGACACTAGGCCAGCTGGACGCGAGGCCACCCCATCGACCACCATGCGCTCCAGGCGGATAGAACATTCAGGGCACAGACATGGACACGTGAAGATGTAAGCGTCAAAGCGCAGGTGGATGGCGGGCGCCTTGCAGAACACCGAGGGGGAACTCGGCAGCGTGGTGTGCGGGGACCCCGGGCCAGGACGGAGGGCGCGCCATCGAAGAGCAGAGACGCCGACGCTCCTCTTCCGTGTGGGTTCCACGGGCTCCTGCCTACGGAATCCGTGTTCAAGAGGACAGGTGTTTAATAGCGTTACATCTTTATAGTGCTTGTCATTATTCAAAACGGTAAGCTCATTTTTTTTTGGTCAACTTTCCCTTTCATTGTCCGTCGTCTGGGTTTCCTGTCTTGCTTAGAAACCTTATTTTTATGTTCACGTTGTTACCGTTTTCATTATACCAACCTTGTTCTCTTCCCGTGCCTATGCTGGGCAGTTCTCTGTAGATCTGTGAGTAGAAGACCCATCGGGACAGTTTCACACCGGAACACACAAGGTGCGTTTCCTGGGGTGAAGACAATGGGTGCGTTTACTCTCTGGGGTTCTGCTGGCTTGCCTTCATGGAACAGCTCGTATGTATCCATTGCCAAAGGTCACAAAAGGAATGTTTTCCTAAACGTACAGCGCCTGGTCTCTCCAAGGGTCATCAGGAACTCGCCAGCGGGTGGCCCGTGTGGCTGGGTATAGGCAGACGGAGACCAGGCGGTAGACACGCGTTCCCCTTAGGCCTTTTGAACTCTGAGCCACGTGAGCGAATCCCCTACTCAAAGCCCTAAATTAAAGCATGACTTCTCCTGTCCCCCGGAAACACCTTGCCCCACTCAGCGTTTTAGGCACCGGGCGCCCACTCTCCCACGCCCACCGGCACCAGCCTCGGCCCCCAGATCGCGCACACGGCCCGCCGCCTGGCTCGGCAAACAGCTCTGGGTGGTCCCGTGCCCGAGTGTGGGCAGCGAAGCTGGGCTTCGGAGCCAAACAGAGCCCCAGCCGCGTCGCTCCCAGCCCTTAGCCACGGGCACCACAGGCACTGGCTTTCCTCGCTCGGCTTCCTCATCACCGGAGGCGTCAGCCTCGGCAAGCCGGCTCTGGGCTTGCTGTCTGTCAAGTGCCTCCCCCTCCTCCGTGGCAGATGCTGAATCACGGCAGCTCGGCAGCTTCGTCGCCGGGCACCTTCACGCGCAGCTCGCACCGTCAGACGCGTTTGATGGATCAAGGGCAAGCGTACTCTTCTGGCGGGAGGGCTGCCCCGGCACAGAGGCTGCCTCGCAACATCCCTGGCCTCCACACCCCAACGTGCCGGTAGCTATGGCAACCAACCAGGTCTCCAGACTTGGCCAAATACCCCCCGGAGGCTCGGACTGCCCCTGTGGGAGCCGCTGGTCGAGAGCATCCAGAACAGCCCTCCGTTCGGTGGCCAGAATTCGAGGCGACACTGCTAGAAACCCAGGTGTTCGCTGGTTACGTCCACGCAGAACGGCGAGACCTCCCGGCTCTTTCCCCTCGCAGTCCCTGCCCACCGGAGCCCGCGGAGAGGCGGCAGTCCTCTCGGGGCACGCTGACCGGCGTTCGGGGTCCCAGAAGAGCCCTACTGTCTCTCCCCACGTCGGCGCTCACGGTCAGCAGCCCCGTCCCGTGCTCAGGGCCCCATCCCTCCATTGTGCCTGGTTCCTTTTTCCTAAGGAGTCTTTTCCCCGTTTGATCGTTTGTACTGATTCTCAGGACACAGCACAGTGCTTAGGCAGTCACATGCTTTGCACCGCGCTCCTTCAATACTCCGGCGCCCACCCGGCACCGCCCGTTATGTCAGTCGTGTTGACTCTGTTCCTGGTGTTGCACTGCACATCCCCGCGGCGACTGTTCTGTAGCTCCCCATCGGTCTTCCCCATCCCTTCGCCTTCTTCGCCCTGCCCCGCCCCAGGCCCCGCCCCTCCGGCAACCATCCAGTCTGCTCTCGGTACTGCATGAGTCTGGTTCTGGTGTGCGTGTGTGTGTGTGTGTGTGTGTGTGTTACACTGTTCCCCACTCTTAATGGTAAGCGGACAACCCAAGATTACCAGAAATCGGAGGGAAATGTCTAGCACGAGAAGCGGAGACCAAAACACACACGCTGAAATAGACCCAAAGCAGGAAGAAATGTAGAAAAGCGAAGTCGGTGGCCTCAGAGACGCCGCAGTGCTGACACGAAGCAGACGGTGCCTTTCCGGGGGGAAATGTTAGAGCGAGAAGGAACTTGAGGATCTGAGAAGGCGCACAGACAGGAAAACGACCTTTGAGGAGCTCTTCAGGAAGTAAGCCAAGAACGAGGGTGAATCATAGGTGAGCTATGAGAACGTGAGCAGAGCATCACAAGACAGGGGAGCTCTCCGAAGAAAAACCAGAAGAGAGATCATCTGAAGTAAGTTTTCTGTAAGGTTTTCCCAGAAATAAAGGACGTGACCTTCTAGCTGAATGTGGTCCCAAGTTCCCTGTATCCCGGTCCCGACGCCTCTCCGTGAAGTTACAGACGCACAGAGATGAGAAGACCAGTGAATGCTGCCAGGGACAAAAAATCACCCCCTACCCCCCCCCCCCCCACACACACACACACACACACACGCGCGCGCGCGGGCCAGGTATTGGATGCCTGTAGACTTCCCAGCAGCACCACTAGAAGAGGGATCCGAAGCATTCGAATGAAAATCATTTCTCACCCAAACCCTATTCCCCTCTGAAGTATTAATCAAATGTAACAGTAACATTAGACGTGTTTGTACAGAGGTCTCTCCGAATTTACCTTCCCAGGCAGGCACTTTTCAGAGAGCTCCAAGAGGGTATGTCCCAGCAAAACGGGGGCGGGCACAGTGACGGTGGAAGTGGGGAGAGGGAAGACCATGCGACGGATGAGAACATGGGGGAGACCCAGTGTGGCTGTGTGTACCGAGCAGTCAGTCTGCATCGGAGGACGGAAGACCAGGGACAAATGTTGGGAAGTGCCATTGTGAGGTCCTGGGCTCGTCTGAAAGAGGTTTTTGTCTTTGTGGTCACGTGTGACGACAGTTTTGCTGGGTATAGAATTCCAAGCTGTGAATCGCTCTCATGACAAAGGGCAGAGCAAGTGCAGCTTCAATTTAAATGTGCTGGACACTGCTGTGCCCCTGGGTGCTGCCTCTCTTATCTTTCTTTGCAAACTAGAGACAGCGGCTGGCCAGCCCTGTGCTTTGTATTCTCAGACCACATGTGTGAACGGCTTCACGATTTAAAAAAAACAAAACTTTTTTTAATAATCTCACTAATTGTTGGGTGAATTTTGTGCTCTGTGGTTGCTATTAAGTTTTAATGAAGAAAAAAATTAGAGAAAGTTAGGGCTTATGATGATGTCCAAAGCAAGCTCATGAGATTTACAATCCATCGATTGCACAAAAGAAAAGAAGAAAAAAAACAAGATGGGCGTCTAGGAAGACATCTGAACCACCCAGGTAGTCAGGTGCTCCCCCAAAAGTACGGGGTAGTCCTGGCTGTCTACACACTGGCAGCACCTGCCCCTTCTCTTGGTTCTCTATGGTCATTGACTTGAGGATCTGAAGAAACGGCCTCCTGTCTTCTCCCACGGGGACAACCTCCGCGGCCTTCTTAGCGACCTCAGGTTATGTAGGGTTTCTGGGCCCATTTCCTCGTGGGATGATGGAGGAGAACAGTCCCGACCTCGTAGCGTGGTGCCCATTACAAGCATGAAGGGCAGTGCCCGCAGGCAAGTAGGGAGTGCCATCGGAGCGTCTGCTCTACAGAGACTCAGGAGCAGACGAGGCAGGAGAGGAAAGCTCATTCTCCGTAGAGGACGCCTCCTCAGATGTCTGGCTTTCTCTCTTCCAAAGGGAAGGCACACTTGCTTTCTTGATTTATTCATTTCACTCCACAAACATCCGAGCACCTGTGTGTGGCAGCCACGCCAGTGCTGAGCACGCGGCACAGAGCAGGGGCAGTGAGTCAGGTCCTCCTCTCGGGGACGGGAGGCGTCTGTAGTTGTGCATTTATTTGGTGAATGTCTTCTTACAAATTCTCACAAATGCTATGAGAGAAACATTCAGGGCGTGATGAGAGCTTGGGGGGGTGGGCGGAGGGAGCAGTGCTCACAGAGGCTCTCTCAGACCTGCAGGACGAGAGGGAGTGCACCAGGCCCCGGGAGGGGGCCTTGCATGGCCACCAGAGAGCAGGATCCAGGTCCTGAGTCAGAACACCCGTGGCCTGAGGGCGCCGAGAGCATGAGCCTGTGGCGGGTGCGCGAGGGCCAGGCGTTGCCCGGCAGAGGCCAGGCCAGGCCCCGCAGCATCTTCCGGTCCATGGCCAGGATCCAGACAATGGCCACCGTCCGCTCAAAACCCATTCGTGGTTCTCATTGACTTAGGGCGGTGGTGGGTCGACAAGCGAAGGTGGACTTACGTGCCGTCATTGCCTCCGATTTGATTAACAGTGATCCCGGGCCCCCTCTGGTACCTGAGCCTTCGGTGGTGGGTGGGACCAGAGTCTGACCAGGGCCTCAAAGTCCCCTCCGGGCCTGAGGGGTGTGCGCTTAGGAGGGGTCATCCACGTGATGCTGCTGTGATCGGTCTGGTCCACGTAGGGGTGATGGAGGTGACAGGCATGGGGGTTCCTGGAACTGCTGGACTTGGCTGCTGGGCTGACTCGGAGCTACATGCAGGCTCCCGGAGGGCACGGGCACCCAGCCCTCGATGGGCACCAGGTTCATCCTGAGGGAGGTGGGAGATGCCCAGGGAAAGGGGACAACACATGCAGAGGTGGGACCGTGTGGCCCCGGCCCCTTGCCTGGCACCGCGTGGCCCGCCTCCTGCCTGGCATGGCTGATTAACCGCCTTCCCCTCCCCTGTGAGGACTGGAGGAGGAGGTGGCTGGGAAGGCGACACTGCATTACAGCAGTGAGCGTGCTGGCCTCAGGGAAGACAGACCCACAGCGAGAGGTGCGGGGAGGAGCGCTCATCTGCTCGTGTTTTAATTATTATTAAATCCTCAGTAATTGGGTTGGGCCCTGGGACGCAATCTGCCGGCAAGTAGGCCCAGCCAGGCCCTGGCGGAGACCGCAGACTCACGGGGGAAGTGGCACTTCCAGACAGACGGCCAGCGCCCAGGGGCAGCAGGACACGAGGGTGCCTACCCGCTGCCCCTTGCTCTCGGGGCTTCCTTCTGTGGGTGGCATTGCTCTCACCTCCTCCATGAGGCTGGCCCCGGCCCCGGGGACAGTCTGGGCACCTCCCGGAGTGGTCATCAGCACAGTGACTTCTCCCGGGAAGGCCAACTGCGCCCAAGCCGCTGGACTCGGTTTCCTCGTTGGCACAGGCAGATCGGAACGGTACCGGCCAGAGGGTCACCGTGAGGGTTCAGGAGGTGCTTGGCCCACGCCTGGCGCATGCAAGCATCCCACCCAGGTGAGCGGCTGCGACCGCTTTTCCCGTCATTGCCAGGAGGCTCGCGTGAGACACCGCGTGGGAATCACACAAATGTCCCCGAACACTCGCCCACTTACAGAGGGGCCGCCTGTGTCACGGCCCGCAGTCCCCCCTGGCTCTGGGTGCGGCTGGGAAGGTGTTTACGTACGATGTGACTCACGGTATCAACCAGCATCCCGGGTAACCTGGTGGCCCGACTCGGTGAAGGGAAGGGCCGAGAGCACAGCGGGCTTCCCTGTGGAGAGAAGCTGCCTGTGGACGGCGGCCCCGGGTCCAGACGGGCCGAGCTGGGCCCCGCCGTGTGCACCGACTCCTCGCACTAATATCTAACGCCTCTTCCTGGCATGGCTCCCGGGGGGGGGGGGGGGGGGAGGGGGGCGGGGAGCGGGAGGGCTGATAAGGCAGCTGAACCTCTGAGGGTGAAGGGACTTGCCTGGGGCTTCTCAGCAAGAGGTGGGGACCCAGGATTGAGCCCTGGGCCCCAGGCCCATCTGTCCCCAAACCCCATGCGTCCCCTTTAACTGGAAAAGGCATGGGCCCAGGGCAGGGGATGAATGAGGGGCACCGGTCCTTCCCCACGGCCCCTGGACCTCATGCCTGGCTCCCCCCTTGTGCCCAGGTGACCCGCCCTCCAGGCAGGCGATGGGTGTGGGCACAAGAGTGAAAGGAAGAGGGGCAGGTCACGGTGGCAGGGGACAGGCTGGCAATGGGGATGCCCGGGCCCTGCGCCCCTCAGAGAATCCCTCAGGGAAGATCCCCTCCAGTTTAATACTTTTTACAAGGTACCACCCCCTCCCCCTTCAAAAACCATCTCTTCCGGTGCTGTACCAAGGCGTTGCCATGGTAACGGGGCACCATGGGAGGCCCGGCAAGCAGGCTGGCCTCTCTGATGGGCCTGTGGGGACCTGGTGGTTTGCAGAGCGGCGTGTGAGCCGCACCCCTTCTCTGAGCAGGGAGCGCAGACCCTCCTCCCTGCCTCAGTGGCTCACTCACCCCACCCGAGGCCCCGGGGGCGAGCTCCTCGAAGGCATCCGTGTGCCTCCCTTCTCCCCGGCGTCCCTGACCTCGGCTGCAGTGCCGGACACCCGGCCGGCTCACAATGGCCAGTTGCTGATGAAATTTGTAGAAACCCGGCTGAAACCTAAGGTCACCTCGGGCAACGCTCAGGCCTGTGGCTCTGACTGACGCGGCAGACGTGCTGAGCGTGCCCGCCAGCGTGAGGGGGGCCGCCTGCCTGGATGCCCTGGCCCATCGGGGGTCAGCACTTGGTCAGCACCAGGTCTTGGGTTCACCCTCCCCTGCGTGCCCCGGGCAGGACGCGGCCACTTACCTGGTTGATAACCGTGGGAGCCGCACCCATCCCCTGACGTGCATGGCCGGAGGGAAGGGAGGGCTGCACGGCGGCGGTGGGGTGGAGACAGGGCTGGCTCTCAGCACGCTGTGCGCCGTGCGCCATGCTCCGAGGCGGTGGCCGTAGCGAAGGAGGAGTGACTGTCTCCATGAAGGTCCCATCTGCTCCCGTCCCGGCCCCTGTACCCACTGGGCTGCGTCTCAGCCTGACGGAGGCGGCACGCGGGCTAGGCGAGCGCGTTCCCGTTTGGCAGGTGAGAGATCGTGGGGAGCCCCAGGGCCTCTCCATAGCCCCCCGCCGCCTGCTCCCAGCCCCCCTCCACTCTATGCCCAGCCTCTACCCCCTTGGCCCCAGCAGAGTAAGCAGGTGATAGGTGCTGTGTAGGCGGGAGAAGGGGACGTGCCACCTGGACAGGGGTCTGGGCTGAGGGTGGGAGAGGCCAGGAAGGAGGTGGGCAGATAAGACAGCCAGCCTGACCACCGACGGGAAGAAGTGGGCCCCTAAACGGGGGGTGGGGGGTCAGCAGCCCCCCACTCATTCTTGCAAACTGGGACTCATCTTCTCTCTGAACAGAAATTGTCTCTGCCATCGGCCATGGCTCCCCTCTGCGGGCACCATGACACTCACACAGACACCGGCCGAAAACCGAGGCCGGCCCGTCGGATCCACGGTCCTGTGAGCGGGGATTGCCCCAGGTGTGGGTAGTTACCTGCAGGAAGAGAGTGTGCAGGCTGAGCCCCATTCGGGGATGGCTCCCACTGAATCGGAGCCCTAGGCGCTGCGACCTGCGTGTGGGTTGTAACCTGAGGCCGAGCACCTGGGTGGCTGCCCCGGGGATGGCTGGGCGGCGGCCCTGAGCTGACACTCACTGCAGGGGACCCAGCCGGGCAGCAGAATCGTGGGTGACCCCAAATCCAATCGGATCATCGGACCTGATTCCTGTCCCTGGAGTTCCGGGCCGGAAGGACGCCGGGTAACTGTGGCCTCCGCCCCCCCGGGTCGTGGGGCTGGCCTGAGTGCTCGGTGCAGCCGGTAGGGACACGTATGTGCAGCCTTAGTGGGTGCGGTGTCCCTCCCACTGCGTCGTAACCCCAAAGGTGTGTTCCAGAAGGTTCTAGCTGCATCATTAGTAACTCTCAGGGCTCACACGATGCATCGGACCTCTAGCTGCGTCCTCTCCACCACCTGCCCCAGGGGCCCTCAGCTGGGGGTGGGCAGAGCGCCCCCGTCTTCTGTGTGTGGGGAGGAGAAGGCAGCTCGGGCGAGACCACTTGGGTGACGTGTTTGTCCCTGGAGCCGTCACGTGGGGCTCTAACTAGCCCGGCCGCGGTGATAGGCCGTGGTGACCAACCGGCCGCGGTGACCGGCCGCGGTGGCTGGGGGCAATGTCTGTTTCCCACGTGGGGATCCTGCCAGTGGCTGGGTATGTGTATTTCGGTTCCCCCCTCTCAGACCTGAGAGAGAGCCACGGGGGTGCTGTGGGGACCATGGACCCACTGTGGGACAGGTCCAAGCTAAACCTCAGGATCCCCCCAACTCCGCGACCCCTCCTCCGGCAGCGGGGCCGTGAGACGTCTTGGGCTCCTGGAGTCGGTGCCCAGCAATCCCGTGCGTTCCCCTGGGGAGTGGCCACAGGTCCCTTGGGGGAGGCGGGGTCGGGGGTGAAAGGCATGCGTTTTGGGGAACCTGGACAGGTCCTCCCTCCAGGGGACCCGTCCCCCTTTCCTTCGGGGACCTGGGTCTGCAAACCCGCTCACGTCTGGACGGTGACCAGGAGGAGGGATGCACTAGAGGTCCCTTTGCCAGCAGCCGGCTGCCGGGAACTCACGGGCGGTGCACACGGCTGACCCGCGTGGTAACCCCCGGGCGGCGTCTGAGAGAGAGCCGCTCACAGCCCACACTTGGGAGCGTTACACGCATGGGCTCCGCGGGCGCCCTGGTCAGGGGGATGCTCACCCGCTAACCCTCAAGAGAGCCCTGTCTTCCCCACGAGGAGTCTGCAGCCAAGGGCTGAGCTGGGAAGCCGACCTGGCCCACCCGGGGGGCTCCCACCCGCCCCGGGACTGCATCTGGCCCCGCAGGTGGGCCAGGGAAGGGGAGCCCCGCGCTCTGGGGTCTTCGGGTTCATCACTGCGATCCCGAGTCTGGCTGGGACGAGCCCCTCAGAGCTGCCGAGACCGTGCACTTGAGCTTCGCGGCAGTTCGAGAGCTGGGTCAACAGACCTTCCGACCCGGGGCGGGGACTTGGAAGGCTATGGGGTCTACGTGACCTCTGCCCGTGACCTCTGCCCGTGACCCCGCGCAGGAGCCCTCTGTGTGCGTGCGCTGCCTTCCCTCCAGAAGCTCTGTCCCCGCATCGCCAGAGCTCCCCGAGCCCCACCCCTGCAGCAGGAGGGGGCCAGGGGCTCCCCGACATCCGGCAGCTCCTGCGGGTGTGGGACAGACTTCGTCCTCCACGCGGGACCCTGAAGGGAGGTAAAAGGTGACCCTGAGCACCTGTCCTCCCTGCTTTTCCCTTCATTCCTCCCGAAACCCAGACAGGCCGGCGGGGGGAGGGGTCGTCTCACGTTCTGAACCAAGATCCCTCCGCAGGGGAGAAAAGCGAAAACCAGCAACCGGGCTCTGGGCTCAGGGGGGGCCTCTGGGGGTGCGGAGGGAGGGGCTTCCGCGAGGCCGAGAGCCAGCGCGAGGTGCGCAGCGCGGCCCCGCCAACCGGTCTGCACGGCCCCGAGCGTGCCGGGCCGGCAACCCCACGCCCAAGGCCACCCTCCGGTGCAGGACGACCAAGACACATTTGCAAACGTGCCAGAGATTTTAATGAAAAAGTTAGAAAACGGCGTGTCTCCCAACACGGCCGTAAAGGGCTCTTTTCTGTAAAGACCTTGTAAAATATATACAGGCTGCTGAGTGCATTCGTTACAAAAGGGAGGTGCAATCTCTTGCATAAATTACATTTGTACACGGGCGGGGTGTCTGCGGGGACTTGTAAACATTGGTGAGTTTGTCGTTCTCTGGGTCGGCTGCGCGAGCAGACTCTGCGGTGCAGTCCTGGGCGGTGTCTCGTCCGGTGAGCTTCAGGTCGCCGTTCTAAGGCCATGTGTGAAGGCCCCCCCCCCCCCCACAGGCGGAGAAGGCCAGAGAAGAGAGACAAAGGGACAGACAGGAGCGGGGATGGGGGCTGCTTGGAATCCGGTTCCCCGTGGCCCAGGGGAACCCCTGGTTTGGCCGAATGCCGTGTGGCTCCCCCCAGAGGTAACCAGCCCAGGCTCCCCCCAACGTGGGAAGGTAGCTCCCTGCTAGGAACCTGGGGCAACCCATCGCCTCCTCCTAGACGTGGCCAAGGAGCCCCAGCTTCGGGGAGAAATTCCTGATGTCTGCCTACCCCCCCCGCCCCCCCCCCCCCCCGGGGGCACATGGGAGCACACAGTATGGCCATCGAGACCAGCCAGGGCCCCCAACCACACAGTCATAAACACACCCAGCAATGTGAAAACGAGAGAGAGAGAAAGAGAGAGAGAGAGAGAGCCCCAGAGCCCCAGAGATGCCCGGTCAGCACACACACGCACCCACAATGAGTACATGAGGATCCCCCTCCCGTGCCCGCCCCCAGAGGAGCCCCTGTGTATCTGCCAATCAACCCCGGTGTGAGCCGAGAACGAATTCCAGGTTCGCCTTCTGGGCCTGGGGTCACAGGGGACGTCGGTCTCCTTGCCAGTGATTTGAGGCCCGGCACACAGCCGGCTGGTTAGCGGGACACATGGAGCGGGAGGCGGCGCCGCTCGGCCTGCTGGGAGGAGCCCGAGTGCGCCCGCCTCGTCCGTCAGTGTAGCCGTCTGGAATCTGCTGTCCCCTTTGGTGTCTCCCTGCCTTGTCTCCTATGTGTTTCACGGCAAACCTGGTCCACACAGGCACAGGGACAGCCTCCGGCTCCCGGTGGGGGAGTCCGGGTCCCTGGTTAAACGTCTCCCCGAATCCACTGCACCCTCCAAACCGTGGGCCGTGGCCTCTGCCAGGCCCTTCCAGCCCGATGGCCTCAGTGCTCCCTGGGCCGCACGAACGAATATGCCCTCAGCCCGTGGCAGGAACACGGTGTTTGTGGGGTTCTGCTCTGCGGGGTGCCCCCAGCTCGCCGTGCCCCTCTCGCCGATCTTGGTCTTCCTACCGACTTCGAACGCTTAGCGCGAGGAAATGCGCGACGGCCGGCGGTCCGGGTCCCAGCACCTGCGCGCCGGGCCCTGTTTCTGGGCCGCGTGCCTCTCAGAAGCATGTGGTCTGTGGAATGGTGGCCTCAGGAGGCCACGGACGTGGACCACCCGGTCCGGCCTACGGGCCGGTACCCGGGAGGCGCCTGCATGTCTGAGAGTCACCGGCTGGAAGGGCCCTGCGCAGAGGGGCCCTGGGCCACCACGCCCGCCGCCCTGGCAGCCCCACCTGGCCGCTCCACTGCCAGGGGAAGACGCTCCACTGGGTTTGCCAGGTGAGAGGTGGGCATGGCTCACAGGAAGACACCCCCCCCCCCCCAGGCACCTGGTCCCTGGGGACCCGCCATCCATGTCCGGGGAACCTCAGAGGGGTCAGAGGAGCTGAGCAGACGCGATTCTTTGGTGTGAGAAGTCTGTCCCTGAAAAATGCGGTGCCCGAGAGGGAGGCGCCGGCCCACCTCGGGGACCCGAGCCACCTTGACGCAGCCTCCAAACCCGCCACCCACCAGGTGTCAGTCCAACGCCTCCAACGCGATGACACTGGAGTCCCTGCCTCTTCCCGGCCCCGGGGGACCCGCCTGCCTCTCGCCGGCCCCGGGGAGCTCGTCCTCTGTGGCAGAGGGAGAAGGGATGCTCCAAGGCCACGTGGCCTGAGAACGGGAAGGAAGGGCAGCCACGGCCGGGGGTCGCCCCGCTAGGTGAGGAGGT
Organism: Corynorhinus townsendii; assembly: GCA_026230045.1. Lineage (NCBI taxonomy): Eukaryota > Metazoa > Chordata > Mammalia > Chiroptera > Vespertilionidae > Corynorhinus > Corynorhinus townsendii. The sequence continues at coordinate 55,137,368 of JAPDVU010000010.1, forward strand.
CGCCCCGCCAGGTGAGGAGCTGGAAGAGCGAGGCTCTGTCTTCGGGGCCACGGCGTGTCGCTAGCTCTAGGACCCGCCTCAGCCCAGCCCGCCCTCTGCGCGCCGAAGGCCTGCAGGGAACTGCCCGGGGCAGCCGACAGGCCAGAGGGAGATCCACGTGTGGAGCCCTCCAGCCCTCCCTCCAGACTCCTCTGGGCCGTCTGCGGGTCCCCGGGCGAGGAGGGGTGGGCGCGGGAAGTACACGGCCTCCCCGACTCCCTGCCCACCTGGGTGCCCCACAACATTTCAGGCAGAACTCAGGCAGCATCCCCAGTACAGGGGTCCCCCCCACTGTCCCTTCTGGAACAATCCACGCTTCCAGATCCTTCCACAGAGATGGGGAAACCAAGGCTTAGGGATGGACACATCCCAGGATGAGGGATGGGAGCACAGCAGTCCTCCCCTATGCCCTCTCATCTCTACCTCCTGGGGGCGGGCACCCACCCAGGCGACACAGCACAGACTGGAGGGGGGTCTCACCCCCACGGCTGGGCCCCGCGCCCCGTGCAGGGGACACTCGGGACTCCCCAGGGCCTCACCCTGCGATCACATGGAGCTCCCACGGCCACTCCTGCCATGGAGTCACTTAGAGTCGGGGACATGGGCCAAGGGGGGCAAGGCCCCGCCCACCTGTGAATGGCGGCAGCGGTCTCAGGTGTGAGATGCCACCTGGAGCAGCGCCAGCTTGCCCTCCCCCAAGGCTGCACCGCGGAGGCAAGACAACGCTGCACCGGCCTGTGTCCTCGGTCACCATTGAGCAGGGGCGGGGCTGGGCTCCACCAGCTTCATGCCTCTGACCGGCCCATGGGGGCCGAGGGGCTCTGGCCACGGGGTGTGCATGGATTTCAGGGGTGGATGGCCCGGATGACGGGGATGAGCGCCTCGAGGCAAGGCGCTGGGGACCTGCCTGTCAGTATTCCTGCTGTGGGTGCTGCCAGCCCTGGCTGCTCCAAGCCCGGCCATCAGTCTGCTTCCCGGGCCATTTGTCTGCCACATACAGGATGACAGAGCCCAAGGAGGGCCTCACCGAGTCCCTCGGGGGCCAGGGAGGCTTTGGCAGGTCTGGGAGAAGCTCCCCTCGACCTCCAGGCCGAAAAGCAGCAGGGGGCCTTCCAGGTGGAACAGCACAGGCAAAGGCTCAGAGGTGGGACTCCGCACAGATGTATTTCCTTGATCAAAATGGAGGGTTACGAGGCCACGCAGGGGGCCTGCTTTATGCTGCCGGACCGAGTGGGTCATGCCTGCCAGAGAAAGTATCTCCAAGACGGCGGCCACAAAAGCTAGCCCCAGTGCCCACGGTACTGCGCAACAAGCATGCAGGCTGATTGTTGGTGACAGCGAGGGCTCGCACCCCCGCCCGCCCGCACTAGGAGCTGTGGGTGCCCACGTGGCCGGACCGGTTTCCCGGGACCCCTTACAAAATTTCTGCTGGCAGCACCCACCCCCAGCCGTCCAGTCCAGGAAAGCCTGCCCCTGCTGTGCATGTTCACAGCTGACCACTGCCTCCCCCCCTCAGCCAGGTGTTCAGGGGACAGACCACTGACTCGGAGCACAGAAGGGAGATCAAGTGGGAACTCGGAAACAGCAGTGAGCTCTGGCGAGGAGACCCGGCGTCCAGGGCCGCCACCGCAGCGTCAGGGGGCGTCTCCCACGGGGGAGGGCGTCGCACGCGACATGTTGGTCCACGAGGAGTGGCCGTCGTGGAAGTCTCTGGGGACACAGCCGCATCGAACCCATCCATCACGGCCCACGTGTTCCTGCCTAGAACTCCTCAACCGGGGGAAGCCCAAGCAGCTCGCCGGCCACCCCACCAGACGGTGCTGGGCTCTTCCAAAGGGCAATGTCGTCAGCATAAAAGGGTGAGGAAGAACGTGCGGGGCGGGGCGGGGCGGGGCGGGGCCGGAGTGGGGTGGGGCGGGAGTGGGGAGGGGCAGGGCGGGGCGGGGCGGGGCCGGACAACACAACCTCCCAGCCCATCTCGGATGGTCTCAGACGCACCCACAGCTCTGCGAGACATCTGCGGGGACAACTGGGGCACTGCGCAGATGGGCTGTATTGTAGGCGATAAATGCTGCTGTGTGAGATTTGAGTTTGTAGGGCGACACCAGCCCTGTTATCTGAGAGACCAGTTTTTCTTTGGTGGCACCGCCTTAAGGCGGCACGCATCCCTTCATCCTCCCAATTCCTGAGTGTGTGTGTGTGTGGGGGGGGGGGGGGTGCGGCGGGAGAGGAGGCAGCCACGGAGGCAAAGTGACAGAGGCTGGGGAGTCGGGTGAGAGGCCACAGGAGTCCCTCCTACCACTCGCCCCCCTTCTCTGTAAATCTGGAATTTGCAAAATAGAAAGTTCGGGGGAGGACATCATGGTCATTGATTCTTTTTCTTTTTCTTATTATTTCGTTGTTGCTGCCTCTATCTACCAAGGTGAGGCCGAGAAAGAGCCACAGGAAACGGATTTGTGCCCGGGGCTTTGGCTCTGGTGACGCGGCCCCTGTTGGTGTGACGCGGTCCGTCCCCGCTCCCTCTCCCCAGCTCCCAGGACCTGCCAAGTCAAATGACCCTGGGTTTTCTTTGTTGGTGGCTCAACCTTCAGACGTGGCCGCTGACCAGACATCCAGGCCAAGTCCCGATGGGCCCATGCACCCCCCGCCCCGCCCCGCCCCTCCCAGGTTTTCAGGAGAAACGCGGCCCCCTGCCCGCAGCCTCCGGCACAGCTCAGCGCGCTCTGCCAACAGCGCGGACGCCTCGCCCTGCGACCCCGGCAGCCCGCGGTCACTCCCGGGAGGGGAGGCGCAAAGAGAGCAACTGTCTCTACTCTCTGCACAGACTTCCGAGCCCTAACGTTTTAAAAATAATATTAGACACGAGTGAGTACAGACAGACCTTGAAGACTGACATCTGTCCCATGTGGCCCAGAGCGTCTGAGGTCCTTCCCAGCCCTGTGCCCTGCACAAGGGGCCGTGTCTAACATGAACGTGACATGGATGTAGCATGGAGTACGTGCCTATTCCGAGGGGTCTTGAGTGCTGGGTTTCAGTGCTGTGGGCCAAAGGCTTGGGACTGGCGGCATTTGGTGATGCCTCCTTTAAGAAACCGTGTAGGTTTCCTCTCCCCAGGATCCCACGGGGGCTCCCGGCACCTTCCAAGCAATCCCGCCAAAGCCCATTTCCACCCGGAGCCGGAGCCGGAGCCGGAGCCAGAGCCGGGAGCCTCCTCGTAGGAAGGAGCAGGGGTGGCGACTGTGAGGAATGGCAGGGACGGTGGCATGGCTGTAACGGCAAGGCCCTCCGGGGGCCGCCTGCGCCTAGCTGTCCCTCTGAGGTCGCCCCCCAGTGAGAGGGGAAGGGGTTTCCCTCTCGGAAAAGTTGTCCCCTGAGATGGACACGCTCCCAGCAGGCCCAGCCGCGGCTCCCTGCCTCCACCTTCCTGAGACCAACACGAAGGCCCCGTGTTTACAGATCACACGCCGTCAGAGACGCCCCTTCCTGGGAGCCACATGCCTGGGCGGGGAGAGGGTTTCTAACGGGGAGCGCCCTGTCTTTTGGTTCTCAACCAGGAAAAGAACCCACATCGACCTCCTGATACCCACTCACATCCACACACCCCAAACCGTGACCCTTGCTCACTCAGGTGGGTGGCTGCTGCACACATGGCCCTCCCCACCATCACCACAGAAAGAAGAGGGAGGTAACAGTCTGCCGTTCCCACAACTTCCCCGTTTATCCGGATGCTCCCAGCCACGTGGTACACTGTGAGGACTGGAGATGACCAAGCTAAACGTGTCTGGAATAAAGTAATAGGACCAGTGCCTTCGGATCATCCCACCGATGGTTTCTCCTCGCGTGGAGAATGCGTACCAGTGTAAGAGAGTACATGCTTAAAAAAAATATTTTTTTTAAACTGGCAAGCTAAAATGATCCATGTCGCCTTGCCCATCCCACCCCGCCCCTAACGTAAGTGAATGTAATTCAGAACCGGGCGTTTTAGAAGTATGGGCAGGACGCAGCGGGGATAAAGGCTGCTCGCAGGACATGCTCGACTTGGCAAGATGACAAATCAAAAACCTCGTGGGGTTTGTTTTCCTGGGTTTTCGGAAGCAGCCAAAAGCAGGCTATTAACAAAATTGTAGGATGGAGAGGAGAAACGAATATCTGTGCTTTCCTCCGCCATGCGCCCGCGCGCGCGTGCGCACACACACACACACACACACACACGCAGGCACAGAGGCACACACACACACACACACACACACGCAGGCACAGAGGCACACACACCTACACACACACACGCACACACGCAGGCACAGAGGCGCACACACACGCACACACGCAGGCACAGAGGCGCACGCGCACGCACACACACAGCCACCCACTCCCTGGGGAGGAAAGAGCGGCGTGGGGGATTGGGGGGCGCCCTGTGGGTGGGCGCCCAGGCTCTCGCCTGGTGTGCAGCTCTGGGCCGGGCACCCTCTCATCTCTGTCTCGTGGTCTGGGTGTCGCACTGTCCTGGGAAGGCCGCCCCGCGAAGGGCCGGCCGGGGAGAGATGTAAGGCCTATGTCACTGGTAAGGAAGGAGGGAGAAACCCATGCTTCATGCTCAGATGCGCGTCTCAGAGGAGGACTGGGGGGGCTCCGTCTGGCTGGGAAGGGGGGGGGGGGAGGAAACCGAGACGGAAGGGAGGACAGAAAGTGACGATGACAGTACGACTCCGACTGAGAAAGGCTAATAAATAAACAAAGGAAAGACCAGGGGGCCCGGCCGGGGCGCCTCAGGGACTGAGTGTCGACCTCTGTACCGGGAGGTCATGGTGCGATTCCCAGTCGGGGCACAGGCCCGGGTTGCAGGCTCGCTCCCCAGTGGGGGGCGTGCAGGAGGCAGCCTATGCATGATTCTCTCTCCTCATGGATGCTTCCATCTCTCTCTCTCTCCCTTCCTCTCCGACATCAACAAAAATAAAACTTAACACAAAGCAGACGAGCGGGGCCAATGGAACGTGACGTGACAGGTGACGATTTCCGCCGCGGCCCTCCCCCCCCTTCCCCCCCTAGATGGACCTCCGCCGGCGCATGAGCCTGTGCACGTCTGTGAAGCTGTGCAGCCCCGGCGAGACGGAGCTGGTGGGCGACGGGAAGAAGCTGTTCTTCAGTGTGCTGGGAGAGATCTCCTCGATCTTGTAGGAGACCGAGTGGAAGTACTGCGGGCCGAGCTGGGCGCTGAAGGAGTTCTGGTGTCCCGTGGGGCGGCTCCCCGCGCGGCCCTGCGGCCGGTAGCATGAGCAGGAGCACACGGACTGCAGGTCCCCGTCCGCCTTGCAGCGCGCCCGGCCCCGCAGCGCCTCCTCGGGCACGTGGATGGCCATGCTGTTCCGGGCCCCGGCCAGGGATGCCCGCTCCTCGGCGTCCCTCCGCTCGTCCTCGCTGTTCATGGTCAGGAACCTGAGGACCACCAGGTTGAGGAAGGCCCCGATGACCGTCAGCCCCACCAGGATGTACATGAAGCTGAAGGCCACGTAGAGCGGCTTCTTCTGCAGGGCGCCCTTGGTCTGCAGCGCCACGTAGTCCCCGAAGCCGATGGTGGTGAGCGTGATGAAGCAGTAGTAGTAGGCGTGGAAGAAGCTCCAGTCCTCGCACTGCGAGAAGGCGGCCGCGCCGATGCACAGCGTCCCCATGCAGGAGAAGAAGCCGACCGTCACCATGTTCTCCATGGACACGTCGGTGCTGCGCATCCCGCAGCACTTCTTGATGCGCTTCAGCAGGTAGCGCACGAAGGTGTTCATCCGCTCGCCCAGGCTCTGGAACATGACCAGCGTCAGCGGGATGCCCAGCACCGCGTAGAACATGCAGAAGGCCTTGCCCGCGTCCGTGCCGGGGGCCGCGTGCCCGTAACCTGCGGGGGGGAGAGAGCACAGGGAGAGCCAGTGACCGGAGGGCCTGTGAGGTTGGGCGGGGAGGGGGGGCGGGCTTGGGGGCATTTCAATGGGGAGGGGCTGGGGAGTTTCCTTGGGAGGGGGCTGGGACACCCCCATGACGGCGGGGGGCGGGCAGGGTTAGGGTTAGAGAAGAGAGACAACCAATGCAGGTAGGTTAAGGGGCACCTGGGTGGTTTCCTTGGGATGAGTTTGGAATCTGCCCAGATCCTGAAGGGAGGGGGAGAGGGGTCGGAGGAATCAGTGGAGAGACGTCCTTTGAAGCCTGGGGACCGGTGGGGGGGGGGGGATTTGCACCATTTCTGTTGGGAGCCATTTCACGGTTCTTCTTAGAGCAACACAAAGTTTTTTTTAAAAAGAAGGACAGCCCATTTGCTACGAAGAACACTGCAACGGTATCGAGCCCGACAAAGAAGACTAGACATGCCCTCCATGGACCAGCACGGACGGTGAACAGCCAAAGAACGCTGTGCACTGCAGACCAGGCTCAGCGCTCACTCCTGTCGCCCACCACTGCTTTATTAGAGGGAGAGCAAGCATGTACCAATTGAAACCACCCGATCTGAAGGACAGAGAGGAATGCAGATAAAATAAACAAGCAACGCTCCAGACAATTGCCGGGCAATAACGAAAGGCATCATGGAAGGGAAATAGAGACTAAGATCAAAAAGTAAGGATGTAGCCAAATTGGGTAAAGGACCCGAGTGTACAGATTCAAGAAGCTGCGTGAATCCCAAGCAGGATAAATACGAAGAAAGCCACACGTCAGAGTGAAACTGCTGAAAACCAAAGAGAGAAAACCTTGAAAGCAGCCAGAGAGAAACAATGTGTCACATACAGGGACACGGCTATTGGAGTTCCGCTTACTTCCAATCAAAAGCAGTGGAGGCCAGCAAACGGTGGAACTGCACCTTTAAAGAGCTTTCTGAAAAAGGCTGTTAACCCAGAATTGTCTATGCCAGTGGGCGGCGAACGGCGGCTCGCGAGCCAGGATTTGCCGCTCTGTTGACTAATGAGTTTGCCGACCACTGGGATAGGGGCTTAATCACAAGGAACAATAACAGCCTATAATTATTGGAATCGAGAGTCTAGGTCAGTGGTCAGCGAACTTCAGCTCGTGAGCCGTGGTTTACCGCTCTGTTGACTAATGAGTTTGCCGACCACTGACTAGACTCTCAATTCCAATAATTACAGGCTGTTGTTGTTCCTTGTGATTAAGCCCCTATCCCAGTGGTCGGCAAACTCATTAGTCAACAGAGCGGCAAACCCCGGCTCGCGAGCCACCGTTTGCCGACCACTGGTCTATGCAGAGAAAATACCTTTAAGAATGAAAGCGAAATATATTTTCAGATTAAGGAAAATTTGCTAACAGCTGATCTGCATGGCGTGACTTCCAATGGAAGTTCTGCCCTCGCTGGTGTGGCTCAGTGGATGGAGCGTCGGCCTGTGGACTGAAGGGTCCTGGGTTCGATTCCAGTCAAGGGCACGTGCCCGGGTTGCAGGCTCGAGCCCCAGTGGGGGGTGTGCAGGAGGCAGCCGGTCAATGATTCTCTCTCATCACTGATGTTTCTGTCTCCCTTCCCCTCCCTCTCTGAAGTCAATAAAAATCTATTTTAAAAATAAAGGAAGGAAGTTCTTCTGTCTGGAAGGGAAAGATGCCAGATGGAGACTTCGGGTTCAGGAGGGAATGAAGCACACCTTGGCAAGCACGTGGGTTAATCTTTACACCCGTGCAGGGTGGGGACCCCACTGCCCCTCCACGGAGCTCACCTGTGTGGCTGATACAGAAGGCCAGGTGGATGCTGAGCAGCAGGTGCTGGAAAGTTAGCATGGTGGTACCACTAGCTCACGGCCCCTAATGGGATGTGTGCACTGGTGGAAGCCAATCCAGCTTTTCTGGCTCCAACACTGCACCCCAGGGGCCCAGGCCCTCCCCGAAACCCCGCTGTTGTCAGCAGCGGTCAGCAGTTAGCTCCCCGGCGGGCACAGTGTACACCGGGGTAGCCTGAGGCGGGCTTCGTCACCCCTCCTGCCACCTGCCACGCTCGATTCAGAGGGGAGCGCCTGGTCCCCGGACGCCTCACAGCACAGCTCACGGGGCCATTACAGCGAGGACGGCCCTTCACCAGGCACGCGTGTGAGACAGTGTGAGCGAGGACACCCCAAAGCTGAGGGCCCCCCACGTGAACACATCTCCTGGGGTCTGGCCACAGTCGGGTCCCACGGCAGTGAGGGACAAGCTGCAGGCCTTGCCATGCCTCCCGGGAAAGAGCAGCCTGTGCAGGCGACCTTCCGTGCTCCCATCCAGACGCAGCCTCTCCCCCGCTCCCTGCTCCCAGCCAGGAGGGTAGCCTACATGGGTCACAGTGGTCCTCTGGCTCCCAGTGCAGTGCATCCAATGGACAGCCCGCCCAGGAGGAGGCCGGAGCCAGGGAGGCGCTGAGGGCCTGGGGACCCGTGTCTGCCATGTCCCGGGTGGGTTTCTAAAGAGCCGGGTCAGTCACTGCTCCCACGGAGGGTGCTGTGTCCTGCGAAGTCCCTGCCTGACGCCCCGCTCGTACCCTCTGCTCACCGGAGGGATCTGCCCAGACAGCGCCGTGAGCCACACGCACATGCGACATTCATCAGGCTCCTACCTGGAGCACGGAGGCGGCCTGTCCCTGCCGCAGAGCCCGCGTGTCGGGAGCTGCGGGAACGAGGCGCTGGTGGAGTAGAGTAGCGACGGGACATGGAGGCACCAGACACGCACGCAGCTTCCTTCCGCCGCCTCTGGCCAGCCCGGAGCCCGAGCAGGGCAGGCCCCTCCTAAGCTGCCCCATGCCCCCTCCGCGGCGATCCCCCGGCCGTGAATTCCCGCTGGGGCTGCTGCACATTCGTGGACAAGACTACCCCTGGCATCCGGCCAGCGGGTTTGAGTCCTGAGTCCTGAGTCCCACAGGGACCACGCCTGGTCCGTCCCCCGCTCCCCAGGCCTCCCCCCTTCTCCTGCCGATTCCACTGCAGCCCGATGCCCGCTCTGCAAGTGGAAGCAGCTGGAAGGCCAGGTGCCAGGTGTGGGAGGTTGGGCTGGCTCCTCCCGCCCACAGCTGCCGGCGGGGCGGGGTGGGGTGGGGCGAAGGGGGGGGGCGGGGGGACCAGACTGCCGTCCAGGGCCGAAGCTGGCCACCTGGGCCTCTGGCTCCGGCAGATTCATTGCCGGAAGAGAATGAAGTATTTATAAAGCGCATGGGGGGGGCCCTGTGCTGGTAGGAGTTCAATAGGCACAAGGCGCATCGAGGAATGACTCAGGGCGGCATGGGGGAGGGAGGTGGGAGGAGAGCTGCTCCGGCCCCCAGGCTTCCGGGCGGGCTCCCACTCCAGCCTGGGTCAGCTCCGGCTCAGCCTGCCCCCAGGAGGAGGGGGTCCGGGCTCAGCCTGCCCCCAGGAGGAGGGCGTCTGGGCTCAGCCTGCCCCCAGGAGGAGGGGGTCCGAGGAGGGGAGGCCACTGAGGGCTTTCGGAAGCGCCTACCTTCAGGCCGTTCCCAGCGCAGAGCTGCGCTCCACAGGTTCGGGAACTACCTCCCAGGCTCGTCAGGCAGCTCTGTGCTGCTGCTGGCCCTGGGGTCCGCGGCCCCTCCCCTCCTCCCCCGCCTGGCCCCATCGGGCCTATTCAGGTTTCCGGAGGAGCTACACACGATTATTAAGACTCAGGTGTGCCCGGCCGGTGTGCCTCAGTGGTTGGGCGTCGTCGACCTATGAACCAGGAGGTCACAGTTCAATTCCCGGTCAGGCACAGGCCTGGGTTTCGGGCTCCATCCCCAGCAGGGGGTGAGCAGGAGGCAGCCGATCCATGATGCTCTCTCATCACTGATGTTTCTCTCTCCCTCTCCCTTCCTCTCTGAAGTCAATAAAAAAAATACATGTTTTTTAAAAAGGAGTGAAGGTGACCACGCTTTCCTGCATTCGCTCTCCCCGCCACCTGCCCCCAGCTCAGTGTGCCCCAGGACATGGCCTCCACTCACCCCTGGCGGGGAGATGCTTCTTGTGGGCTCTGATTGGGTCGCCAGCCCCGCCCCGAACCCATGGGCTTGTGGGCTTTCCTGCGGGGGGGGTGGGGGGGAATTGAAGGGACCCAGGGGGTGATGGCCGAGCCCTGGACTCATTCAGCACCCTGCGGAGGTGCCCGCCACAGAGGATGTCCTGAGGTGGGGACACGGTTCCACCCCACGTCTGAGCCCGGCCGCCAGCCCCCTTCAGGCTTTCCATGGCCTCCCATGGACCCTTTGGCTTCAGCCGGGGTTTTCATTGCCATCGATTAAGGCTCAGCAAGCCCCACGCCTCGGCGTGACTACAAAGCAAGAGCAGCAGTGCGTGTGGGTAACAGAGCGCTTGGCAATGCAAACGCCCTGCACCCACCAGGTCTCTCACGGGGCCACGCCTGGCCTGTCCGCGGAGGTGAGGGCGCCCGGCAGGCGAGGGGAGCAGGGCTGTGGGCAGGCGGAGGCCGGCGAGGTCCCAGCAACCTGCAACCAGGGCGGCCCAACGTCCTGATTTCCAAAGAGAAGCTGAGAATGCGGAGCTTTGAAAATGTAGGATCTAATTGGTGTCTAATTAAACATTTCTACATGTGGCACAGGCCACGAAAAACAAGACAAAACAGGCCATCTGTTTGTCTAAAGCAGAGGCACCCTGAAATGACAGGAAGGGGAGGGGGAGAACAGGAGGGGCTGGAGTGAGGAGGGGTGCAGCAGAGGGAGGGCTCCCCACCACCCAGCCCCCTTTCACCTTCCCTGTCACTGAGCTCACAGCTGGCTCCATTTCACAGATGCATAATTCAAGGCAACAAGAGGTGACACGGCCCGCTGACCGCCTCCCCCAGCAGCGAAGGTCCGCCTGCCCCGACGGAACTGAGGAGGGCCTCGCCCAGGGGGGCAGGGCCATTCTGGGTAGACAGAGGCCCCTTCCCACAGTCCCCGAGGGGAACTCCACCCCCTCTCACAGGGGAGAACGCTGAGGCTCCAGCCCTCGGCCCTGCGTGCAGCCACCGGAGGGTGCAGATTTGAGCGCGGAGCCGGCAGGAGCGTGGGGAAGAGCCTGGCCCAGGGCCTCCCAGCTGAGCCCTCTGAGTGAGCAGCAGGTGGGGGTGGGGGGCCAGCCCGTTTCTTCCTCCTGGAGCTGGTGATGAGCCCCATCTCTCCCGGCTGCCAGCTGCTGGGGCTCTAACGGGGCACCCACCAGGGTCAGCTCTCCCTGCGTGAGACAGCCAGCAGGCGCTGGGCATCCAGACACAGCCCCTCCCAGCCCCTCCCAGCCCCCAGCCATCACTCTCTGAGGCTGGGGACCACAGAAGCATGGAGCCATGCCCTGGGAAACCCTCCATCCACCAAACAACCTTGCTTTGGCTGAGGCTCATGTGTGTGGCCAATAAAGCGTTTCGTGGGCGGAAATGACGGCTCCAGCCCACAGCCCTCCGGATCCTGAGGCCCACTCGCTAAAGCGCCTCCTGCCACTGGAGTCAGGGACGGGAGGTGCAAGGGCGCCCTCTGGCGGGAGCTCGGGGGACTGCGGAGCCACCAGGCCTGCAGCACCGCCCACAGCCCACGCGCCCCTGGGACCCATCCAAACCAGGGGGAAGAGCCATTCGTCCTTCTCGGCGATGCCGTGCCACGTGGAAAGTCTCCCCCCAGAAGTTAGCATCCATCGACGGCAGCACTGGCAAGATATCACCGTAGTAACCGTAAGATGGTGGTGGCGGTGACCGCCAACCATCGCTGAGGGCACGGAGCTGCGTGTTCCTTGAGTCACTCCCTCTCAGGGAGGCGGGGCCGCCCTTTGCAAGGTGCGCAGTGTTATCTCCGTGGCCTGGATGAGAAACGGGGCAAACTGTGATCTTTCTAGGCCCCAGCGGAGACTCGTCTGGGCTCCGGCTCTGTCCCTGCTGTCCGCCCGCCCGGGGACCCTGCAGACGAGGTTTGTGGGGGACCCTGATGGAAGCTTGTGTCTCCTCTGGTCTCCGCCACCCGCCCATCCCCAGTGAATTCCCCTCTCTCTTCCATTCTCCTTTCCTTCCCTCCCACTCAGTGCATCCCCTGCCCCCCAAAAAGAAACTACCAGGGAATGTGGGGAAGCACATCTACGTCTCAAGATGAAGTCCGTGGGGGTTTATGTAAGACCTGGCTGACTTCTGAGAGGTGTCTGCGGAACGAGGAAGCCTTAGCCCAGCATCACAGCATGCCCACTCACGAACAATTGATCCTTCCGGTCAAAGAAGTGAAGCCAAGTTGAAGGTTTCAGCACACGGCTTCTTCCTGTTTGCCGTGGAGGGTCCCTCTTAGGGCCCATTCACCGTGGAGTGCGCGAGAGGGAGAAGGCGGGATTCACACCAGAGACCCGCCCGGGACAGAGAGCTCTGGCTGGCTCCCAGTCGGCCCCATGGCCTTGCCCTGGTCTGCCAGGTGCCCAGCTCTGCTCAGACCTCTCCTGCCCTCCCTCAGGGCCCAGCTGCAACGCCACCTCCCAGGAGGGCTCCCTGGCCTCGCTCTGAACTCCCAGAGGCCCCTGGGCACACAGGGATCTCCGTGACCTGGAGGCAGGAGGCCTGGCACCACGCCTGGCATCCTCATCTGTGAAATGTGTGATTCAAGCTGGGGGTGGGGGCGGGGGGCAGGGAGTCAACAGGGCCGGGGAGGCCAAAGGCAATGGGGCCGTTAGAATTGAAAGTGAGCCTGGCCGGCGTGGCTCAGTGGTTGCGTGTCGACCTGTGAACCAGGAGGTCACGGTTCGGTTCCCGGTCAGGGCACATGCCTGGGTTGCAGGCTCCATCCCCAGTAGGGGGGGTGCAGGAAGCAGCGGCTCAGTGCTTCTCTCCACCATATACCTGGCTCCAGGGGTGAAGGGGAACGGTGGCGTCGGTGGGATCAGCTGATGTCACATGACGGGCAGGTGCTGAGCCAGCAGGTCTGAGGCCTGGGACTCTGCATTCTAACGAGCTCCCTGGACCCCACCCCCCCCCTCCACCCCGCCACAGAGGAAGGGACCTAAGAGAAGTAGGCGTAGAGCTGGGTGTCCTGTCAGCACCTCAGGTCACAGATGAGAAACTGAGGCACAGACAGGCTTTCGCCCCGCAGCCCTGGGCTCAGCATCGGAGGAGAAGGGGGCACCCGTCCACCCAGCCATGCCTGCGGGGGAGAGCCGGCCACGGCCACCCTCCGGCTGCAGGAGGCGTTTGCAGATGGGACTGGCCTTGCTCCCTCTCTCGGAGCTGGGCAGCCCTTTGGATTAAGGCGGCGGCCCCGCTGCCAGCGGGTGAGGAATGGCCCGGGGCCGGAGGGCGGCCTGCACCTGTCTTGCCAGCAGCTCCGTGTCCCGGAACTGCTCGCGCCGGACAGGGGCGGCCCTGGCCCAGGCAGCTGGCCCGTGGGCGGCCATCCTGCAGGGGGAGCAGACTGGCCACCGCACGGCCGGCTCTCCTCTAGGACCGGCCCCGCACGCTCAGCACCCTCCTCCCCGAGAAACCGAGGTGCGGCTGCTGCAGGAGAGGCCCCTCCTAACTGCAAGGCGCTCCTCTGGGGACTCCCAAATGTTGGCCTCGGGGAGGCCACCCTGGCCAAGGGGCCCAGGGACGGGCCTGGGGAGAGAACTGGGCTCAGCCCACGGGACGGTCGCCGTCCCCTCTGACTCAGTTTCCCCTGTCGCGTGAGAACAAGGCTGGTCCTGCTGCCTGAGGCGGCTGGGGGCTCCCCGGGGCCGCCTGGCAAAGCTCGGGGACCCTGACCAGCAGCGCCAGGTGCGCAGAAAGCGCTGCGTCGTTCAAACCGGCAGGCCACCGTCGGCGACGGAGCTTCCTCCTCAGACCACGTGGCTGCGGGAAATGACCTCACAGGTCCAGAGCGTGCAGCAGGCCCCCAACCACTTGCAGTGGGGCCTGGCCGGTGCGGCTCGGTGGCTAGAGCGCCGGCCTGTGGACTGCAGGGTCCCGGGTTCGATTCCAGTCAAGGGCACGAACCTCGGTTGCAGGCTCCTCCCCGGCCCGGGCCCTGGTCAGGGCTCCTGCAGGAGGCACCCCACCCATGCGTCTCTCTCCCATCGATGCTTCTCTCTGTCTCTCCCTCTCCCTTCCGCTCTCTCTAAAGACCGATGGGAAGCATCCTCGGGGGAGGATGAGCAACAATAACTGCAGTGGAAATGAATTCGTCCCCACCCGTCCCCCCAGGGACTGTCCCCCCAGAGGCCCTGCAGGAGTCTGGCCAGCGTGCGGCAGGAGACCCTGTCCCAGCGCTGCCCCGGGAGCGGAGGCGACCGCTGGGGGCCCTGCACTGGCCTGAAGCGGGCTCAGGGCCCTCACAGCGCCATCAGACTGAGTCACGCTGCCCGGCGAGCCTGTTTCCTCCTCTGTCACAGGCAGAGGATCCCCACCGCCTCTCAACGCCCAGGGAGGTGGGCAGTGCCCGGGGAGGTGGGCAGTGCCCGGGGAGGTGGGCAGTGCGTGTGAGGCACGCGGCCGGGGCCGAGCACGCGAGTCCGCACGGTGGGCCCCTCCCACGCCAGCCCCGGGCCACGCACCGGCCTGCAGAAGCCCTGCCCGGGGAGGTGCCGGCACTCACACCCCGAGCCCAGTGTTCCCCGAGCGCGGCCACGGAGCGTTCAGGGGGCTCCCTGGGGGGCCGGTCAGCATGCAGGTTCTGGGCCCAGCCTGACACTCGGGGTCGGAACTCGGGAGCGGGCCTGGCGTGCGCGTGACAGAGCCGCCAAACAGGGGTGGGGCGGAGCCGCGGCCCGGACCGGAGCTGGTCTCTGGTCCTGCACCCGTTTCGGGGCCTGGTGGGAGGGGGAACCTGGGCAGGTCCCCTGGGGTTTGGACGGCCCACAGGGCCCCCAACGGCAAAGCCCCGCTGATTCACGCGTCTCCTACAGCCACACAGGGAGGACCCAGGCCTGCCCCGAGCGCCCTCCACAGGGTGCGTCTCCCGCATCCCCAGCGCCCACGGCCACCCTGCCCGCCGGGACCCACAGCCAGGGCGACGGGAGCGTCTCGGGGGGAAAGCGCACGCTCCTCACCGCTGTCCTTACTATTAAAAAAGACCAGTCCCGCACCCACACCGCCTCCTCCCGGCTCCAACCTTCCCGACCAAAGCGGGAACCACCAGCGAGATGGAAACTCCGCCCACGCCTCCTTCGCGCCTCTCCTGGGCCTCCAGCCACTTCCCTCGTTCACCTTCTGCTCTTCAGACGCTCCGGTTATGAACTGCTAGCCGTGGGAGCCGCGCCTGCCCCGGGGAGAGGCCGGAGACACCCACCTGCACCCCAGCCCAGAGGCGGCCCCAGCCCCGTGCCTCCCCTTCCCCGAAACCGCCCCGGGCCCGCAGCAAGCTGCACGGACGCCATCCGCAGCCTTCGGTCTGTCTTCCACCTCCAAGGACACGTTTGGGCCGCGGCAGTGCCAACACAGACCCTCCACGCACGTCAACCTTAATGCTTCGTCCGCCTCAAGGAGACGGGCCCTCAGTTCTTCAGCAAAGCAGGCTGGCAGGGAACCCGGGGGTCTCCGGGGATCTCCGTCGGCGATCAAGACCCAGACAAAGCCGGAAGCCAACCAGACCTGGGTCCGCGCCCGAGAGACTCCACAGCCACCGGGACCCTCCGCCGTTTCCTCTGGGCGGGCGGTCTAATGGGATCTTCCTCCCGCAGCAGGCAGCTGCTGGGGGCCCTGCACCCCATTTCCCCGGAGCAGGCCGTGCTCAGAGAGGGCGAGGGACCTGCCCTGTCACACAGCCCGGGAGTGGCGACCCTGAGACTCCGATCCTCATCTCTGCGACCCAGAAGCCCCGCTGCCCTCGCGCTGGGGAGATGCAGGTCATGGCCGGGTGGGGTCCTCTAGGCGGGCGGGGGGCTGGCCGTGCCGGGGCCGGAGCAGAGTCCCCGTTCTCCCTGCTGCACGGTCCGCCCTCCGTTCACACCGCGGACCCCCCCCGCCCCCTGGACCTCCCCCTCAATGTGCTTCCGCGTCACAGGACTTCCTGACGGGCAGCCCGCCGTGGGCACGGCGAGGGGAGGGCCCCGGGACCCCTTCTCCGCAGAAGCCAGGGGAGCACCAGGCAGTGTCCCAACCAGCTTCCAAATTCTGGAAGTGACGGGAGCTCGCACTGCTCCCGTGAAGGGCCTGCTCGGGAAAGAGGACCACGTTTCAGGACGGTGTCTCAGCGGGTCCTGCTCACGCCGCCCGGACCCCAGCTCCGGGGCTGCCTCCAAGGCCGGCAGCCCAGGATCGGGCTGGGAACCCCGGCCCCGCCGCGGGGACGGGGCAGAGGCGGCTGCAGCCCACATGCCTCGGCCTGGTGGCGGCTCCTGGAGAGCCGTCCCCGTGGCTGGTCTTCGCCGACCTCGCTCGGTGGGCTCAGTGGGAACATATCCTCTGGGCCTTTGTTGGAAACAGAGGCGATTTTTTTAACACCGCAGCTGCCTGAACGGGCGCTGCCCGCGGAGCAGGAGACGCTGCCACGAATCTAAGGCAGAAAAGCAGGGGCCTGGGAGCCTTGGGAAGGTCTGCCCGACCCCCGGGAGTCGAGGACACACACACACGCACACGCATGCATGCACACGCACGCATGCACACGCACGCACACACACACGGCTGTGCACATGACCAGGGAGCACTGAGCGGTCCCCCATCGTTCACCGACCCTGACACCCCACACGAGCAGGAAGTGACGGCGAAGGGGGGACCTGCACACAGCCTGCCAGAGCACTGTGCACCCCAATACATGCACACAGGTCCCCTTACTGGCTCAAGGCGTTTAAGCAAAACTCTGTCCAACGGCGCGCTGACCACTGAGCTAACCCGGCAGAGACTCCCTGACCACACATGACAAGGAACACGGACTTCACAGAATCCGTCCAGGAGAGCGGCTAGGCTAAGCACACACGCAGCAGCAGCAAGAGCATCAGACCTGGGGGGTGTGCTGGGGGGCGGGGAGTTTGATTTCCAGAGTTGCCATGTTATCGCATCTTAAACATCTAGTTTTCAACAGGAAAGTCTGAGACACAAACACATGGGAAAGCATGGCCCCAAAAGCAGTCGAGGGACGCTGTCCCCACGGAAGCCAGCAGTTTGTAGAGACCCTAAATCAGCTGGTCTGTAAATAAATACGGTCAAAGAATGAAGAGGGAAAGGAAAGCATCCGATAGTATTAGTGAAGAGACCGAAATCATTCCCAGGAAAACACAGAAATTCGGGAGTGGAGGAGTACAACTGGAATGAAACACCCGAGACGAGGCTCAACGGCAAGTTGGAAGAAAGCATCATGGGACATAAAGAGCCTCATTCAGACTCCCCCGTCCGAGGATCAGAAAGAAAAAAAACATTTTGAAAAGAGTACGCAGAGCCTCCAAGACCCACGAGACTGTCACCGAAGACCAACCACTTATTTGCTTGGCGCTCTAGGAGAGGACAGAAGAAGGCAGGCAGTACCTCTAAGGAAATAAGGGCCAAAACCTTCCAGACTTTGGACGAAAAAGAAGCTTAACACAGTCCAAGTAGGATGAACACAGAGAGAGCCACACCTGGGCACGCCCCAGTTCAGCTCCGGAGCGTCAACAACGAAGACAGAACCCCGAGAGCAGCAAGAGGCGCTAGCCCATCCCAGTGCTCCCGTCCTCTCTCTGAAAATATATTTTAAACAGAAAAGAGTGGCCCTAACCGGTTTGGCTCAGCGGATGGAGCGTCGGCCTGCGGACTGAGGGGTCCCGGGTTCGATTCCGGTCAAGGGCATGGACCTGGGTGGCGGGCACATCCCCAGTGGGAGGTGTGCAGGAGGCAGCTGATGGATGTTTCTCTCTCGTCGATGTTTCTGACTCTCTCTCCCTCTCCCTTCCTCTCTGTAAAAATCAATAAATATATCTAAAAGAAAAAGAAGAATGGACACCTGAACCAGCTGGGCGCGGCGAGCCGCCCACATGCACCTGGGGACCGCCCTCCAGGGCCCCTCGGCTGTCCCAGGGGCTCGGGGTTCAACCCTCAGCTCGGCCTGCTGCCTGTCACCTGCCTCCAGCGCTCCTCCTGGGAAAGGTAGGGACTTCCTCTGACACGGGGGGCGCCGGGGCCCCGGTGTTTCCCGAGGGCAGAAGCCTGCGGGAGCTGGAGGCTGGTGACGTGGTTATTTCCCCTGCCCTCCACGTTGGGGAAACGGGGGCCTGACGCGCGCTCAGGAGGAAGTGCAGTGTGGTGACGACTGCTGTTTCCCGGGCCCTAGACACACCGCTGTGCAGCCCAACGCTGCCGGCCGCCGTTGCCGGGAATGCCGGCCAACAGGTGACAGGCAAGCTCTGGGCTCAGGCAGCCCCTGGGAGCCGCAGGGCCGGGCGCTGGCTCCATCCCCGCCTTCTCTCCTGGGTGGGAGCAGGACCTCGGCGGCTGGGGTGACAGAGCCACGGTCACGGGGCACCTGTGCATGGGGACCGTTGGCTGTGTCACCTGCGGGCCGTCTGGGGCCTCCTCCGCCCCACCTCACACTCATCCGTCCTCAAGGCTCCGTCGATGCGGATGGGAGGGGCGCAGAGCGCTGGCTGCCTGGGCCCCGCCGGTGCCTGGGTGCCTGGCCCGCCCAGCTGTCCCGTGTCTGTTGCATGAAATGGTGAGGAACAGGACAAAAGCCACCAGCCTGTCGGCCTCTGACTCCAACCAGGTTTCCCACTGGCCAGTGGCCACCAGCACTCGTAAAAGCGCCTTCTTCTGAGAGCGCCGCGGGGTGGGCCAGGGAGGCGGCGTGTCAGCATAACTTACACGCATGTGGCTGTCCCTGCGCCTCACGGGAAAGCACCTGACATGTCTTACCTCTTCGTGCGGTGTCTGCTCTGAGTCACATTCCGCACCCAGAGCCCCCGCCTGACCTGGTCCGCCCCGTCCCACCCCTGCAGGGGACACTCCTCCCAATGTCAGGCCCATCCTCTGGGCCCACACTCAGAAAGGCCCACGGAGACCCCCTCCTCCTGCTCTCTCCAGACATTTCCGGGGCAGCTGAGGCCCCCCGGGGAATGTGAGCCCCTGGGGCTCACCCTTCCTGACCCCGAGATCCACTACATGCAAACACCTTGCCCACAGACACTCAGAACGCGATCAGACGGCCGGAGGGAAACCCCTCCAAACCCATAAATGGCTGTATGCACGCGGCAGTGTGATGGCTCAGGGGGCCGGGCTGCCGCACCAAAGGCCCTGCCTTGCCAGCTCGGCTCAGCTCGGCCAGGAACTCCCTCCCGAGAACTCTGCTCCGCACGGCCAAGGCCTCGCCGGCCCCACATCCCCACACCCGCGCCTCGGAGCAGGAGGGGCCACATCTCACCCCCAGCTCCTTCCCTGAGGGGAGTGGGGGCCCAGAGTGGGCAGGTGCTCACACGATGGGTGGGTGGATGGGCAGATGGATGAATGACAGGTCGGTGGATGAATATGTGCCCCCATGAGGGGATGGGCAGGTGAGTAAACGGATGGATGAGTGGGTGGGTGGGTAGATGGATGGATGATGGATAGACAAATGGATGAGCAGACTGATGTTTAGGTGAATCAATGGTTAAATCAACAATGGATGGATGGATGGATGGATGGATAAGGGGATGGATGGATGGATGGATAAGAGGATGGATGGATGGATAAGGGGATGGATGGATAGATGGATGGATGGATGGATGGATGGATAAGGGGCTGGATGGATGGATGGATGAATAAGAGGATGGATGGATGGATAAGGGGATGGATGGATGGATAAGGGGATGGATGGATAAGAGGATGGATGGATGGATGGATGGATGGATGGATGGATGGATAAGAGGATGGATGGATGGATGGATGGATGGATGAATGGATAAGGGGATGGATGGATGGATAAGGGGATGGATGGATGGATGGATGGATGGATGGATGGATGGATGGATGGATAAGGGGATGGATGGATGGATGGATGGATAAGGGGATGGATGGATGGATGGATGGATGGATAAGAGGATGGATGGATGGATAAGGGGATGGATGGATGGATGGATAAGGGGATGGATGGATGGATGGATGGATAAGGGGATGGATGGATGGATGGATAAGGGGATGGATGGATGGATGGATGGATGGATGAGTGGCGGGGAAGCGGGCTGGTTGGACAGGGGTTGGTGAGTGGAAAGGCGGACCCACGGGCAATGGCAGAGCTGGAAACACCATTCTGGTGTGTCAGGATCTGAGCCCCCTGCTTTCTCTCCCTTCCCCCCTCCCCCCAGCCCCCCCTTCCCCGCCTTCGCTCAGACTGCCTGGGAACAAGCTGACAGTGACAAGTGACGGGCTGGGCTGCAGACCCGTGTGGCCTCGGTTGTCAGGAAGTCTGACAGTCCATCTCACAGCCAAGGCGTGCCTCCCCCCTCCCATCCCCGCGCAGCCCTTGCTCGGGGCCAGGAGCAGAGGCAGGGCCGCCACCTCTTGTAATCACGAGGAGCAAACAAAACAAAACAAAGCAAAACAAAAGCCTCCTCCCCGGCGAGTTCCCAAAATAGCCTCTCGCCACCCAGACACGCTGGCTGGCTGGCTCCCTCACTCAAACCTGACCGGCACACTTTCTGGGACTCGGAGCCCCGGAGAAGGGGGGGAGGGGTCGGGTGGGGGGGGTGGCAGGGGCGGAAGAGGCGGTGACTCCCAGGGGAGAGATTGACAGGGGCGGGGTCACCTCAGCGGGGAAGCAGGGAACTGACAGGTGCCCAGCTGTGCCGGGGGCTTCCCAAGCATCAACCCCAAGGCCTCCCTGCAGTAAGGTGTTGTCATCCACGCTTCTCATCTGCGTAAACTGCGGCCCGGCGGCGAGGGGAAGCCCCGGCTTAAGGCCCCACAAGCCTGTTCCTTCCACACCCCTGGCCTCCTCCTCGCCCCAGGGCTCTGCCACCCAGAGTGGGAGTGGAGAAAGCAGACGCGGTGGGCCAACCCAGAGCAGTCAGGGGAGGCTTCCTGGGGGAGGAGGCAGGTTCCTAAGAGGATCCCACCTATGGCCAGTGAGAGACAGGGCACCAGCACCACCTTGGGGTGAGGCCTTGGGGACGTTCCTGGAGCCCTCGGAGCCTCCGCTTCCTCGTCTGTGTAATGGGAACCAGAACCCTGGGAGGAACCGGGCGGGGGGGAGGGTCGGACACAGAGGCGAGGGCGGGGCAACAGGGCAGCCTCTACGGGCACTGAGCCACGGCTCAGCCAGGGACACTCAGAGCTCAAGGCACCCCGGTGCCACCGTCTCCTGGGCACAGCTCGGGGGCTTCAATGAGCCAGGGCTGGGGCAGACACGGACCCCCGGACAGGTGAACAAACCAGCTGGCGCCAGACCCGAGCTCCCCGGCCTCGGAGGCAACGGAAGAAAACCACAAGCAGCCCCTGAGCAGGGAGCAGACCTGACTTCTCGGCCCCCGCGGCACCCCCTCTTCACCCTGATATGCAGGCCCAGCCAGCACGCTCTCACTCTGGGCCTCCGCCTCGCTGTTCCCCGGCCCGCAGCGCCCTTCCCCGCTCTGCTGGGCACATGCCCCCTCCCCTCCCCTCAGGGGCAGCCGCGGTGGGAGGAGCAGAGGGGAGTACGCGCTGGACCCACTGAGCCTTGTCCGACGGCCCCTCCTGCAGGGAGACCCCCCGCACCGGGAAATAACGGTAACTTCCTCCTTTAGGCCGAGCTTCGGAGGGACCGACCCCGCACAGCGCTCGCCCGCTGCCCCATGCTTCCTGAAGGACCGCCATTGCCTCCCAGACCGCTCTTCTCTGGGTTCCCGCACACCGCCCGGTGCGGCCCCTCGTCTCTCACCTGGGCACATCCACAGCCTCCTCATGCCCATCCCCGGCCCCCCGATCTCTCCTACACATCATGCCCAGCCCTGTCACCCCCACCCACGCCAGGACCCCTCCCCCTCCCCGGGCTCAGCCCTCTCCCACCTCCACCCACTGTGCTCCCCTCTGTCAGCCACCCCTTCCCGCAGCCCCCTGGCCTGGGATTCATTCTGCCCACCCCGCCCCCCTCCACATGGCTGCCCCTGCTGTGCCCTCCAGTGGGAGCTGCCCCTCTCCAGCGGGCTGGCCCTCCCCTGGACTCCACGCCAATGCCGCTGCCTCCAGGAAGCCCGCCCTGTCCCCGGGGGGCCAGGCAGCGCTGAGCTGCAGGAAGTCAGGTGGTGCTGGAGCCGGGATGGGACTCCAGTGTCTGGTGCTCCTGATGGGCTGTGTGGCCTCGGGCAGGCTGCTGAGCCTCTCGGAGTGGAACCTCTCACGGGCCTGACCAGGAAACGAGGCCCCACAGGGAACACCACTGAGCCCTGGCCCCACAGGTGCAGCACAGCTGGGGACGTGGAGGGGAGCACAGACGCCCCCAGGCGGCCAGGGCAGGGCGCGGGGGCAGCCGGGGCCATGGCACTGCCCCCGGCGCTGGTGCCCCGGGACCCAGGCAGCTGCCAGGATGCCACAGGGAGGAAGAGGGTGCACCCTCTGGTGGTCCTGTCCTAAGCTTCCGCAGCTACCTGCCCTGGGCTAGCACCTCCACACCTGAGTGCCAGAGCCTAGGATGGGGGTGGGGGAAGGGGCGAACAGGCCAAGAGCACAGCCCCACCCCCCTGCATGTGCCGGTGGGTGCACAGGGCCCCGTCCAGGAGCCCCACGTGCACGAAGGCCTGTGTCCATGCGGAGGGGTGCGCCCTGCCCTGCAGGGGTGCAGGGCCTCCCGGCTGCCTCTCCCGCTGCCCCGTCACAGAAGCCCACCGCGCCAGGCTGGGGGTACAGCGCCCCGGCTCTCACGCATCTTCCTGGGAGGGAAGCGACAGGGAGCTGGTGGCACGGGCTGCGGCTTCCTGTCGCATTTAGTCGAGTCTCAAGTCAAGGTCGTGGCATGAGACACAAGTCCGCTCGGGCGCATCTTTGAAGGTGGAGCAGAGAGGCAAGGGGAGGCTAAGGGCACCAGCTGGCCAGGGAGGCCAGGCAGGCACATGGGGCGGGGCCCCCTTGGGGCCTGGAGAGCCAGGGCAGCCCAGCGAGGGGCTCGGGGAGGGGCCGGCGCAGGGAGGGAGGGCGCAGGCCTGGGACGGGACGCAGCCGCCCAGAGCGTGACACTGAGAAGCGAGGGGCAGAGAAGGGCCTGTCTCCAGGTGGCCAGACCTTCCTGGGAGCCAGCCCAGCGCTTCCCTCTAGAGCAGTGGCTCTCAACCTTCCTAACGCCGTGACCCTCTAATACTGTTCCTCGTGTTGGGGTGACCCCCACCATAACATCGTTTTCGTTGCTACTTCATAACTGTAATTTTGCTACTGTTATGCATCGCAATGTAAATATCTGTGTTTTCCCATGGTCTTAGGCGACCCTGCTAGCGGTTCTCAACCTGGGGGTCGCGAGGCGTTCCCGGCGGGAGGACCGTGTGTGCCAGGCCCTGAGGCGGGGAGGCCCGGAGCCTCTAGAGTTCCCACACGGAGGTGCTGCGACCCACGGCGCTCCACGTGGGTGGAGGCCCGGCTGTCAGGGGGACTGGCCCAGGCTGGAGTCTGGACCCTGAGAGACACAAGCCCGGCTCCCAGGGTCTTGCTTGGGAATGAAGCCCTGCCCCCACTGCCCCCAGGGGGCGCCCAAGAGCTGAGCCTGAGGTGGCCGAGCCCATCCCCTCACTCCAGCCCTCCCTGGGGAGCCTGCCCTGCCCTGCTGCCCGCTGCCCTGGCAACCACCTGAAAGCAGCCTGCTGGCCAACGGGGGCGGGGAGGTGGACTCAGCACCTGGAGGTGCTCAGGAGTGGCCACTACAGCGCTGGGCGGACAGCCTGGTCCCCCCAGCGTCTGCCTGGCCTGCCTGCCTGGCCTTCTCCCTCAAGCCCGCCCTACTGCAGGGGAGGTGGGCAGGGGAGGCCAGGTGCCACCCACCCGCTCAGCGACTGGGCTTACCACAGCCCTAACCCTCAACCGGACTGCTTCTTCCTGGCACGCCCCCCCCCCCCCCCAGCACCTTAAGCTCAGGTGTCCGAGAGAGACCCAGCAGCCCCCAGGACAGGACAGAGACGTGGGTTTGGTCCCCATCCTCTCTCGGCCTCAAAACATGCCTCCCAACCGCTCCCTGAGGCAGCCAGAAACGCACCTGAACCCCCACTCAGCCCAGCAATGCCCACGGTGCCCACAGCCCTCGTCCTGGACACTGGGCACGGCAGCACGGGTCACCTCCCGACTCTCCACGCCACCGAGCCACGGGCAGCGAGGCCACGGGCAACGAGGCCACACCACTGAGACACACACGGTGAGGCCACGGGCAGCGAGGCCTGGGCCCTTCGGAGGCCTTGACCTGTCCACAGGACCCCCGCACCTGCTTCTCCCGCTTTCTCCTCTTTGGGGAACGGCTGGGCCAACCATCAGTGCCACCCCACACCCTGCTTTCCCTCCTTAGTGACCGCTGACCAGAGCCCCCAGACCCGCCACGTTCCTCAGCTTTCGGGACCTCTGACCCACCCGTGACCACCCCACTTTTGTGGCAATGGCCCCAATTGCCCAGTGGGGCCCCTGTTCCCTCTCCTCCGTGAACAGCAGCAGACCTGGGTGGCACTGGAGGTAACTGAAGGGACGTAGGACGCCCGCTGGTCCACACCCACCCCTGCCTGTCACTCCCTTTATAAACCCGCCTCGGACACCCGGGGCGGGGCACAGAGGGAGCGAGTCCCGGCAGGTGAGGGCTGCTGGCATACAAACCAGGTTCAGGTGAGCCGGTCCCGGGGGCGGGGCTGTGCCTGGGGCTGCAGAGGGTTAAGACCCAGCTCCCAAGGTCAAAGCCAGCCTGTCAGAGGCCACAGGCGGGCACCCGACACCATGTGGGTCCAGGCGCTGTGAGATCGCGCCCGAGGAGAAGAAGCAGGGAGAGCCCTCATCCCCACTGCGGAGATGGGAAGACTGAGGCTCGGGCGCTAAGTCTCCGGCTCTCGGTCACGTGTGCGACTGCCCTGTAAGCAAAGAGTCTTGGCAGCTGCCAGGGGAGGGGACCCCGCACCGGGCAGAGCACCCCCACATCAGCCGCTTGCTCGCGAGGCCCCCCCGGGTGCAGGGGTCTGGCTGTCCTTTCTGACGCAGGGCCGGAGGGCCGCAGCGGGCGCAGGAGCCGTCTGTGACGCTGACTGCACTGCGAGGAATGTGTCCTCAGGGGAAGCGGACGCGTGTGCCGGGGAATGCGGGCAAGGGCGGCCTCGACACATCCCTTCAGCAGCAAACCCCGGGAGCCGGCAGCACGGCCCAGCAGAGCGCAGGCGCGCTCAGTAAGACCCACGGCCCGGCCGCGGAGCTCAGGGGGTGAGCGCTGACCTGCGCACCGGGAGGCCTCGGTGCGATTCCCAGTCACGGCACAGGCCCGGGGTGCGGGCTCCATCCCCAGCGTGGGGCGTGCAGGAGGCAGCCGATCCGTGATTCCTCTCAGCACCGACGTCTCTCTCTCTCTCTCCCTCTCCCTTCCGCTCTGCAGTCAAGAAAAATGTATTTAAAAGAAATAAATAAGGTCCCACCACACGGCTGGGCTATGGAGCGGGTGCCCACCTGTGGCTCTGACAGGCCGGCTTGGACCTTGGGAGCTGGGTCTGACTCCTGGGCAGCCCCGGGCACCACCCGCGGGACCCGGCACCATAACTCCGCCTGGAAAGTAGCTTCCTGACACACTGCGGGCTCACACCACAGGCACAGGGTGCCTCTCGCAGGAACCTGGTTTGGGTGAAATAAGTAAGTAAGAACAAGCAGCAGAAGCCGTGTGCGTGTGTGTGTGTGTGTGTGCGCGTGCGCACGTGTGTGCATGCGGGTGTGTTTGTGTGTGTGTGTGTGTGTAACAGTGTGGGCCCGTGTCATCTGGAGTCTAAGAACCGGGGATCCTGGGAAGTGGGAGGTCAGGACATTTTTCTGTACTGGCATTTCCAACTTTTCTTACAGTGACTGTATCATTGGTGTGATTCAAATGTTTTGTTTTTTCAACGGAGAAACATCATAGGGGGTTCAAATGCAGACTGTCTGACCTCCCACCTCCAGCCCAGGGACGTAGGACCGCTCTAGGGACCCCCCATCACAGAGCAGGGACCGGCCAGCACTGGCCCCTGACCACTGCCTGCAGCC
Source organism: Corynorhinus townsendii (assembly GCA_026230045.1). Classification (NCBI taxonomy): domain Eukaryota; kingdom Metazoa; phylum Chordata; class Mammalia; order Chiroptera; family Vespertilionidae; genus Corynorhinus; species Corynorhinus townsendii. The sequence goes on from JAPDVU010000010.1 coordinate 55,163,405, forward strand.
GTCCGCCCTCACCGGGCGCTGCCTCCCGGGCCACCAGGTCTGCCTCATGACTAAGGAGAAGAAGGCTTACCAGGACAGTCACTGCCGGCTGCTCCCGGAGCCTGAGGCTGCAAAGCCGGCCCGTCCTCGGGGGATGCCCGGGCTCCCGGCAGCCTGACCCCAAGGCGGGCTGCACATGGCCAGCGCCTCCCTCCCTCCCGTGTCCCCCCAGGGGACGCACTCCCTGAGCCCCTCGGCCATGTCCTCACTGGGTGCTCTGTGCGCTGGGGACAGGAGGCGCGGCCATGTCCTCACGGGGCAGGAGCAAGCCCATCTCTCAGGTTCACATTTTAGCCACGGCGCCCCAGGCCAGGTACCAGGGAGCAGCGAGGCTGCACCTGTCCAGGTGGGGTGTGGGAGGCAGACGGCGAGGCCAATGTTAAACGTATAAACTCACAGTTCTCACTCCCACGAGGGAGGGCCAGGGCCGGGAGCCTGCACCCGGCGGCACCGGGAGCCCGTGCCTGCAGCGGCACCCCCCCGCCCCCAGGCACCCGCCTCTGCCCCCACCGAGCACTGAGTTCCAGCGGCCTGGGGTGCTGTCCCCGAGGGCGCAGCCTCCGCCTGCTGATGTCACCCCCCCGGCCAGAGGCAGATGCTGGGGGAGGGACGTTGCACCTATCGGCCAGGCTGTGCCCGCGGGTGGCAGGCTGGGCAGCCCCCCTTTGGAGGGTCCCCGCAAGTCCCCTGTCACTAATCACACAGAGATGTCTGGGCCACGCCACAGCCAGCAACACCACCAGCCACGCCTCTGGCTAGTCAAAATCCGCGCAAATCCTCTCGCCCGGGAAAGTGGGAAATCAACAGCCAACGCCAGGTATTAAAAACCACGCTACACGCGGTCTCAGAATAGATCCCCATGCGCAATCCCCATGACAACGGGGCCCCTCCCCGGAGCAGGGGATGGAGGGACGGGGCAGGGTGGGCCCAGGCTCTCGGACCCGGACCCAGCCACCATGGGGACAGAGAGGACCCGCCCCGGTTCCAGCCCAGGACTCCCGGAAGCAGCGAGGATGCTGGGAGGGCCACAGGTCTCAGAAGCTGGACTTGACCCGAGGGCTTGGGAGCTGGGACCCGGCCCCGGCTTTAGGGCTGTCACCGCAGGGCCTTTCCCGGCAGAGCTGGGGCTGGGCGGACAGCTCCCTCTGCCCAAAGGAAGGAGAGTCCAGAACCTTCCATGGTGCCCAGGCGGTGGGTAAATCCTACCTCGAGGGGTGGGGCGCTGGCAACCTGAACCTGTGGCCTGGATGCACCCTGCGGAGAGGTCAGAGCCCAGTGCTCGGGGCCCCACCACGAAGACATCCTGTCCCTGCCCGGCAGCTGCGTGGGCTCAGGGGTGGGCCACCTGGGCAGGCCCAGCCCCGAGGCGAGGAAGGGCCCCTCAGACAATAGCTCCTGGGGCCCCGGAACCCGGGCAGGCCTGCGGGTGCCCTGGATTTGGAGGAAAAGCGGCCACGTGGGCAGCCCCTGCATGAGCGGGCAGATCAGGGTGCGGGGAACCCCATGCCCATGCGGCGGGACTGCCCTCCCACGGCCCTGCCTTCCGCTGCTACAAACACCTGCTGCTCCGAATGGTGGGCAGCTGTGTTTCGAGCATTTGCTTTTCAGAAAGACCTGGAGAACCTTCCAGAACAATGACACACAGCTCCCGGGGAGGCTGTTCCACTGGCTCCAGGTTCTGCAAACATCCTCCCAGGGCCTGCCCCCAGCAGCCTGACACCTGGCCGCCAGAGGCGGGCCCTGCGGGGAGGGCTGGTGGGAGGGCTGGGCTCGGGGAGGGGAGTGCAGCCCAGGCGACAGGTGCTGAGCTGGGGGGGCTGGGCGGCAGGACACAGGACGGGCACCGCCGGCCAGAGAGGACTTCTCAGAGGAGGCTCTCTAGCGATCAGGTGACGGTCTGCGGGGAGCAGGGTGCCTGTGGCCTGGGCCGCAGGCTGCTGGGAGCCGTGGTGGCTTCGGAGCAGGGCAGTGACGCGATTGAATGATGGCCCCCGGGCAGCGGACGCACATCAGCAGGGGCCTGGGGATCCCTGGGAAACACGGGCAGGAGGGAGGCGGCGAGGGGTAACGTGGGTGTTGCATAAGGCAGTGGCCCCCCGCCAGCCCTTTCCAAACCAATGCTGAGGTCATCCCCGGAGGAAGCCAAATGGGAGCGGGCTCCTGTGTGCCCAGAAAGCCGGCTGCTGGAAAGGGCACCTGCAGGAAAAACCCAGAGCGTTTCCGACGGCCCGGCTCCCTCCGCCGGGTGGGGGAGGGCTGCACGGGGCAGCGGGCCGGGCAGGTGTCCCCCCTAAAGCACAGAGTCGGCCACGCCCTCCCGATGGAAGGAGAGGGAACGACACCAGCACCGGCACCAGCACTGGCACCAGAGCTCTGAGCAGCCTCGGGGGCCCAGGGGGAAATGCTCAAGGAGGCGAGGGTCGCTGGGCCGGCGTCAGCAGGGCGGAGAGCAGGTGTTGGAGGGAGGAGAAAGCAGCGGAGAGGTCAGGGCCCGCTGGCAGCTCCCTCCTGGCTGGGAGCAGCCCTTGTCAGCCCCATCTCCTCTGAGTCCTTCCCAAGGGACTACTGGGACCCTGAGATGCCAAAGCAAGCCGCCGCTGGCCTGTGCCTTCAGCAGCGGGTCCACGGGTGTGGCCATCGCCGGTCACTGGAGACCTCAGGGCCAGCTTCCTCCGTGAGATTATTCCCTGCGTGGGCGGGCGATGAAGGGCAAACACGGAAGCGAGGTCTGCCCAGGACAGGGGGGACCTGCCCATGGCTGAGGGCTGTCCCCCTCACAGGGTGCGAGCAAGCAGAGTCTGCGGGTCCCTAAACAAGCTTAAACCCCGGGGGTCTAGGCTCCCCGTCCCCTAGGCCTCCAGGCAGGTGTGAGATGGAGCATGCAGCCACACCCCCTTCTCTATCATCTTCCTATGATTGGCCTAAGCGTGGCCATGTGTCCCACCCCTGACCATTGAGTCTGAAGCGGAAGTGACTGGGTGGGGCTTCCAAGAAACTCTGTTGGCAGGGCAATCTCAGCTGGCATAACCCTCTTGACCCATCTTTCCTCCTGCCTGGAACAGAGACGTGACCTGCCTGGAACAGAAACGTGACCTGCCTGGAACAGAGACGTGACCTGCCTGGAACAGAGACGTGACCTGCCTGGAACAGAGACGTGACCTGCCTGGAAGAGAGGCGTGACCTGCCTGGAACAGAGACGTGACCTGCCTGGAACAGAGACGTGACCTGCCTGGAACAGAGACGTGACCTGCCTGGAACAGAGACGTGACCTGCCTGGAACAGAGGCGTGACCAACACCAGCAAACATGCCCACACACTACGGAGGACAAAGCTGGGAGTCAAAGGCACCTGGGCCCCTGCTGGCCCTGGACATGGCACCCCAAGACCAGTTCCAGCACTCCCTGCACATCCCCTGGGGAACTCCAGGTCAGCCACACTCAGGTGGCCCCATCCATGCTCCTGACACCACATGTTACTCGGCGAATCCTCGAGGAAGGCATGAGCTCCCATCCGTGCAAATTTCATCGCCCAACACGTCTGGTAACAGCAGCAAGAGCATCTGACATGCTTGCTCTTCGTCCTTCCTCCTAGAAAGCTCCCAGCAACAACGCACTCCGCCACAGCCACCCTGAAGGCGAACCCACATGACTCACACGCACGGACAGCCCTGACCTGGGGCGGGGGCTTTATACTGTATTTTCATGGCTTTCGTTCTACGCTGTCTCAACATCTTCCTAGAAGAGAAAGGGTAGAACTGAGCTAAAGACATACACATCGATATAACAAATGCTAATAAAAGAAAGGAGGCACAGAAATAATGTCCGGGGGAAGAACTTAGGGCAGCAAGTAGCACGCATGACCGAGAAGCTTGTTCTTGAAGAGCAAGCTTATCTCCACCGAGAAGAAATAACACGCATGGACCTGTGTGCATCTAGCCACATGGCATCACATGCACGAGACCGAAACCGTCAGCCATTCAAGGAGAAATGGCAAACCAAAGCACAGAGAGACACTAATGGGCCTCCCTCCGAGGTTAGGGAGGAAGAGTAATACTAATCAGACCATAATAAAGCAAGGGCCGAGGTGAAATGCATACAGAGCCCGGCAGCCACGCAGAGTGAGTGAGGCGGCCTAAGGTAATGATGACGGGGACGGCAGCGACCTGAAGGGAGAACGAACCCCATTGAAGGCACAGACGTTTACTAAACCATGATCATGTACACCCCCTGTGCATACGTGCTTCGCCCAGCCTGTGTGCAGGGTGACTCAGCCACCAGTCACCTGTGCTCAGCCCTTGAAAGGGATTCACGGGACGTCGTAAACGAGTTTGAGGTAACAGATTTATGTAGAGCTTCGTGCCCGTTTGTGTACATACTTTCACTCAGCAGCACCGCCTGCCACCTGTTGAAAAGCCCGATGAAGAACGAAGTTTAAAAGAAGCACGGTAACTTCATACACCCCCAAACGTGCTAAAGGAGGCAGGGCCACCCACAGTCTACAAATGGGGCACCAAGGTAGACAGGAATCTGCCTTGTAAAAGACAGTAAGCGGGCAATAGCCACGGTTTCCAAAGTGAGAGCATTCCCGTACAGAAGAGCCCTCCATCTCGGAAGTCCTCTCTTTCACTAGCCCGGGGAGGGAGGGGAGAAGGGGCGATGGCAAGCGTGCCACCACTGTCCCTTCTGCACCCACGGCAGACATGACCAATCAGTCACACACAGCACTCTTCTGCATAACCATGGCAGACATGACCAATCAATCCCCGTTCCGCATTTCAGTGACCCCAGCCAACTGGCTGGACCAGGCTGCCCAGGTGAAACCTCTCCATCTCTGGAGTGAGACCAAGACCCACGGGCTCCCATCCCTCCTGGTTCTGTGTGTCTTTAACTGTACCCACAAGCCCCATGGATGAGCCATGTCTGAGATGAGGCACCAGCCTTCCAACCCTGGTTGCTAAGAAAAGGTGCTGAAAAGTAAGAACCTCAGAAACGTTCCCAACATTGCTCAAATAAAAAAAAAAAACACAGCCCGGCCAGCGTGGCTCAGTGGTTGAGCATTGAACTATGAACCAGGACAGTTCAATTCCTGGTCAGGGCACATGCCCAGGTTGCAGGCTCAATCCCGTGTGGGGTGTCCAGGAGGCAGTCAATCAATGATTCCCTCTCATCATGGATGTTTCTCTCTCCCTCTCCCCCTCCCTTCCTCTCTGAAATCATTAAAAATATATTAAAAAAACAGCAACATCTATACACACAGAAGTTCAATAGAGAAGTTCAATGATCTGTTCTTGGCAAGAGGGTGGAGGGATTCTTTAAACTCACGATAAATAACGCAATTGTTAAGCAGATAGCAGTGTGTTCATTCGGTGGATGTACAGCTGTTAAGGTGCATTTCCCCGCGGCCTGCAGACACACTAGGCGATGTCTGCTATCCACGTAAAGAGAAGAGGGGTTCTGTGATGGTGGGAATAGCACCACAGACACCGCGGTGCCCAACACCTGTGTCCGCTCCCTCCTCCCCGTAGACCCACCTGCCCCATGTGCCCGACTCCCTTGCTGCTAGGGTTGGTCATGAGACACAGTCCCGTCCAATGAGATGTGAGCAGGAGTCCTTGAAGGGGCTGCCAGGTAAGCTCTTAGAAGGAGGAGGCTCAGCGGGCACGGGCCTCTGTCTGTGGTTCTTCCCCTTCTCCTTGCCGGGAAGGATGCGGGCGGCAATGCCCGCGGCACAGCAGCCACCTTGGCACCGTGAGGCACCGTCCTGAGGATGAAAGCCAAGCTAATACGGCTGAGCAGAAAGAGAGGAGCCTGAGTCTCCGAAGGGACTGGGGAGCCGCCTGTCAGCCCAGCTGCCTGCCCCAGAATCCTTAACGAGGAGGAGAAAACGGCTGTTGGGTCGAGTCGCTGTTAATTGGTTCTCTGCCGCAGGCGGCCGGGCGCAGTCCCGAACAGAGCGCTCTGAGGAACCGAGGAACACATGGGGGCCGCGGGAGTGGGAGCGTGAAGCGCGCAGCCTTTGCTGCTGTGCCTGTGGGCTCAGCGGAGTCCTGTGGCTTTTGTCCCCTCTTCTCCCGTCACTGCCGCCACTGCTTCCCGCGTCCCTCCTTTGCAGCGATGGGGGGCCGCCTTGTGGATCCACACACACTGGCCTCTGCGTCGCCGGGTTCCCTGCGCCTGAACGTGGTCCCGAGTGGGTGTTGGACCTATTTGCCAGCCGCCAGGGTTCCTCCCACTCGGGTGCCGTTGCCCCAGAAACAGCACCCACGCCAGTGGACTCGGCATCAGGACCTACTTGGCCAACACTCCCCGCCCGCAGCACCCCTGGGCCAGGCCCTGTCCCGGGGCCCAGACGAGACAGGGGGGTGGGAAGCCGGCAGCCCACCAGTCACTCCCCACAGAGTCCAAGACACGCAGACCTCGACGCGGGCACAGCTGAGGGCAGGGTGCTTCCTGCGGATGCCCCGGGAGTCCCGCAGCCGGCGAGTGGGCCCCACGCGCCCCAGGCTCTGTGCCCCAGCACCATCCCAGAGCCTCTGCTTCGGGGGCAGCCAAGTGTCACCCACGGTTCTCCCCACGCTCACTGGGCTTGTCCCGCCCGCCTGAGCAAGCTTCACCTGCCCCACCTGAGCCGCTCCCCCAATCCAGCTGAGCCGCTCCCCCAATCCAGCTGAGCTGCTCCCCCCAATCCACCTGAGCAAACTCCCCCCAATCCACCTGAGCGAACTCCCCCCAATCCACCTGAGGGAACTCCCCCCAATCCAGCTGAGCGAACTCCCCCCAATCCACCTGAGGGAACTCCCCCCAATCCAGCTGAGCGAACTCCCCCCAATCCACCTGAGGGAACTCCCCCCAATCCAGCTGAGCGAACTCCCCCCAATCCAGCTGAGCTGCTCCCCCCAATCCACCTGAGGGAACTCCCCCCAATCCACCTGAGGGAACTCCCCCCAATCCACCTGAGGGAACTCCCCCCAATCCACCTGAGGGAACTCCCCCCAATCCACCTGAGCGAACTCCCCCAATCCAGCTGAGCGAACTCCCCCCAATCCAGCTGAGCTGCTCCCCCCAATCCAGCTGAGGGAACTCCCCCCAATCCAGCTGAGCGAACTCCCCCCAATCCAGCTGAGCTGCTCCCCCCAATCCACCTGAGGGAACTCCCCCCAATCCACCTGAGGGAACTCCCCCCAATCCACCTGAGGGAACTCCCCCCAATCCACCTGAGCGAACTCCCCCAATCCAGCTGAGCAAACTCCCCCCAATCCAGCTGAGCTGCTCCCCCCAATCCACCTGAGGGAACTCCCCTCAATCCAGCTGAGCGAACTCCCCCCAATCCAGCTGAGCTGCTCCCCCCAATCCACCTGAGGGAACTCCCCCCAATCCACCTGAGGGAACTCCCCCCAATCCACCTGAGCGAACTCCCCCAATCCAGCTGAGCAAACTCCCCCCAATCCAGCTGAGCTGCTCCCCCCAATCCACCTGAGGGAACTCCCCTCAATCCAGCTGAGCAAACTCCCCCCAATCCAGCTGAGCTGCTCCCCCCAATCCACCTGAGGGAACTCCCCCCAATCCACCTGAGGGAACTCCCCCCAATCCACCTGAGCGAACTCCCCCAATCCAGCTGAGCAAACTCCCCCCAATCCAGCTGAGCTGCTCCCCCCAATCCACCTGAGGGAACTCCCCTCAATCCAGCTGAGCAAACTCCCCCCAATCCAGCTGAGCTGCTCCCCCCAATCCACCTGAGGGAACTCCCCCCAATCCACCTGAGGGAACTCCCCCCAATCCACCTGAGCGAACTCCCCCAATCCAGCTGAGCAAACTCCCCCCAATCCAGCTGAGCTGCTCCCCCCAATCCACCTGAGGGAACTCCCCTCAATCCAGCTGAGCAAACTCCCCCCAATCCAGCTGAGCTGCTCCCCCCAATCCACCTGAGGGAACTCCCCCCAATCCACCTGAGGGAACTCCCCCCAATCCACCTGAGGGAACTCCCCCCAATCCACCTGAGGGAACTCCCCCAGGTCTGCTCACCAAGTCCCCAAAGCGGGCCACGTGTTCACAGCGCTCCTGCGTGTTCTCCTCGTCCCGGCTGCAGACTTTCCCATCAGCCACCAGCCCTGCTCCCCGCGCCCCCCACACCTGGTTCTGTTTTGTGCCCCGAGACCAACTCCAGGCCTGCACCCGGCCCCTGCCCGGGAGCCACGTGAACTAAGCACTCGGGACACGTGATGCAGCGAGGGGGCTCCCAGAGAGGCGGGGCCCCACCAGCACTCACAGGGGTACAGACGGGAGCCGAGGTGGGGGCACACCCCCAGACCAGAACCCCGGGGGGAGGCATGAGGCTTACGGAGCAGAGGATGATGGGAAGGAACTCGGGGCCTGGGCCGTCTCCAACCTCCAAAACATGTTCCCACGAGGGGCACCCCTCCATGCAGCCCACAGTCCGAGGACCCGAACGTGCAGGATGGGCGCCAGCCCCGAACGGGGAACTTCTCACGCAGACGTCCGCGATGGGAGAGGCAGACAACGGGCCCTCGCACACACCCTTAAGGAATGACACCAGCCGAAACCGGTGTGGCTCAGTGGATAGAGCGTCGGCCTGCGGACGGAAGGGTCCCGGGTTCGATCCGGTCAAGGGCATGGACCTGGGTTGCGGGCACATCCCCAGTGGGGGGCGTGCAGGAGGCAGCTGATCGATGTTTCTCTCTCACCGATGTTTCTAACTCTCTCTCTTTCTCCTTTCCTCTCTGTAAAAATCAATAAAATATATTTTTTTTAAAAAAGTAATGACATCAGGCCCCGCCCAGGCAGGCCCGGAGGGGTCACTGTGCAGAGGGGAGACCCCACCGTATTCTCATCCCAGAATTCCTCTGCCCGGGGCCCTCCTTTCCCAGCATCCACCGGGGTCCTCAGAGGACAGGTCCCAGGGTGTCGCCTGTCAGTCTTGATGCCCATACCTGTCACCCCCGGGGCCACCTCAACACCCCTCCCCACCGCAGGCTCACCCACATCACCGCAGGCTCACCCACATCAGCGTGCTGAGCGCCCCTGCTCCCAGGCCCGGCCCCTCACTTCCAGCTTCTAAATGGAGACCCTCTGCCTCCTCGTCAGGTGACCACCACAGAGCCCAGCCGCCCTTTAAGAGAAGACCCCCCCACACACACACACCTTCCCACACGGCAGCCCCCCCAGATCGGAGCCTCACACAACACCCTCACCGTCCATCCACACCCACCCCAATCCGTGGGGGGAAGGAGTCCCTGCCTCTAGGGACATGCAAGAGGCTGGCAGGGGTCCTGGGCTGCTGCCTGGCCTGCGTCCTGGTTACAAGGTTTGTGTTCAAGGCCCCCCGGTGCCCCGGCGAGATGGGACCATTCCAGTTCGTGGAACTGTTTCAGACGAAACGTGGCTGGGATCTGCTGACCACAGGCAGGAAGGAGACGAGGCCAGAGCGCCGTGGAGACGCCCATCAAGGCACGAGGGCTGAGACGGCCCTGGAGCTCTGCACCCGTCCCGGCACCCGCGCCTGCACCTGCGCCCCTCCCGGCACGCGTGGGGGAAGGAGCTAAAACCGCCGAATGGGGGGATGACTGAGCCTGGGAACGCAGGGCCCAGGGGTGCTCAGCAGAGGGAGGGGTGAGCGAGTGAGGGGGTGCCTGCACTGGCGATGGGTGGGTGTGAGCTGTGAGGAGACTGAAAGTGGCGTTCAAGGCCCGCTGCCTCTTGGGCACCTCGGTCTCCCCAGCTGTAAAGTGGGGGTAGCACCCCTCCAGCCTCGGGGCAGAGTGAGTGCCAGGGGGTGGAGTGTGCCACCCGGCAGATGCAGCGGCCGGGAGAAGGGACCGGGTCTGGTATCAACAATGCTGGGCCTGAGGGAGGCGGGGGGGGGGGGGGTGAGTGGGGAGGAGGGGAGCTGCCCAGGGCCCAGGAGAAAGCCAGGAAGATTCTGGAGGGCAAGGCCCACTCTGCAGGCAGCAGGGGAGGGGTTAACGGCTTAGCTGTTCCTGCTCCTCACGCTGGACAGCACCGAGCACCCAGCGCTTGGGTTTCCAGCTTCCCTCCCGCGAAGGCCAGGCCTTATCTTGTCATCTAGACGGTCCCCAGAGCAAAGCACAGACCAGGCCGCGGCCCAGGGAGGCGCAAACACACTGGGAAAGCTGCACCGAGGGCCCGGGATGTGGGGAGAGCCCTCACCCCAACGCTCTGCTCAGGGCTCTCCATGCGAACGAGATAAGGGAGGCGTCTGGAAAGTCTGGATTCGAGCAGGTGCAGCACCGGATCCCACGGCCTTGTCTCAGAGGGCGCCCACCCCGGCCGGTGGGCCTGCTCCCAGGCGGTCCCCTCGGCTCCTGCAGCAGCGCCCCCCACTCCGCGTCCAGATGGGCCCAAAGGGCCTGGGAATCGCACCCCAGATGTAAGTCTCCTGTGCCCCCACCTCCCCTCCTCCCCCTCACACAGGGCAGGCTGTAACTCGCCCTCCTGGCCCCTCCAGGCGAGACCTGAATTCTAAGCGGTTTCTTTTCTGGTGACCCTGAAGGGGTAGCCACTTTGGTCCCATGCTAGATTGGAAAAGCGGTGTTGTGGAGCCCCCGGCCCTGCTGTCAGGAGTGGCCGCTGGTGGTGGAACCCCATTTTGGCCTCGAGCGCCTCCTGCAGGGAAGTTACAAGTTTGCCAGGGTCCCTAGTGCACCCAGGCCGCAGCCCCAGACAGGAACCCAAGTCAAGCTCTTGGCAGCCCGGCAGCCAGCACTCCGCGTCCACCACCTCCATCACCTCTGCCTCCATCACCACCATCACCACCTCCATCACCTCTGCCTCCATCACCACCATCACTATCACCACCTCCACCACCATCACCACCTCCATCACCTCTGCCTCCATCACCACCATCACCACCTCCATCACCTCTGCCTCCATCACCACCATCACCACCTCCATCACCTCTGCCTCCATCACCACCATCACCATCACCACCTCCATCACCTCTGCCTCCATCACCACCATCACCATCACCACCTCCATCACCTCTGCCTCCATCACCACCATCACCACCTCCATCACCTCTGCCTCCATCACCACCATCACCACCTCCATCACCTCTGCCTCCATCACCACCATCACCATCACCACCTCCATCACCTCTGCCTCCATCACCACCATCACCATCACCACCTCCATCACCTCTGCCTCCATCACCACCATCACCATCACCACCTCCATCACCTCTGCCTCCATCACCACCATCACCACCTCCATCACCTCTGCCTCCATCACCACCATCACCATCACCACCTCCATCACCTCTGCCTCCATCACCACCATCACCATCACCACCTCCATCACCTCTGCCTCCATCACCACCATCACTATCACCACCTCCACCACCATCACTATCACCACCTCCACCACCATCACTATCACCACCTCCACCACCATCACCATCACCACCTCCATCACCTCTGCCTCCATCACCACCATCACTATCACCACCTCTACCACCATCACTATCACCACCTCCACCACCATCACCATCACCACCTCCATCACCTCTGCCTCCATCACCACCATCACTATCACCACCTCCACCACCATCACTATCACCACCTCCACCACCATCACCATCACCACCTCCATCACCTCTGCCTCCATCACCACCATCACCACCTCCATCACCATCAGCACCATCACCATCACCACCTTTGCCTCCATCACCATCAGCACCATCACCACCTCTGCCTCCATCATCACCTCCATCATTTCTACCTCCTTCACCACTACCACCATCACCACCACCTCCATCACCATCACCACCATCACCACCATCACCACCACCTCCATCACCTCCATCACCATCACCTCTGCCTCCACCAACAGCCTGGGGGTTGGGGAGAGCTTCCCAACCGTCCTGCCGATCAGACAAGCACGACAGGCTTTCCATCTGTAACTTGGTGGAGAGTCCCACAGGTCTAGGCTCCCCACGAGCAGAATCAACAGCGTAAATCTCGGGGACGTGGCTACCAGTGGCATCGACATCAAAGCAGCCGCGGGAGGGAGGAGGCGGCGGTGGGGCTGGGCTTATGGCGGAGCGGAAGCCGCCTTCGGGCCCTGGACCTCTGAGCGTCCTCCTTACGCTGTGCCCAGGGCTCCCGCGAGATCCAGCGCACGTCCCTCCAAAGCCTTTCTCGAAGGTGGGGCCACAGATCCGACGCGAAGCGGTCATTATAAACGTGTTTAAGATCCATTTCCCAGAGCAAGCCACTAGCTGCCTCCGAGAAGCGGGCTCCTTAGTGGAGCGGGTGCCCGGTTCCTGCCCCACCTCGAGCGAGAGCAGCGAGTGGGAGCTCACGCCCCACGCCCAGGGCTGCAGGAGTGAGCCGCCATGAGGAACCTGATCACTAAGGCCAATGCTGGACAGGAGACGATGCCTGGGAGGCTGGCTTGGGGCTGGGTTTTGTTCTAGGCCTGGAGCACCTTCATTTGCATTTATATTAAAAAAAGAAGAAAACAAACAGAATTAACTAGAAAGGTGCTTTGTTTCCTGTAAATTCGAGGGCTCCACTCACCAGCTTCCTGGGGCAGAGCGCAGGACAGCCAGGCTTGGGCAGGGAGCCGGTGCGCACCTACTAAGCGCTCCCGTCCCTGGCGTCTGCAGGTACCAGGGCTCCCCCAGCCCTCCCTTCAGAGTCAACCTGGCAGGTGGCCACTGTGCAATGCCTCTCCCTCCCAGCCTCAGTTTCCAGGCTCCAAGCTCAGTGTCTTCCTGCCCCAGGGCAGCTGAGCGAGGACCACCTTTCTTCCCGACCTTACGGATTATTCCAGCGTTTCTCTCCGGTAAAGCAGCTGGCCGCTCAGTACAGGCAGAGAGAAGAATCCGCGCTGTCGCCAGACGCCCTGGGGCACACCGCAGCCCCGGCTACGGTAACACCTCGGCCGGGCCACCCTCTCCCGATGGTTTCTCTTTGGAATCGTCACCGTGAGAAGCACAGGCCCAGAACTACCCGAAAGAATCAATAAACACACCCCACGCAAAATTTACCTAACAGTTTCTTTTCTCGGGCAAACCAACATCTCTAGGTTCGATGTCAACTCCAACCCTCTCCTTCCTAGTGGAGGCAGCTCCTGGGAGCGGCCCGGCGTGGCGTGTCCCTGAGAGCGGCCAGACGTCCCTGTCCCGGGTGAGGATCACGAAAGACCAGGGGAGGAGGGCTTCCCCGCCCTGCGGGTCAGTTTAGGGGCCTCTGCCTTGCTCTCTGGCCTCCAGCTCACGAGGCTCTGACCCCCAGGGCCTTGCCTGCGCATGTGAGCATGGGGCCGCAGCTCACAGTGGAAGTTTACAGACAGAAAGGACCGTCATGACAACGACCGGCTGGCCCGTCCGGCACGGGGAGCACATGCGGGGCAAGGAAAGCTCTCCTAGGTTCCGGCCTCGCCCGAGGTGTGGCGGACGCAGAGCAAAGCTGGTTATGGAGACGACAGAAGGACAACTTCCTTCCAAAACCATGAGATGCTGCAGCAATGAATTAAACATTTCTGACGAGATGACTCTGAAAAGTGTTTGCAGCAGAGAAGGGAAGACAGGCCGAGCCGGGACTTCCTGTTGCATATGGCACAGCGAGCCGCTCCGCCAGCACGCCGAGCTCCCCAGACGGCAAATGCCGAGGGGACAGCCGAGGGGGGGCCTCTTCCCTGGTGCGGGACAGACGGGACTGGAGGGGGACGGGAAAGAGACCCCCAGGCCAGCACGGTGGCCCTGACAGGGCGAGGAGAGGGTGTGGAGGGCAGGGTGCCGGCTGGGACAAGCTGCGGGTCAGACACCACCTCCTCCTGCCGGGCGGGCACCCACAAACCTGGGAGGAAGGGACCTGCTTGAGCTCCCAAAGGTCCCTCTCAGAGTGTAAGGTCTGCAAGTTCGCAAAGCCCAGGCCTCAGCCTGCTGCCCAGCACCCACCAGAGAATGCTGGGTGCACAGCACCTAGTGGGGGCTGGGGGAGCCCCCAGGGCCTACCCCAGGGCTCCCCCTAGACTGGGGCCAACTTCTCTGGTTCGCAGGCAATACGCAGACTGGTCTCGCCCGCAGCCCTGGGGTGGGCAGGCCAGGACCGTCCCCGGGCCCTCCTCCTTGTTCCCAGCACAGTTCACCCGCTGCCAACCCCTCGCCAATCACCAGACACAAACTCTCTCCCCCCAGGCCTGGCACGACCCGCTGCATAATTCGAAGAGGCGCCAGCAGGGAGGAGGCTGAAATCTGGGCTCCTCCGACGCTGGCTGGCGGGGGTCAGCGCCTCCCACGCCCCAGGAGCCGTCCCTGGCCACCCGAGTCTCTCCGCGCGCGCGGATGGCAGGCAGGCCACCCTCCCCAACTCGGGAGAGGTAGTAAGTGTAAGGCTCGGAGCCGCGCAGCCCAGCCCCGCCGGGCGGTGGGAGGGTGTCTGCCGGGGATTATTCTTAGCCTCCACTCGCTTCGCAGAGTGGCGCCTCCGCCCTCCCGGATCCCGCACGCTCGGGGCTCACACGCCGGGTCCAGGCACCTGCGCCGGGGAGAGCCCAGCTGGGGTCCTCCAGGAACCAGGCGCCGGAGAGGAGGGGGCTCGCGAGGGAGGCGGGAGGGGCGCTGCGGGAGGAGCCCCAGCGACAGGCTCCCCACACCCAGCCCCGCGCCGCGCGCTCGGCCGCCTCCCCGGCTCCTCCCGGCGGCGCAGGGAGCCGGCGGCGCCCAGCCCTTACCTATGGTGGTGATGACCGTGATGGCAAAGTAGAAGGAGCCGGCGAATTTCCACTGGACGCCGGCGCGGTGCGGCTCCGACTGCAGGATGACCTGCTCCAGCTGCCGGTAGTCCTCGCCGCTGATGTTGTACTTCCCCTTGATGCGCGTCTCCTCCGCTTTGAGTTTCTCCTCCTCGCGCATCTCGTGGTCCGACTCCAGGGCGTCGAAGACGGCGGCGCCCACCAGCAGGTAGGTGAAGGTGCAGACGATGAGGGACAGAGTCCGCACGTTCTGCCTCTTCATGGCCGCCAGCAGGGAGCCGGCGCGGGGGGCATGTCCCGCAGGCTCGCAGCCGCGCGCGTCCCACTGCAGCGCCCGGCGGCCGCCGCCGCCTCCGCCGCCGCCGCCGCCTCCAAGTTGTAAGCGGCGGCGGCAGCAGCAGCAGCAGCAGCAGCGGGGAGGCGGGGGGCGGGGAGGCTGGGGAGGCTGGGGGTGCCCCCCTCCGCCGGGGACGCCACAGCCGCCGCCACCGCGAGGCGGCCGGCGGGGCAGGGGTGGCGCGGGCCCGGGCTCGGGCGAGAAGGCGGACAGGCACAGGAGGCTGCTGGAGCGCCGCGGCCAGGCGTCCGGGAGCCCCGACACCCTGCGCCAGACCCGGCCGAAGCAGCCCGCCCCACTGCGCAGGGCCATGCACGGCGGCGCCTCCGGGCACCGCGCGGCCCTCCGCTCCCCGCCCCCTGCTCCCGCCGGAAAAGCAGGGGCAGGAGCGGGAGCGCGGCCCGAAGGCGGCCTCCGGGGCCTGCGCCCCTCGGGGTCCGGCTCCTGGGCGGCGGCGCCCCGCTAGGAGCCCACAGGTTTGCGCGCGCCCGGCGGGACCGCCTTCTCCGTTTACCTCTCCTCGGCCCCCCTCGAGGGGGGTGTGGAAAAGTTTGCGAAGTGCCGGCGTCTCCGGAGTCCCCAGCCGGCGGTGTAGGGGCTGGGCAGGTGCAGCGGGCGGGGCAGCCCGAGGCCCAAAGGTCCGAGCGCCCAGGGCCCACCCGAGCGCGCAGGGACAAGGAGGGGTCCCTGCAGGGCGTTGGCCGGTCCACCAAGTTTGCTCCGCTCAGCCCCCGAGGCGCGGGATAGGGGCGCGGCCTCCGGGCGGCAAAGCCCGCGGCGGAGCGGCCTCGGGGGCGGCCGGGAGGCGGCGCGGTGGCGGTCGTCCAGCCCGCTTCTCCGAGGGCGGCGGGCGCGGCGGCGGCGGCGGCGGGAGGGGTCCCGCGGGCCTCGCGGAGCTGCAGGGCGGGCGCGGGCGCATCAGCCGCGCCGGGGTCGGGGCCCTCCGGCGTCCAGGCGTCTGGGGAGGCGGCTGCGGTGCTGATCTGCCCAGGGCGCTGCGTGCGTGAGCGCCGGAGGGAGCCCGAGTGTGTGTGTGTGTGTGTGCGCGCGTGTGTGTGTGTGTGCGCGCGCGCGCTCGCGCGTGCAGCCCCGCTCCGGCGGGAGGGCCGCGGGGGGCGGGGGGCGGGGGCCGGGCTACGCGGAGGCCCGGCCTTCCTCCTCTCTTCCTCTCTCCCCCGCCCCCCGCAGCCTCCGGGGCGCGCCACCTCCCGCCTGGTCCCCGGCCAGCTGGCGAGGCGGCCGTGGCAGCTCCCGCTGCAGACCGAGCGCGGCGCAGGGTGCGCACGGAGGGAGCGGGAGGGGCGGCCGGTGCCGGGAGGGGCGGGGGCGGGCGGAGGACTAGGTGTCTGGGGAGTGAGGGTGGAGGCGGAGCCAGCAGCAGGTTTCAGCGCGGAGGCTGGGAAGACAAGGCGGCTGCTGAGTCCTAGGCTCCCTGCGAGCGCGCGCAGCCGAGCGGGGCGGCGAGTTTGCGGGACCCGGGGCTGGGGGAGGAGAGGGGCTTCAGCCCAAGAAGACAGACAGGCGGCTGAAGGGAGAGGAGACACCCGGCCGAGGGCAGGGCACCAGCAGAGGGGGCCGTGTGCATCCGGGAGCGGGTATCGCGCGCGGTCCCCCAGGGCCAGCTACCTGGCGCCGGCGCGTGCCGCTGGCTGGGGGCACCGCCTCATCGCGTGGTGGGGTACCCAGGGTCGCCTCAGCTCCCTCCAGCGTCCCAGACAGTGGCCCAGAACCTGCCGACCTGAACCGTCACCCCGGAGAGTGCCGAGGATGGCAGGGGCTGTCATTCTTGGGGTCCGGGCCGCACCCCTCCTTTCTCCCTGTGGCTTTCCCCAGAAACACTCCTAGCTTCCCCGAGGCTGGGCGCGGGTGCATCCGAACGCCTCCGGCCTCTCCCCCTGCTCTCCGAGCAGCGCAAGGCCCCTCCCCCAACCAGCCTGGGACTGTACGCGCGGACCCCTCCTGCTGGGGCGCACTGACTCCCTGTGTCCGGAGCGGAAGCCTCGCCTGGCTCTACCCCCTTCCCATGTCAGCCTCCTTTGCCCTCTTCCCTCATCTCCCTTCGGATCGTCGAAAGGGGTCCTTTCACCATGGGCCCCCTCATCTCCTGGAGCTCGAAGTGGGCAGGTTGAAGTCGCGGAGACAACCCCACCCCGGGCTCCCCTTCTCTGGGCCAGGCCTTGGACCCGGCCCAGGAAGAGATGGAGACTTGAGGAAAGGGGCGCCCCCCGGCGGCGGGCTAAGAGCTGGGGCAGACGTGGACTTGGATGCTGGGAAGTCGGCCAGGGGATCAAATCCAACCCTCGCGCAACTCGCGGGCTCCGGGCGCCCTGGCCCCTGTGAGTCGCCCCTCCCCGCGGGCCGTGCTACGGCTCCCGGTCCGCAGGGACTCGGGGCCGAGCGAGGCTGGGACCCTCAGCTTCACGGAGGCTCCCCGGCTTTCCACATATTTCAGGGGCTCGCGAGTGCGTGCGCCCCCGCCGCTCCGGGAAAGGAGGCCCGCGCTCTGTTCCGGCCGCGGGGTCTCCGCCGGGTCCGCGTGCTTCCTGGAGCGCCAGGTGGGAGAAAGGGGGCGAAAGTCCCGCCCCAAGGCGCTCCCCCTAGAATGCATTTTGGAAACCAGGCCCCTGCGCTTGGCGATGGAGCCCGGCTGCTCGGTGAGTCACCGCGGGCGGGCGACCAGGATTCCCAGCAGCTGGTGCTTAACTGCGCGGCGGCTCGGCCCACGACGGAACCCCAGCCGGGCCTCCGGGAGCCCCGCCGCGGAGCCACCCTGAGTCACAGCCGTCGGGCCCCCGCCCTCCGAAAGCGGCGGGGCGCCGCCAGGGGGCTCTGCACTCCGACCCACTGGTCCGCCCGCTGTGAGCCAACCTGGGGAGGGGCATCCAGGCGCCCGCGGGCAGGTGCGGGAGCGGGGGCGGACACGCTCTCCCCCAGCAGAGCCCACGCTGTGTGAAGAGCCTTTTATTGGGTTTGCAGACAGCCTTTCGGGAAAACGGAACCGCTTCGTGCGCGTCCTGGAAGGGACCTGGGAGAGAAACTAGTCGGAGCCGCCGTTTTACGGATGGGAACACTTCCAGCCCGAGAACCCCGTGCCCAGGGACACACGCAATCCGGCCTGGCGCCTCCGCCCAGCGCTCCTTCAAGGGCCGCTGCTTTCTGAGCCCAAGTTCAAGTGCCGCGTCCGCCACAGACCGCCCCCAAATGCTGGTCTCCCTTCTCGCCTCTCCAACATACGGCTTTGGACTCCAGAGACACAAGGCCTCAGGGTAGAATCTGGGGGGAGTAGGGGGGGAGCGGAGGGTGCCCTGGCCTGCCCATCTGCCCCACCCCCTCTCCACGTCGCGCTCTCCTCCCATGGCCTTGACCTACGGGTAGAACGTGGGCTCCTGATGCAGAGCCTGTCCTGACCCCTCCCCTGCGCCCCCAGAGCTCTTCCCCAAGGGGTCTCAGCTGGCCTGCGGTGGCTGTGACAGTCCAGAAAGGTCAGGCTGGTCTCTGGGTGGGGGGAAGGGGGAGGGCGGGGTCGCGGGGGGGGGGGGGCGGGGGGAGACACCTCGCACCTTCCCTTTGCCCCAGTGGTTCTGGAAACCCCAACTCCAGTCCAGCCTGGAAGTGGATTCTGAGCTCAGTGTGGCCAATCAGAGCCCAGGATGCCCCCTGCCCACAGTGATTGGCTGGGTGTGGCTCACCCCTCACCCAATGAGAGCCCTGGGAAAGCATCGCTAAGGGGAGCCAAGGTGGGGGAAGGAGGCCAGTGATGAGGGTGCCGGCCCAGCCACCCTTTTGCTTTTGAAGAAGCAAGTCAACGAGTTCTCTGCTCAGGCCTCGGGCTGGTGCCTGGGAGCCAGCAGCCTGGGGGCGCCCCCCCTGTCCTGTGGGCCCCTGGGCCTCCGTTAGGAAACAAAGGCCCCTGATGAGACAATAAAGGCCTCCGTGGCTTTGTAACTCTCCACTGCCTACTCGCCTGCTAGGCTCTTGACACGCTGAGTGTCTCCCCAGCCCCACCTCCGAGGACTGCTACCCTGTCGCACTGCAGAGGCCTCTTGGGGTTATTGTCCTGAAGTGAGTTGGAGGGCCTGCCCGTCCAGAGCTCCGCCCACAGCAGCGCTCGCTGAAGGCAGAGAGGGCAGCGCTCTGGACAGGTTCCCCGGGGCGCCGGGCACCTCCACGGGCACCAGTCAGCATCAGCCCCAGCAGGTTCCATTTGCTAGAAGGAGCCGAGTCTGCTGGTCCCAGGACACCTGACTCATTGGGCACGGCCCAGGCTTTGCCATATTAATGCCCACGTCTTTGAAAATGGGCAGAGGCTGACCATCATCGTCCCCATTTTGCAGATGGGGAAGGTGAGGCACCGAGCCCAGTGGCCCCAGATCACAGGAGCTGGAGTGAGCCTGCCTGTCCTCCAGGCCCGGTGGCGGAGTCCAGAGGGAAGCACAGGGCAGCCAGGCCCCCAGTCTCCTCTTGGGATGAGAATTAGTGTGTCACCAGCAAGGCTGTGTTAAACGGGAGGGTCAGGACCTCTCAGAGCCTGCTGTCCACTCACAGGCATTTGGGCCCCCAGGCAGGAGTGCTGTGAGCAGCATTCCCCAAATTCATGTGACCAGAGTCTGCACCAAGCTGGCCTCGGCGCCAGCTCCTGGGCCCACTCTTGGGGAGCCACTGGCCTGGCCCAGAGAGCAGGGCACAGGGAGGCAGGAGAGCTGGGCACCACTTCCGCTCGGGCCTCACAGACAAGCCCACGCCAGTGCGGTCCTTGTGGCCTCGGCTCCTGGCTGGGCCCTGCCTCCCGTGTAGCTTCCCCCTCCACCTGCAGCCAGAGCCCCTCTGAACACTGACCCGCCCTCCACGCTGAGAGCCCCGAGCGCCTCCTGGGCATCCTCACCCCCACCTCCCACCTTTTGCCAGGCTGTCCCCTCCTTCGAGGCAAGGACGTTGCCCCCAGTGCCCGCGCACATGCACGGCCTGGCGCGTTATTAGAGGAGACGTGATTAGTGGGTCGCAGGTTGCTGAGTGGGGTCTGAACCGTGCCTGCTCCATAAATAGCTCATCACGTCCCTGAGCCCAACGCTGCCAGGACCAGCGGGCGGCTGGCAGAGGCATCTGCAGCTGACAGCTCCCCGGGGCTGCTGAGGGCCCCCGGCCCAGCAGGAGGGTCTCATTAACAGAGGCCTGAGCCCAGGGTCAATAAGGGGGGCCGTTCCACAACCAGGCGGAGGGGGCGGGAGGGCTCACCACCCAAGCCCGAGATAGCGAGGCATTCAGAAAGTGGGGGCCCTGTGGGACCCAGCTAGCTGCTTTCTTAAAATTAATAATAATCACTTAATAGATAAAAACAAAAACTAACGATGAAAATTTTCACCCAGCCGGCATGGCTCAGTGGTTGAGCTTTGACCTCTGAACCAGGAGGTCACGGTTCGAATCCCGGTCAGGGCACAGGCCCGGGTTATGGGCTCCATCCCCAGTGTGGGGAGTGCAAGAGGCAGCTGATCAATTCCTTCTCATCATAGGTGTCTCTCTCTCCTTCTCCCTTCCTCTCTAAAATCAATTTTAAAAATGTTAATGATAAAAACCACCGCTGACTGGGACGGCAATAACTGCCCCACCTCGGGCAGGTGGCCCAGTCTCCATGTTGAACTTGGGCTGCGGTGGGGTTCCCTCCGGGTGGTGGTGGGAGGGGCGGTGGGAACACCTGGACATGCCAGCACGGAGGAGGTGGCGGCGCTGGGGACCTACAGCAGGTGTGGGGACCCTGCACAGCAGCCGCCGCTCCCTACGGCTCACCCCCCAGCTCAGTTCTCCCCTCGGTGCAGACAGTCCAGGCGACAGGGCCCAGCCCAGCCTGTCGTCCTCCCACGGCCAAGCGGGGCCTCCCTGGGCCGCTCCCGGCCAGTTAAGCACAGGAAAGGGCCGCCCACACCTGGCTGGACCCTCTCCCACGGGCAGCAGGCGGCTGTCCTCTCGCCAGCTGACTGCCCGCCGGCCGGCCGCGGGAGCGGAGCCAGCGCCACAGGCCGCACGCGGCGGGGACCCGCGGCTCGGCCAGCTCCCTCCGGCGGGAGCTAACTTTAGCCGTCACATGGCGCGGTGCCTGTGCCCAAGCTCAGAGCCCCGCGGAAGGGGTTCGCCGCCGTCCCCTCGGAAGCCTGGCTCTCGCCTCTGCCGTTTCCACCTTGTGCGGCAGAAGGATCTTTACAGCGCAGCCGAGGTGGCAGCGACTTCCCAGCGTGAGGCTGCGCCCCGCACACACTGCGGCCATTCGGGGACCCGCAGGTGTGTCGTTTGTGTCCTGATGGGCCTGCAACTCCCAGGGAGGGAGGAGGGGCAGGTGCTCCAAGGCCTGAAGGTCCCTGAGCCCGGGCCCAGGCCCCTCCCCAAGGAAGCCTGCCTGCCCCCGGGCGGGGCTGGGCAAGGCCTGGGCCCAGGCTCACAGCACTGGGGCCGCCTTGAGCCTGTCCTGTTCGCTGGGTCCCCAGCAGCAAGCAGGGCTCCAGGAGCATTTGCTGAGGCCTCAGGGCGAACTCGAGGCTTCCTCCCCTCTGCTCTGCTCTCTGCCAGGTTGGGGGTCACGGGGGGGGGGGGGGAGGGCGGCGGGGGGTGCTGGGCTCTGTGGCACAGGATGCTCAGGAGTCACGTGGGGTCACGTGGGGGCTGCAGAGCCTCGATCAGTTTAGACTAGGGGACCCCAGAGGGCTTCCCAGCAGCGAGGCCTTGCCCCCCAGCCCCTGAGCTGCGCGGCTCTCTACTGCTCTGAGCTGGAGCAGACAGGCAGGCCCCGAGGACGCGCAATTGCAGATGGCAGAGACCACCGCCGGCCACCGGTCTCCTTCCACTGCTCACCAATGAGGGGCCTTGGCCCCGAGAAGCGGCCGAGCTGAGAGGCCCGGCATCACTGTCAGCAGGGCCGGGACACCATCCAGCTCCGGGCCCCTGAGGGTGCCTGTGCAGCCCAGCAACCCAGCTCTCGCGGCCAACACCCACGAGCCAGCAGCAAGGCCTGGCTGCGGCGGAGCAGACGCCGGGAGGGAGAGTGCACAGCCCTGGTCAGGCAGCCAGGAGGCGGGGCTGTGGGAAGAGGCGAGACAGGCCCCTGAGAAGTGCTGTGGGCAGACACCTAGGGGCCGGGGTCAGGCCAGCCTCAGGGGAGAGCATTTGAGCTGGGACTTGAATGACAGGTTGGGACCCAGGGAGGTCATCCAGGCAGAGGGAGCGGCTGTTTGGCTGGTTCAGTGAAGAGCAAGAATGCGAAGGTGGCTGGAGTCAAGAGGAGGTCAGAGGTCAGGGCTCCAAGGCCTCGGGAGGACAGGAGGCAGGCCGGTGGGGGGCTGGCTATCACTGTGCCCCCAGGAACGCCGCTGCACTGGACTGAGGAGGGAGCCGAGTCACACTGCACCCCCCTGGACGGGGTCGGTCCCACTTCCTGCTGTGTGGGCCGTGCAGGGCACGGGGCCCAGGTCACTCTCTGACCCGGAGGAAGAAGTCCCCAAGAAATGGGTGGCCAATGAAAACAATAGGAGCCCAACTCTGATGACTGGGAGGGCGCTGGGGCTGCCACCGCCCCAAAGGCCACGCTGAGTGTCTCCCCTCGGTGGAGGGGTTGGGGTGAGCGGGGTGAAATCAAGCAGCTTTGGAAGCTGTCTGGCCCTCAGCGCCCTAGGTCAGGCCTGGGGGACACAGCGTGACTTCCATAGCACCAGGAAGGGTCCCCAACCTCCCAAGCCCCTCCCCAGCTCCCCTGGGAGCCCACAATCCCTGTAATGGTGGCAGGCTGAATCACTGGCTCTTTAAAAGTCACTTTGCTCTTTACATTGATTTATTCTTCATCACAAACAATGCCTTTTTGCATCAAATCTAAGAAATAGAGGAAAATATAAAGAAGCAAAAGCAAAAGAAACAAAACCTAAGCGCCCCCTCCCCGCTTCCTGGGGAAGTGAGACCATTCAGCAATGGGCCCAGGCCGGGGAGCACAGACCACACCCGAAGCCACAGCTGCTGGTGCAAGAGGCTCCCTCAGAGTCATGTTCAGGAAAGGGGTGGCGGTGAAGTCAAGGGATGGTCAGGAGGGTGCAGGGAGGAGGCAGAGAGGGGGGGCCCTGGAGGGAAGGTGCGGGGGGGCTGCTCAGTAAGAACTCGGTCTGCGCAGGTGAGGCCAGGTGCTCACAGGTCACAGAGCCAGGCGTTGTGGTCAAGTGGCTTCCGTGGCCTGGCACCAGCAATACTGTCCACGATTCAGCCCCAAGTGCACCTGCTCCCCTTTCTTTCTGGTGCAGCCCCTGGGGGGCCACCCGGGACCCATAGACTGCGCCTCAGCCAGTGCACAGGGAAAGGAGGGGGGGGAGGAGGGGGAGGAGCAGGTGGGAGCAGGGGGAGGAAGGGGGAGTAGGGGGAGGAGCGGAGGGGGGGGCAGGGGGAGGAGCCGGGACTCCCACCTCCAGTCTGTGCCTTTTCTGAGAGGAGCCTTTCGGCCCTGAGCTCCTCGTCCCTCCTCACATGGGGTCAGCTCTTTGCCCTCCCCCATTCCCGCCTCGCCCTGTGCCCTTCCGCCCGTGTCCTCCCTGGTAAATCTCTTGGGTGTTCAATTGCATCTCAACAGCTGCTTCTTGGGGGACTCAGACTAACACAGGGACATTCAGAAATCCACCTGAGCCCCCGAAGAGCCAACAAAGAAAAATCACAGCTTTTAAGGGGCCCAGAGCCAGCGAAGGGAGCAGGAGAGAGAGAGAGAAAGAGAGAGAGAGAGAGGAGGGAAGGGGAGGAGGGAGGAGGGAGGAGACAGGGTTCGATGAGGACATGGCGGGGCCCCTGAGGGAGTTCAAGTTCTCGTGGAAAGAAGGGACCAGCGCTCACTCTCCAGGACATGAGGACACGCCACACGGGAGAGAGCCCTTGCCGGGCCCTGACACCGATACCCTGGCCGTCCAGCCGCAGGACTGGGAGAGCGAGTGCCCGCGGTGCAGGCCGCCAGCCTGTGGCTCTGGGAGGGCCGCCTGAGCCGAGACAGAGCAGGACCCACATTTGTAAAACGGAAAACTCAGCGGCTCCGCATTACAAAGGCTTCTTGCTCCTGTGAGCTGACAGGCAGCTCTGCTCTCCAGGCCCCTCCGAGACCAGGCCCACAGCTGCCCCCCCCCCACACACACACACACACACCGCCCTGGCTTCCAGGATCTCGCCAAGGTCCCGAGAGACTCTGCCCAGAAATGTCCTGCGTCACTTCCGAATACATTTTGTCGGCCAAAGCGATGCCACATGGCCAAGCTCGGGGGGCAGCCCAACCACGTGTCCAGCAAAGACCTGGCTCCGGAATCCCGGCCGGGCCCAGGTGTGGCTCACCTACGAGGGCACAGGAAGCCGTCTGAGATGCACTTCCTGGGCCCTGGTCTACCCCGCATCCCCGCGCCCTCGCGTGAGGGAGACTCCAGAGAAGACTCAGGACGGGAAATTAACGAGACGGGACGGAGCCCATGAAAGGAGGAAAGATGAAGAGGGAAGGGCAGCGGGTGAGCGGGCCTTGATAGGTGGGGAAATTAAATCAAAATGAATACGGATCGACCTGCCAGACGCTGCCACCTACTGCTTAGTAAGGGCTCCCGAAATAGAGGCTCCTCCTGGGAGGGAAAATTCCAACCACGGTCTGTTTATAAAAGTCCTAGCTCAGCATCCTCGCAAGGTCCGGGCCGGGGAAATTTACAGGCTCTCCCAGGACCTCATCCTTGAGGGGCAGGGAGAGGAAGAATTCTAGAAATCCCCACACTGGACTGAGGAGGAATCGTCAGGGGGATAACGTGTCTCACTGTGTGAAATAGCAGGCATCTTATTTTCCACCAGTGCAGAGAAATCTGTGACTGGTCGCAGGGAAGAGGAGGGTCTGGGTGTCTGCTCAGGCGCCACAACAGAGTCCCAGGGACTGGTGGCCGGCACAGCGGGCGTTTGCTTCTCACAGTTCTGGGGGCTGGAAGCCCAAGGCCAAGGGGCCGGCGAGGTAGGTCTCATTCTGAGGTCCTGTCTCTTGCTTTGCGAAGGCTGTCGTCTTGCCATGGGCTCCCGTGACCTCTTCTTTGTCTGTGCTTTGCGGGGAGGGGCAGGAGTGAGTTCTAGTGTCTTTGCTTATGAGGGCACTAACCTTATCTGATCAGGGCCCCACCCTTATGACCTCATTTAACCTTGACTACTTCCTCAGGGGCCCCATCTCCAAATACAGTCACACAAAGGTTTGGGGTTTCAACATGTGCATTTTGGGGAGACACAAACATTCAGTAACAGAAGAGCATGAGCAGGGATTCCTAACTGACAAAGGAAAAAAAAAAAAGACAGAAGGAACCATAACTTGATCCAACTATCAAAAATGAGGAAGAAGCAATGATGTAAAGTAAGTAGCCAACAATAGAAAGTATGTTAAATATGGGGGTTACCATCTTAAATGGAAAGGTGTGGACTCTCCATGAGCACGGCCAGACCTTGCCATGCTGGGTTCTGAAGAAACCCAGCCAAATATAAGCTGTTTATCGGAACTTAACTGGAAACAGAATACTGGAGATATTTAGGTGGCTGGGGAAATATTTGCAAGGATAAAGCAAGTGAAAATAAAGTAGAACTGGCAGGTACTAATTTCAAAAAAGGTTAAAGATACGTGCACGTGATAAATGAGAACATTCTACAACAGAGGGACACACAGAAGCCTGCGTTTATAACAGAGGAAGAGCTCACTTTTTACAGCAAAACCTGCTGGGAAAGAGAATTTGATAAAAAATGTAAGCATCAGAGAGGCGGCTGCTCGTGTCCATCAGAGATGGGCAGAGTGCTAGAAACGAAGACGCGGCCCCGTGCACTGCAGGACCCTGAGCAGAGCCTGTGTGAACAAGTCACATTGCTGTAGTGACGTCAGGGACAAGTGGGGACACGAATGTGGGGGAGTCTTAGGAGATCCCAGGACATCGCCGTCACCTCTCTGGGCAGAGCTGGTACCGCGCTTACCCAGGGACGCTTCCTTCTCTCTCGAAGAGGGACGCGGAAGTATCAAGGGGTGGAATGCAGGAGGCGGATCATTTCCTACTGATACCTCAGTGAGAAGCCTGGCATCCTGGCACAGCTGCTGAGTCCGGTGCTTTTCTGTACCCTGGACATTTTAAAACACTGAAGTAATCACACCAGAATAACACAGCCCACACATGTGGATGTGTGTGTAACACACGCTTTACATGTTCTCAAAGCGTGACCACGGTCACATGCCCACAGGCCACTGAAAGGCAGCGTCTGGCAGGCCCGCAGGGAAGCCTTCTCAAGTTCACAGGACACAGAATGCGGCTGTTCACCGGCCTCCGTGCTCGGGCCACGCCCAGTGCCAGGAGAAATAACGAATAGAAGGGAAGCCCAAACCCTTCAACTACCTGCAAATGTGAAACATGCCTACGTGACTCGTGTGTCACGGGGAAAACCAAAGGAGAAACTGCTGGAATACGAGGGAAAGTAAAAGCCTCGGGTGAGGACACACGGAGGGGAGCCCACGGCTTGGGAAGGCGCTGCCGGAAAGGCTTCGCCGGGCACGGGACGACTAACCGTAGCACCAGCTCCCGTGCCCGGCTCAAGAAATTAGGAGGAAAACAACAAAAGAAATAAGAAGGAGAAAATTCATGAAGGGAAGTGGGATTGATGAGACAGGAAGATAATTTAAACAGCGGGAAGAACACGCAACTGCAAAAGCTCGTTGCTGAAATGAGCTTAGTAGCTGAAATGGCTACTAAAGTAAAAAGCAACCCTCGTGAGCCTAATTACAGGGCACGAAGAGCGAGAGATCGCAAAATTAGACGAGGTTAGGAATGAAGGAGGTAGGCATACCAATATAACTACAGATGCAGAGGAGAGAGAAATAATTATGAGAGACTATTGTGTGCAACTCGGTGAGACCTCAGGGACACAGACAGTTTCCTGGTATCCGTCAATTACCAAAATCAGTCCAAGAAAAGAATGGAAAATGTTAATGGACCAATTACCATAACAGAGATTAGGAGGTGATTGGATTTTTATCGGGGAAGAGGCACCAGAATCAGACAGGCGCACGGCCCAGGTGCATCTGATTTCTAAAGGTCTAACCCTTCCGGCGCCGTGGACGCCATTGGGGTCATGGGAAAAGATGGGAGAGCAGCACCCTTGTTCACCCTGCGCGTCTGCAACAACCTGAGTACAAGTGACGCGACGTAAGGGGACTAGAGGCCACCCGCACTGAGGGACAAGAAGAAACACTCCCAGCGTCACATGCTCGCCCGCAGAATCCAGCAACTGACAGAGAGAACAATGCGTTACCCTTCAGGCTTCCTGCAGGGATGCGAGTGTGGGCGAGGATCTCGGCCCGCGGGGACACTTTGTAGGCATACTGTCACCCCTCTTCTCTGAGCGTCTCTTGGGGAGACAGAGTCAGGACACGTTGGGCAATGATCGGGGGGCTCAAATGAACAGGACCGGACAGCGCTAAGACATCCGAGGAGCCTTAATATCTGTCTGTTGGCCAATGCCACGATTTCACATGGAAACCGTGTGGGGTTTATTCCAGAACAGACCCTGAGGGGTCATATTGTTCCAACACCTTATCAGCGATTCCAGAAAACCAGTTCCTTCCTGATCAGGAACCCACCGAGGGAGCAGCTAAAAGAATTTGCTGTGCTTAGCTGTGCACCGGCGCCTAGGACCTGGTGCTGAGCCTGTGGCGCGTCGCACAGCACAGAATCCTTGCAGCCATCTGCGGGGAGCGGGTGTGATTGACAGAGGCCTGGAGAGGTGCGGCGACTTCCCAGGGCACTCAGATGGCGAGGGCAGAGTCCGGATCTGAACCCTGCCGAGAGTGGCCGCAAAGCCCAAGCTTTAAATGGCACACACGGCAGCCACACGCGGAAGCCCCCCTTCCCACCCCAACCTCGGTGACTTCCTGGCTCACGGAGGAGCTCCAGTGGTCCATGTACCCAAAGCCACGGAATGAACGCTGGGTCAGGTGTCAGGAGGCCTGGCTTCCAGTCCCGGATCTGCCACCAGCTCACTAGGTGGCCGGACCACGCACGACTTTGAAACCTTCTGCCCTTCTCTGACTCAGATGCCTTAAGCAGCCGGTCTCTGCAGAGCCGGCCGCCAGGCGCTGTCCGTGGTGCTGAAGGCCTCCTGCCCAGGACTCCCACTTCCCAGTCCCCAGAGGAGCTGGCCTGGGCAGCTGCCAGGGACACCGTGTGGTTAATCAGCAGGTTTGAAATGGCAAACTAAATTCTAAAGGTGGACGAAGGGAAGAATTCTTTATTGGTTTGCTGAATCGGTGCCAAAGGATCTTTTTTTACCAAAAGCCATGTCTTTGACAATTCGCATCACCTGGGGCTGACTCAAACATCTCAATTTTTGAATAGAGGCATGGAATTAAGTTTCCACTGCCCAGCAGAATAAATGGAACATCACCAAATCCCCAAGCTCCCTGCTTGCTCTTTTCAAGTCCCATCTTTCTCCTCCCAGAGGGAATCGGTGCTTTGCTCACTTCTTTGTTTCTACAGTATTTTTTTTTTTAAGCAACTTGTGTATGGAGCCTTAATAAACACATGGGTTTGCTTTGGGGGCCCCGTGTCAGTGAAATCATGTCACAGGTATTCTTTGGTTGCCTGCTTTAGTCCATCCACCCTATGTTTTGGACGCGCATCTGTGTTGTGTCGTAATCAGCACCGTGTAGTATTCTATTCTGCTACACAAATCGGCCACAACCGAGTGACACATTCCGTTCTTACTAGGGCACTGCAACTACATCCTTTTCTCCTACCCTGAGCAATTCCGCCATAAATGTTCTGGTATGTGGCTCGTGTTGGGCGAACCACTAAGTGTCTGTTAAGATATGGAATGGTAGTGGGGTCACTGGGTCATAGGATATGACCAGCTCAACTTTGCTAGGACGGGTAGAGACCCCTGGTGCTCCCTGCATCCCATTCCCCCTCCTCTCTACAGGAGATAGGCCCCATTTGTGGGAGTTCGCTCTTCTCTGGATTGTGAGCAAAAGTGACTTACAGACCCTCCTCGTATTTCTCCCCGTTTGTGACATGTCTTTCCACCTCCTCTGTGGAATCTTCTGAGGAACACGAGTTCTTAATTTCAATATAATAGAATTTATCACTTTTTAAGATGTGGTTTTTGTGTCTCATTTAGGAAATCTGTTTCTAACCCAAGGTCATAAAGCTACTTATCATGTCTTCTCAGTGTTTTATAATTTGCCTTTCACATTTAGGTCTTAACCTAGAATAGATATTCGTACGTGGTCAGGGGTCCAGTGTCTCCCTTGCCCACATCTACCCGCTTCCTTTCCCAGCCCTATATAGGAAGAGCCCTCTTCCCTGGCACATGACCGCGATAGTTCACACAGCCCGTGTCCATCTGCGCATGGGTCACTTCTGGCTGTTCCACCGGCCCGTCGTCTTCTATTCCGTGTGTTTGCCACCGCACTGCCTTTCCACCTGTTCTTCACGAGCATGTAGGTGACTGTTAGCTCTCTGCATTTCTACGGAATCAGCTTGCCAAGTTTCACCCGAAGAAATTAAGCTTTTTATTACTGCAGCCCTGGGTTCATAAATCAATATGGCGAAGATTTACATCTTTCAGACAGTCTCCCACCATCCACTTAGATCCCCTTTACTGTCCTCCAAGACACCGTTACATCTGGTTTCGTGGTGGGCTTGCACACGGAAAATGTATCCATTTCCCACTGCCACTGGAACACACTTAGCAGCCTACACCGCACACATGTAATCCCTTCCTGTTCTGGAAGCCAGATGTTAAAAAGGAGTCTCTCGGGGCAAAGGCGAAGGGTTCAGGAGGCTCTGTTCTTCCTGGGGTTCGGAGCGGGAACCCCTTTTCTAGCCTTCTCCAGCTCCTAAAGGTTGAGGCATCTCTCGGCTCCAGCTCCTTCACCTCCCAAGCCAGCAGCATCAGGCTAAATTCTCACGCTGCCCACCTCTGCTTCTCTTTCTGGGGCGCCTGTGACTATACCGAGGCCACCTGGATACTCTCCCTGTTTTAAAGTCAGGTGAGTGGCAAGGTTCTTCCCTGTGCCTACACTTCCTCTTTGTCGCAGGACAGCCGCAGGTTCTGAGAATTGGGACGTGGGCATCTTCGGGGTGCCCTTATTCAGCCGACCACGGATTCTGCATTTTTTCGTAGTTCTGTATGTGGTAGCCCCTTCATTTTCTAGCCATTTGTGGCTGTGCTATAAAAGCGCCATGGCCTTTCTGTGCAGACTTGGATAAGCACGGATTCATTCCAACAAACCTGAGGATTCTTGGGCCTCCTTTGTGGTAGCAGATGGCATACTAGGTAAGTAATGACAGCGCTGCTTCTTCCTTTCTAGCCCGTGCGCCTTCTGCGGGTCCTTTTCTTTGCGTTTCTGTGCTGCCATGGGCCACATACACATGTGGAGACAACAAGCATCCTTGTTCCATTCCTGATCTTAGAGTGCTTACAACATTTCAACACTGAGAAGAAGGTTTGACGTATGTGTAATTTTTACAGATATCCTTTTATCAGGTTAAAAAAAAACAACACTCTCTAGACCTAGCTTTCTAGGAGTTTTTTGGGGGGAAGGGTGACATCGACTTTTATCAAGACTTTTCCCACATCTACAAGGCTGTTCATATGATTTTTCTTCTTTAACTTGACAATGTGGTAGATTATTAACATCCTGTCCAATGTAAAACCAACCTTGCATTCTCTTTATACAACTCGGTCACGATACGCTATCTTTTTCATATACAACTGAATCTGTTTGCTAACATTTAGATTCAGATTTTTGCACCTACATGAATGCATGATTTGGCCTGTAATCTCCTTTTCTAGGCTGTCTTAGTGAGGTTTGGTATCAAGGCCATACTAGCCTTATGAAAAATACCTAAATATTTTTCCCCTTTTCCCACATTCAGAAATATTCTGGGCATACTTGGATGTTTGTATGTTTGTTTCTTGAATTAGAATTCAATGGTAAAAATTATCTGGGCCTAGAATTTCCTTGACAAAAAGATTTTTAACTGCTGAGTTGATTTCTTCAATGGCTTTAAGATTACTCAGTTTTTCTGTTTATTATTGAAAACTTTAATGTTTATTGTGTTTTCTAGAAAATTATATTTCATCTCTGTTTTGAAGTTTATTGGTGTAAAGTTCTTCATAATTTCCTCTCCTAATATCCTCCTATCATTGTCTGTGGTATCTGATGTCCCCTCTTTATTTGACATGTGGCTATTTGTGTCTTTTCTATTTTATTAATCCAGTCAGAGGCTTCTCAATTTTATTAGCCTTTTCAAAAAACAACCTTTAGCTTTTTGCTACTGTGGGTTTTTCTTATTTTATTAATTTACGATCTTATCTCTATTATATTCTTCTCTTTCAATGACCTCCTCTGCCATCTTTTTCAGCACCTGGGGATAGCGCTCAGTCCATTAACTTCCACACGTTCCTCTTTGGAATATAAGCATTTAAATGTATAAAATATTCCCCTAAACACTGATTTATCAGCCTCGTACAGTTTTGATATAGACTTTGTTATTGTTCCATTCCAGTATTTCCTACTTTCCATGGTGATTTCTTCTCTCAACTCTTAGTGATCTAAAAGTGTTTCCCAGTTTCCAAATCCATGGAACTTTTATAATTATCGTTTTGTGACTGATTTCTAACTCAAGCGTATCAGGTTCAGAGAATGTATGTCTATGATAACAGTCCTTCGGCTACATATGGGCCACAGCAAATCTCAACATATGTGCTTGATAACAATGTCTTCCTACAGCTGTTGAGTGAAGTATTCTACATAAATCCATTAGATTAAAGGTATTGATTGAAACTTTCAAATCTTCTATGTCTTTAACACTTTTTGTCTCCTTGATCTTTCGGTTACTGAGAGATCTATCAGGGTTTACTTTATGTGTGTGAGACTGTATTACTGGTGGCGTATGTATTTGGAGTTAGTATAGCTTCCTGGCGAGTCACTGTTTTTATCATCATGATGTAATTATTTCTAGAAGTCATTAGCTTTCTAGAAGCCATTGAAGAAATCAACTCAGCAGACTTTCTTTTCATTAGGATTTTTCTGGTACATCTTCTCCTACCATTCTGTTTCAACCTCCTCCTACATCCTTGTCTTAGTGTCTCTTGTAAATATCGTAAGGCTGATTTTCGTGGTTGTTGTCTAGTCTTTTATCTGGGATATTTAGTCTTTTAATATATTGTAAGTACTGATATACTTTATTTCTACAACTCATTTCATAACCACATCTGGTTGTTACTTATCCACTCTGTGCTTCACTTTTCTCAACTACAACATGAGGAGAATAATACCATCATAGCGTGGTTTGGTTTGCTCTGCCATTACCATTTATTTCTTTGGTCCATTTTTCTTTCTTTCTCTCTCTCTCTTTTTTTTTTTTTTTGTCTTCATTTGGACTGAACAGTTATTTTTCCTTATTTAACTTTTTGGATCATCCAGTTTAGAGGATGTGCATGCACTTTCTTACTTTCTTAATGGTTACCGCAGAAATTGAAAATCCATAACTAAAGCACAAAAGCTTGTGTCTAAGTTAATCGATATCGTTATCCCGAGCCTTTGAAATTAAAACTAAAGCGCCTTAGCACTCCTTGACTCCATCTGCTCCTCACCAACGTGTGTGTTATTTTGCTATGCATGTTAAGTCTGTGATGTCTCAACTCTGTAATTCATGATGATGGGGATGACTGACACAGTAAATGTTGGTTAAGATTTACCCGCATTGCTTGTTGTTCCTTCTTTCCTGCATTTCCAACTTTGGAATATGGATTTCCTTCTGCCTGGAGTTTATTGTCTGGAGTTCCGTTTAGAGAGGCGTTAGCGGTGGAGAGCCTGGGTTTTGTTTCTATAAGAATGCTGCTCTTTCGCCTATTAGAACGCGCTGGTGTCACTCAGATGTCGCTCACTGGCACCTGGACTCGGCGGTGGCGGACGGGAAGCCGGCTACCAAGGCGCCACCTCTTCGGGCGATTTGCCGTGTCTTCCAGCCCCTCAGCAATCGCCCCTGGCATCTGGTGTTTGGAACCAGATGATGATGCGTCTACTGTGTATTTTCAATGTTACGCTCGATGCACTTGGTGGGGCTTCCGGAAATGTGGGTTTGCCCCATCCGTTCCGAGGAAGTCTCGGTCATGCCCCTTCCCATCCTGCTTCTGCTCCACCTGTCCTCTCCTCCAGGAACTCTGACTAGGAGCGTCCTCACCCTGCTGGCCGCGGTTCAGTCCCTTTCATATTTTCTGTCCTCTCTGAGCTGCATTTTTTATAACGTCCCTGGCTCTGTCTTCCATTCACTCGTCTCTCTCGAGCTGGGTTTAATCTGCCTTCAACGCACTCATTAAGGGTTTAATTTTAGTTCTGTCACAGTTACGGGACTTCCATTTGATTATTTTGTGATGCTCTCGATCTTCACTCATTTCCCTCTTCTTTGTCATTTTGTGACATAGCGAGGCACTTACTGCACAGTCTGTCTGATGAAGCCAGTGCCTGTTCTCCTTCAAGCCCGGTCTGCTGCCTTTGTTCCGCCCTCACACATGATGCACTGTTTCCTTGTGTGTCTGATGACTTTCTTTCTTTTGAAACTGAATTATTCATTTGCCTTGGAGATTTGGGACAGAAGTGGCTTCCTCCAGAAAGGATGTGTTTACTGCTGCGAGCCGTCTGCTGCGTGGCGGTGGGGGCGCTGGGTGTCTGGGACCACTCTCAAGTTAATGGAGGACGCGGGGCTGGGGCGGTGCTGGGGGAGTGTGGCCTGGGCCTGCAGGTCACGGAAGGGCCGATTTGGGTGGAATCGAAGTGTGGAGACGGGACAGTCTTATTTCCACTCTCTGAGTAGGAGGGAGGGGCATTTTCAGTTCACCCCTTACTCAGGGTAGAATCCTTTGGCTCCCAAATTAATGGGGTGCAGTCTCCCCTGAGCTTCCCCATCTGGTGGGTGTGGTGCGTTCCCCCCTTCCCAGTTCTGTGCGAATGGAAAGCCGGCGCCCCTCCCGCTCGGGGTTTGCCCACACCGGTCAGGCTGGTGCTTCTGACCCGCCCGCGGTGCAGCACGCGTGTCTGTGATAGAAGTGCCATCGCTTAGTCGGTTTCAGGAGGAGGCGTCGTCTGTGCCGGTCCATCACGGTAACACCTTTTGGTCTTTACTATTTGCCTTAACCCCTTAGGACACTGTTCCGAGGCCCAGGGGCCAGGTGGCCACAGGCTCCCGTTTCCTCTCTGCGCCCGGGCCACCACGAGGTCGGGGTTCCTAGGCTGGCGGCTCAGAGGCATCACCTGACACCGTGTCTTTCGAAACCATCCACAGGTCCAGCCTTGGCCCGAATGCAAACAGCTCAACTTGACGGTCATGGGCTCACTCCCTTGACGGGCAGCCCCCCCGCCCCCGGGCCGCTGTGCAGAAAGCACCTGGCATTGTCCCTTGCCACCTGGTAAACGAGCCCGCACAGAGTCTAAGGAAACAGTGAGGGCGCGTGGCCAACTTCCCAGGGGCCTCAGGGTGGGCCGGGGCCCCGGGCCGGCAGCCTGGACGCCGCCTGCCTGAGGAGGAATGTTGGGGATCACCCGGCACCTGACGACGCGGAGGAGATGCACAGAGTTGGGCCTATGCTGCAAAGTCAGGGCTGCCGGGGGGTCAGCGGGAGCCAGGGACACCGGGGACACACAGATGCCTTCCCAGACCCTGGCCGGAGGGGGCCGACGGCCATTATTAAGCGCCAACTGTGTACAGGCAGAGCAGCGCCCTTTGCCTGGGCTCTCTCATCGGACCCTGGCACCAGGAGGCTGAGCTGGACTCCACCCAGCCCGAGGCCTCCTGCCTGGCATCCATCTGATCTCTGTGTGTACGGCGTGTCCATCTGACCTCTGTGTGTACCGAGAGTCCATCTGACCTCTGTGTGTATAGCGTGTCCATCTGACCTCTGTGTGTACGGCATGTCCATCTGACCTCTGTGTGTATAGCGTGTCCATCTGACCTCTGCGTGTACGGCGTGTCCATCTGACCTCTGTGTGTACGGAGCGTCCATCTGACCTCTGTGTGTATAGCGTGTCCATCTGACCTCTGTGTGTACGGAGCGTCCATCTGACCTCTGTGTGTATAGCGTGTCCATCTGACCTCTGTGTGTATAGCGTGTCCATCTGACCTCTGCGTGTACGGCGGGTCCATCTGACCTCTGCGTGTACGGCGGGTCCATCTGACCTCTGTGTGTACGGCGGGGTCCATCTGACCTCTGTGTGTACGGAGTGTCCATCTGACCTCTGTGTGTACGGCGGGTTCAGGATGGGATGGCTCAGACTCGACCCT
Source organism: Corynorhinus townsendii (assembly GCA_026230045.1). Classification (NCBI taxonomy): domain Eukaryota; kingdom Metazoa; phylum Chordata; class Mammalia; order Chiroptera; family Vespertilionidae; genus Corynorhinus; species Corynorhinus townsendii. The sequence goes on from JAPDVU010000010.1 coordinate 55,198,846, forward strand.
GTCCGGGAGCTGTGAACACACGGTCACAGGGCCCTGGAGAGTTCTAGTGTCCTGAGCAAAGGGCTGTGGCCACCTCTGCTAGAGAGTCCTCTCCGGTCCCCACTCGCCACCTCAGGGCTGCTTCCCGTGGAGCCTGGAGCCACAGCAGCTGATAAGATCTCGGGATACTTGCACGGCCGGGCCCCTGCACACGGCGCACCACGCCCACCCTGACCCACAGCAGCTGGTGGCCCCACTTCAGTCAGTTCTCCCACTGCCTTCCAGAGTGCAGACCCCACCCACAGGTCAAGCGCTCGGTCCCACTGGCCAGCCCCAGCTCGGACACCAGCGCAGGTGCAGGCCCCCCCACTTCTAACAGCCAGCAGTGCGCTGGGGTCCCTGACCCCTTCAGGCCTGACAGTTGGCTATGACAGAGCCCAGAACCCAGACAAACACCTACTTACGTTCCCAGGTGACCACAAGGGATGTGACAAAGGATGCAGGTAAGCGGCGGATGGAGCGAAGCACAGTGAGGTCCGGAGGGTCCCGGGTGCGGGTGCTTCTGCGTTGCCCACCGGAACGTGAGCGCGTTCACCAGGAAGCTCCCCACAGCCCGAGGTGAGGGATGTCAGTGCCAGGTGCCCAGGCGGACAGGATGGGCCCCCAACCCAATGCAGGGAGGACCGGGCAGGGCTGAAGGCTCCCAGATCCAAAGCATGCTGGTCCTTCAGTGACCTGTCCCGTCCTGACGCCACCAGGGGGCCACCCAGGGGCCCACCCAGAGTCGCCTCGCTGGACAAAGACACTCCCGTTACCCGGAAATTCCAAGGGATGGGGGCTCCAGGTCAGGTACCGGGCAGGGACAAATGTCCATTTCTTCCTGTCACACTCCGCCTGCCTTGGCAAAAGCCCACGCCCTGCCCCCTGCCCAGGATCCCCAGGATCACTGTCGGGGACACCCCAAGGCAGAGGTCTGGTCATCCTCCTGGGAAGGGTGGGGGCACTAGGGGGCTGGGACCAAGGAACAAACTCCAGGCACACGCAGGCCAGCTCGGCTGCCCCCAGCTGGGGGACTCTCCCCCCCAGACTCCCCTGAGGATTTCAGAGCCAGGATTCCTGTGGCAGCCGCCCCTCAGGGCTCCCCCACTGCCCCAGGGGAACCCCACTCCCAGAAGGGCTGCTTGAGCTCGTCCTGTGCAGGCTTTGCTGTGTGACCTCTCACTGACCCCCTCCTGAACTGCTGCTGGGGGCCAGGGGTCGCCAAGGCCTAGCCTCCGGCCTGCCCTGAGCAAAGGGGAGGGTGGGCTGGAGGGCGGAGCTCCGTGAGAGGTGAGGCCTGGAACGTGGAGGCGGATGGGGGGGCCAGCACCACAGCCCCAGGGCAGCTCCGCAATCAGAATAAGGGCCTTCTCTGGGCGGCACAGCCCTGCACCCGGCCAGGCTGCACCCCGGCCCTTGTGCGCCCTCCCTGCCAGCACCTCTGGGCAGCAAACACTCTGCAAACCAGCCAGCCTGGCCTGGGAGACGTAGGCATGCCGCAGAGCCCCAGAGGGACTGTGGACAGTGTCACAGGGTGAAGAGAGAGCGAGAGGCTGACATGGCCAGTGCAATCTTGGGGGCTGGGGACTGGGGGCCGGGGTGGGGGCTGGACCCCATGTTCCAAGAGGGGTGGGGAGCCGGGAGCCAGGCCCAAGAAGCACATGTGTGGAAGGAGCCGTGGGGCCACTGAGACAGACAGACCCAGGCTCAGCCCTCCTGGCCACCAGCCATGTGTCGTGGGGTCTCTGATGGGAACCCCGTGCACAAGCAGGTGTCCGGAGGCAGGCAGACCAGCAGGGAGCCAGGCAGCCCTTTATTGGAGAACTTGTCAGATACACACACACACACAGGCCGTGGTCCCGGGCCCCGCCCAGACACTGCCCAGCGTCTGGCACAGGGGCTGCCTCGGGGGCTCAGGGAGAAGGGCCAGCCCTGGGGGCATTCTGAGGCCTGGGGGGCTCTGCAGGCCCACCCTGGCTGGGCTGTGGCCCCAAGGGGCAGGGACCCAGCTGGTTAGGTGAGCATCGCCCGCTGGGCTGGGCAGCATCCGCCTCAGTGCCAGGCTCCAGCAGAGGGTCCGTGGTGGGCAGTGCGGGGAGGGGTGAGGCTGCCATGTCTCCACACTTGGCACAGCCCAGAAAAGGTGCTGCAGGAAAAAGGGGTGGAGGAGGCTGAGGCTGGGGCTGGGCTGGGCTGGGCTGGAGGAGGGGACAGGAGCTACAACAAAGGCTGGGGGCCAGGCCGGGCGCCCCCACAGCATAGGCCGGGACGGGCTCAGGCCTGGCCCTGCAGGGCGCGCACGTGCACGCGAGGCAGGCAGAACCAGGAGGGCGGCAGCTCCTTGCTGGTGCTGTCCTCGTGCACCCGGACGTGCAGGAAGAAGTCGCCCGTGTAGAGGAAGAGGAGGGCCCCGAGGCAGGCCGACTGGCCCGAAGGCTGCACCTACAGGCAGGAGGGACGTGTCAGCCCAGAGCAGCGGGACCCCAGAGCCACAGGAGACCCCGAACCTGCCCGGGGCAGTCGCTGCACCTGTCCCCGCCTCGGCTTCCTTTCTGGGAGGCACTTCAGGTGGGGGTGGGGGTGGGGGTGGGAGTGGGGCTCAAGGCACAATTTCACGCGGGTGGGGCCTGAGGGCTGTGCCCTGTGAGGCTGAGAGGTAGGGCCAGATGAGCTCTGACTCCCTCAGTCCCCTGGGCCCCTGCAGTGACCATGGGCCGGGAGGAGGTGACTGCATGGGGCGGGACGATAGTGAACGGGCAACCTCAGCTGTCCTGGGCCCCCGGCTCGCCTTGTCTCCTGAACAGCCCTCGGGGTGACCTCACTTCCCTGGTCTCACTCCCAGCGCTCTCGTGCAGAGAAGTGAGCTGCCTAAGGCCTCAGAGTGAGCCGGGCAGACCAGGGTCAGCCAGAGGGCTGGGGGGCAGTGGGACACCACCCCGGGCCGCATGGGGCTCCCCGACCACGCACCGCATCCAGGTAGAAGGTGCTGGAGCCCACGAAGGAAACGGCGCTGTGCAGGTCGTAGTTGTGCACGCCGTTCTGGTGGTCCTGGAAGGGGACCACGGTGAGGGCGAAGGGCCCCACGCTGCGTGGGCTCCGGTTCGTCAGCCGCACCTCCAGGCGCATGGGGTCGCCCACCTGACAGGCCGCCGCCTCGCAGTCACACGGCTGCCCGTCCACCAGCACGTCTGCCAAAGACACAGGACAGGAGACTGTCAGGGACGCAGCCCAGGTGGCCTCCCCTTCTCTTCCACCTTCTTGTTCATTCATTCATTCACTCCTTTCCTCATTCATTCGTCCCCTTCCCCATCATCCACCACGTCTGCCGCCCCTCTGTGCCAGGCTGGGCTCACGGTCCCGTCCCCGCTCTGCTGGCGTGCAGGCTGGCAGGGACAGGTGTGGGGCCAGAGCCCTAGGAGGCCCCCAAGATTGTTTGGGGGTCCAGAAGGGTCTCCAAAACCCTCCCGCCGAAAGGGCTGAGCTCTGGCCACAGTCCCCCAAGGTGATGAGTGGCACCTGGCTGGGCCTTTGCGACACACACTCCTATTGACAGTGACTGGGGGGGGGGGGGGGGTAGGGGGGGAGGACGCGGTGTATCTGCAAGTCAATAAACCCCCCACCAAGCTCCCCTCCAAACCCATTTCAAGGAAGCCTTCTGCGATCAAGGCCCTCCCCCCCCCCCCCCCATATTTTGTTTCTTTAAAATCATGAGCTTCCACAGCACTCCGGAAACGCTTTGGAAAGTTTACACAAGTAAAAACACTTTTGTGATAATCCCAGGCCCTGGCCCTGCTCCCCTCCGCACCACGGCGACTGCTCCTGTGTCTGGGCATCCCCGTTTGCTAACGTGGCCGTGGGGCTGAGCTGCAGTTCTCAGTTCTGCTCTCTGCGACCGTGAGGACCTAGCACGTCCCACATGTCGACGTCTTCGGGAGAATGTTCTCGGAGGCCCCAGAGGGTCCCAGGCAAGAAACAAGCCATGATGTGCCCACCTCACGTCTCGCTTGTGTCCACGTTTGCACAGCGAGCTTTGTCTGAATTCAGACTTACGTTCCTAGGACGGAGTCCTGGGAAAGGAATCATGGGGACAAAAGTCAAAACGTCTAAGAGCGGCTGGTCCTAAGGTGACGGCCTCCAGGAAGGCTCCAGGGCCTGCACCTCGCAGCACCCCACCTCCCCCAGGTGCAGGCTCCACCCTGCGCTCCATCTCCCGGCACACGGCTCAGCACACCGGCCTACACCCATCACGGAGCTGCGGGAGGCTGCAGAGGTCCTGAGCAGCACCGTTCAGTCCAGGCTCCGCACGCCTCCCTCACCCTGCAGGAGGGCACCCGGGCATGGAGAGCAGGCTGAGAGGGTGGAAACAGGGCCGCCCAGCTAGAAACCTTTCAGACTACAGAAACCCAGGTCACGTTTCCATGCTCTTTCATTTTCTCATGACCCACAGCATCTTACCTGAAGCTCTCGTGTTTACCCACCTGTTTAACTATTAACCACCTGTGTGTCTCCTCCCCCAGAAGCTCCGGAGAAATGCCACTTGCCAGTGTCCCCAAGACCCAGGCCAGGCAGACTCTGGTTCTAGTTCATATTTATTGGATGGATGGATGGATGGATGGATGGATGGATGGATGAGTGAATGAGTGAGTGAGTGAATGAGTGAGTGAATGCATGCATGAGTGAGTGAGTGAATGAGTGAGTGAATGCATGCATGAGTGAGTGAGTGAGTGAGTGAATGAGTGAGTGAGTGAGTGGGTGAGTGAATGAGTGAGTGAGTGAATGAGTGGATGAGTGAATGAGTGGGTGAGTGAATGAGTGAGTGAGTGAGTGAATGAGTGAGTGAGTGAGTGAGTAAGTGAGTGAGTGAATGAGTGAGTGAATGAGTGAGTGAGTGAGTGAGTGAATGGGTGAGTGATTGAGTGAGTGAATGCATGAGTGAATGAGTGAGTGAGTGAGTGAATGCATCCATGAGGGAGTGGGCTTTGGGCCCAGATGCCTTCGGGACCAGCCCGGCTGTACCTTGAGGGTTAGAGGATCAGGCCCGGCCTCCCCTGCCTGGCCTGGGTCCCTGACGGCAGCGCCAGCTCTCCTGCAGGAGATTACTCACGCAGGAGGCTCTCGTGTCAGACATCCCGGGAGCAGATTAGTCCCAGCCCCCACAGTGCTACATGGGGCCACGGCCACCTCCTGCCTCCCGCCCCCGCCCCGATTCCCCCTCACTAATACAGCCAGAGTCACGGACTTAATTTCGTCCGGCCCAGAATGCCTCCTGAAACCACCGCCACGCTTATGCTACAGCACGGCCGCGACAGACACCAGGCTATAAATAGAAACCAGGAGGAGGGAGGGCCGGAGGGCCGCTGGGAGGAGGAGAAGGAAGCCCCCCAGTGCCAAGCCATCCTGATGCCAGCCTGCCTTTGGGCCAAGGGCGGCCACGGTGGGGAAGGGGGTGTACGGGGTGAGGGTGCTGGGAGAAGGGTGGTGGAGGGGCGGGGCTGGCCCAGGGCTGGAGAAGCCCTTTTTCCCAGACAGGCTCCTGGAGGGCGCGTGCCCAGCAAGGGCGGCCCTGCCCGGGCTGCTTGTGCTACGCCTTCTGCGTTCACGGCAGAAGCTGCCCTTCTCTGGGGCACAGCCCTCGGTCTCTGCCCATCAGCCTCGCACACTTCCCTCGGAGGGTTCCATGAACGAATGAACCCGGGAGAAGGTGGGGGGGTCGTCGAAGGGGCTTGTCCTGATCAGCCCCCCTCCCGCAGGGCCCCTTCCCCCAGCCAGCTCAGACAGCCCCACTTCCCACTGTTGGGGTTCCTGGGGGTGACCAGAGGGCCCGTTTCTTGCCACCTGCTGGCTCCAGGCTGCCACTTGCAGGGCCACACCGGTGCCGCTCGCCCAGGCCCGCCAGGCTGGCACCCACGGTCCCTTTTCACGGGGAGCAGGTTGAGGTGGAGGAGGGGCAGCAGGAGAGTGGGTCCCCAGGTGGGGCCTGTACAGCACGGCTCCCTCAGGGGCCAGAGGAAGCCCCTAACGTGGCGGCAGGCCCCAAGGTCACAGGGAAACCGCTTTCCCGTGACAAGGAGGCATGGCCTGCGTTTCTTGCTTAAGTGACTTATCTGACAACCTGCTCACCTGTCCCTCAGCACCTGGCGCCCACGGCAGCAGGGGGCACTGTCCCGGAGCTCAGACTCCGGGGAGGACCTCCTCCCCGCGGGCCCCATGACAACCCCTGCCCGGCCCTTGGTGACGAGAAGAAGCAGGCAAGGCTCAGTGGACTTTAGGTGCAAATATCTAATTTTGGACAAAAAACCTTTAAGGCTTAAGAGCAATGCAGAGGGATTAGCGAGGTGACGGCTAGGAACGGCGGGAGCGAGCTCAGCAAGCGCTTCGCTTCGGCCTAAGTACATCTGAATGCTTAATTTCTCAAGGCGCACGCATCTTTCCAGCCCACGCAAATCTGGCTGAGCCTCAACCTTAGTCAGGGTGACTCCGGCGAGGCCTGGCTGGGGGTCAACCAAGGAGCTCTGTGGCCGCTGAGGAGCCAGAGTTGGTGCCGTGAGAAAAGACAGCCGCGCCTCGGGATGCCAGGGAGCGCGGAGGCTGGGCCTGCGGTGGGCCTGGCCTCACCTCCTCAGCAGCAGCCCGCGGGCCTCGGGGCGGGCACAGGCAGACCTGGCGCCAAACCTCCTAACTGCCAAGTACCCAGTACCAAGTGGGCAACTTTCTCTGAGGCCACGCGTGGCAAGGTACGTAACCGACCGCGGCTTTACCCTCTTCGCTGATGAGAGTCAAGTAACTGACCTTTTCTCTTTGGCTGTTAGGAAGCTCAGAGTCAAAAGCACAGCCATCGAATCTTGGGTAGCCATATTAGTCCCCCACCCCAACATTCACACACACATACACACACACACGCACATACACGCACACACATGCACACGCGCACACACATGCACGTGTGCACACACACGTGTGCGCACACGCACAAACGCACACTCTCCTGCACACCCACTCCTGCCAGTCTTGACCAACGATGGCAAATACGGTTTCCCTTAACTGTCACTGGGCTGCTCTTCTGTACATTGAGTTTTAAAAAGAGGTCGAAGCATGGACAGTGCCCAGGAGGTGGGGTGACGGGGTTCTGAGCAAGGGCCTAAGGCAAAGAGGCACCTGGTGGGCTCCTCCCCATCACCTTCGCTCCCACCTGGAGCAGCAGGGCTGGGAGGGGCCTTTCTGTGGGGCCAACTGGCTCGGGGAGGCAGCTGGAGTGAGTGACAGGCCGGGAGGTCGGCCTGCACGGCTCCGCTCGGCTCAGCTCCTCGGGTCCGCGGGCCATGGGAGGAGCTCAGGCTCCTCTTGCCCCGGGCACTTACCAAGCGCCTGTCAGGTGGCCCTGCTCTGCATCTGCCAGAAGCATGCGCTGCGACAGTGATGGAGGCAGCTAATCAGTGTATGAGCCAGAGCACCTGGCCCTCGGTGCCCAGGGAGGGAGGGAGGCCGGACAGGACCCACACATGTCATTACCCTCAAGGCAGGAACGCCCCTGAGGAGCTGCTTGGCTCTCTCGGGTAAATAATTTACTTTTACAACTTTTCATGAAAGATTAAAGGGAATTAAATTAAAATTAAGGCGAGTGGAGAGGAAATCATGCCGCGCGGGGTTCTTTCTGGAGAGGTTCCCCAGCGCGCCCACGGTGCGAGCCGGTCCTGGCGCGGGCATCCAGGGGTGGGGACCCACGGAGGAGAGCTGGGAGAGGTGCGCCCGGGGAGCTCACAGAGCACCGAGGGCAGCCCCAGAGTCAGGTCTCTGGGCTGCGTCTTGGCGTGGCCCGTGGCTGCTGTGGGCGGTGGCGAACCACTGTCTTCAACAGTGGGAAGAAACACACACGGCCAGCACCACGCACCCTCCTGTGGGAGTGCCCCACCCCCACCAGGCCAGCGTTCTCGGGCCACACAGGCGCCCACTGCAGGGCCAGGTGAGCCCCTTCCGAAGCCAGGGCTGCTGCCTCCTTGACTGAAAAAGGGGGCAGCGTCTGGCCAGAGGGCTGGTGGGTGCAGAGATGTGTCTGGGGAGGGCTGAGGTCCCAGTGTGGAGAGAGAACACCGGTCATGGCCCACCGACACAACCCTCCCACAATCCCTTTCTCCTGGTGGACAGAACTAAATGACCCGAGTAGAGGAGGGAGGAATCATGGGATGGGCAGAGTCATGTGTGGGTGGGGCCATGAGGTGGGTGGGGTTGTGTGTGGGTGGGGCAGTGGGGTGGGCGGGATCATATGTGGGTGGGGCAGTGGAATGGGCGGGATCATGGGTGGGTGAGGCAGTGGGATGGGCGGGGTCATGTGTGGGTGGGGCTGTGGGGTGGGTGGGGCCATGTGTGGGTGGGGCTGGGCAGGGTCATGTGTGGGTGGGGCCATGAGATGGGCGGGGTTATGTGTGGGTGGGGCGGTGGGATGGGCGGGATCGTGTGTGGGTGGGGCCACGGAGTAGGCGGGGCATCCTGGCATTTGGGGCTTTGTAGCAACATTTATCTGAGACATTTGCAGGCCTCCAGCATTCATCTAACCGAGCCTCTTGTCAGAAGGGAGTGAGGCTGCCACGCCCAGGGCCACCCTGTGAACTGGCACTGGCGTGGGTGCGGGAATCCAGGCACGCAACTGAGCAAGGAACATCCTGCGGGCTAGAGCTCAGGGCTCTATTAGGTCCTCTGCTGCCACCTTTTCCTGGACAAGCACTTCCGACGACCGAAGACAAACCAGGGAGAAGGCAGGCGCGGGGGGGGGGGGGGGGGGGGGGGGAGCATGCCTGCTGGCTGGGCCTCGTGCAAAGACAGCCTTCCGGAGCAGCAGGGAATTGTAAATGGCTCGTCTGTCCCCAAGCAATGTCTCCTTTTCAATCCCGTTTTTCATCTCCTCTCAGGCCTTTCTACATGAAGCGAAGATTCCTGCCACCCAGCGGGACCCCTCCCCTTCTCCTGGCTCTGCGCCCAGCCTGGCCCTTGCCACACGGTGTCATCCGGCCTTGGACCAGCTCGCCTGCAGGCTCAGGTCACACGCGGGGGAGGGAGCATGGGGAGGTCCCAGCGGGTGTGGGGGGAGGCGGGCGGCTGGTTTCATGCCACTGGCCCTGGGCACAGGCTGTACCCTGCCTCTGCCAGGGAGCTGCCTGCCTCAGCTCAGCCTCACCTCCCTGGGAAGCCTGCCCTCCGGTGCCTTGGTCTCTGAACTTGTCCTTCTGCACTTCCCTGCCTCTACCAATAGAGCCCTGAGGGCCAGGGCCTGGCCCCCTCCGTTCCCGGTGCCCAGCAGGGCCGGCGTACGGGGCCTCTGCCAGGGTGTGCAGACCTTCCACTGGCTGGTAGCAGGGCCGGGCCAGTGGGGAGCCAGCGGGGAGCCAGCCCAGGGAAGGAGGGCTTGCAGAGGACACAGAAGGTGCAGGTGTAGGAGTGACGCCCTTGCTGCCCCTCCAGTGTTCTAGGCCTGACTGAGACTGTCAGCCTCCCCTGGAGCCCTCTCTACACCACAGCCTGTGCCCTCCCACCCCCTGTCCTGCCCAGCACATGCGATGCCCTCACGTGTCCGCTTGCTGACTCCCACTGGCCTGAGCTGGAACAGCACCTCCTCCAGGAAGGCTTCCTGGCCCCTGCCCTGCCCAAGCCCCTGTTACGTGAGGGCTGGCTCCACACAGGGTTTTCTGTTGAGGGGCTGTCTCCCGATACAGGGGTCAGGGTTCACTCAGTGAACTGACAGTGAACCCCCTGAGCCTCTGCTCCCCCGTCTGTTACATGAGAGGATCGGGCCAGATGACTTCCAAACAGGCTCACCCCCTGAGTCTACACACAGACCCTTCCCGACTCTGCACACTGCCCACCTGTTTCTCACCACGTATAATCCCTGGCAACAGGGGGAGGATCCCCCACTTTGCTTACTGAAGGTGTTGGTCTTGGTTTCGTGGGGTCCCCGGTTAGAGTGACCCCCAAAGCTCCCTTCTAACCTGCTTAGTGATCTGGACTCCTGTGCCCCAACCTAGGAGCAAGAATCAGATCCTTTGTCTCTGCCGTTACAAACTCAACACCACTAGACTGCAGGTCACCATCTATCCATCCATCCCCCACCACCCACTGAGCCATCCACTCATCTATCACCCATTCAGACATCCCCCACCACCCACTGAGCCATCCACTCATCTATCACCCACTCAGACATCCCCCACCACCCACTGAGCCATCCACTCATCTATCACCCACTCAGACATCCCCCCACCACCCACTGAGCCATCCACTCATCTATCACCCACTCAGACATCCCCCACCACCCACTGAGCCATCCACTCATCTATCACCCACTCAGACATCCCCCCACTACCCACTGACCCATCCACTCATCTATCACCCACTCAGACATCCCCCCACCATCCACTGACCCACCCACCCAGCCATTCATCTATCACCCCCCTCATCCATCCCCCACCACCCACTGAGCCATCCACTCATCTATCACCCACTCAGACATCCCCCACCACCCACTGACCCATCCACCCATCTATCACCTTCTCACCCATCCACCTACCACCCACTCACCCATCCACCTGTCCATCCATCCACCTCCACCCACCTATCCATCCATCCATCCTTCCATCCACCCACCACCCACTCACCTACCTACTCAACACCCACTCATCCATCCATCCATCCATCCACACATCCACCACCCACTCACCTACCTACTCACCACCCACTCATCCATCCATCCATCCATCCACACATCCACCACCCACTCACCTACCTACTCACCACCCACTCATTCATCCATCCATCCATCCACACATCCACCACCCACTCCTCTACCTACTCACCACCCACTCATCCATCCATCCATCTACCCATCTAGCCACCTACCCACCCACCCACAGCAGGGACTCAATTCTGGAGCCTGGCCGAGTGTCTGACTGCAAGTCCAGAGACGCAGTGGCGCAGAGGCTGGGCCATGGAGCAGGGGTGCGTGCAGTGAGAGGGGGCATACAGGGGTGGCGCTCTGGCAGGAAGGGAGGGTACTGAGCTCGCGGGTCTCCCAGGAGGCACAGAAGGGGGACTTTCAGCCCAGCGAACGCCCTGAAGGACTAAGTCTGCGATCCCAGGGGCTGAGGCGATGGGACCAGCCTCCTACTATCCAACGAGCAGCAGCGCACTCGCTCACGCTCTGGGCCCACCACCCGGCTTCCGGGAGAAACAGGAGCGTTTAAAAGCAACTGGGGAAGGCTGCCTGCTGTGCTGTCTGCTTAATTAGCAGGAAAGTAATTTCAGCCACAGAGCAGCGCCCTGGGCGGGGACCAGGTTCCCAACACGAGGGTTGGCAGCTGGCTCTCCACCATCCATGGTGGCTGTGGAGGAGACACAGGGAGCCAGGCCCATCCACTCCATGTGAGGGGCTCAGGGCAAAAGCTCGTGGAGACCACCCGCCCCACGTCCGAATACTCGCAGCTACAGACCAAGGTAACAAACGCGCTGGAAACCGTGTGTATCCTCCTAACTTCACAAACGCGTCTCTACAACGACCGGAAGGCCGCGTTCAAGCCGCAAGCCCGTGGCTCAGAGCGGAGTCCTGGGCGGAGGTGGTTGGCGGGCAGTCCCGCTGCCCTCCCCTCCATGCGGTGGCCAGGAACTCCCATCCCCTCCCACGGGGTCCGCCTCCTCCGGGGCTGGGGTCCCCATTCTGACTCCAGACCCACAGAGCCCAACCTTTGAGCACCTCCAGCAGGTGACAGTGTGCGGGCAGGGCTCCCCCAAAGCAGTGAACTTGCCCCCCCACCCCCTGCCCCGGCTCCAGGCTGAGGCGCCCTCCCCACAGGGATGGCCTGACAGCTGGCCTGACCGCTGAGCCGCCCAGCTCTGGCCTCACTCTGCAGGCCCAGCCGCTCCCCAAAGCCTATACCCTCCCCGCTCTGGTCTCCAGCTCCAAAGCCCTGAGCTCTGCACCCCGCCTGGGCCAACGGCACACCTCCTCCCTGCTGTCTCCGTGCCCGCCCCCCTCTGGTTCCTCCTGGTACTGAGTTCCGATGAGACCCTGCAGGAGAGACGGGTGGCGTTCTGAGGTGGAGCAGACACAGCCTTGTCCACCTGCAAGACCCGATCCCCCTCCTGGCCCCGCCCGAGGGGGCCCAGCCACGTGCCCATCAGAGGGGAAGCCCACCTGCACAGGGTCTTGGCTAAGGAAAACCTCCACGTGCCCCCTGCAAAGGAGCAGCACTAGGGCGCTGGCTGCTGCCTTAGGAACCAGGAAGAATGGTCTGTAATGAGCATATTCAGAGCCGTATGCAAATCAGGTGCTTGAAAACAGCTTGTTCTCTTCAATAATTCAATCATCTCCACCTCCCTCCTCTTCTGGACACAAGTGTTTGCTAGCAGGCAGACGGGCCAGCGCCTGCGGGCACAAGCCAGGCTGGCCTCTGAAGGAGGGGGGCTGGGCCTCTCCTCCCAGCCCCGAGGCTCCTGGGGCTACCCAGGCCTGCGCTGGGCCGGGGCGAGACCTGGAGGCCAGAAGCCAGAACCTGAGGGGTGTACAGACGGGAACTTCCGGAAAGGCAGAGCCCACACCGAGGCTCTGACCGACGCCTGCCCTGGACCAGCCCGCGGCCCGGCTCGTAGGTGCCGTGCCGCTCCCAGCAGGGCCTTGGCTGGGCCCTCGGGGGACCCAGGCGCCAGCCTTCTCCAGCACCCGACGGCGGCTCGGAGACCAGCCCTGGCCCCCTTTCGGGACAGACACCGGCCGCGAGAGCTTTCCCTCCCAAGGGTGACAGGCACAGAATAATCACCGAGTGGCTCAGAGACACAGCATCTCCCACAAAGCAACCACCCTGCATGTTGGCTGTTTTTCTTCTTCACGAGGCCTGGGGGAGCTGTCAAATCCCTCTGGCCCCAAACAGGGAGGGACAGAGACATGAGGAGGACCCGGGACCAGGCTGTCCTATCTGCCGGCACAGGACGCATGTCCTCGGGCAAGTGAACCCAAGGCAGGGAGGGAGAGGAGGGGGGATCAGGCGGTCCTGTGGCCTCTGCCCCGGCAGCCCTGCGCGTCCCCAGAGTGCGCGTGAGGGCTGCTCGCTCCCCTCCAGGTGCCTCCACCAGGTCACGGCTGGTCCAAACACACTCCGTCTAGACCAGTGGTCAGCAAACTGCAGCTCGAGAGTCTGTTGACTAATGAGTTTGCCGACCACTGGGATAGGAGCTTAATCACAAGGAACAACAGCCTGTAATTATTGGAATCGAGAGTCTAGGTCAGTGGCCGGCAAACTCATTAGTCAACAGAGCGGCAAACCGCAGCAGCTTGTGAACCGCATGTGGCTTGCGAGCCGCAGTTTGCTGACCACTGGTCTAGACCCTTCACCAGATTCGTACTAACTTCAGGGCCAGGCCTCTGGAATCCCATGACACTCAAGCCGGGACTCTGCCGCTCACCACCGTTCTGGGGCCGTCTCCTCATCTGTGTGTGCCCACCTGGCCCTGTGCAGGTAACACAGGGAGAGGAAGCAAGGGGACACGAGAGGATTTTCCTGCCCACACCAGCAGAGCGCTGCGGGCTGGCCCGGAGGCGCCCCGTCCTCACCAGGGACCATCTGGGGGTTACGTGGGCCCAGCGGGGAGCCCAGGCAGGTGCTGGGGGTGGGGCGAAGATCCCAGAGGCAGGAGACCTGGGAGCCCAGCACGAGGTGGGATGGTGGGTGTGGCCAGCTGGGCCCAGATCCCGCAGAGACAAAGGGACTTGGCAGGATTGATGCTTGGTCCAGGAAGAGGCATGCGCACAGCACCCGGGTGGGAGATCTCGCACACCCGCTACTGGAGCATGCACACGGGTGGGAGATCTCACATACCCGCCATCAGAGTGCACCTGGGTGGGAAACCTCGCACACCCGCCATCAGAGTGCACCCGGGTGGGAGATCTCGCACACCCGCCATCAGAGAGTGCACAAGGGTGGGAAACCTTGCACACCCGCCATCAGAGTGCACACAAGTGGGAAACCTTGCACACCCGCCATTGGAGCGTGCACACAAGTGGGAAACCTCGCACAGCCGCCATCAGAGTGCACATGGGTGGGAGATTTCGCACACCTGCCACTGGAGCGTGCACACGGGTGGGAAATCTCGCACAGCCGCCTTCAGAGTGCACACGGGTGGGAAACCTCACACACTCGCCATCGGAGTGCACATGGGTGGGAAACCTCGCACAGCCACCATCAGAGTGCAAACGGGTAGGAAATCTCGCACAGCCGCCATCAGAGTGCAAACGGGTGGGAAACCTCACACACTCGCCATCGGAGTGCACATGGGTGGGAAACCTCGCACAGCCGCCATCAGAGTGCACACGGGTGGGAGATTTCGCACACCTGCCACTGGAACGTGCACATGGGTGGGAAACCTCGCACAGCCGCCATCAGAGTGCACACGGGTAGGAAATCTCGCACACCTGCCAATGGAGCATGCACACATGTGGGAAACCTCGCACACTCGCCATCGGAGTGCACACGGGAGGCGCAGGGCCTGTCTCTCCTGGCCTGGCGCTGACACAGATTTTGAGGGAAATAAAAGCTATTGCTGGCAAGAGTCTAAGGAAATGGATATTTCCTCCGCCTATTAGCGTCTGAAAGCAGCTACACTAACGGGGGCGGTCTCCGTGTGAGGAGCAAACAGCCCTGAGAAAGCAGAACCCTCCCCCCTCCCAGTCCTCCTGCAGAACCTGTCAGGGAGGGGGGCTGGGCCTGCAGCTGCCCCATCCAACAGCAGGGCGGCACAGGAATCAGGGACACTTAGGTAAAGGGTACGTGCAGCCACTGAAACGCACACCTCGGACCCGTGCACGCCCCGGGAAGATGGTGACGGGCGCAGGGAGGGAAAGCAGAGCTGCGCCCACAGCCCCGGTGCGGCTCGTGTTGTGACACGCTCGGCCCGCACGCGTGCAGCGTGGTTCGAACCGAGCGGGTCCACTGAACGCTCTTCTCGTCTCGTCTCGCAAACCGACGGGAAACTTCCTGTATCGATAGACGCAGCCCAGACTGCAGCGGCTGTCTCCTCCCAGTGGCTTCCCGAGTAGCATTCCCTCTGGCCTGCTCACTGCCAGGCAGTGCCCTGCGCACCATGCACCACGGTGCTGCTGGCTGACTGTGCTCTGGGAAGCCTCGGGGCACCAGCAGGATATCAGTAGCTAAGATGAGGGAGGGGGTTACACTTAGGTTTTTATATAAGGACTAGAGGGCCAGCGTGCACCAAATGGTGCACGGGTAGCTCGCTTCTGCTTGCCTCACTGGCCACCCCGCCCCTCCCGCCATGAGAGCCGCTCCTTCACGTCTCCTTGGAGGGGAAGGTGGACATCAGCAAAGACGAGGCAGCGCAGCTGAGCCTCGACAGGGACCCAGGTGACAATCCCCAAACCTCTTCATGGCAGCCGTCTCCATGGCTACCCCATCTCAGGCCCCTGACCTACCCTCTCCCACCCCCACCCCACCGTCCAGCCTCAGGGCTCCCCTCAGGCTGTATCATGACCACCCCCCCCACTGCCCTGCTCTCTCCCAGTGACACGCAGAGTCCCCAGGGCCCTGTGAGCCCCAGAGTGTCTCCAGAGCACTTCCTGGAGGAGGTGGGCGGGGCTAAGGCTGCTTCCCCACACAGCGCCTCTCGGCACCCCGGTCCGGCTGCCTGCCGGGCCACCTCCCGCACCATGAGCCAGGCCTGGCTCCTGACAGCACGTCCTCAGCCCCACGCGCTGTGCCCACCTGGCGAGCGGCGCTGGGGGAGGCTGTCGCCCAGCTCAGGGCCCGCCCACCTGGGTCTGAGCCTCTGCGTCTCCAGAGGCCCGCGGCTTGGATAGGTTTTAACTGAAATCCAGAGTAAATGCCAGACAGGCCTCAGTGCTGACGGGGCCGTTGCAATGAAGCAAATGAAGATGAATCTCCCGGAGTCCATGGCTGCCAGCCCTCAGGACCTCGGGGGAGTCTGTCCTGAGGCCCGCCCCTCAGCAGAGCGCAGGTGGGAGGTCATGGGTCCTGAAGGGAAACTGAGGCAGGGATGGTGGAGGCAACCCCGGGTTTGGACCTCACGGTCGACGGGGCAGCAGCTGCCCACTCCCACACCCTTCCTCCCCATGGTTGCCCTACTCCAGGCTTGGTCACTGCCAGGGCCTCCTGGGCATCCCGCCTTCCCCCACGGCCCAGCTCCCCCCCGTGCCAGGCTCCCCCAGATCCCCCCTGTGCCAGGGGCTCCTCTAAGAAGAACACAACCCTCCTAGAGAGAAACCAAGTGATGGGCAGGCATAGCGTGCTCCCGGGCCCAGCGCGGTGGGGAAGGCAGGAAACACTCGGACCCGGTCCAGAGAGGGTGGTGCAGGCGGCGCTGGGAAGGCCGGCGGCTGCAGGACAGTGAGCGGTGGCCCTCTCCGGGATGGCGTGGGTGGTGGGGGAGGGAGAGGTCTTGGAGGGCGGGGCGGGAGGGCCAGGGCGATGGGAAGTCACTGGGGGCAAGCTGAAGTGACAGCCGGTTCACGGGTGCAGGGGTCACTCGGGCTGCCGACGGGAGAGACCTGGCAGTGATGCAGAGAGGCGGGCGGGAGGTAAGCAGCGGCCCAGCAGAGAAGAAGGCGGGCGGAGGCCAGGGCCGGGGCAGTGGGGCTGGGGCTGTCAGCCTGGGGCCTCTGTGTGGCCATGCACACGTGTGCCCACACCCTCTCGACTGCACGCGGCCTCGGCCTGACCTGTGGTGGCCACTCAAACATGTCACCATGCAGCTGGGCCACCTCCCCGTGGGGCCATCAGCCAGGGCGTTCCTGGACTCGCCCCTCAGGTGGGCGCCATGCTCCCTGCCTCGGTCTCCCCGGGCCTGAAGCGGACAGGGACGCTGTGCTTTGTAACCTTTACCCAGGGAGGCCAGCGTGTTCCTGTCACCCAGGGGACTGGCAGCGGTAATGACTGAGATGGTCCTTTTCCCACAGGGCGTGAAAGCTCCGCAGGGGAGCACCTGCCCTCGGCCGCCTGGGCCCAGCCCCGCCCCGTTAGGGACACACGTCCCATCCCGGGAGCGACTGAGAACTGAGTTGTCAAGGACAGGGTCTGCGGTCAGGAGGCAAACACCCCGACGGCGCCCTGCAGCCTTGGGTGCCGTCTGACAGCGAAGCAGGCTGCAGGCTGGGGTCCAGGGCCAGCGTGGGCCCAGCAGGCACTGCCACACCTGGGGCCGGGTGCCCAGGACAGCAAGGGCCTCTCTCCACTTGCCCCTGCGGCCCGGCGGCCGGCTCAGCCACAGCTGGTACAGGGAGGGACCCGGCAGGACGCCCACTCCCGGTTCTGGGTGGCTCTCTTTTTGGCTCACTTTTCTAATAAAAGCAAGAGACCAGAATATTGGTCTCTGGGGACCAAGCACCAGGCTGCAATTATTCATTCTCGTTGTGCCTTCCTTTCTGGTAAACATTTCCCTTTCACAAGCTAATAAAGGTGCTTTCCCAGAACCTGAGAAGAGGCCGTTGGCCCATGCTGGGCACAGAGCGTGTCGTCCGGGGCTAGAAATCACCAGCTGCTCCCGGGCCCAGGAAGCCAAGGGCTGAGGCCTATCTGGGAGTGTGGGGGCCCGACTGGGAGGAAGGGGGCCTATCTGGGAGGTAGGGGGCCGGTCTGGGAGGGAAGGGGCCTGGCTGGGAAAGAGGGGACCCAGCTGGGAGGGGGGCCGGCTGGGAGGGAGGGGACCAGCTGGGAGGAAGGGGGCCTATCTGGGAGGGAGGGGGCCGGTCTGGGAGGGAGGGGGCCCAGCTGGGAGAGAGGGGACCCAGCTGAGAGAGAGAGGACCCAGCTGGGAGGAAGGGGGCCTATCTGGGAGGGAGGGGGCCCGGCTGGGAGGGAGGGGTCCGGCTAGGAGGGAGGGGGCCCGGCTGGGAGGGAGGGGGCCCGTCTGGAAGGGAGGGACCCAGCTGGGAGGGAGGGGGCCCGGCTGGGAGGGAGGTGTCCGGCTGGGAGGGAGGGGGCCCGGCTGGGAGGGAGGGGGCCCGGCTGGGAGGGAGGGACCGGGCTGGGAGGGAGGGGGCCCGGCTGGGAGGGAGGGGGCCCGGCTGGGAGGGAGGGGCCCGGCTGGGAGGGAGGGTGCAGGTGGCCATGGCACGGGTCATGCCCTGTGTAGCATGCCTGGCCCCAGCCAGTGTGAGCGCACTGCTTGGCTGTCAGTCCATCAGGCGGGTCTGGTTCCAAACAGGCTCCAACAGGGCCTTGGGGTATCAGGACAGCCGCTTCTCTCTGCCCCACGGGGTGAGCCCCAAACTCCGGAGCCACACGCCTGCCTGGGCAGTCAGGACTGACGCTCTGTCCTGTCCTGCACGACCCACAGTCTGTCGCCTGGCCCCAGTGCCCAGGCCTGGCTGTGGGGTTCATAGGTGAAATGTCCTCCTCGCCATTTCTGTACTGAAAGCCCCCCCAAGCCTGAGCCCCTCCTCTCACCAGGCGCTCCCAGAGGCGCTGGGTGTCACCACCGTGAGACTGGGGACACTCGGCCAGGACCCCAACTCCTTTAGGGGGGACTCGGGATCCGCACACAGGCCCTCTGAGCTCCCAACTGGAGGTCTTTCCCACACAGGCTACTTGCTGGCTCACGAAGCCCAGGCCCGGCCCAGCCATGGGGTGACTAGGTGCAGGGAGGCTCGGTGGCACCAGCCAAGCTGCTCAGCGGGGCCAGCGGACTATACGGAGCCATTCCCCAGGACAGGGGTGACCGGCCTGTCCTCTGTAGCCAGAGAGAGGCCAGCCTAACCACAGGGAAAGGTGGATGCCCGTTCCCTGGTAAGCAGGGCTGTTTACAGAAAGGGGGCGTGAGCACTCATTTAGGAAACAGGGTCTTAATTACAAATCGATCACCCGATTAGGAAAGCACAGATGACCTCCGCAGCGGCCTGAACTGGCCTCCAGAATGGCTTCTGTCAGGTCAGGGCCGCCTGCCATCTGTCTGCCATGTGCACAGGAGTGTGGGCACGTGTGTATGCACAGAGCACACATCTGTGTCATGGAAAGGCGTGTGTGCAGGGCTCAAGGGCGCGGTGTAGGACAGACTCCCAAGCCAACAAAGGTAATTATAACTTTTTCCTTGAGAAAGACCATAAAGTTCCTTCAGGGAAACCAGAAGTGACTTTCAGGCCATAAAAGCAACCGTCCATCACATCTCCGAATTCATGGAAATGACCGTCCCAGGGTGCTTTCCTCAGCCACACGTCCAAGGAGCCTAACCCTCTGCAGCCCGCGCTCTGCCTCAGCCCAACACCCAGGTCCCAGCGCCCAGCCTCCTCCGCCTCTGAGCACGCCACCCCGACCCCTCCCTCCTGCCCCTGCCCTGCTCAGCTGTCAAAATGCGGCCCATGTCCCCGTCTCCAGGAGGCGCCCTCTTCCTGCCTCATGGCCCAAACCACACGTGTCCACCGTGTCCAGGGGTTCCCGTGTCAGGCTCTGCAGGGCGCGCTCTGAGCATCAGATTGCACACCCACGGCCTGCCTGTGTGGCCCCAGGCACCGCCAAGCAGGGCCTGGCAGGTGCTGTGCTCAGCGAATGTCTGCCCGATGGGTGACGGAGGGCTTTATTGTCCTTAAGCTTTCCCCAGGGAGCTGTTAACAGTCCTTGGATCTGGTTCCAAACAGGCCCCAGAGGAAACAGCGTGCTCGCGTCAATCACTGTGTCCCTCCTGGCCGGGTAGGTAAGCATTTCCTGAAGGATCCAACAAGCGAATGAATGGCTTTCTCCTTGGCGCCAAGGAGACGCGCCATCCTGGCCCTGAGACTCCTGCACGCCCACATGCCCGACGGCGGGACAAAAATCACCTCCCAGCAGCTGGAGGGGAGTCAGCAGATTTACCTGCCCCTCCCAAAGGAAAACACACTCCAACCCACACAGGCAACACGCATGGCACAGCGCTTTCAAGACACTGGTCATCCATCAGGCAGCAAAGCGCGGTGGCCCTGAGGATGAGGAGCAAGGGAGGGGGCCGTGGGTACCCGGGCCCACTGCCGTGGGAGAGTTTTGGGGCATCACACGGGGAGTGGAGACCGCGGCGGGGGCGGGGGGTGAAGACTCCGGGAGCTGAGGAGTTGAAGGTGGGAGTCCGGGCAGACGCAGGCAGCTAGGGTTCACAGGACAGAATGCCAGAAGGAAGAGAGCAAGACCATGGAGGTCGACAGAGGCTGGCTCCCCGTCATACATCTGTCCAAACACAGAGCATGTGCCACGCCAAGAGCCACCCCTAAGGCGCGCCACAGCCTCCGGTGACACCGATGTGTCCATGTACTTGCTGATGATGACAACGTACCCCTCTGGGGGGATGCTGTCGGGGGGGGGTGAGGGGGGGCAGGGGGGTCCAGGTATAAAGACAGTCTCTGAGCTTTCTGCTCCATTTTGCTCTGAGCCTAAAACGGCTGCATAAAATAGTCTGTTTTTTAAAGCGGGATCATGACAACACCCAGCGACTCTGAGCGAAGGCGTTAGGTAAAGGAGGAAGCTGGAGCAGAGACCAGCGGGGGACAGAGAGGAAACAGACGGAACACCGGAGACTGAAACCTCAGCATATCAACAGTCACACACAGTGTCCATAGGCAAGAGGCGAATGGGCCGAACAGAAGGCCGAGACTGTCAAGATGAGAACCAAGCAAGAGCCAAATCCACGTGGCTTATGAGAAACGCATTTTTAACACCAAGAAACAACAGGTTAGAATGGGACATGTGCAAAAAGGCACGCCCTGCTAACACTGCTGTCCAGTAAGCGGGTGTCGCTGTATGGCAGGGGAGCGACCGCTAGCAGGAAGTTGTGGGTGCCACTTCATGACTACAGGGGGCGATTCATCGAAGGGTGTAAGAGTCCCACCTGTGGCCCCGGCCGCGTGGCTCAGGGGCTGAGCGTCAGCCTAGGAACCAGGGAGGTCACAGTTCGATTCCCGATCGGGGCACAGGCCCGGGTTGCAGGCTCGATCCCCAGTGGGGTGCGTGCAGGAGGCAGCCGATCCATGATTCTCTCTCCTCACTGATGTTTCTGTCTCTCTCTCTCCTTCTCTCTTCCTCTCTGAAATCAATAAAAATATATTTACATTTAAAAAGAGTCCTAAACGTGTACGGACCTGATAATAGAGCCTCAAGGTTCGTCAAGTGCACGCTGATGGAGCAGCCAATAGAGACAGAGAGGCCACCGCTGCGGGGCAGGCTGGCCTTTCCATCGTCTCCCCCGCAGTGAACAGAGATCCGCCCGGCTAACAGGCTGGAAGGACCCGCCCGGCAGCCTGGCCAGGCGAGCCCGTATGGGACGTGCCACCCGAAGGCAGCGCACAGGCTGTTCTCGGGCTCATGAAATAGTCGCCAACACCGACCACGCCCTCCACTGTGAGCCTGAGAGGCTCACGTCACACAGCACACCCTCCGACCACAGTTACCTTAGCCATCAGTAACAGAGAGGCCTGGGAAACCCCCAGTGTTTAGAAAGCGAACAATCCCTTTCCAAGTAACCCTCAGGTCAGAGAGAGTCAGTGGGGAAATAGCAGTTATTTGAGCAGAGTGAAAAGGAAGTCACAGGATATCAACATGGGTGAGATGCCAATAGCAGCGCTTACTGGAGACGTTACCGCACTACACACTTACGGGGGGGGGGGGGGCCTCAAATTTATGATTTTGGCTTCCACTTTAAGAAATTATGAAGAGAAGGACAAATCAAATCCAAAGGAAGAAAGAGAAAGGAAGTAATAAACAGCCATGGGAAAATCAATGAAATAGAAATCAGAAAATCAATAGAGAAAAATCAATGAAACCCAGAGCTCAATAGAATTAGTAAACCTCTGGCCACACTGCCCAGAGACACAAAGGATCAATACCAGGTGATGTCACCACGGGGCCTATAAATGGTGAAAAGGAAAACGGCACTATTGTGGGAAAATTCATTCCAATAAATTTAACAACTTAGATGACATGGGAGGACTCCTTAAAAGACACACCAGCAAGTCTCGCCGAAGAAGAGGGACTCGGGATGCTCTTTATCTGCTAAGGAAGCTGAACTGTAGTCGACATCCTTCTCAAAGGAAACTGGGCCCGGCTCCCTCGCCAGGGAGTCCCGCCGAACACGTGGGGAGGAAGTCCTCCCGATTCTACAGAGAAGCTTCCAGAAAACCACGGCCCCACTCCCTCTCGGCGTCATCACCCTGAGGCCCGTGCCGAGGGGTGGGTCACACCGCCAGACGAGCATCCCTCACAAACACAAAGGAAATACTCCAGCGAAACGGAACCCAACATGTACAGGAAGGGTGACCCGCCGCCACCCGCTCAGTTACCCCGGGAACGCGAAGGCGGCTCAGCGCGTGAAAGCGGTCATGTCGCTCGCCATGGTGAGGAATTAAGAAATAAAAACCACCACGGGTGGTCGCCTGAGTAGATGCAGGAGAAGCATTCGGCACGACGCCACATTCGCTCCTGATAAAACGCTCGGCCAGAACTCCTTCAGCGTGGCCGCGGGCAGCCTGCACCTACGGACGCCACAGTTCACGCAAAAGCCCCAGTGCTTTCCTCCCCCCAGGGCGGGAAACGGGTGGCACGTGGCACGGGGGTGAATGAGGAAACCACATCCAGACTCCTCTCAGGTGACAGAGCGGGGCCTCCAGGTCTCCAGCGATGCGGGTGAGAACCCTGACACTGCCTCTCCCCAACAAACCGGGCTGCAAAAGAGCCTGGGGAGAGGACCCACTGGGCCCTCACCCTCCCTCCCATGGGGCCCGGGCACTCCTCTGCTGCCAACCATTCCCAGGCCCAACGGGTCCAGAGGGCACTGGACTCGGACCAGGCAGCCTAATTCCAACCGGCCCCCCGCCCCGGCCCCTGGCCCCGTGAGCTTGTGCTGAGAACCACGCGGTGACCACAGCGTTGGCCCCAGATCACAGATGCGCGTGCCCCTCCGCCCTCCCGCTCACCTCACGCCCGGGTGGCCCGTGGCTGGTGTGCACCAGAGGAGGGCAGGTGGTGGGTTAATTTAAAATGTAACTGCGTTCTTTTCCCACAGGGAAAAGGAGTGGGAACGGGTTTCTAAAAATAGCCGGGCCTGTCAAAACCGTTAACCATCAGGGCGAAGACGGCTGCTGGGGGAGCCGGGAGTCCAGCTCGGACCTTCCCGCTGCCAACACCAGCGGGCTCGTGGCCACGGGCAGTCCACAGTCCTGGGCCCGGATCGTCCCCCGGCGATGTGGTCCCACCTGGTAAGGCTCTGGCCCGCCTGGCCTCGGCACCTGCTTTACACAAGCCCTCCCTCCCTCCCTCCCTCCCTCCCTCCCTCCCTCCCTCCCTCCCTTTTTCTTCCTTCCCTCCCTTCCTCCCTCCTCCCAGATGAGGCTCAGAGAGGGCGAGGCCTCTCCCAGCTGGAGGCTGAGCAGCCCAAACCCAGCCCATCCGTGAGGACAGGAGTCCCGGGACTTGGGAAACGCTATGCCAGCCCCTGCCCCACAGGTCCCAGCAGCCACCACGTGCAGGGGCGGTGGCTGTGGACGCTTTGTCCTGGGCAGGGCCCCGTCTGAGCTCCATCCTCACCGCCTTTCCCCAGGAAAAGAACCTTCTTCCCAGACAGGTGGGGGGAGGGGGGAGGAGACGGCAGTTTCACACACAGACCCTGAGAGGAAAGAGCTCTAGGCCCACGCTCACCTGTGTCCACGCTCACCTAGCCCCACACAAGGTCAGCCCATCGCGTGTCTGGGCCCATCAACCCACACAGTGGCCCCTGCCTTCCCAGCCGCCGTGTGCTGGTCCCAGCGCCACCCCGGTCAGACCAGAGCGGCCTGGCAGCAAGTCCGAGCGAGGAGCCCTGCTTTCTCCCCGAGGCCCCGCACACCGCCTGGTCCTCTCTGAGACGAGGCGCCTCCTGCGCACTACGATGCACACACCGTGGGGTTACCGACAGTGACCGGTAGCCCGAGGAGGTGGCTGGGCGTGCGCGCTGCCCAGTCCACGCAAGCATGCCCATCACTTGGCCTTCCCAGGCTGCCTTCCCACGCCCGCCTTCCCGCTCCAGCTTAGACTTGGCCTCGTGCCCCCCCGGGCGACATAACCTCAGCCCAGCTGAGCCGCCCTGACACGGGAGGGCCGCACGCCTCGGTCAGCTCTGAGCGGCCTGCACTTCGTGCCCGTCATCGCCAGTAACCTGGAAACAGCCTGCTGGGCGGGGCTCTGGTGCCCGCGTGCGGTCGGTGGTCCGGACGGGGCGGGAGGGAGAGTCGGGGTGAACCCAGCTCACCCAGCTGGTGAGGGCCGGTGGGGAGGGGGGTGACAGCCCTGCAGCCCGGGCACCAGACCACCCTCTGCTGGCCGTCCCTGCTGCTCACGCGCCTGTCTCCTGGGCTGGGATGGAAGGTAAGCACGCCTTTGACTCGGCCCCCCAGGGAGGCAGGTGGAGGGGACACAGAGGTGGCCTCGCTGGTGAGCTCGCAGCTGGGGCCAGCACACCCATGTCACCAACAGCCTCCAGGGGAGCACCTGACCTCGGCAATGTGGTCAGGGGCTCACAGCCGCTCCGCCCCCTCCCGAGCCGTCTCCCCGTGGCAGGCAGCGCCTTGGGTGGGACCAGCCCCCTCGGTAATGGCTGCTTGAGGCCTGGCCCCCCGGGAACACGGGGCGTGTTGCTGCCCAGCGGGGACAGCAGGTGTTTACGGGCATCTGTGGACAGCTCGCCACGCAATCGCTGCATCGGGACACACGGCAAGGACACCAGGGCTGAAGCTGTTCCTGATTAGCGGCTGTCATGCCTCTGATTAGCCCCAGCACGGCCTATTTTCCCCAGAGTACGTTAGTCCTGTTTGAGCCAGGAGCCCAAGGGCTCCGCTAATCAAATTCAGAGCCCGCCTCGCCCACCTCGGTGCCCCCAGTGGTGACCTGAGGACCAGTGACACCAGCAGTGCTGCTCTGCCCTCCAGCAGGGAGCAGGGTGGCGCACAGACTGGAGCCAGCACGAGGGGGCCCTGTCTCCGCCCCAGCCCAGCCTCTGGACGCTGGGTGTGTGGGCTGGCCTGTGCCTCCTTCCCTTCCGTGGGCCCCTCTGCAAGACACAGAGATCTCCAACTCCGCCTGGACGATGGAGGAGCGGCCAGGGGACGCCAGGCCCCCAGCTGGAGCTGCCCCTGTCCATGATCCGAACAGCTTCCCTGGGCACCCGCGGCTTCATCGCTTCATTTCCAGACAAGGCGGCTGGGAGGGTCTGTAATCACAGCCGCAGGCCGGTGGGGCGAGGAGGGTGAAGTCATCAGTAAGTGGGCACTGCATGAGCACTTACAGCCGTCGGTTAGCATCTGAAAGCATCCTTTTCAATTATCTCACAAGACTCCTCGCCACCCTGAACCCGCAGCACCCAATTAAAGTGCCGGGAGTGAGGGAGAGCACCACGTGGCTGGGCCCGGCGACGCGAGGTGGGAGGCAGACCTTTAGAACCGAAACCAGCCAAGCGCGAGCCAATTACCAGCCGGATCGATCCTCCAAATGGCACGGCGGGGAGCAGGCCCCGTGGGCAGACGGTGCAGGGCCATTAGCCCGTGGTGACCAGTGACTGAGCCAACCCAACACGGGGGGCGGCGGCCGGCCAGGCTTCAACCCGACGCCCTCGGCACAAGTGGGAGATGGGCTCGGGGAGGGGCGCCCAGGATGCTCCGTCACGCAGCCCACGGTGATTCCCACCGAAGTCAGCCCACGAGCAGAGCCCTGGGCATCGGGGTGCTCAGAGCCAGCTCTGCACTATGGCGGTCCTGGGGGTCACTCAGATGCCGGGGCTCAGCCGTCCTGGGGGTGACCCACTCAGTCTCCTCGGGACACAGCTGAAAGGCAGCCCCCACTTGTCCTTGGCAGGCAGGAGGAGGCCCCCCCCCAAGGAAGGCCGTGCAGAGGCCACGTCCTGCTGTGGGAAGAACCCCCCTCTCTCAAGGACTGGGTCTCCATGGGGGGCTGGGCTCTGAGCAGGTGACATGGAGTCAGAAAGCTCAGCCAACGTGAGAAGGAGCCGGCGTGGCTGAGCCCGCAGGGTGCCAGCAGTTCAGGAGGCCCCCCGCCCACAGCCCCGCCCGTAGCCACAGTTGTGTGTCTCGTAACGGGTGGGGGGACAGGAGCTGGCATCCTGAGTCCCTTCTAAAACAGCAGTCCCTGCCCGCCAGGTGCCCACAAATGTCTCCTTGCTTAACATCCATGACCATCTGCGAGGAGACCGAGCACAGCACAGGCCTGACGCTTCACACCTGGCAACAGGCGGTGCAGGTGACAGTGCCGGGGGGACTAGCGTAGAGAGACCAGGTGGCTGCACGAAGGTGGGTGGCATGCGCCCATCGGGTTCTGCCGTCCCTCTCTGCCTCCGGCCAGGGAATTCTGTTTGGTTGCAAGCGCACAGGCTGGTCACACCCGCAGTGGGGCTCACCTCCCACGGCTGGGCCTCTGTGGGAATCCGCACCACACGCAGGTGTAGGTCTAGGCCTCTGTGGGAATCCGCACCACACGCAGGTGTAGGGCAGGCCCCACATGGCAGGTGTCCGCAGGTGGGCGCACCAGGCACACAAGAGGACGAGGGAGTTTAAGCTCAGCTACAGTCAGCGCCCGAGGGCGGCGGAGGGAGGGGTGGGTCTGGCCTGACTTTATTTGTAACGATTATTTCTTAACGTATCTCCTGAGATACGCTTCACGTGCCACGCGACACATGCATTCAAGTGCACAACTCAGCCGTTTTCAGGGACTTCACAGCGTGCAGCCAGCGCCACCATTTAATTCCAGAACCTCTCCCTCCCCCACAGAACCGCCCCTGGACAGCAGTGGGTGAGGGGGGAGTGGAGGAGGCATGGAGGGGAGAAATAGTGACAGCAGGGGTGGGGCACAAAGAAAACCGTCCCCAAAGGCAGTCACCTCCAGGCCGGCTCCTCACTCAGCACCACCAAGCGTGCGCCCGCCCGCCTTCCTTCCACATCTCAGCACGTGGCTCCTGCTTGAGCCGAGCGACATGCCACGGCCCAGGTTCCCGCACAGCCGCGTGGTGTGCCTGCGCAGCTCAGGGCCCGAACCCTTGTCCCCACGGAGGCTCGAAGCAAGGCCATCTCCGTGGCTGAGAGAGCCCTTCGCCAAGCACACCCCGTGCCTGGCCCTCTGAGGACAGGAGACAAATGCCCAGACAGCGCACGTCCCTGGCCACTCCCGTGCCCCCGCGGGGAGGAGCGCCCTTGCGCTGTGGGAAGGCGGGCCTGGACCGGAATACGGGAGTCCGATCGCAAGGCACCCTCAGCAGTTTGCTCCTGTTGTGTCAGCAACAGTGACTGAATGGGCACGGGTGGCCGGAGGGCAGCTGGGACGAGTGAGTGCTGCCCACGGGCGGCGGGCCTGTGCTAGGTGGACTGACCCAGAGCTGAGCAATGCCGGAGGTGCAGGCGCAAGGGGACAGGGCGCCATGGATGTGCTGTCACTCAGGGCCGTGCTGCAGGGGGGCCCCGGGGTGCTGGCGGGGTGCACGTGGGCCACCGGCAGAGCTGCAGGACCGGGGCAGCGGCTGGGCCTCAGACCTCCCAGATCTGAAGCTCAAGCCCAGAATCTCTGCCCCGTCCCTGTGGGCTCAGTTAACATTCCCCGTAAAAACGGCCCTTTCATCTCCACCTCAGCTCCTCGGGACACGGCCGTTCCCGCCGCCAGGAAACGGGGTGTCCCGGTTTGTGTTCGGCCAGGTGTTCCGGGGACGGGGCTGGGGACACGTGCCTGTGGAGGGTGCTGGGGAGCAGCTCCTCGGGGCCTCGAGAGCCGAGAGCGTCTGAGAGCAGCTGCAGCTCCAAGGCACTGAGGTGGACTGAGCTGCAATGCCGCGTGCTTCCGGGGTCTCCCTCGCCCACACGCTCACAGGCCTGGGCATTTCCCGTGCAGGTGCCAGCCTCCGGGAGACGGCGAGCAGCGCACAGCACGCGCCCTCCTAGAGCAGGTGCATGGAAACGGGCCCTCGCTCCCTCCCACGCATGAACGAGCGGAAAGCAGACTTTTCCCAGGACCTCCAGGCAAGAACTCCGCCTGACACACACTCCGGTTGCAGCCCGCGCAACCCTGAGCAGAGGGCCCTCTTGGAGCTCACGGCTCCCGTCCCCTGACTGACTTCCTAGCTTCCGAGATTCCTCCAGGAGCAGGGGCCTTGGTTTCCTCACGGTTCTCCTCCGACCTACTGGGCAAGGCGTGCTGGTGCCCCCCGCCCAGCTCGGACCCCTCTCCTGGTGCCCCCGGCCCAGCCCAGGCCTTTTCTCCCGCCTCTGAGCCTCAGCCCAGAGCACTGGTCTCCACCTCCCTACCAGCTCCTCTGGCCTCCACACCCTCCAGGTGAGGCAGAGCTGCTTCTCATTCGCTTTAGACGGAGGGCGGCACATGCACTGCGTCTGAGTAACCAACTTTGACAGCTGCTGAGCTGAAGCACCTGAAGGTCCCTCCCAGCTCCTCCACTCCCGGCGCTGTGATCTCATCGCCATCGCTCCCCTGCAGCCAGTGGCACTGCTCTCGCTCTCTCTCTCTCTTCCTCCCTCCCTCCCTAGCCCTCCCGCCCTCGCCCTCGCCCTCGCATCCATTCATTTATCTACCTTACGTCCACGGAACACCCTGACTAATAACCCTGGGGAGCTCAGTGGGCAGCGCGGGAAAGGCCACGGTGCCGCTGGGAGCCGATGGCGCCCAGCTGGCAGCCGATAAGAGACGCCGGTGCCAAGGCTGCTTTCTTTAATTAAGGGGAAGATTGATAAGAGCTGTCAGAGCAAAACGAAGAGACTCCAAGCCTGGCTGGTTTGCTGAGACGTGAGGGGGGAACTGGAGACTTTAAAAAGCGTTTCCCTAGAAAGCCCGCAGCGGCGTGACAGCAAGCAGAGGCAGCGATGTCCGCGGTGCTGAACAATGGAGCCCCTGCCCCCCCGAGTCCCGGCAGGGGACCGGCCCATCGCGCCAGTGGCGGGACAAACTGTATTTACTGCGTGGAGACACAGGCTTTCCGCCAGGAAAGCGCCCTGGAGAGAAGTCGCCCTCTCTTCTCCAACCTCAGAAGGCGGGGTTCTGGTTCCGACCCGGCTGCGCATGGACAGGTCTCCTGTAACCCTCCCCACACTGTCCCCTCCCACAGGGCACTTGGCGAGGACGGGGCCGCCAGGACCAGCCCCCAGGCGCCTGAGCCCAGGCCGCTCCGTCTGCGCTGCCGGGCTAGGCGTTGCAGCCGCAGGCCCGCGACTCAGCTGGGTTGCCATTTCTCATCAGGAATAAGGTAAATACAACTTTTGGCTGGTCTGGGCCGCCTGAGCCCAGACACACACACACACACACACACACACACACACACACACACACACCCCGAGGCGCCTGGAAGGGCTGGAGATGGGCCCGGCCGCCCTTCCTGGAAGACTGGGCCGGCGGCAGGCCGCGCTGCCGTGCAGGGCTCGGCAAACAGCACCAGATAAATATTTGCTGAGTGATCGACGGCACAAACGCTGATTATCACTGAGGAGATGTGGTAGTCATGGCGCTGGGCACCGGGCACGCGGGTTCTTAGTGACTGACGTGACAACCCACGTGGCTCCCAGGAACACCTGAGGGCCCGGAGCTGTGGGCGCTGCTGGCTGGCGGGGTCCCTGGGGCCCTGCTGTTGCGAGGCGGCCGGGTCCCCACACAAACAAACGAGTCACTGAGCCCACAATGACCCTCGCTCTCAGTCCTGCCCACTGGAGCGGAGCGCAGAGGCCAGGCTTGCTTAGGGAGGCACGCCATTCACGAAGGACCGCAAACCTGCCGCCCGGTGCTGCCCGCGTCCCTCCCCGCCAGTGGGGACTGCATGCCTGGGCAGCAGGGGCAGCCCTCCGGAGCTGAGGCGCCTTTGACAGAGGCGGCCACTGCATGGCAGCAGCGGTTGCTGGTTTCTGGGAGCTGCTGGGGGTCTTGGGAAGCACTGACCAGCCACCAGCCGGGGGACCCTGGGCCTTTCCAAGCCTGTGAAATGGGAGGTGTGGAGAGCAGTGCATGGCCATGAGCCACGGACCGCCGGGGACCGCTGGGAGCAGGCAGGGACTGGAAGACACCAGAGGGATCCGGTCCTGGAGCCTTGGAGGGAGCAGGGCCTGCGACGCCAAGACTCTGGACATCCAGCCTCCGGAAGAGCGAGAACGAGTGTGGCCTCTCTGAGCCCCTCCCCAGCCGGGGGTGTGCACACAGCCGGGAGCTCTGCGGCAGGCTGGACAGCATCACTTCTCGGGGCTAATTCATGGCGGACGAACAGTGCTCCCGGCTGGCCTGGGCGTCCTGCCCGGGGCAACTTGCTCTAAAGTCTCAAGTGGTGGGTCACCTGGAGTCAACAGCCTGGAAGGAGCCGCTTCCAAGCTGCTGCGAGATGCGCTGTGGACTCTGCATCCCGATGCATATGCAGATATGCAAGACCTGGGTGTGCGCCAGCCCAAAGCAGGCTTTCTCTCGCTACACTGACACGCTCATGGATAGCTGCCGCTCTCGCCATAGAGACGCGCGCGCGCGCGTGTGTGTGTGTGTAGGTCTCCCGCCCTGAACTAGAACCCTATACACTTAGATGAACAAGAGGGTTTCAGACAAGCCGAGCCCATGCTCCAGACCAAACACGTCCTGGCTGCTGGCTTCGCCTCCAGCTGCTCTGCCTTGGGGCCTGCACCCCAGTTCTGGGGCTGCAGCTTCGGCCCCACTGCAGGCTGTCCCGACGAGACGGGTGTCAGCGGGAGGCAGGGCTGCTCCAGACGGGGTACCTGCAGACGTCCGACGTGGACTGGAACCGCGGAGAAGGCTTCATAAGGTGCGGGGAGGGGGCTGCAGCACGCACTTGCCCAGGGCCTGATGTTGCACTGGGGCGTGCAGGTGCCCACTGGCCCCACCTCGGACAACACGCCTCTAGCGGTTCTTGGGAGAGGCCGCTCCTGGATGGCACTCTTTGCTCCCCGCTTGTCTAGGACACCGGGAGGAGAGGCCTCCTGGGACCTCCCGGAGCACGCTCAGGGGCCCCCGCAGGAGCACAGGGCAAATGGGAAACGGGCAATGTAGGACCAGGGCGTCCGGTGCTGATCCCGTCACAGGAGATCGGTGCCATGGTGGAGCGTGGCCCCACCTGCTCGGGGGTCAGCAGTGGCCTTGGGGGAAGGGCCGCAGCAACCGGGACGGCACAGAAGCAGGTGTTGCCTCTTCTCGCTCTCTCCTCTCTGGTTCTGTATCGTCACTGTGCTCCAAGGAGCGTTTCTAATCCCAGGGGAACATGGAGCGTCATTAGGACGTTAGGATCATTCTCGGTTACAGAGCACCGAGGCCATCAGCCTCGACTGGACAACCGGGGGGACAACCTTCAGAAACGCGGGGACTCTGGAGAGGGAGCTGAGCACCGAGGGATCCTGGGAGGTGGACAAACTGCCTTCCTCAGGTCCTGGCCATGCCCACGTCCGAGCGCCCTGCACCTGCTGACCCGGCTGTGCGCTCTTCCCAGCCCAGAAGCATGCTCCCCGCCGTCCTGCCCGGATGGTTTGAGTCTGGGCTTCTCGTGGATCATTCTGAAGGGGTGCCGAGGCCTGGCGGTACACGGCTCCTGTCCCGTCAGCACGGGGGCGCTCCACTTGCAATCTGGGAAAGGTCTCTGAGCCCCGGCCCGCCTATCTCAGCCTGGCCGGCCAGCGTTCCCCAGGCTGGGCCCCCGTCAACACCGGGTGTGCAGCCCGGTCCTCGTGGGGTCAGGAGCAGGAGGTGGCGAGATCAGAGCGCAGTCACTGGGAGGCACCTCCCGACCTCGCGCACTCCGGGAAGAGCAGGTGCCCTGAGCCAGGGCGTCCTGTGGTCTCTCAGTGATGCCCTCTGTCTGCCTCACAGACACGGGGACAGGCACAGACCCCGGTCACCCGAGGCCCCACATGCAGAGCAGAGCTCTCGAGCGCCTGCTGAGCGGAGGACAGGCGAGCAAGGGAGCAGGTGAGCGGCCCAGCCCGGTGCCCTGAGGGGCAGTCCAGCTCTAGGCTTCCGGGGGCGGGTTGCCATGAGGCTGCACCTGCCTCCTTCCGGGTCTGCCATGGCCCAGCACTGGGATCAGGGGTCCAGCCCGGGGTCAGGAGCAGGGGACAGGACTCGGCCTGATGGGCTCGCTCTGGGGACCCGGGGCAGGGCCTGGGACGGGAATCCCTCAGGGACAGGTGCCAATGGCAGAGCTGAGGGCAATGGGGTGACTTTAAAGACGAGGCAAAGGGTTCCGTTTGGGCTTTGTTACTTCTCTTTGTAAGTGACTATGTAAATGTTTAATATTTTTATGTTACATGCATCACATATAATTATTGTAATCATAGGTAATTATTATGTGTACACATATGCATATCACAAATGCATATAATTACCTAATAAATATGCCAATGTGAGCATTACTCGGGGGCTTGTTTATCATGTCATTCTGTTCTGTCTTATCCTCAGGGCAAACGGTCCTGCTACAGGGTCATCTGAATAGACAACAAAAGGCAAGGCACGCATCAGCTCGCGCGCGGTCCTGCGCGCTGCAGTAGAGTCACCCTCCCACCGGCTGCCAGGCCCTGGCAGGGCTCTCCGGGCTCCTGAGCTCCGAACTGCAGGCTGAGCTGTTCCAGCCCTGAGCACGTTCTCTGCTCCCTGCCCGCGGCCTCCCCCCTCTCCCCCCGACTCTGGAACATCAAGGACTGAAGCCACCACACTGTCTCTGAGTCAGAATCCACAGGGCGGCGTTGTTCCCGGGGGCTCGGATGACAGGGGTCGCCATTCACGATGCTTGTAGCTCTGGAAAGGAGCTTGGCACAGGGTCAAGTCCGGGTTGGGGTCCTCCCTGCTTTGCCTGGGGGTGGGGGTGCTCACAGTGCCCTTGCCCTCCGTGTCGGGGCAGGAGTATGCGTGGGAGCCCGTGACACAGTGTCCCCAATAAAGGGCCGCCTAGACAGGCACCCAGACTCACCCAGCTCCTCGACCTCCCAGCTGTGCGGCTGTGGGGAAGGAACCGAACCCTCTGAGCCTCAGTGGGAGACAGGGTCCCAGCGATCGCAGCAGCTCCCTCATAAGGAGGTTCAGCTCAGAGCAGGCTCACGGTGAGACCCCAATGAATGCTGCCTTAATGCACCCCTCTTCCCTCCCACCTGGTCAGAGCTCACAAAGCCCTGTGGGCAGTGGTGGGTCTCACATGCTCAGCAGAGGGGGTGCTGTGGAGCCCTGAGGGGGCGGGCTCACTGGCCTCTGCCAGATGAGCACCGGTTCCTCCCATTAGGCCATCAATCATCCGTGCACGCGCTGCATGGTGTTCCAAGGCAAGCACATCAATTAAACCACTAGTGGCTCAGTGCACAGATTAGTACACAGCAAAAGGAAATTAATTAGAAGCAAGATCCATGCGGTAACTACGTTACTGCAAAAAATGACATGTCAAAATCTATACACATAAAGGCTAATATGCTAAGTGTCCATCTGGGTAATGACGTCACATAGCAACACCCAGCTTCCTCTCCCTAGCGACTAGCCTCCTTGGAGTTTCTTCAGCCCAGGAACACGGCTTGCTTTATAGCCAGGTGCAAACATTTTACACTTAAACAAATGTCTGTGAAGCGTTTTCCTGTGTCTCATCTCATTGATCCTCACAGAAGTCCTGGAGTAGGCAGATAGGAGACTCGGTGGAATCCTATTTTCTTTTCAATAGCCAGAAAACAGAGATTTAGAAAGCTTAGAAACTTGACCCGACTGAAAAGAAGTAAGAAATGGTGGACCTTGAAAATGACTTCAGGTTTTCTCACTGCGCAGATTATAGTCAAACAATGCTGCAGTTAAATATTTTACCCTTTGTTCTCCCTGCATAATCTATAGTAATAATATGCTTCATGTTGATATTTACTGCTGTGTTGCTGACAATTACCTGAAAGAGAAGTCGGGGTGCTTCACTGGGCTGGAAAAAGTTTAGCTACATCAGAAAGCAGGTCTAATTAAGCAAGTTTATTCTATATCTATAAAAGGCTAAGTTGACTCGCGCACGTGCAGTACATATAAAGCTCTCGCTGGCGCCAATCACACGCGTGTGTTTTGATCTGTCATTGCCAATCGTGAATTTGGTTGACACTTCTATTATACAGAAAGGGCAAACGGCAATATTA
Organism: Corynorhinus townsendii; assembly: GCA_026230045.1. Classification (NCBI taxonomy): domain Eukaryota; kingdom Metazoa; phylum Chordata; class Mammalia; order Chiroptera; family Vespertilionidae; genus Corynorhinus; species Corynorhinus townsendii. The sequence continues at coordinate 55,232,975 of JAPDVU010000010.1, forward strand.
AAATATTTCTTCTAATTAATTTCCTTTCAATGTGCACGAATTCGAGCACCGGGCTACTAGTAGTATATATGATATAGTATTATAAAATAAAAACATGCGTGCTATTGGCGCCAGTGAAAGCTTTATATGTATCGTGCATGCAGGAGTCAACGTATGTTTAAATTGCCAGTGCTCGTCATGTGTACCGGGCGGGCAGGCGGGTGGACTGTCGGTCACTCAGCCTTTCATATGTATAGACTGTCTGTCCAGGTCTCCGAGAAACGGGGCTCTACCTCCTCCACAACATGCCTGTGAGACTGTCAGGCCCACGTGGCTACCTCTGGAGCCAGGCCAGACCCAAAGGCAAACCAATCAGTGAAGCAGGCGGAGGATCCCGGGTGCGGCACGGAGCCACCATGGGGAGAGCAGCTCCGCGTGCCGCCATAGCGGCGATCAGGCTCCTGCTCAGAACCCCGAGCTGCGGCCGCGTGGCCTGGGGGTGGCGGGGCGGGGGGCTGACTCCCAGCTCCAGCATCTCGCCACGTCCCGCCACTTCCCTGGGCCTCAGATCTGGCCACTTCCCAGGACAATGGCATCACCAACACTCAGCGCTGCCCCACTGAGGTCCAACCACGTCCTCAAACATGCGGCTTCCGCTCCACTCCTGACCCAAATGAGGACCAGGCAGCAGGGGCCAGACCCTGCGTGAAGCCTGCAGGTCCTTCTCTGGCCCAACCTCGCGCCTGCGGTGAGCGCCGAGGGAAAGCCCCGCCTCCCCCAGACGGGCCGGTGCTTTGCAGTTGGTCGCTTTTCTCTGCCGCTGCTGCCAGGCGTTTATAGACGGGCAACTCTGTGGTGGGGGATGTGTGGGGCCCCACTCCCAGGTGTCAGCTCCTTCCTGTCTGCAGCCGCAGGAGCCTGACCTCAGGAGAGCGCGATGAACATTTGAGGAGCAACCCTGGTTTTGCCCAAACGAGAGCCAGCGAACAAGGCGGAGACCCGGGTTTGCCAAGGTCGGGCACACTGAGCACACCAGCATCGCCTGCACACTCCACCCCACACACTCCCGCAGGCACACACTCCCGCGGGCCCACCTCCCACGTCGGCTCATCCGCCGGCTCCATCTAGAAGCCTTGCCCTGCTCTGCGCATTGAAATCCCGCCCCTGCTCTCAGCCTCACAGGAATTCTCCTGGCCAGCGGTCCGCCTGACCGGCACTCCGAGCATCCCCACCTCGTCGCGTCTGAGACGCCCCCACCAAGCCAGGGGCCTGGAGCTGCTCCCGGCTGGAGCGGAGGCGCCTCCTGTCCCCCCCGCCCCCCACCCCCGCCCCGCCGTGCCTGGCCCTGGCAACGCTCAGGAGGTGGCACTGGCCTGAGTCCAGATGCCCCGCGTGGCTATGCGACCCCAGGGCTTACTGGAGGCCGGCTCACGGCACATGCAGCCTCCCCGCTCCTCTGCCAGCTCCCAGCCCACCTCCTTTCCATTTTTAGAAGCAGCCGGCAGTGCTGCTCACTGTCCTAATGACCCACAGAGACACTCCGTCGGCGCGCTTGCTGCTGCTTCCTGAGTACGCGGCATGTCTGCGTGGAGCTCGGGCTCCCGAAACAGAAGGGGCGTGTGGGTGACAGCCGGCCGTGGCTTCAGGAGGCAGCACCTGAGCGCTTCCTTCAAGCAGTGGCCGTAGGTTCTGCACCCGAAAGGGCGACCCCGAGTGGGCGATGCCGCGCCAGGCAGAGGCGGTCCTTGCCCGTAGCCTGTGCCCCGGCACAGCCAGAGCGGGCGCAAGGCCAGCGCTGCCCCACGAGGCCAGCAAGTTGCATGGGACGGACATGCGCCCGGCTGGGGCCCAGGCTCCAGAGAGCACAGCAGCACGTGTGTGGGAAGAGCCCGGGCAGAGCTGGGGAGCACGGTGGAGGGCGAGAGGCCAGCAGGGTAGGTGTGGCAGCCCGGGGGCCCCTTTGCTTCCTGGGCGATTCAGTTCTGAGGCCGCTGCGGGGGTGACAGGGCGGACGGGGAGGGCGTGGGGGTACCTGCCCAGGAGAACCATCAGTGCAGGACGCCAGCACCTGGGAGAGGGGCTGAGATCCTGGAGCGGGGAGGGCCGGTGGGGACAGCAGTTGGCACCTGGGGGGACTGACGGACTAATCAGAGCCGGCATGGCAGGTCCTGAGCGCCGCCTCGGCCGGCTGGGAGCGCAGCGAGGCCCGGGACGCTCCCGTGGTGTCAGCTGGAGGTACGGTGGGTAGGCGACCGTGGCTGTCAGTATACGTAGGAGGACAGAGGTGTTGGGGGGTGTTCATATTTCTAAGTGCGTGTCTACTTCCTGGCCCAGGCCTGTGAGATGGCGTGGGGGAACAGCTCCCCAATAGCAAGGGCCTCCCTCCCGTCTGGATCCTGGCTGCTGAAGACCAGTCTTCACTAAAGGGAGCGACACCCCCGGAAGATGGATGGTGGCAGGGGGTGCAAGGTGAGGCTAGAGCACCTTGTTCCAGAGTGAGGAAGGGCTCAGAGCGAGGAGACTCGTCGGGGGCAGGGAGTCAGCTTGACGGAGCTCCCACTGGCTGACTCTGACACAATCTGAGCATCAAAATAAATCAAAAACAGTCACACTTCAGCCCTCTGCATACAACAGGGACTGAGAAGCCGCTCAAACATAAATAAGTGGACGAAGGGACGTGGGAGGAGGAGCATGGCCACATGGCTGCAAAGCACTTCCCCGCAGAACACCCACTGCTCACCAAGTCGACAACGGGGACTTCAGAGTGGAGACTGGCAGCTCCACCTTAATCACAGGACCAAAAGGACCGTCCCTGGCAATGGGCCCATGGCACGGGGGACACCTGAGGCACGTGCCGAGGACACAGCGTCGCTGGCACCGACACGTGCACGGAATCGAATCGTCAGGGCCCAGGACCCACGCGCGAACCGAGCGGCATTCCTGCAGTGGCTGGTGGGCTCTGTCTGAGAAGACGGAAAGCCAGGGCAGAGGAGTGCTCAGACCCAGGAGGGCAAACATGTAACTGAACGCGACACGTGATCTGCACGAGGCTGAGGGTTTTGAGTGTAAAAGACACTGTTGGGAGCTGGTGCCGCCTGAGTGGGTCCAGAGGTTAGCTGCAGGCCCCGGGGCCAAGTCCCTGGTCCGACAGCTGTGTGTGGCTATGCAGGACGCTGTCCTCCGCGGTGGCAGAGACACAGGAGGAAATCAGGATGGAGGTGCACAGGCCAGCCGCTCCCTCTAAACGGTTCAGCAATAACCCTCACGCGGCACTTGCACCTCTCCTGCCGTCTGTGCACACTCACACGATTCTCTCTGGGAGGAACGCAAAGGTGGGCCTGTGCCGAACTCCTCAGACCTCACTGAACCCGGACAAACAGGAGTCAAATGCTAAACAACTCCGACAAGAGAGTGAGAGGAGAACATATGGGAGCGTGTGAAAAATACGTTTCTAGATGAGGAGAATCAAACACGGCACAAAAACAGATTCTGCCCGGCCAGTGCGGCTCAGTGGTTAAGCATTGACCCATGAACCAGGAGGTCACGATTCGATTCCCGGTCAGGGCACAGGCCTGGGATTGCGGGCTTGATCCCCAGTGTGGGGCAAGCAGGAGGCAGCCGATGCATGTCTCTCTCATCATTGATGTTTCTCTCTGAAATTAATAAAAAATATATATATATCTTTAAAAACCAGAAGATTTTTTAAGAGATTGCTAAGTTTAAAGTAATTATCCTCCCACTTGATTCATTGTTGAAGGACTGGCTGTGGGCGGGGATAATTGTTGCAACAATGTTTACGACGGCAAGGACGGGAAACAACCGAAGGTGCAGAATGGATAGACAGCTCTTCACTGAACGAACGGATAAATGCATCAATCAGAGACTCTACCAGCTCCATGTAACCTCAAGCAACAGAAACCCCGGGTCTGGCTCCTAACTGGTAAGGAAAGAGAGTAACAAGGACAGCCCCACGGACTTGTATGGGTTGCACAAACTGCGTGGAGAATTTGGCCCCCATGTCTTGCTCCCCAAAAGTGTAGGGCAGCGGGGTGCCACCACACAAGCCATCCCCGTGGTCACTGCCTCCTAAACGGGCATTCCCTCATGCCCAGGCCCCGCCCACACACGCAGCTCCCTGGTGGCTACTTGGGGAACATGTGCTGGAAATATCCTCTCCAAAATGCAGGTGCCCCTAAGTTGTAGTCACAGGATGGATGTCAATGAAAGGAGCGCAGACCAGTCCCTGATGCATCTGGGAAGCTCTGAGGAGAAGTGTGAGCAGCCGCGGAAGGCGGTGGGAGGCCCAGCGGCGGGGCTTTCAAAGCGGAGTAAAGATCGCTTAGTACCTGGTGTCCATGGAAACAATGGGAACAGCCCTCAGGACCACCATCAGAGAGCATGCTGGCTCTGCGGTCCCCCCGGCCTGTCCTCCCACCTGGCGGGGCAGCCTTCCAGGTGCAGGACTGAGGCAGGAGCGTCTAGGGAGCTCCCCCATGGCGTGGGGCTGTCCCGCACCCCACAGCCCGGCCACCGCAGCCCTGTCCCGTCTGCCTTGGCCTCCGGGGGCACTTACAGTCCTAGGCCCCCTCCAGCACCTCTGCTTGCCCCTCTCCACAACGATTCCAGTGCCCTGCGCCCCAGGCCCACCCCCACCTCTGGGAGGGCGGGCACGGTGGGGTCAGGCACATCTTCCACCTCAGGAGGACCTGGGGCCTCAGCATCCCCGGTTGACAGAGGAGAAACAGGCTCAGAAAGCTGGACCGCCTGCCCCGGACGGACGTCACAGCTGCCGATGCAGCAGAGCTGGGACTGAGCCCCACGGCTGCTGCGCACCCACGCTGTACCTACCCTCCGCGCCCCAAGATGCCCGGTTCCCGTTCGTCCCCGACAGATGGCAGGATCAGCCGGGAAAGCCTCTCACTCCAACAAGACACTTCGCTCACCGAGGGCTATGGCTGCGCCTACGGGCCCAGACGGCCGACGGCCAGGGCACCAGACCCAGCATGTGGCACACGGTCCCAGTGCGGCCCCCAGGGGCTGAGCGCGAGGGCTTCTAGGTGCTCACCAGATACACGTTCTTCCCCGCTGACCCCGCGGCAAGCTGCCGAGCTCCTCCAGGAGCGGAGAGGGAAGGAGGTGACACACCCGTTCCCCCACCTCCCCGAGGAGGCTAAGGACTCCACACGCAGCACCTGGAACCGAGGGGCACCAAGCGCATCCCATACCGGGGGTTCGATCACAGGTCTGGCTGCGAGGACACTCAGGTGAGACACAGACACCAGCCTGGCGGCATGGTGAGTCCCCCCCACCACCACCCCAGGTTCCCACGGTGACCTCAGCCGAGGGCGGCCCCGCAGCGGGCGAGGGCGAGGCGCGGGCGCGGTGTACTCACCCCACTGCAGGGGGGCCAGCTGCAGGTGCTCCAGGGCCAGCTGGTTCAGGACGCCCTCCACGCTGGCCTCGCCTGTGCGCTTCAGTGAGGGGTGAGCCTCGGTCAAGGAAAACGCGGCTCCCGCTGGGCCCCGGGACAGGAGGGGCAGCGCCAGAAGTTTCTGGACACACTCCCAGACAGGAAACCCCCTGCAGATATGCAGAGACGGGCCCTCCTCTAGCCACCCGAGACCCGCTGAGCATGTGGGACACAGGCCTCTCCCCTCCGACCGCAGACACGGCGAGGAAGCCACAGCCGGGTGAGGAAGCCCAGTGCGGTCCCCGTGACCCCGGCTGTCCTCGCTGGGGACGCAGAAACGGGTTGTCTTCCTCCATAAACACCCGCCAGGTGCGCTTCCGACACGTGTGCGTCCCCGCTGGCGTCCTGTGTGAGCTCTGCCTCGGGCTGTAATTACACGGATACGACAGATGGGCTCTCTGGTGTGGGCCCACCATGGAGCTCATCAGCGGCAGGCAGACTAGGACGGGGCCGAGGCTGAGAACCGGGGCGGTGTGGGGGCCCCGAGGAAATGACCCTCATGGCTCTGCTCTCCCTCCTCTCAGTGCCACGTGGCAGCTGAGCAGGGGGGTGGGAGCTCCCGGCCTAGCTTTGAACCCTGGCACCACCACTGGGTCTCAGTTTCACCATCTGTAAAATGGGCTGAAGAGTAGCACGCCTGCACAGGCTCCCGGGGAGTGAGTGTAACCCCACTCTCTCATTCTCCACCCCCCCCCGGTTCCCCTCCCCTCAGGAACATGGCCACCATTTCTGTGGCCTCAGATGCCACAGGGACCGACTGCCACAGCACTCTATCCGTTTCTCCCAAAGGTAATTCTCTCCCTAAGAGGAGTTTTCCACATGAAATGCTCCCCACCGCATTACACACGGGCCGGTGCCGAGCTGACGTTCTTACGGCTGCACCCTTGGCCCGCGCCGAGACTCCTCCCAGAGCCTGGGACGCGCTCGAGGTGGCCCCAGCCACCACAGCTCGTAGGCCTGCGGGGCACACGTGTCACTGGCCAGCTCCATCTGCGCTGTGCCCCTCCCCCTCGGGCCACCTCTCAGCGAGGACATCCCGTCTTAGTCTCCGTGGGGGAGGCCCACAGGGGTACAGGCACCCGTGGGGACACAGCGCCCTCGGCTCTGTTGTCTTTGGAAGCCAGAGCCTCTGTTCCTTCCGAGGAGCCAGCCAGCGGGAAGCCTGTCGGGCGCCGGGGTCTGGTGTCTATGACCGCACAGATGACCTGCGCGGCCCCTCCGTGGCCTAAGGCGGGACAGGGCTCCGGGGGCTCCATGCAGCTCTTTCCACCACTGCCAGGGGGGCCACCCCCTCTTCTCAGGAGCGCCCACCAAGCCCTCCGCCTCCACGCAGCCCACAGCCAGTGTCTGACTGACGGGAGGGTGTTCGGTTCCCACCGGCCTGCGGGGACTCCGAGAAACAGCCACGCTGTCCTCAGGGAGCCTCCCGGGGGAGAGGCTGCACGGCCCCACCCTGCACCCCCGCCGCCAGCGGCCCTGCGCTGTACCGCTGGGGGCCCACGTCGCCTGTCCATGCCCTTGTTTGAAAGTAAGGCTCTGCCCCCCTCGCTATAGGAACCACACCAGGCTTTCGAGGCGGTCGCCGCGGGGCCTGCAGACGGCTGAGGAGCTTGGCAGGGATTCGCTGGAGGAGGAGTCAGTGTGGGGGCCACTGCGAGCGGCCAGGGGCTCGGGGGCTTTGAGAATGGGCCCGGGGCCACTTCTGTATTAATGTGCTGCCGGGCGTGAGCCATGCAATTCTACAGCTGAGCTAATACAGCCAATTCCCTGCGTCCACACCCCCTTTCGGCCCCAGGAGCCACCCAAGCAGTGTTGTGTCTGGGCCTGAACACTGAACATGAAGCCGGCCGACCCTCAGTGACGCTGCCCCTTCCTGTCACTGCTGCGGCCAAGGTGACAGTCCCAGCACTGAAGGCGGAGGTGGCGGCCACGCCTCCTCCTTAAATACACAGCCCCTAGCACTTGGGGCCAGAGATCAATAAATGATGATGGTGGCGATGACCCTACCATTATTCCTACAAGCAGGACGTCTCTGCAGGCTCCCCGCGCGAGGCTGTGCGTGCAGGACGCTCTGACACAGATCTGCCCCAGGGAATACCGGTTCCAGATTAGACTTGGGAACAGGGAGGGTGGAAGGCAGGGACTGCCATTCCATCTCAGAGTTTTTAATGCAGGCCCTGGCAGAGACCAAAGAAGCTGGCACCGCAAGGAAGTGGGGGGATCAGGGCGGGGTGACCTTGGAGCCCCACCTGCAGACACAGGAAACCTGGACGCCAGGAAAGGTGGGGACCCCCACACACAGGGCCCACAGGCCTCGGGGACTCTCCGTGGTGCTGAAGGGCCTGCCCCCCCTAAAGCCCTTTCTGGTCGGGCACCTGGGTTGCAGCAATTAAGTTTCCAGCTACGTCACAGGTCCTTGTCTCCCGGACCTGCTCCTGTCCCTTCGGAGGGCAGGGAAGGTGACCCCGGGGCAGGGGGCCTGTGCCATCGCTGTCGTGTGACCCAGGCTTTGCAAGCCTCGGAGCCACTCGTGTGTAACGACTGACAGCCCTGTGCTACTGAACCAGAGCACGGTTCCAGCTCAGGCAGCGTCTGACTGACAGGAACCGCAGGGCCCTCCAGCCTCGCCACTCGCTGCCGCAAAGGCATGGCTCAGTTACCTGGAGTCACCACAGGTCGCTCACACCTCCTGCCCGTCGCAAACCCTCAGAGGGGGGTGAGCCACGACACCCAGCGTCCAGCATTGCTTCCCGCCTTGGAGGCTGCCGCCGGGGCCCCCCCGCCTGGCCTTTCTGGTGCCCGCCCACCTTCTCTGGAGCTCACCCCCACCTCCTCCGGGACGCCCCCTCTGATGCACTCCCAGCCCCCCCTCCTCCCTACACTCCTGCTCAGGTGTGCGTGCGCCCCCATGTGCCTCCCCTGCAGGGCCCGCCTCCACATGGGGTGTTTAGGTATGCTGTGGGGGTGCTAAGGATGAAAAGACCCACCAAGATGAGATCCCTCCTGCTTCTAAGGAGCCCAGTCTACTTGACAGATCTTATCTGCGGGTCATCCATCACTATAATTACATTTAATTATTCATCAGTATTTGTGCAGGGCCTAGTGTTCACGAACGTCTGCACGCTCACGTCTCAGTTAATCTACGTGTCTTGGAAACCATGAATACTCTCTCCGAATCTTTGAAACGCACAGCGAGATGCAGGGAAAACGCAGAAGGTTCAAACACCTCCCCTCCCATTGTCTGCTTGGCCATTAGCGGTGAAATATCGGGGGATGTACTGTCATCAAAGGGCCATTTGAAGCCACCGAGCAGCGTTTGAGATCCCGCCCGCTTATGTGACTGAAGTTCCCCAGGACCCCGCCGGGTACTTTAGAGAAAGTGATGGGTCCATCGGCCCTTCCGCTGGGGCCTGTGCCGCCTGGCGGGGGACCAGACTCTCCCGAGTCCACCAGCCCGAGCCTGCAGCCTCTCCTCTCTCCTCGCCTCGCCTCGCCTCGCCCGGGGGAAGCAGCGCCCTGCTCCCAGCGCCCAGCTAAGGCACATGGCTGTGAGCCCAGCGGGAAACCCTTCATGGGTGCTCCCAGGTGAGTGTCCTGGAGGGGGTGCCGGGCTGGGGGCCGCTACTCGACATCCCCCAGGACAGCGGGCCGTCTGTGCCCACGGGCCAGCTCTGCAGGGGCTGCGCCCGGCCCCCCTTCGGTCGTGATAAAAAGAAGTGGCGCTCCTGGAGTAGTGAGCCTCTTCCCCCGACTGTTTCCAGTCGGCACCGGGAACTCTGGGACTCCAATGCGGGCGTCCTCATCGCGGCAGGGCCGCCGGCACTCGACTCAGCGCCCTAGTGTCAGAGACCAGGGGACGCGAGTGCCAGGCAGGGTGCTGAGCTGCCGGGGGAGTGGCAGGGTGCATCACCCAGGGGCTTGTGGGCTGAGGACCTGGAGAGGCAAGCCTGGGGCCAGGTGAGATGGAGGGAGCACTCAGGGCAGGGGGGTGTACCAGATAAAGGGGTGCCAGCAGAACCTGTCACTAACCCGAGTATCTACACGGGCAAGAAATCCAGGATCCAAGGACCTTTCCTTGTCCCAAGTCGGTGCTTCCTTCGGGGGCCTTGCAGGTGCTGAGAGGCGGAGAAAATGCCCTCTCTTTCTGGGGCATTTCTGAGCTACCTGTGGCTAAAATGCAATAGCTGCCCGGCCAGCGTGGCTCAGTGGTTGAGCGTTATCCCATGCACCTAGAGGTTGCTGGTTCGATTCCCGGTCAGGGCACATGCCCACGTTGCAGGCTCGATCCCCAGTGTGGGGCGTGCAGGAGGCAGCCGATCAATGATTCTCTCCCATCACAGATGTTTCTATCTCTCTCCCCCTTCCTCTCTGAAATCAATAAAAATGTATTTTTAAGAAACGCAATAGCTAACCCCTCATGGGTCCCCTCCGTGGTCAGAAAGCCCGAGCAGGGGCATCGAGAGCCACGGCCGTGAAAGGATATGATCCGCCACCGGATGCCCAGCTTGCTGTTGATCTCCAGGCCGCGCGCCTCCTGCCTCTGCTCCTCCAGCTGCCTTGGACTCGCGAACTGTCCCTTGTCCCCCGGGGACTCCGGGAAACTCTCAAAGTTGAACTTGTCCACCTGGATCGCCATTCTGAGAGAAGGGGACAACAGCAGAGAATTGGTCAGGGGGGCAAGGCCCTCGCTGGCGTGGGAGGACCGGCACATGCCAGCGTGAAACAGCGTAAGGGGCCGTTATCGCAATTCATGACGGTGCATTCCGAGGAGACGGAATGCCGTCAGACTCCCGGGGTAGCTCCAGCTTCAGAGCTGGTTCCCCACACAGTGTAGGACTGGATCCTCGTCACAGACTCCCACCTCGCGGAAGGCTCGGGCCCCAGAAATGTTATATCTGGAAGAGGACGGGACAGACAGGCCCACTGTGGAGAGCCTCAGAGACCCGCACTTACGTAACCTGGGGGCCCCAGAGCCCCCTGGGGTCTGCAACGCATCATCAGAGTCCTGTCACTCCTCGTCCTCACGCTCCATCCTCGGCCAGACAGACTGGCTCACACACACCACGCCTCACTGTGACCCTCTGCGCCCGCCTGCCCACAGCCAGCCCCTGCGCCCGCCTGCCCCATCTTAAGCCACTTCTACCCTACAGGTTCCCACAAGACCCCCATTCTGTTGGCTGATCACCCCATTTGTAAGATTCTGTGCAGGTTAAAGACGGTAGTGGATACAAAGTGGCTGGCATGTGCCCAGTACACAAAGAACACTCGGAATGGTGGCTGCGTGGTGACTACTGACCCCACGTGCAGAGGAGGGGACCCAGGTGCCGAGGAGGTAGGGAGACGCCAGGAGAACGCAGCTCTGGCCTGCAGTTCCGACCGCCTGGCATCCCGCGCGCCCAGCCCCTCCCAGACCATCCCTGCCGCTAATGATCCCGTTCATCTTTGATGAGTCAGAGTGAAGTGGAATTAATACCACGATTGACTGCCAATTTTCATGTTTCATTTTATGGCCAAATGTGTCAGTAATAGTCGAGAGCTGGCACGAAAGAAAGGTGCTGAGATGTTCAAAGAGTCTATTAAAAAGCGCTGGTCTCAAAGCCGCATTGTGCGATTCAGTCTCTTCACGGCTGAAGGCCTCGCCGGGACATCTGACGATGACATTTAATACAAACCAAGGCGTCAGATTTAGAGCGGCCCTCCCCGCAGAAGTAAATGGAACTTTCCTTGGGAGGTGATGGACCTGCGGGAGCCCATGTGGCGTGCGTGACCTGCGGGAGCCCGTGTGGCGTGACCTGCGGAAGCCCATGTGGCGTGTCACACGGGAGTCTGTGTGGTCTCTTGCTGCTGAGGCAGCCTCTGCTGAACCCTCAGGTGTGGAACCAGCTGCAGGGACCCGGGAGGAGACCTCAGACGGTGCAGAGAAAGCCCCTGTGCATGCACTACCTCATTTTATACTTAGGGGGACCTGTGTCACCACCCCCATCACAGAGGGTGAGCTGAGAGAAAGTAATGTACAGCAGTCACAGGGGACAAAGAGCCAGGCTCTAGGGCAGCCCTCTGCTCACGGCCCTGCATGGACGCTGGTGGCCCCTCTCCACGGCTCCACCCTCCCCAGACGCTAACTCCATGCACCTCTCAGACCCAGCCAAGCAGGGCCTCACCCAGGAGCCTCGCTGCAACCCACCCCACCTGCCTTCCTGGGGAGACAGGGCGGAGAGGTGGACTGTCAGGTGGTGGTCCGAGCTGTGACACAGGTGCTCAGGGTGCTGTGAGGGGTGGAAAGGGATAGCCAGTGCTTCCGGGCAACCTTGGGGGCTGCTGGGAAGCTGGATGGCTGAGCTGAGGGGGCAGGCGGCACAGGGTGGGGGGAGGGGGAGGCCCGGGAACATCCCGATGGGCTTTCACTGCCGGAAGCAGGACATGGTGGAGTGGGACTGCGACCACCGACCCTGGGTGTCGCTCAGCCTGGACGGAGATCACTGGGAAGGGCTGATGGGACCAGTTTTCAGTGCCAGGGCCCCATCCAAACCAGAATCGCCAGCAGGAAGACAAGTGTCCAAGGCATGACTTCTCCAGGGATTTATACATCGGAAATCGCCTGAGTTTCGTCTGTGTGCAAAGTAACATTCACACAACCTTCAGCAAACAGCTCTGTCAACAAAACTCCAGGCCTATTTATAGGACTCGGGGTGAGAAGTAAAGGAGATGCCTTTGGAAATAAAGATCAGAGCCACTTCCAGCGGCCAGCGTGCTTTCCCGGAGGCGCGCACACAGGGAGGCGCGCACACAGGGAGGTGTGCAAGCTCCTCAGTGACAACTCCTCGCGCTCTGTGGCCCTTCTCTGGGCACTCTGCTCCCTCCCCTCGCGTCCCGCAGCGGCTGCAGCGAGAGAAGCCGGGCCCCTGCGCCCAGCGTATGGAGCTTCTCCTACTTCACCCGGTGGAACCAGAGTGTGGGCGGGTGGGTCCTGGTTTACAGATGGGGGACCGAGGCTCCAAAGGAACACCCGGTGTCAGGAGGGGAGTCGACAGGGAGGCAGAGGCCTGAGAGCCAAGACCCCATGAGTAGAGTCAGCGGGACGCCCGGCGAGGAGGGAGGGGAGCAGCAGGAAGTGTACGAGCCTGGCCTGAAATAGCCAGCGCTGACCACACGCCTGCAGTGCCCGCCACCTCGTGCTGGAGGAGCTGCGAGGCAGCAGGCTGTGAGCAGGAGGGCCAGGAGGAGGCCGGAATGGGGACACGGTGGGGCCCAGAGGCCTGGACGGGGCACAGCTGGCAGCCAGGGGAGGTCTAGGCAGGGAGTGGCACCACTGGCAGCTGGGGTGAGGGTGTGGAAGGGCGGCGCTGACCGAGGTGCTGAATTCAAGGAGCCTGGCAGGGCCTGGTGAGCAGAGCCCAGAAAGACCCTGGAGACCTGAACCCGCGTGGGAGGGGTGGGGAGAAGTGGGAGCTCCTCACACGCCCAAGCCTTGGCCTTCTCTCCGAGGTACCCACGTCAGTCCTCGTTATTTCGAAGACCAGCTATTCCTATGCAGCTCTTGGCACCTATGCAGCTCTTGGCAGGACCGCACCGTCAGCGAGCCAGAAGGACACACCAGCCTAAGCTCACACCACCCGGGAGGGGCCAGAGCGGCTTCCCTGCACCCTGACCGCCCCAGGGCACGAGCCTCTGGGATCTGGACCTGCTAGGTCTCCCCCCCTCCCACCGCCAGCATCACCCCCACGTCTTACTCATCGGGACGAAAATACTCAGAACCCGGTGTCTAGCCCAGGTCTCAGCCCCACCCTCCCGGCGAAGCTCCCCTCCCAGCCCCTGTGCTCCCAGTGTCTCTGATGAAGATCACCAAAAAGCCCAGCCTCGCAGGCACGCGTCTCCCCAGCAGGCGGAGGGGTCTCTGGCGAGCAGAGACAGAGCCGATCTGTCCTCACCTGCCCAGCAGCTGGCACGTGGCCTGGCACACAGTAGGTGCTGTGGAAACACTGGCTGAGCTATGGAGCGCCGGAAGGCTTGCATGTGGCTGGAGCCGTCTCCTCCCAGAGGGAGCTGCTCAGTGCAGAGCTGACTGGCTAAGGAGGGAAGTGCCCCATTTTGTTAACAAAATGCCTCAATCATACTAAATCAGTTGCCATTAGTAAGAAAGGACTATTACATCTAATTACACATTTCATCGATTCTGAATTAAACCTCCTAGTCCCTAAATTAAGTGAGAAAAGCAAACAAGAACAGGAAACGCTCAGATTTCCCTTGCAAACTCTCGGAGGGTGTGTGCCAAGCTCAGGGAGGGACCCCACATGTCTGCTTGGCCCCCCTCATGTCCGAGCTCGGGGCTGCGGAGACACGGACACCTGGACATGCACCCACGTGTGTCCCCCGGGGTCAGGCAGCTGGCCCCTGGAGCACTTTGCAGCTGTAAGAACAGGGATGAGCTGAGAGTGCAGTCATGAGGCTTAAGATGCCGCAGGCCACGCGCTGAGCACCGAGCACGCACGCCAACAGCGGCGTACTGGCCTGGGGGTGCTCACCTGTGAGACAGGACGGTAGGTGAGGGGCTCTTCCGCCCGGCAGTCATGGGTGAGCAGGTCCCGCTGTCTGTCTAACCCTGTTACCCACAGGTGACACAAAGGTAGCACCTAGCAGGTAGAGGACACAGTGGGTGCTGAACCAGTGTGGGTCACCTGGACGTCACAGATGCGTTTTAACTTGCCATCTACCTCCCTCCGACTCCTGCAAGGGACAGGCTGTGGGGCCAGGGCAGGGCCATGGCAGCCTGGGGTTGGCATGTAGCGTCACCAGTGTGAGAACAGCTAAGTGCATGCTGGGTGGCGCTCTCTCAGGCAGCCTCCCCCGGCAGGCTGGGCGGCTGGCTCGGCTCACACTGACAACAAGGGAGGGAGCGGCCAGATCAAAGCTCGGCGTGAGCTCTGGTTTGCATCCTGGAGCTCGAACAGCAGCGCTCGCGGCCTTCAAGGAGATAGACAAGTGCTATTTATACCCACTTGTTCCAGCCACGGCGTTAAAAGGGCAGAAACGTCACAGTGACGAGATGAACATTCAAAGACAGCCTCAGTCCCCCCGTCCTGCCACACAGTTGAGAGGCGCCACGACGGGCCCCATGCGGAGGGTGCTCAGACAGGAACGTTCCCGGGAGAGGCTCAGAGAGGAAGGAGGCCACGGGGGCCAGCAGGAGGAGGATGACACAGAGGCACCTCGGTGCTCACCGTGCGGCACACACGTGATAACCTGTGGACTCGCCACAGCCTGCTAGTTCCCCTGGCACAGAGGTGGAAACTGAGGCAGGGCAGGCCGATTCCCTCGGGTGCCAGAGCCTGCTGGCTTCCCGGCTCTGCTGTGGGGCGCAGGCAGCCAGGCCTGCTCTCACCCTCTCACCTCCCAGCTGCCCGGGGGGTCCAGGCAGGAGCCTGCAGACGATGCCAACCCCACCTCCACAATCACGAACGTGGGGAGCTTGGCTGTCTGCTCGGAAAAGGAGAACACACGTGGTAGATGCCAGCCTCAGCCTGAATGCCCGCCCTCAAGGACCATGTCCCCATCCTCACCGCCCCTCAGGAGCAGGTGTGACCCCGTGTCTCAGAGGAGCCTGAGGACTAGGGGTCAGTGATGGGCCAATGCAGGCGACAGCGGTCCTCACACTCGAGGTTTCATTGAGGGATCCCGTGGTGCGTCCAGGAAGAAGGCAGACACGGCCAGGCCTGGCACACTCCTAGGGCATGCAGCACACGGAAGCCCAGCATCGGGGATGGTCCAGGAGGAAGGGTCAGCACAGACCAAGCCACCCCGAGCCCCCAGAGCTGCCCTCTCCCCCGTCTGACTGCGCGGGCCATGGGCTTGGGACTGTCCCGCTGCAGAGCCAGCCCCACGCAGACCAGGCACAGGCAGCCCTGGAAGCGCAGGTCTGTGCTCTGTCAGCCGTCAGTGAGGGTCACATGTCCGGGCCAGAGGAGGGAGGGGAACGCAGAGGCGGCGAATGAGCAACTCAGGCGCTTCACCCTGTAACACGGCTGTGATTTATTGCTCTATCGTGATGACAATGGCCTGCCAGACAGACTGCGGAAACCAAGAGTAAAAGCACACGGCCGTGTTAGGAAAACGGCTCTCGGGGGATTTATGCCTCGATGCTTTCCCTTACTCACGGGCAATCTGTCACCCGTGGGAGCACAGGGGGGCAGCGACATGACACAAAACGGGAGGCAAGGCGGCAGGATCAGGCGCTGGCGGCACCTCAGTGGAGACCGCGTCCTGGCTGAGGCTGTGGAGCCCAAGCACCCACAACAGCAACGTGTGCGGGCAGGGCGCTCATGGCAGCCAGTGAGGGGGCCCTGGGTGCACTCCCCGTCCTGCCCTCACGGAGAGACCGAAAAACACACACAGTAAAGACAGAAGCGAACAAAGCATGCTGGTACCCCCCCAGCAGGCACGAGCGAGCATGTGGCGAGCAACCTCGGATGCACATTCCACTCGAGCATGAGCTACCTCGCCATGTGGGCCAGGCTGGGCCCGAGCACAAGCCACCACCTCTTTACAGTTCTGAAATCACAGAGCAGCAGTCAACTCTAGTTGACAATATGCTTGTCACGTGTTTTCGGGGCAAGTGTGCTGATGTCTGCAATTTACTTGAAGTCCATGAACAAAATATCATGGTTTAGTAGATGGATAAAAAGATGGAGATATATAAGCAGATATATAAAAACTAGAGGCCCAGTGCATGAAATTGGTGCACGGGTAGGGTCCCTAGGCCTGGCCAGCGATTAGGGCTGATCTGCAGGGTGCCTGGCAGGGCGATTGCGGGGGGGAGCCCCCACTGGCACCTGCCTTGGCTGGCTTGGCGTCGCCCACTCACCGGCCTGCTCCGCCATTCGGGGCCTGTGGGATGGGGACAGCTCCTGCATTGAGCGTCTACCCGCTGGTTGTCAGTGCGCATCATAGCAACCAATCATTCCACAGTTCGGTTGATTTGCATATTAGGCTTTTATAATATAGGATACAGGGTGTACCCTAAAAACATATACACACACTATGAATTAATTATAAAGGCAGTGTTTATTAAAGCATTTCATTTTCATTTAACAGCTATCAGCTATTAAAGCGTGCACACATTTTTTTGCAACACCATTTTATATGTGTGTATGTGTGTGTGTGTGTGTGTGTACCTACAGATACATGACAAAGCTAGTATAGCAAAATAGTAATGACAAATCGAGGTGGGGGGTTACCAGTACTCACTGGGAAATTCTTTTAACTTTGCTGCATGTTTGAAATTTTTCATAATGAAAAAATGGAGAAAAAAATCCATCTTTGTCTTAAGTGGACGTCCCAGAACACCCGAGATGCGGATGGGCCGTGTGAGTCTGCGGGGAAGTGGCTGTGCAGTGTCTCCCGCGTCTCTGTTTCAGGAACCCCACTGCAGCCCCTTTTAAGAAAAATCTCAAGACTAGCTCCAAGGTCAGTCTTTCTAAGTCAGCAGCAAAGGGCTCTGAAGGCCGGAGAGTCTCAGAGAAATAATCAAAGCCCCGAGCGTTAATACGATTAAGCACCATTTCCACGGCAACGCAACAGAGAAACGGCACCTTGCAGCTCCTCGGGCAGAGCAAGAGCGTGCACCATCACCGCGCCCCGCGCCACTGGGTGGAGACACCCCTGCCTCCCGAACGCCTCGCTGCGGTGATGCGTTCTCAGCGCCCCAAACTGCGTGAGAACACATCTCCTCCTCTAACCTCCTTCCTCGGAGAAAGAGGCGGAAACGGACCACCTCCTCAGGCTGCACTTTGACAACACACTGCTTTCTCCCGCCTCCACGGCTTAACCTGCAACCAAATTCAGTCTCAACAGGGCTGGCTCCTCGCCTCCCTGTGCCAAGGCCCTGCTCCTCCGGCTTTAGAATCAGCGAGGGGTAGCGAGTGAGCGCTGTGTGCCAGGCACGGGGTCTCGGCTCACCCTCACAGAGCCTCATGGAGCCCCCTTTTCCTCCTTACCACAGAAGGAGGGGCAGGCTCGGGGGTTAAGAGAGTCGCCAAGTCCAACGGTTACGTTAAGTGACAACACCGTGCACGGCTGAAGTAGAATAAACTGAACTGGACCCGGAACGGGGAGACCTGCCCGGCGTCCGCAGTTAGGGTCCCGGGGGCTCTCCCCGGAACGGTGAGCAGGAGTGTGCCAAGAAAATGCGACGCGAGGGGACACAAGAGCCAGCTGGAAGCCTGGGCGCCGCTGGAGGACAGACATTCCGAGCCCTGCAGAGCACGGGGAAGGGGCTAGGGGGGTCCCATCCCGGGAGGAAAGCACCTCTTTCTGGGCGGCTCCGTGGACCCGGAACTGGGCACAGGAGATCACTTCTCATGAGCCCTGAGGAGCTTTGTGGGGCGTCGGGAGCTAGAGGAGCCAGAGGAGGTCAGTCGGGTGAGGAAATCCGGCACCAGGCCCTGCTCAGAGCCAGCTCACTCTCGCACCCAGAGCTGCCGCTGGCCCGTGTTTGTCCTGTGACAGCCCCAACCGAAGCGTTTCCTCACGGGAGCTAAAAATAGCCAGCTTAATGCCAATTAGTCCCGACAGCCACAACCACCTCTGTCCACAGCAAGGCCCAGGAGTTGCCATAGAAACTGGAGGGCACAAGTGGTCCTGGCTACTTCAAGGTCACAGGGGACTGGGGCGACCCGGGGCACGGCCCTGGAGGGCACTGGGCTGTGGGCGGGCACACGGCTTCACTTAAGCCGCTATGAGCTGCCCCTCGAAGGCCAGGAGGCGCTGACGGGCACCCGCAGAGACAGGAACCCGGGTCTGGCAGAGGGACAGGCCCGCACGGCAGCAGCTCCGGCCCAGGTGGAGGCCTCTGGGCTACGGTCCCTCCGCGACAACCTGGGGAGGACGGCCCTGCCCCACGGCCCTGCCTAGCGACCATGGATGTGCTGCCTGGTGCCCGGCCCACATGCGCCCAGTGCTCGGGCCGCCCCCTCTACCTCACAGATGTGCACACGGACGTGTAGAGCGAGAGGAGAGCGAGGCCAGAGGCCCGCATGGGGCCACCCAGAGTGGATGCTCGTCCAGCGGACTTGCTTTCCGAGGGGACACCCTGCAGCTCGCTCTGCTCCTCCCTGTGTGAACGGCCTCCCTGTCCGGTCAGCCCGGCAAGCAAGGGCCTGAGCATTGGGCAGCGGCCGATCACAGACTCCAGTCAGCTGGTGGCGAGGGCTTGAGCTGCAGGACCCCTGAGTGGGGGCCGCAATCAGGCCCCTGGCAGCCAGGCTCCCCTCAGCCCACGTGGAGAATAAAGGAGCACAGTGGGCAGGGAGCCTGTCTCAGGGACCAGCGCAGCCGGGCGAGGCCATCCCAGGCTCTCGGTCCCCAGGGGCCAGAGCCAAGCCATGAGGTTGTCCTGCCGATACCCTCACGCCTCCGCACAGCGTGTGCGCCGGGCACCGTTCAGCTGACGACTGACAGCCCCTCTGCCGGACGCAGCCTCCACTAGGTGCCGCCAGCGCCTGGACTCGACCGCCCTTCCCCCTTCTGGGCCTTGCCGCTGCTCCCAGCACGCGGGGCCGCCATGTCACAGGCCCAGCTCCACCTCCTCGCCTCCTCGCCCCCTTGTGAGGCCCAGGCAGCTCCCACCAGGCCTTCAGGGCGCCGCTCCAACCACAGTCTGCGCCGCTGTGCCAGGCAGCACCCCCACTGCTGTCTGTGTCTGTCTTGCCTTGTTTCCTCCTTGGAGGGCAGGCTTCCAGGCCAGGACTGACTGCTTCTGTTTGTTAATACGTTTTTATTGATGTCAGAGAGGAAGGGAGAGGGAGAGAGCCAGAAGCGTCAATGACGAGAGAGAATCATGGATCAGCTGCCTCCTGCACGGCCCCCACTGGGGACTGAGCCCGCAACCAGGCATGTGCCCTGACTGGTTCATAGATCGACACTCAACCACTGAGCTACGCCGGCCGGCAGGACTGACTTCTGAGTGAAGGCTGCTATCCCGGCCACACAGGCGCAGGGACTGGGCGAGCCCGCCACTCTGGGACGCTGGCGGCCGGCCGCTGTGGCCGCGCGGTGTCCCTCCTGAAGGCGCCTGCCTTCCCACCCATGTCTGCGCTGCACTGCCCGCACTGACAGCCGGGCACGCACGGCACATTCTGTGAAAACATCATTTCTGATAGCGGCACAGCAGCCGATTTCGCAAACACACCGCCGTTTGCTAATCACGCCCGTCGCCGACGCTGGCTGCTCCCAGGGTTCTGCGTGTAACAGCGACACGTGCCGTGCTCAGCCCGCGCCTGCAGCTCACATGGCTGCTTGTCAGGAGAGCGTCCGGGAGGAGCGTGCTCACCGGCCCTCGGCTCCCAGGCCTTGCTGTGTGCGGCAGGATGTGCTCGCTTCCTGGGAACCTAACAGCTCACGGCACCCCCACACACGGAGGGAGGGAGCCCACCTGGCCAAGGCCATCCTCTGAAGGCTCCTGAACACGTGGACACAGGGAGCCATGCCCCTGGGAACAAGGACAAAGTGGGGGGAATGTCTGACTGTGGCCAACGCCCTGCAGGCCCAGGTGAAGGGCCCGCGGGCCCAGCTCCCTCAACACGGGGCTGCCCTCACCCCGCGTCTCCGCGTCTCCGCGTGCAGATGCAGACGGGGATCAGAAGGCGGCCCTGAGGCCCTGAGCAGGAAACGATGCCTGGTGAGTTCCTATCAGTCAAACGTTTGCCAAGAACAAAGGTTCCTGAGCCCAGAAGCTTTGCCCGCCGGCCTCGGGAGCCCTGCGGGCACCGACCCACGGAGATGTTCCCAGCGAGGTCTCTGTCGGCACTCCTGCCGCGCGGCCTCCGGTTCAGAGACCAACGTACTCAAGGAGCAAACACAAACGTGCAATCCCTTCCCCAAGCAGAGCGCCCCAGGGGAGGGCAGGGCGCCAAGGTAGGAGGGTCTGCCGTGAGCAAATGCAGGCTGTGCTGGGCGAGCCAGTGATCGGAACCAGGGGAAGTTCCTGCCCACTAGCCACCCATAGACAGCCATGAGGAGGCGAGGCGACCGATTGGGTGGAGGGCTGCGCGGCACCCACCAAGCTCCCCACGCAGCTGTCCCCAACCCCCAGGGCTGACTGGGGATGAACCCCGCTCCTGGGCCCTGGTCAGCCCCCCTCGCCCTTCCTGCACCCAATCCCAGGCCGAAGGGGGAGGTCCCCGGGAGCCTGGGTTCTGCCCCCAAAGAACAGTGTCTGTTTCCCAGGACCAAGCACACGTGGCGAGAAGGTGTGCTTTTCATAAATGCTGAAAATAAAAGGTAGCACCTATATTCTGTACATTTCTAGTAAAAAGGAATGAGCCCGGTGACACCCATCCCCATACCCACAGCGCCACCCAACGCCTGGGAGAGACTTTCATGGAACAGCAGCTCACGTCCGTCAGCTGAGACGGGAGGGCACATGTTGGTGGAAGAATTCCATGCCAGGCGCCTGGGTACAGGCTCAGGTAACAGAAAAGCATCGATAAGATGCTCCGTCACAGGAAGAAGAGAAGCAGACACTCGGTGCCTTCTGATGAAAGGGGAGCACAGGGGATGTGGGGGCACGTGGGGACGGGGGGAGCAGGGGACACGGGGACGTGGGGAGGGGGGAGGGGGAGGAGGGACATGGGGACGTGGGGAGGGGGGACATGGGGACACAGGGACACGGGGACACGGGGACACGGGGAGGGGGACATGGGGACACGGGGACATGGGGACACGGGGAGGGGGACATGGGGACACGGGGACACGGGGAGGGGGACATGGGGACACGGGGACACGGGGACACGGGGAGGGGGACACGGGGACACGGGGACATGGGGACACGGGGACAGGGGGATGTGGGGAGGGGGGAGGGGGGAGGAGGGGACATGGGGACGTGGGGACATGGGAATGGGGGGAGCAGGGGACATGGGGACGTGGGGAGGGGGGGAGGGGGAGGAGGGACATGGGGACGTGGGGAGGGGGGAGGGGGGAGGAGGGGACATGGGGACATGGGGACACGGGGACACGGGGACAGGGGGAGGGGGACATGGGGACACGGGGACATGGGGACACGGGGACAGGGGGAGGGGGACATGGGGACACGGGGACACGGGGACATGGGGACACGGGGACACAGGGACACGGGGACACGGGGAGGGGGACATGGGGACACGGGGACATAGGGACGTGTAGAGGGGGGACACTGGGAAGTGGGAAGGGGGGACATTGGGACGAGGGGAGCGGGGCCGTGGGGAGGCGGGGACATGGGGACACGGGGAGGGGGGAGGGGGAGGAGGGACATGGGGAGGGGGACATGGGGACACGGGGACACAGGGACACGGGGACACGGGGAGGGGGACATGGGGACACGGGGACACGGGGAGGGGGACACAGGGACACGGGGACACGGGGAGGGGGACATGGGAACACGGGGACACGGGGACATGGGGACACGGGGACAGGGGGATGTGGGGACGCAGGACACTTACCGCTGGCACTCGCCCGCATGCAGGATGAGCTCCTCGTTGCCGCGGGCGCTGAGGCTCAGCTCGTGCTCCGTGGAGTTGAAGACGTCCAGGAGCAGGTGGCACTGCCGGGTGCTGCAGGGAGAGACGAGGGAGGCTCAGGATTGCCTGGCGGCCGAGAGGAGAGCGGCTCTGCCTTCTCTCTCCCCAGAAGGTCCTCCCTCCTTGAGGGCGTCGGGCGGCGATTCATCACCAATGCCCGTGCCCCTGGGCTGAGAGATGACTGCTACGCATTCCGAGCAAAAGGAAAAGTGGGTCTGGGGCCTCCTCGGTCCCGGGTCACATGCTCACGGCCCTGCTGTGCCCTGCTCAAACCACGAGACCGTGGAGGTCACTGGAGTCTCCTCGCTCACACGTGTGGGGACCAGAACACTTGACAGGTAAGTAACACAGCCAGACAGCCCGGGCGGGGGGGGGGGCGGGGGGGGGGAAGGGCGCGGCACTCGGCCAGCGTCGTTCCATGAATGCCACATCCGATCACAGTCCCCTCAGCCCCTGCTCCCCGGGGTCCCAGGCCAAGCCCGGTGCAGGGTGCCGGGCCTGGTCCTGGGAAAGAGCCGATGCGCGTGGCTGCCGTGGCTCCTCGCACCCCTGCTCCTGCTCAGGGCGTGGAGACACCGGGGGCTCGCTCACCCCCGCCGAAGGCTCCACTCCTTGGTCCTCTCTACCACAGGGGAGGCCGTGGGTCAAAGTGCTCGCCAGTGAGGACAGACCAGGGGACGCTCCACCCCAACAGAAGACAAACCCGAGAAGGAGGCGCTCGCCCTCAGCCTCCGCCCCGTTCTCCCTCCCCAGAGTGCCGGGTGCGAGGACCTCACCAACTCGAGGCCACGAGGCAACACCGCGGGCTGCGGGAGGCGGCCAGGAGGGCTGGGCGTGTAGCGGCCGAGCAGCGGGAGCAGCTCACGCCGCCGCCCTCCAGGCTCATTAGCTGCACACACACAACAAAAGGCCGACCGCACCCTTCAGTGGCGTCGGCGCCATCGGTTCAGCTCCCATTACAGGTCAACGCCGCCTACAACGACACAGTCTCCCACTTGCCAAGCACCTCAGTTGCACGTGGCAGGTCGTCCATGTGCCTGCTGATCTGCGCAGGGCAGCGTGCCCACGGCAGCAGCAGATGTGGAAGCCACTCTCCTTCTGGAGGGGCAGGGGGGGGCAGTTTTCACAAAAAACAGCCGCGGGAAGGAGGCCCCACCTGATGGGACCTCTCAACTCTCCGCCCAGTTCCTGAGTGCAGACAGGGCTTCCTGGTGGGGAAGGGACGGAGGGGAACCGCATGAGGTTACTCCCCCTATAACCCAGGGCTGTGCTCCCGGGGCCTGTTTACGGGAAGGACGGTGAGGCTCCCCCCATAACCCAGGGCTGTGCTCCCGGGGCCTGTTTAGGGGAAGGATGGTGAGGATCCCCCATAACCCAGGGCTGTGCTCCCGGGGCCTGCTTAGGGGAAGGACGGTGAGGATCCCCCCATAACCCAGGGCTGTGCTCCCGGGGCCTGTTTAGGGGAAGGACGGTGAGGATCCCCCATAACCCAGGGCTGTGCTCCCGGGGCCTGTTTGGGGAAGGACGATGAGGCTCCCCCCATAACCCAGGGCTGTGCTCCCGGGGCCTGTTTATGAAGAAGGACGGTGAGGCTCCCCCCCATAACCCAGGGCTGTGCTCCCGGGGCCTGTTTACGGGGAAGGATGGTGAGGCCCGGGTGATGACTGGGACTCAAGGCAGCTCTCAAAGCCTCTGTTTTCACAGCAGACGAACCCAGGTGCCAAACCAAGGCCTGGCCTCTGCTCTTTCCAGAGAAGGGGACCTGGGTGAGCGGGGCATAACTTCTCTGTGGGTGCGAGCACACATGCGGGCACGCGCCGCGCACACACACATACGTGCATCCACCTCTACACACCCTTGCACACATGTGTACACACGCACATATGCACACATAGGCACATGTCATCAAAATCAGAGAGAGACCCATTTTTCAAATGCGCACGGGAGCCCGCCTGCAGGGAGGAAGGCAGAGGAGCAGCGTGAGGCTCTCGCGGCCGCGCCCTGAGACGTGTCCCACGCCCGCCTTCAGAAGGGCAGGTTCGCAGCGGTGGCTCCTGGGCCCTGGGTGGGGTGCCTCCCCAGAGGTTCAGCTCTTGGAAAATATCCATTAGCTCTGACAGCTGCCTACAACAGGCCTCTTCACTCCGCTCACGGGAAAATGAGCTTTCAGGGACCATCTATTCCGCCTCTGTCATAACTTCATGAAATCTTTAGTCACAGCAAAACCTTTCCTCGGAAGAGGGAGTTGGTAGAACATTTATCAGAGGAGGGAAGCGGATGGCTTTCGAGCGGGGAAGGGAAGGTCCTAATGTCTATGTCCTCGCTCCCAGCCGCACGGCGGGCATGGGCACGCGGCCCTCCGTGCCCTGTCCTTCAGCTCCCTGGGTGCCCGGCCCCACCCTTTCCTGCTCGGACTGAGGGCGTGCGGTGGCCTGTGCCCTGTGATCCATGAATGGATCCCTCCCAAACTGCAGCCGTGCCCACCTGTGTCCTTGCTCTGAGGCCCTTTCCTGCCAGCCGAGCACCAAGCGGACACTAAATGGCTTGCTTTCCGTGTGGTTTTTTCTCTTCCTAAAGTCAGGGAAGCCCGGAAAGCTTCCTGGGAGCCTAGGTCAGAGCAGGTCCTGCAGGACAGATCCACCGCCAGGTGTGGGGGGTCGGGGGAGGGGGCGGGGGGCGGCCAAGGCTGGGGGGGGGGGTGGCCCAACACAGAGGGCAGAGCATGTGAAACTACCTCCATATGGTCGGCACGCACTGTTCCCCCTGCCGAGAATCAGTCTTACTCATTAACCCGCCTAACACGCCTAACACATGTAAAGACCTGTGGAGTGCCTGCTGTGGGCTGGGGATGGACACACACAAGACAAACAGGGTCTCTGCCCGGGCCCGCTGAGCACCATCCATGCACCAGGGGGTTGCCAGTTCGATTCCCCGTCAAGGACACGTGCCGGGTTGTGGGCTGGATCCCAGGCAGGCGCCTTGAAGGAGGCAGCTGATGACTATGTCTCTCTCACATCAAGGTTTCTCTCTCTCTCCTCCTCCCCCCTCCCCATTCCTCCCGTTCACTCTCTCTAAAACTAATGGAAAAATATCCTCGGGTGAGGATTAAAAAAGAAAGACTTGGACAGACCGTTCAACAAAAGGCAACTACGCCCCAATGTGCTCCCGGGGCTGTTTATGGGGAAGGAATGGCGTTCGCGTCACTCGCCGTCAGGGAAGCAGCAGGGAGACCAGTGCGGGCACACGGCACGCACTGAAGTGGCTCCAAGGAGAACAGCCACAGGCCGGGTGCCAGCGAGGAGAGCACGCGGGGTCCTTTCTCTCGCCGGGGCCTGCCCAGGGGCACTGCCTCGGAGAACAGCGGGCGGTGTCTCCTACAGCTAAGCCCACACTCACTGTGTGTAACCCTGCAAGCCCACTGGGTGCTCAACCTCGAGAAATGAAACGCGCTTCGCCAAGTCATGACGAATAGGCGTTTGCAGCAGCTCTACTCACGGTCCCAACGAGCTGGGGCAGCCCGGGGTCCTTCGGCCGTGAAGGCCTCACAATGGGGCGCAGCTAGACAAGGGATGCTCCGCAGTCACACGGAACCCAGCTACTCACGCCCTCGACACGATGGATCCGAGGGCAACCCGGTGAGCAGAAACATGCCCTTCCAAAGCTTACGCATCACAGGATCCCACCTCCACCGCGTGCGGAAAGGCCGGGCCTGTGGCGTGCACACACAGGAGGCCGGAGGGCAGGTCCGCGGGCACCGGGACCAGGGTGGGGCAGGTGACTGTGAGGAGCACATGATGAGGTTTCAGGGTGACAGATCTGCCCTTTCTCCTGATGGTGGTGAAAACGTGAATCGAATGTGTGTTGGAGCTCACGACACTCATTGCTGGAAAAGTCCATTTCGCTGTGTTCATTCAAAACCTTACGTCGACGCGGCTAGAAAATAAACAGCACAACAACCTCGACGAGCTTGTCCGGACGCCAGTCTGGTTGATCAATAACGGATGTCTTAGGCAAGCCATCCAATTTCTCCGTGCCTCCGCTTCCCCAGTGAAGACAAGGGTGCTGATGCCGTGGGGTTATGGGAGGCTCCCGTGGGGAAGAGTGACAGGGCTTCCCGCAGCCACAGCAGGGTGTTAGGACATGACTGTGAGGCGGTGGCGATCGGGGCTGCCGCCCGGGAGCGGCGAAAGCAAAGCATACACGCGTGCCCACAAAGCACGCCCAGGACCGCCTCCGCCACAAGCGCGCGTGAGAGATTCCCACGCCAAGGACCGAGTCTGTCCAAACGCCATGCGCCACGACAGGAAGCACGTGGGCCTCTTCCTCCCGCTGAGGTCCGTGGGCATCTCCGGGGCCTCCCAGGGTCCAGACATTCACATCCGGTCACTCCTGGGAGCACAGGCCTGGGTGACTGCAAAGCCCAAGAGGGTGCCACGGCCTCACGCCCCTAGCCAAACCCAGTGGTCTCCTAAACGTCTGCAGCTGCTGGCTTCCCATCCGGTCTTCTTTCCAGAACAACTCGGCAGCCGGTCCCAGCACCGAGGCTTCCTTGTGTGTGAAAGGAAGCCGGGGGCTTAATCAGTCTAAGGCGAGGGAAAGATGGCCAAGGGTCCGAGTGCTCCTGGTGACGGAGCCATTGCCCGCTGCACACTGAGCTGCCGAGCCCGCGAACGTCCTCGAGCCACGAACCCCGGCGTCCACGGAACCAGGGTTGCTCAAGGCGTCATGCAAGGGCCACCTGCCACCCGGGGCTCCAGAGGGGACTGCGCCAGACCCAGAGCGCTGCCGGAGTGAGGTCACAGGAAGTGTACCGAGGCAAGTGACGTCCTGCAGAAGGCACAGGGCAGCTGCCAGAGCTGGTGTGTGTGACACGCGTGACGTGTGCCTCTATCCCTAGCACACGGCACACCACCGCTGTGTGCCTGGGCACACACAGGGGGAAATGAGGACACCGCTTTTCAATTATCCACCTTGTGTGAGGCCCCGCGTTCGACACTTAGGTACAAGCTTGGGCAGGGCCTGCAAGGTCCATGTCACCTCCCTCTCAGACGAAGGGAAGACAGTGCAGGAAGAAATGGGAACGGCACAGCACGCAGGCGCAGAGCCAAATCTGAAACCCGGTGCGGAGACGAACCTGGTGCTTGCACAAACCACATTCTCCTTGGATCTAAAACCGACTACACACAGAACTGGGCACCCCTGGCATCGAGTGGGCCCTGAGGAAGTAGGGTTCCCTGTCGCCTTTCACCACTAAAAGATCACCAAGGAGAAGCACCGCCTCGATTCGTGACGGGGCAGGCACACCCCCTCCCCGGGACCCACGACTGAGCATCCGCTGAGCAGGTGCAGGGGGCTGCAGGCCACCTGCATCCCTCCCTTTCTGGGCATGTTTAGACTTGTCTGCTCAGTATTTGGTGTACATGCGCACGCTACAAGGCCTGGCTGCATGAACGTGTTACCAACATTTCTCCCCGTGTGCAGCCTTTTGATGAGCTGGGGGAGGCGGGGAGGGGAGAGCTTGACTGGGAACTTACAGGCATAAATGCACAGCCCAAGGGCACAGACAACAGTGCAGTGAAGGCGGGAGGGGTGGCTGCGGGGGGAGGGGAGCAACATCTGTAATATTTCCAGCGAAGATAAATTTAAAAGGGAAGCCTGAGCTGAGCCATTCCTTCTTGCCCAGGCCAGCCTCCAAACCTGTGGATGAGAAACTGTGGCCTCCCCCTCAGCGGAGAGCCCCTCTCGCACCCCTGCCCACGCTCGTCTGAAGTGGACACGCGGTCTGACTTCCTTCCCCCGAAGGAGACCAGCCTGGGGAGCAGAGAGGCTGCCGTGCAGGAAGGGCTCCCGGGCAGAACGGCCGGATGCTCCGATGGTGGGGAGCCCCCTGAAGGGAGAGGCTGGACAGCCTGGGCCACACACACGTCTCCTGGGATGCAGAGTGACGTAAAGAGAGGGGCTGCCTCCTCCGGGCGCCCCAGTGCAGGCCAGAACCCAGGCCAGGCTCGGGGCAGTGAGCGGGCCGCATCCTGCACAGCACCGACCACACACACACACACACACACACACACATGCACACACACGCACATACACGGCAAGTGGCGATGTCAGCGTGATCGGTACAGAATAGGATGCATGCGGGGGAACCCCTGCCCACGTGCAACTGCCTGAGGCCTGCCTGCTTCTCGGATGAGGACCTGAGACCCAGGCTCCTCCACAGCCTGGTGCAAGGGCCGGGCCTGAGGGGAGGTGGGCCAGGGTGACGCCCAGGTGCAACTGCACACGCAGGGGCTCTGGGACGAGGGACCACGCAGCGGACAGTTACCTGGTGGCCGGCAGAGTGCTGACTCGCGTGAAGAACACCGACGGCTCCACCTCCACGCGCAGCCCCAGGGACAGGTCCCGGTAGTAGCCGTCCACGTGGCCCGGGCCTCCGGAGTACTTGAAGTTCAGGATCGCTTCCAGGGCCTGCAAACATGTCAACCGTGGCGTCGGTCCTTGCGAAGCGGCTCGTTCCTGCAGGAGGCGGGCTTCGCAAGGGGAGGCTGAGATGCGCCGGGGGAGGGCATCACTCCCACAGGGCGGCCCTGGGCGGCGTCTCCCCCGTGGGCACGCTTAGAGCAAGGGGAAGAAGGGGTGGTCCCTGGTCTCAGGAAACGCTGAGGGAATGAGCAGGGGAGTAAATGAACGGATTAATAAATGGAGCCAGCCCTGGCCAGCATGCGGAGCGGCTTCCTCGCTGCAGGCACGCGGTCAAGAAAGCCAACAGATTCTCGGCGACGGCCCCGCGAAGCCCAACCTGCAAGCAGCGGACCGTGCGCTGGCTCTGCTGCGGGGCTGGCTGTTCAGGGTAAAACGAAACGCCACGGGCAGGGCATGAGGTCGCAGGCACCTCGGGAGCTGGGAGACAGAGAACTGTCAGGTGCCACCGAACGAAGAAGGCAGCGTCTGTTTCTGCTTTCTTGGAAGTGGAGGTTTCTTTGTTCTGTCGAGAACCAGGAAAAGATGTCATTACAGAGACGGTAACTGTCTGATTTATGACAATCAAGCACAGAAAGGACCTGTGAAATTACGGAGTCTCGCTGTCTTTCTTCCTTGAGTAGAAAGAAAGCCGCCTCGCCGCCTGAAATCGGAATCTTTTACTAAGACCACCCGGCGGGTCGTAAGGCAGGAGACCGGATGTTCAAGTGTCTCAGTGACAGTGTCACGGAAGCAGCGCGTCCTCCGCCAAGACACGGCCTCCCTCGGAGCATGGCGCGGTCCTGACTGAGGAAAGCCTGTCACAGAAATCAGTAATGGGCAAGGCACTCGAGAAAATATTACTTACTTTCCAGGCATTCAATGATTGTTCGAACTAAAATGAGAGGCCCTTTTCAGTGGCTACCTTTTATTGAGTACCTACTAAGTGCCAAATTCTCTGCCGAGTGATCTAGCACCCCCCAGAGGGGCTCCTGCCTGCCACACCCAGTGGGCGGCCACAGCACAGGCCTGCCCTGCACACAGTGAGCCCGCAGTGGCTGTGGCCAGGCCTCCAGCCAGCGGGCCAGGGGCAGCCTCGCCACCAGTGTGTCCACAGAAGCCGTGGCCCGGCCTCCGCAGGGGGCCGCATGAATCCCCCAGGAACCCCTCTGGGCACAAGGACTAGGGCGTGGCGTTCTGCGGGGGCACCGACTACCAGGACGTCACCTTGGCCACTGGCTCAGCTAAGATTAAAAGACAAAAACAAAAAAACCCCTGTGGCTTGGATCTGTAAGTTGCTCAACTAATCCCAAACCTGGCAGTGACAGACCCAATCCCACATCTGCCCAACTCCGCAGTCCTGCCGATGGACGCCACGGCGCCCGCAGAACTGGCAGCGTGGCCGTGGACGTGTCCGGCCCCGCTCGGCGGCCCCTCCAGGCATGGCGTGCCCAGCACTCGCTCACAGCCGGGCGCACTGCCCGGTGGAGGAGCCCAGCACACGCCGCCCGAATCGATGAACAAAAAGGAAGACACACCTCCAGCGCGGGCCGGCCTCCCAAGGACGCGGCTCCCAGGCGTCCGGGAGAATCAATCTCCATCATAAACGGAACCTCCCGTCCCGGCAGATGCTGCTGCTTTTACTCCACGTGCAGCTATGTACCAGAACATTCCCCCCCACCCCGCGTGCTAAGTATGCATTTCTAATTTCGCTCACCTACGACGCATTCCCTCTGAAGACTGAGAATAGCGACACAATATAATTACAGAGTGCAGCACTCTATGTCAGAGGTAAGCTAGGGTTAGCGAGCAGTCAGTCATGG
This sequence comes from Corynorhinus townsendii, assembly GCA_026230045.1. Classification (NCBI taxonomy): domain Eukaryota; kingdom Metazoa; phylum Chordata; class Mammalia; order Chiroptera; family Vespertilionidae; genus Corynorhinus; species Corynorhinus townsendii. The sequence goes on from JAPDVU010000010.1 coordinate 55,263,253, forward strand.
AGAGCAACCACTAGCCCTGCGAACAAGAACACGCATCACCAGGGCACAGAACTTCACCCCCAGATAAGTGCCCCGTGGCACCAGGCCCTGACTCCTGGCCCCTGGTCACCAGCACAGGTGGGTAGGAAAGAAAGACGGGGAGGAGTCCACCCCTCAGAGCCCCCCCACCCTCTGTCAGACAGCAGCCCTGCCCCAGCTCCGGGGAGGGGGGAAGGGGGAAGCAGACAGGGAGGGTGACCCGCTGTAGGGCGGCCGTGGGCATGGAAGGAGGAAACAAGGGCCTGGGTTTTACCAGCGTCAGTGCCCTGTGTCCACGTGGTGGCCCTGGCTTCCCAACAAAGACAGAGGCCGCGCTTGGCCAGGAGAAAGGAAGCAGCAGAGCCGGGAGGAAGGACACCACCCAGCTGAACCCCAGGTCGCCTGGGCCCCACTCGCTCCCTTCGCCAGGCACTGGCTCCGAGGCCATGCTATTCGGTTTAACCAAGAGAAACGGAGAGCAGCGGCCGCCAAGACTGCGACTCGAACTTGGTTCACATGCTAGTAATGTCGACTCTCCACAGGTCGCTGTCCTCCTCGAAAGCATGACGCATTTTACGCGGAAGGAACAGAAACGGGGAGGTTATTTTACATCGAACAAGGGGCTGGAGCTAGACCGGAGAACAGGGAGCACCTGGCCCACCTCCCAGAGCGGCCATGGCCCGACGCAGTGGATGGCATTGGTGTCATTTGCTTTCCTAAGCACATCACACACAGGAAGCTCGTGGCGACGAGGCAGCACCCAGGGCACGTCTGTCCCACCCCTGCCATGCTGCCCTCCTCGGTTTCAGAAGACTCCTGGGTCAGCCCTTAATGAGCTGAGACTGAAACATCGGCGAGGAGGGAAAATTCATTTCCTTTGCCTGGTCACCTCTCAGCGTCTTTAATATCTAAGGTGCAGGGTGGGGAGGGCAGTGGGCTGTCACTTGGAGACGAGTTCCCACAGGCCTGCGCTACACACCCACGGGCTCGGGGTCAGCGTGGTGCCCGTGGGACTGCACACCCACAGACGAGTCTCCTTGAATCTCCTTCCCTCTCTCCTCTTCCTGTGTCAGGTGCCGCCTCCCCTCTGTAAGCCATTCCCAGACTCTCCATTCATTCATTCACTTGCTCACTCATTCATTCATCCTTTCACTCATTCATTCATTCGCTCATCCATTCATTGACTCCGCCTCTCAGGCTCACCAGACACCTCCAGCCCTGGGCCGGTCCTGGAGTTTTGCAAACATTCACCCTGCATGTGTGTGTACGCGTGTGTGTGCAGCGCACGAGTGTGTGTGCGCATATCTGCACATCACCGTGTACACACCCCGTGCACACACACGTGTGGGACCGTCAACCTCCTATGGGAGCTCCTGTGAGCCAGGGCTGCGGCAGCTTCATCTCCACGTCCTCCGTGGCGTGCTCGGCGCTCGGTGCTCGGTGCTGGAGCGGCCACCGGGGAAGCAGGGAAGTCGCCCTGGAGAAATGACAGTGAGCCTTTGAAAGAAACGCCTCACAGGGGTGAGCCAGAGGGGTGGCTTTGCAGGCAAGAGGGACATGTGTGAAGGCACGTGCCCCGTGCTCCACTTCCCGCTGGCTGGGGGCCAACGGCACAGGTTCCACAGGGGGGCGGGCCTGTCAGACACTGCGGTCACTGCACGTCCGGGCAGAGGCTCCTGAGCAGCTGCCCAAGGGACGGAAACTTTTATTTGGAGGAGGCACTCACTACGAACCAAATGTTCGCTGTCAAAGAATTGCCATCATCAACAGTCCTCACCCAAAAGAACAACGCAAGCTCAGCCGACCGCCGAATGAAAACAGGCCGGCGGGTAAAACAAGGAAGGGCGATCACCTGTACCAGGAAATTCTCCCATCAGAACAGCCCGTTTGTATTTGCAGGCGGCAAGCGCGGCCTAATTTGTTCCCCGCAAACAGCGCTGCTTCAGATACTTGTTCAGTCCGCCCTCGTGACGACGCTTCGCTGGGCTCCGCGATGCAGCTCTGCCTCACAGATTAAGTCGGCGAGGACTTACCACCCGAATCACACACGAGCCTTTCGGCGTCAATGTGGATGTCACCATTTAATCGGTGTCGCTCCATTAACTAACGCACCCTGAGTCTCCCTCGCATCCACAATACGCCGAGGGCAAAAAACACGAGGAGGAAAACAAGATTTAAAATAACGTTGGAAAAATGACTTTCTGAAAGGCACCGCGACCAGCCACGCGGCGTCCAGCCCCAGCGCGAACAGAGCGGGCCTTCTAGCCCAGCGTGGGGCACAGCGCCACCTGCAAAGGGCACCCGCCGCTGCCCACACCCACCCCCACCCGAAGCCACGGCGTCGCGGAACTTCTAGAGCGCAGCGGCGTAAGAGCAATTCAGGGACATGTGAAGAGCAGAAGTCTGCTGATCTGCGGGTCCACCACCACCCAGGGCCATGTAGGTGCAGAAAGCCCCGAGCCAGGGTTAGGCCGTGAGCCCAGGCTCACTGCCTACAGAACTGGGGCACCTTAACCACTTACAGCCTCAGGCTGTTCCTCTAAGAGGGAAAGATGGTGTGACCTCGAGACGGCAGGGGTGGGGCAGAGGGGTGGCCTGGGTGAGCGCCAGCCTCTGCAAAGGGCTCTGGAATGGCCCCGGCGTTCTTCTGGGCCAGGTCCCCACGCACGTTCATAAATGGATGCAGCCTCAGTGAACCCGATAGCTGGCATGCACACACCTTCTGGCAGCCACAATGAGGCTAGGAAACAAAACAAAAGACATACTAGAATGAAAGGAAACTGTCTCCCTTCACAGATGACCCTAGCACCAAAAGCACGGCACGGCGATGCAAACCTAAAAATCACCAAGAGCGAGGTGTGTGCCTGAAAACTGCAGAGCACCGAGGCGGCACAGCAAAGGCCTAGACACATGGGAGGTATGCTGTGTTCATGGAAAGATGTCAGCTGCCCCCTAACGTATGTACACCAAGTCCCGTCAGAACCCCGGCAGGATGCCTGGTAGGAATCAATGAGTTGACTCTAAAAATTAACATGGACAGCCAAGGAGCGAGAAGAGCAAAACATTTCTGCAAAGGGAAGAAGTGGGAAGACTCACACCCTGACTCCCAGACTTACCCTCAGGCTGCTCAAGGACGGGTGGTGCTGGTGAGAGAGACACATGGACCACTACAACAGAACGAGGGTCCAGAACCAGACCCCACACATGGCCGGCTGCTTTCCAGCAGAGGTGCACACGCAATTCAACAGAGAAAGGAAAGTCTTTACAAATGTTTCTGGAACAACTGGAGACCTGTACACCAAAAATAAATAAGTCCTCAACTCCTACCTTGTACCATCAGGAAAATCAAATCAAAATAAACCATGGTCCTTCCCAACTGGTGTGGCTCCGTGGTTGAGTGTTGACCTATGAACCAGGAGGTCATGGTTTGATTCCCGGTCAAGGGCACATGCCTGGGTTGCGGGCTCCATCCCCAGTGGGGGGTACGCAGGAGGCAGTGGATCAAAGATTCTCTCTCATCATGGATGTTTCTCTCTCTCTCCCTTTCCCTTTCCCTTCCTCTCTCAAGTCAATAAAAACATTTTTAAAGAAAGCAACAAGGCATTTGATGGCGGGCATTCGGTGGTGCCCAGCATAGGCCCTCCTTCGCTGCCGTGTGACGGCGCCCCCACGTTCCTCCCGCCTCTGATTCGGGGCTGCTAAGGACACACAGACCCACAGAGCCGGGCCGGGGCCTCCAGCGCCGCAGCCGGAGCTCCACGCGCTGCGTGCATATTGACCCGCGCGCCAAACAGCGTTTCCGTCCAGCGTGCAGAGCTCAGGCTGCCTCACCACCTTTCTCCCCCAAGCTCCTCCCGTCGGCGCCGTGGGGACGACGCTGGGATAGACCCATGCGCCCGCGGTCAGGAATCCTAGACTCTTCCTGGCCACTATCAGGAAAGCCACCTCCTCCAGGAAGGCCACCTCCTCCAGGAAGGCACCTGCTGTCCCGCAGGCGTGACTGGCAGTTACTCAGAGAAGGCAACTCTCTGCCCCCTCACCAGGTGACTGTCAAGATGAACTGCCCCTGCCATCTGTTCCCAGGTGCCCCTGAGGCTGACAGATGTGCTGGCCTTCCACAGCAGGCCCCCTGTCGCTGCTTCCACCTGCCCCTCGCCCTCACCACCCGCCTCTCCATCTCTAGCTATTCACTTCCCCATCCCCAAGTCCCTGCACCATTCTCAGTGTCCACTCCCCCGTCACGGTGGGGACAGGACCCAGGCGCTCAGCAATGCCTCTGACCCTCGGGGCAGCCCCTGGGGTGCAGCCCCCACCCCTGAAAGACGGTCACACAGGTGTCCCGGTCACTGCTCTATCGTAATGAAGACAGATGTCCATGTCAGTGGGACATGGTCCACTGAGAAACCTTAAACCGAGAGAGCAAGAAACCCGTGATGAGACCGGAGCAGAGGCCGCTCCTCCCCACCCGTCTGCACCTCCACCCTCAACACGGGACCCGCCCAGAGGAGGAAGGAGACATGCGCTACACGCCTGGCACCGGGCATTCAGCAAGTGTCCGGCGAGAACGCAGCCTCGTCCGGGGCCACAGGCGCCCCACGGCTCCCATGGCTCCTCGGGGCCCAGCCTTGTCTAGCCCCGAGGCGGCCTCAGGACAAGCTGGAGCCAGGTGGGCCGGAAGGGACTGTGACAGGGAGGGACGTCGCCAGCCAGGGGAAGGACCAGCTTAGCATTCCTGGCTCACTTCCTCCTCCTCTGAAATCTGAGTTGCTGTCCAGCCCACACAAAGCCCCAGGTCCCTGTGGTCAGCCCCACGGAAGCCACGTCCTCGTGACCTGGGCCGGCGGCAGTCTCTCTAGGAACTGAAAGGAAAGCAGCGTCGGCAGCAGGACACCCGCCGCGGTGTCGCCAGGGCGGGCGGGCGTTCCGAGGGAGAGCGGTGTCCTCCCGGCACAGAGCCCCTGGAAGCCGGCTCCCCGCAGGGCCGCGGGAACGCGGCCCGGAGGGCGGGCGGAGCAGCATTCTGACGGGCAGGGGAGCAGACCCGGGGAGAGAGGAAAGCGTCACCGCTTCTTCATATTTTAATGCATTTTAACGACCTGACTGACATTAAGGTGGTGGCAGAGCCACAAGAGAAAGAGGGGAGGAGCTAAGCCTGCAGGTATTGCTGGACTCCCCCGCCTCTGACACTGTTATTCACTTCCTGTTTCCCCAGCCGGCCCTTCACCTTCATTCTTCTGCTAGAAATGAAGCTTTTGCAAAAGATTGCGGAATGCCTTCTGTTCTTCTTCGGGTAAACAAAGGGAGCGGAAGTGGTCTGATTGAGTGGGGGAGCGTGGGCCTGCGGGTCGCCGTGACACCCGTTTCGGCAGAGTCCACGCCGGTTGGAGGGGATCGCAGTGGAGATGTCCTGCCGGAGGGTGCAGGGGGACAGACGCCCCGCGCGGCGGCGATGCAGGGCGGCACAGCCTCCCTGGAAAGCCATTTGACAGCTGGTCTGACGAGGGCCTTAGCAAACGAAGCCAGGCTACCTCTGGGACCCTGTGCGGAGAGGCTACCCTGGAAGCCAACCTGTGGAGAAGCTGCTTCGAATGTTCTGGTGACGGAGTACGGTGGGATGTCGCCGAACATTAAACTGTGTTGACGCTGACGTGGCCTGGGGTGGGACAAGGCCTCCGGACTAACGCTGAGCTAGGAGGCCGGGCGCAGGCACCTGGAGACTGGGAAATGGAGTCACTGCGGACCCGGCCCGCGTCCCGCCTCCCACCGGCCCGCCCGCCGCGGCCGCCGCGCCTCTCCAGCTGGGCCTCAGGTCCCCGCGTGAACAGGGGACCCTGAGAGTCGCGGGGATAGAGAGCTTGGACGCCCACCACGCCGGGCACGCCGTCGCAGGGGCTGCTCTACCGCGTGCTGAGCAACGAGAACGAAACGCTGAGCCTGGGCAGGGAACCTCGGGGTCCTTTCTTCCCACACTTTTTTGTTTTTACCGTTTTCTACAGTAAACACGTCACACTATTACAACGAGAGTAAATCTCTATAAATGTAAAATTGTCCACTCGGCACCCTAACGGATAAGGCAATAAAAATATTATTGTACCGCTCCTTTCCATCCGTCTCCCGCTGGGATGGGAACCCAGCCGTTTTTAATCCAGCTAATGGCTCCTCCGGGGGTGAGCGTGCTGGGCACGTTTCTTTTCCGTTTAAGACCCTGCGGTAGGCCCATGGGACCGTGTCCAGCACTGCGTGACACGTGGCCGGCGCACCTGGCCCCGCCTGCCGTCCACGAAGGCCAGCGCCGAGCCCGAAAGGGAGGGCGCCAGGCTAACGTGCCTCAGGTGCGGCCGACGGGCAGGTGGAGGGCGCAGTGGTGACCGCATGCCGGGAGCCGTGCCTGGACCCGGTGACGGTCTCCCTGCGAGCCCCAAGGTTTTCGTTTGTCACGGTGAATCCTTGGCGCAGGCTGCCGTCCTTCTTGTCGCACAGGCAGGAAACCAGCACCTCAGGGTCCGCCCTGGGCCGAGACGGCAGGGCTGGGCCAGGCGGCTGGGCTGAAGGCTGCACTCTCGGCTGCTCCCCTGCACTATGTGTGTGCCTGACCCACAGCCAGTCACCTCTGACACAGGGATGCCGGGCCACACACACACACACACACACACACACACTCAAACACACACTCACACACGGCGAGCCGTGTTTCCTCCCAACACCTCTGCCAACCTCCTGGCCCAGGACTCCTGGAAGGTGCTCCCCCACCCCCACCGGCTCCAACGCTTAGAGGCTGCCTCAGGGGTGCCGGGCCCACACACCGCCCGAGTGGGGCCACATCGGCTGTGACTTTCACACCTCAGGTTCTCTCCGCATGGCTTGGCAGGAAGGATGCCGCTATATACATACACACACACACATATATATACATATATATATACACATACATATATACACATGGTTTTTTTTAAGACTTGAAACCCACTAGACTCTACTAAAGATCATAAATTTCAGCTTTTTCTATCCTTACCATCCTGATCAAATCTCTCTGTAAATACAAACCCTGCCTTCTTTTCCACGCGGGAGGGAGGTCTGGTAAAGTGAGGGTCACCAGCAACCCCCTGGTATGGCAACACCTGGGGCTCCATCTCCCAGCGGGGAGCGTGCAGCTGCTGATGCCGTCAGCTGGCCACCTGCTGTCTCCGAGCAAAGGCCCTGCTCTGCTGCCGGCCACCTGGACAGGACGGGGGCCAGGTGCCGACTGGGGAGCCTGCTGAGGTCGCCGCCCCCACCCTGGAGAGTGGGTGAGGGCGACTGCGCTGGGTGATAATGCCTGACTGGCACTCTCCACGTGGGGAGCCGCAGCCTCTGCGTCAATGAGCCGTCTTTCATCCTCTGACGTGTTGTTAAAAATAAACACCCCTCCTTCCCGGCGCTGCCAGGCTGTCTCCCAGGCCGCTGCGTGACGGGCACGACGGGCACCCGGCCTGGCTGTGGCTCGCAGAGGCTGAGGGAGGTGGTCAGGCTGACACCCAGGCCTAGCAGGCGGTCCGACCTCCCCAGCTTCCTCTGACTCAGGGAACAGCCACACGACAAGCATACGCTCCCCGCGCCCTTCCCTCCCACAGCCCATCCCCAGCCAGCAGCCAGTGGTCCTTCCAGAGCACAGCCAGGCCACACTATCCCTGGCTCGCTCCTGGGACGTCCCACCACACGCCTGCCCCCCAGCCCTCTGCCTGCAGACCAGCGCCCGGAGCGGACGCGGCTCCCGGTGCCTGCACGCTGGACCACACGGCTCCTCAAGGCGCCAGGCTCCGCCACGCTGCACCGTCACCCTGGTGTCATTTCTGCTGGGAAAACGACCACTTACCCACCAGGTCGTTACCGGGCGGCCTCGTTCCCATTACTCAGACCTCGGATTCAAGGCCACGTCCTGGGGAGATGGTCCCGGCCAGGCGTGGACACTCCTTCCTGGGACTGTCCCTCTCCGAACCTGCCTTCCTCAGGTCTCGCACCCATACTGCAGCTTCTGCGCAGCAGGACACGGGCCCGCGGGAGGCGGGTTCTGTTTGTGTCACTCACAACTCCACCCCAAGTCCCTGTACGCCTGACACACCGCCAGCCGTGGGCTCCACCCCTTCCTTCCGCGCCAACCTCCCCACCATGCCTCCCAGAGCCCAGCGTGGCTCAGCGGTTGAGCAGCGACCTATGAACCAAGAGGTCACAGGTTCAATGCCCCACATGCCTGGGCTGTGAGCTTGACCCCCAGCAGGGGGCATGTAGGAGGCAGCTGATTGATGTTTCTCCCTCACTGATGGTCTTTCTCTCTCTCCCCCCTCTCGCTTCCTCTCTCTCTGAAAAAAATAAAATGAAACGTTTTCTTAGAGAGAAAGGAAAGCTCTTTGGGGGGATTTTGGAATCGCAGGCAGGAAAGGCAGTGGGTCTCCGGAGCTGCCTTCCCGCCGGTCGCTTCCTGAGGTCCTAGACGCCGGGGTCCCACCTCCTCCCCAGAGCCATGCGGAGCACAGAGCCCAGCAGGTGGGCAGGCCCAGGCGGGCGAGTGGGCAGGTGCCCATCCCAGCCTCGGCGGCTGTGGTAACACAGGCTGACGGGCGCTGCTGCCCAGCAGTGCTTCTGTCTGAATGCAGGCGCCACCTGGGTACGGGGCAGCCACACCATGTGACCTCTGTCCGCACCGTGTCACCTGCTCCAGTACGGCCTCGTCCCCCCGGCCTGCTGGGTGCACTGCTCGGGACCAAGAGGCGGACCGGCAGCCAGTGTGCCCGGGTTAGAGCCCGGTCCGCGGGCAGCGTTGGCTCTTTCACTGACACTAACCAGCTGACACTTTAAAACTATTCTCAGGGTCCTTATCTTCAGCGGCATTACCAGGCACCAGGTGACTAGGTGGAGCTGGCATTGGAGCCAATCTGGGTGGTTTGTGTTTGCTGGACGTTCAGGCCAAGTTCTGCATTCAGTCCTCCGAATGGCGAGGCTCTGCCCAGAGATGCAGGTGACCTCACACATCACACACACAGGAGTCAGTCACGGAAAGTCCAAACACCAGGGAGGGATGGCCTCCCTTCCTCATGCAGACAGAGGCAGCCCCCGACACAGAGCCTGGGGCAGGCAGGCCCCCCCCCCACACACACACACACACACACAGAGCCTGGGGCGTGGCAGCCCCCCCCCCCCCACACACACACACACAGAGCCTGGGGCGTGGCGGGCCCCCAGGAGCAGCTGGTCTGACACCCATCAGGATGAAACAGTGCCTCTCAGCCCTGAGATGCAGAGAGACTGCACGTGTCCACACCTCCCGGGGAGACAGCAATCCCAGAGTCCCCAGCGCGTGGAGGGCAGTGTGCACCCTCAGAACTGAGCGGAGCAGGGAGAAGGGAGGAAAGTGACAGAGCGAGTCAGCCGGGAGCAAGGAAGGAGAGCGGCCTCGGGCCTGAGAGCCTGGCGTTGGGCAGGTTAACACAGCCGCCAGCGCCGATGAAACTCCTTAAAACATTTAGCGCCTTAAAGTGGTTTTGAAAGGAAGCGAGCTCCCTGCGCGGCCAGCTCACGCCATCAGCGGGCCGCTTTGTAAGGTGACGCCTGCAGGAGGCCGAGGCGCGTGGCCGACGCGCTGTCCATCCAACGGCCGCAGCTTCCTCGAGAAGAGAACACTGGGCAGCCCCCCTTCATCGGCGTGGCACCTCCACAGACAGAGAAGCAGGCAGGAATGGCATCCGGAGGCCAGGGCGGGTGTGCTGGAGGGAGGGAGGGAGTGGGGGAGGGGCGGGGGAGGGCGGGCGGGCCTCTGGAGTCTGAGGTCTTCCCACCCAGCTTGCACAGCACCTCCCCCTGCCAAGAGGCCCGGCGCCTGGAGGGTGGCGCGGACCACGTGCGGGTTGCGGGCTGGCCACGGAGACGGAGGAGGCGGTGAGCACAGGGTGGGTGCGCGGCCCGGGCAGGCAGGTGACGGCCGCCATCGTTCAGTGCCTGCGGTGGGAAACGTTCATCTCCGGGAAGGGAAGCTGCCTCCGAAGCTGCTTAACGGAGCGAGGTGAGCAGCAACAGCAAGTGGGCACGTCTCCTCCTCAAAGGAGGTTGGAAAGCGGACTCCGACTCGGCGCGGCGCTCGTGGCGAGAGATGCCGCATCGAGCGCACGTTGCCTGGGAGGAAGAAACAGATTCCTCCAGAGCTCGAGGCGGCAGAGACCAACGGGGCGAAGTGACTCGTTCCGGTTCCTGAACCTCGACCCCTCGCCACCTGAAATCACGGCTGAATATTAACTTCAGAGCTGACGAAGTCCATAAACATCTATTTTCTCACCAAAAAATCTTAATTTCACTTTATAAATTAGGAACCAAGCCCGGCCGGCGTGGCTCGGTGGTTGAGCATCAGCCTATGAACCAGGAGGTCGCGGTTCGATTCCCTTCCTGTCGGGGCACATGCCCTGGTTGTGGGCTCGTTTCTCTCTCATCGTTGATGTTTCTCGCTCCCTCTCCCTTCCTCTCTCTGAAATCAATAAAAACGTATTTTTTAAAAAGTATTTTTTTAAATAGGAACCGAGATTGCTTCGGCGAAGGCCTGCCCCCAGGTGCCTCCCTCCCCCGGAGCAGGGTGCCGAGGGCCAGTGCGCACAGAACAGCGAGCGCCAGGCACAGGCACGGGCAGGTTCGCTCATCAGACTGCAGCCACAACGGAGGCCGGGGCAGGGCAGGCAGGGGAGTGGCTGTGGAAACACCCCCCCCACCCCCCGCCGGGGGCAGCCAGGGCCTGCCCGAGGCTAACGGCGGTGACTGTTCCGGGTGAACGTCCCTCACTACAACTGCTGTGGCCCCCAAGGAAACCCGGGTTCCAGGTCGTCAGCAAAGGATTCAGTCGCCTGAAGGACCTGCAGGGACGCGGTCTGACGCCCCTGCCCGCCCACCGCAGCCCTTCTGGGTGACTGTCTTCTTGAGCACTGGTAAAGCCACCAGCAGCCACCCTTCTCACTAAGAGGTTCAGGCCCACCGGCCTGGAGAGGGTACAGAACAGAGGTGGGGCCCAGAAGGGGCCTCCTCCTGGGAGCCTGGAGCTGGGCTGCTGGCTTCGCCTGTGGTGTAGGAGCCGGGGCTCAGGTAACTGCTGGAGCCGATGAATAGAGAAAGGAGAGGGAGGACAGGAAGCCGCGGAGAGAGACGGGACATGGTGGAATCGAAGCCCTGCAGGCTGGTCGGAGAGCTTTCCAACCGAGGTCCCCTCAGCCCTGGTCCCCTGCAACATGGCTGTGGCTGTGGCTCCCACACACCCCCAGGCGGCTCCCCACATGCCCGGGGGCTGCAGACAGCCGGGAAGCAGTTTCCCTGAGCACATCCAGAGTCTTCATTCAGGCAGGCCTCTTCCAGGCGCAGCCCAACGTCATGCCTCGGTCATCTGGCATATCTGGGTCTCCAGGGGGCCCGGGGGCACAGCTGGGTTGTAACCTCCAAGCAAGGAGACAAAAGGGGTGGGGCTGGGGGGCGAGCAGGAGGAGGCAGCATCGATGCCCGTCGTGCCAGCCACAGCCAGCACGCACGCGGCAGGAGCAGCGTCTCTGGAAGGAGCCCAGGAACGGGCTAATTTTATGCACAGCCCAGGAAAACAGATGATGAACCGGCTGCACAAACTGCAGAACATGATCAAGCAAAACAGGTCCTTTCAGGGTCCCACCCCGCCAACAACGGGTCCTCTCAACCGGCTTCACCCGGGTCCCCGCCACACAGACAGCGCCACAGCTGGGCATCCCTGGTCCCCGCCCCGCCCCTGCCCGTCCTGGCCCTGCCCGTCCTGCCGGCTGCGATACCCTTGCTTCTTCATGCAAACGCCCGCCCATCGTCTAAGGTTCCGCTCCAACAAAACACCGCAGAGGCGTTCGATCCCAGAGCACCTCGGCACGGCTGTGCCACTGGACAGTCACGCGCACACAGCTCCGGAGATACGGATGCTCCCGCCTGAGAGGTTAAAAGCCCGAGGTAAGAGGAGGACAGTGACTTCCCCAGGGCAGCTCGGCTGAGAAGTAAAGCAGGAAACTTACCAGGTCTTCTGACTCCCATTGCTCCTACCTCGTGCATGAGGCCTCCCCATGTAACCACCTCTACGAAGCCCTTCCAGGTTCCTCTCAGCCAGAAAGGACACCCCCTTCCGCTCAGCTGGGCCCCACAGAACCTTGTGGGGGCTCCATGCAGGGTCTGCCTCAGTCAGCTCTCACTGCACCCCTTTCTACATCATTTTTGCACCCGCGAGACAGAGTTCCTCGACGCTGAGCCTTATTCCAATTCCGGAGGCCTCGTCTCACCGGACACACGCCCAGAGACACTAGGAGTGAGCGCGGATAAAGGTGGCATGAGTCCTTTAGGGCGGGGTTTCTCGTGCATGTGCGCCCAGCCTGGCCCGGGACCGAGGCTGATGCCGAGAGAGAGGCTACGGGGCCCCCCTTGAACTGGATCCTATCTGCAGGTGCCACAAAAGAGAACTTAAGACTAGGGGGTGGGCTGAGGGGGGCCTAATTTGACTTTGGGTGGTGGGCACACAGTGCGATATACACATCTCGTAGCGTAGAAACCCACACCTGACACCTGTATGATCACGTACGATACATTTAATGGTTCAAAAAGGAAAAACAAGAGAGAGAAAAAGAAATGAAGGCAGATCTGGGCTACAGAAGAAACTGTCTTCAACTCAAAATGGACTGGGGTGTCTTTTCCTTTTTACCAGGAAACGCAGCGCAGCCGCAGCAGGGGAAGTGGGGACTGGGCGGGGCCCCTGGCAGCTCCTCTCTTTAGCAGCTGGAAAAAGAGATCGTGAGCGTCCCCCTGATTCCCGAGCTTCTGGGTTAATTAATACAACAGAGTGCGCTTCTCGCAGTGAGTTTTAAATAGATCTCGCTTTAAAGATTTTCAGTTCCGCCCAGCTCCCTTGGATACTTTTATTCAATCATTCCTTCGCCCCTTTTTATTCATTCAAAATGTAGGCAGCTCGCACCATCCACCTATCTGGTGCCAGATTCGGGGAATCCAGAGGCACGTGTTGTTAAAATGTCATGGAACAAAATCGGGTCACCAGACAGCACGTGGGGTGCTCTGAGGGGGTCCCCACAGCACTACACGGAGGAACAGGGAGCATGTGCTGCTCCCAAGGATGTCAGAGAGGCCTCCAAGGAGGCGGCAGCTTTGGTCACGTCTGGGAGAAGCACTGCGACTAATTTAAAAGTCGATCCAACCCTCCCCCCCTTTTTAATATATTCTTACTGATTTCAGAGGTTCACTGAAGGGAGTGGGAGAGAGAGATAGAAACATTAACGGTGAGAAGGAATCACTGATCAGCTGCCTCCTGCACACCCCACATTGGGGATCGAGCCCGCAACCTGGGCCTGTGCCCTGATCGGAAATCGAACTGTGACCTGGTTCACAGGTCAATGTCAGCCACGGAGCCACACGGGCCGGGCCACCTTCCCCGCTTCTGCGAAGCTGCCAGCCACGAGGGAACTCACTGTCGACGAACGCTGCTTCAGGCCGTCGACTAACTCCTGACGGTTCGTCGTTTCAACACCACAAGGAGCGGGAGCCCGGCCCACCTGGCAGGCAGGCGCACGTCTTCTAACCCACCCGGAAATGGCTACCGAGCTGACACAGAAGGCCCGGCATTCCAATGGTGGGCCGGAGGGTACCCTCGTTACCAGCTACCTGGCATTTAAAACTGCATCTCTATCCAAAAGTCCACTTCTCATGCATGTCCTGTCGGAGAGGCTCGATGGTTCCCGAAATCCCCGCCGGGCGGCACTGGCTTGCCAATTCGGTTACTTTCTTCCTGAGCAACTGACACCAAACAACGTAGGCGATCCTTTCCAGGGACAGAACCCGTCTCCGGTCACATTTTTACAAATAAAACACCTTGGGGGAAATTGCTGTTTTTCTGTTTTCTAGAAGTTTCTCCAGAGCTCCTAATGCATCGCTGGCTTCTCGTCTGTGGCGGTCCCCTGGCCTGCTCGATGATGAGAGAAGACTTAAGGACAACAGGCTCATTCTCTTTTCTTGTGCTTAAAAAAAATGATAGCACTAAGCCTGACCCATGTGATTTATTTACAGATAAAGGCGACTAAGCGGAGCGCACAGCACTAGGTTTCACAGCTGCTGCCCAAGAAAAGCCCAGAATGCCCTCGTTCCTTGGGAACTCCCGGTTTGCCGGGATGATTTCGGGTGTGGCTGCTGAAATCCCTGCATGGCTGTATTCCTAAGCTCCCGTTCCTTTGTCCACAGACTAAGGGAAGTGTCGGCCACGGTTCCTTCTCAAATACGGAGGAAGGAGAGAAATGTGTGCCTTGTAGCCAGAGCACCTGCACACAGGTGAGCAGCCTCGCGGTCCGAGTCCCACCGGCACTGCTCCTCTCCCCTGGCTCCCGCTGCGCCGCCCCTTCCCTGCCCTGCCCGCCCCGCACACTGCTCTGCCTCTCCCCCTCCCCTCCGCTGTGTCTGACAGGGCCACACTGTGGAAGCCGGTCGCTGCGTCCCACCCCCATTCACACGTTCAACTTCGAAGAAAGTTAAAATACGCAAACCAATGTTGGGTGGCGCGGAGTGAGGGCTGCCTTCACTCCAAGTCCAGTCCAGAGAGATGCACGGGGTAACAAGCCTCCCTGGCCGTGGTCCTCCCCGGCGGTGGGGAGGCTGCCCTGGGGGGAACAGCAAGGGCACCAAAGGAGCCCCTTAGACACAACTTGGTCATGGTATTATTCGTCACACCCTTCGGTATGGCTCAAGTAATTTCTAATAAACTGTTTAAAGCCCACTCCGCCAAAAGTCACTCATCATTTCTTGGTTTTACTTTCATTGTTCATTCATTCAACACTGAGAGGTATGTATGGTAAGCCAAGCTCTGTCGTAGGAACAGGAATTACACTAATGTCTGCGATCGGCTCCCACCCTTGAGGAAAGTGCTGTCTGACCTGGGGCAGGGGCTGAGGAAGAGGGCAGGGTGAGGGAGCCCGACAACATGACGAAGACCACACCGTGAGAGGGCACCGCCGCCAGGCAGCGCTTGTGGGCAGGCGCAGGCGACAGGCTTGTGCTGGGCAGGTGAGGGGTGGGCACCGATGGACGGACACCAGAGGGCTGATGGAAGTGAGCCACGCTCTTACAGGGGTCCCTCGTGGACCCCAAAGCAGCCTCTCCCTCATATCCATTTCACACGAGGAGGTCAAAGCCAAGGAGCTGGAATTGGGACTTGGGCACCCCGGCACCCCAGCTCCCAGCTCCCAGCAGTGACCCCTTCAGCACAGCCTCACACCACGCGCTGCGTGCTTGCAAAGTGGCATTCATCTTCAACTCGTTCCAACAGAGTGCGGGCTCCAGAGACACCTGTCTGCCAATGAAGTCACCGCTCTCACCAGCGAGGACCATCTATTTTCCTCCTGGGGCGCGCGTGTGTGTGCATGTGCATGTGTGTGTGCGTGCGTGCATGTGCATGTGAGTATGTATGTGTATATGTATGTGTGCGCGCGCGCGTGTGCATGTATATGTGTGTGTATATGTGTGCGTGCGCATGCATGTGCATGTGAGTGTGTGTGTGTGCGTGTGCGTGCGTGTATTAGTGCCTATACTTAGCCCTTGCTCCCCCGGTGTCCCTGGCAGTATATCTGGCATTTAACAAGAGCATAAAAATGTCTCCTGTATTCATCTCAATCAGGGAGTGAAAGGTAATTCAACTGCACAACGTCCTCACACACCAATTAAGCAAATCCAATGCATTTCAGAGTTCCCGCAGCAACCCTCCCATCCCACTATCACTGCGCCTCCAGGATCAGGCCACGGTACCCACAGAGCCATCTTCCGAGAACAGGAGTCGGGCCAGGTCCAGCTTTCTCCTTGAAAGCCTCGGTGGCTCCTCCGTCAGCGATAGCACCCGGGTGGCTCCTCGGCCTTCCCCGGCCAAGCCCGTGGTTTTCCTCCAGCTTCCACTCCCGCCCGATGCCTTCCTGGCATTGATATGTGCTACAGGCACTGCCCCGACAGGCCACAGGTGGCCGTGGTCTTTCGCTCATCGAGCAATTGTTCTTCCTTTCCCCACCTGTGCCGACCCTAGTTCATCCCTGAGACTGAGCCCAAAGGTAACGTTTCTATGTCACAACAGACACCTGTGCCCCCTCCCGTCACGCCGACTGTTGTCTGCTGCAATAGCTGCTTTTTAATCCCTCTTGCCACCAGAAGCTGCTTGTGGTTAGGACACAGCACGCCTCGCCTCGCAGCGGGGGTTCACTGGGAGTGGGGGCAGTGAGCCCACTCTTCGGACCACGTCTCTTTATTTTGAACCCACCGACTGAGGGATCCCTCTAGGTCAGTGGTCGGCAAACTCATTAGTCAACAGAGCGGCAAACGGCGGCTCACGAGCCGCATGTGGCTCACGAGCTGCAGTTTGCCGACCACTGCTCTAGGTAAATCAGGACCAGGCTGGTGCCCGGAGGCTTGCTGGTTTGGGAAAACCTGCTGTCGGCATGTTCTAGTTAACAAAAGAATATTACAGAGATGCGTGGCTTTCTTAAGCCAGTAAGCTGCAGGCGAGAGAAATCGTAGGCGGTAACGCGGGAAGAGGGTAGCGTAAGGAGCGGAGCCTTCCTTCTCTGGGCATCTATTTTAAATTCATGGGGCCCATATCCACATTAAAAGATGGTTTTAGCGCCGCAGCGTGCAAGCTAGCTTTACTATCCGGTTGTTGTTGTTACGGGCAAGGGAGGAACCTGTCCTAATATTAATCACTCGTGCTGCTTGCGCGCTTCCCGGGTTTATTCAGTGTTAGGCATACAATGCACTCGGTGTCTGTCTCCGTCCCAGAGCGCACGCATGCATTCCAATGCTACCGAGTCCTCGAGAACAAAGCGCACCGACTGGTAGGCTCCTCCACGGCAAAGGGTTAATGGTAACCATGGCAGCGCCTCCAAGAATAGCATGCTCTGCAGCAGCATTCACGCCGGGGCAGCTGACAGAACGGTTATAAATACACCTATTAGCAGCCTGCGCTGAATCTTTAAACAGCGCTGCTGGGAGAAGGGGCCTAAAAATAGCTCCGCACGGCGCACTGGAAGCCGCGTCCTCAGAAACACTGCCTCCCGCGCACATCCACACGCGCGAGCGGCCGCACTGCTTCCTTCCAGGTGCCAAGGAGTGAGCGCAGAGGCTCACAGGAGAGTACTTGCCCGGTTACGACCTTCTCACACTACGATATTTCACAAAGAATGCCCCCCACAGGAAGGGCGGCCACCGTGGGCGCAGCGTGGGCAGCTGGCTGCAGAGGCCACGGGCTGGGAAGGCTGTTCCTGCAATGCCCCACGTGAAGGAGGCCGAGCTAGGTGACGGCACTCCCGGCGAAGGGTGCCCCCCCAGCCCTCCTTCCTGGCCGGGGCCCCAGCTGCTTCTCACACAGTCCTGGCTGGTGCCGCTCTGCTGCGCTGCAGGGACAGCTGGTCCTCGTTCCTCCTAAGTGCGAGCTCTCCTCCGCACCGAGCCAGCGAGCGCAGCGTGGCCATGCTCTGTTACTCACCAAGTACTGCCCTCTCCAGCCCTTCTCGTCTCCGCTCCTGGAGAGGATGACGAAGTGAGGCCCAGGGCAGTGAGGAGTAAATGGGAGTGGAAGCAAGATGCCTTGCACCCAGCAGCACCCAGCTGTGAGGTTTCTTCCTCTCCCTGCTCAGGTGTTGTAACTGTGGGAAGCCTGGGCCAGTGGTCGGCAAATTCATTAGTCAACAGAGTCAAATATCAACAGGACAACGATTGAAATTTCTCCTGAGAGCCACATGTTTTAAACTTAAACTTCTTCTAACGCCACTTCTTCAAAATAGACTCGCCCAGGCCGTGGTATTTTGTGGAAGAGCCACACTTAAGGGTAAGTGGCCAGAGAGCCACATGTGGCTTGCGAGCCGCAGTTTGCCGACCACTGGCCTGGGCCATAGGACCCGTGCAGGTGGCACCGGGTGAAAGCCGCTGTGGCCCAAGGACACAGCTGTGGAATGGACCCAGGAGCCGCCTCCTGGTGCCTCTGTTCCCTCCAGTCGTAACTCCCCAGTCACTCCATCCCTCAAAAAGGAGTGACAGACATCACCACATGCCCAGCCCGAAGAGATGGCGGGCAGCAGAAGGCAGGAGGCATGAGAATCTGTCCCAGAGCACACCCATGCATTCAAATGCTACTGAGTCCAAGAGGGAGCCCCAAGCGATGCCCGGCCCCCAGAGAGCACCCACAGGGTCTCAGGCCTCCGTCCAGCCACATGCCTGGCCTCACGCGTAACCTCAGCTCCCTCTCTGAAAGTGGAGACGGCCGGACCAACCTCACAGGATACACAGGATAAAGCACAGCAAGTGCCGGGTCGCTCCTGCCCGCTGCCCAGCCTATCTGGCCTGCCACTTGGGTGGCAGATGGCCCAGGGCTGTCTCACCAGGGCCCTTGTCTCTGGTTGGAAGGTCGGAGGCAGGAGGTAGGAGGTAGGAGGGAACCTGGGCCTCGGTTTCCTACTCCCTCCCGCCATGGCCCAGAGTCCTGTCCACTGCGCTTCCCTGGCTCTCGCTCTCTCCGTGGCTCTGGTAGTCCCATCAGCCCCTCCTTGCCCCCTCAGGCCTGGGGGGCTGGCGTCTTCCCCATTTGGCCGCTGTGTACCCTCCTGTGTCCCTTAACCTCTGCCACAGGCACTGCCCGTGCCTGCCTGCTTCTTTCTGCCAGGACCTGACCCCACAGGCGGCCCGGATGGTGCCAGCTGGTTGCTCAGATTCCCACTTCGGCCAGCACTGTGTGAGCTCCTGTTCTGCTACGTCCTTGCCATTTCTGGTATCACAGACTTTTTTAAAAATTTTCCCTACCTGATGGATACAGAGTTTACAAACAGGAGACTGCCTGTCTCCATCCAGCCACTTAGTCAGCAAATATGTGAACCGCTGTGTGCCAGGCACCGTGCTGAACACACTGCAGAAGCCACACACAAAACCACTGCCTCGGGGAGGAGCAGGCAGAGAACCAAAGGAAAAGGGATGGTGGGGAGCACCGTGTGGGGAGGGAGGGTGCTATGGGGAGGACCACAGCACAAAGCCCGGCGGAGAGCAGGGAGCGGCTGCCCAGAGTACGCTGACGTGCATGTACCCGGTCAGTGCTGGCAAGAGCACCAGGGAAAGCACTCCATCACGGTGGGTGCAGGCACTGTCAGCGGCCAGATAGGAGCACCTCCCTGGCCTGGCCGGGGCGCCAACAGCAAGGCCCTCCCCGCCAGGCTCAGGCTCCCGGGGAAAGGCCTGCTCAGAGCCACGCCCACCTCCCTAACTCCTCACGGACCCTCACCAGTGAGCATCCCTCAGGCCAGCCGGTCCTTGCTGGCGCTGTGCGGGTCATGGCTCCGTACCTGCGGATTCTCTCGCCCTCTGTCTCTTGCACTGTTTCCTTATTTGGGACAGAGTGTATGGACCGACAGATGCAAAACGTAGTGGGCGTGTGACTTTGCTTTCGGTTTTGTTCAGTCTCCTTGGCAGCGTTTGGGAAAGTGTAATGGAATCAAACTGGCGGGCCTTTTCCTTCACACAGGCCATGCCTAGGAGCCCTTCCGCCCGAGCGTGTTCAGAGCCCACACGTTACCTTCTGACCCTGTAAGCACGGCGCTCACCTGTAACTGACTGCGCGCGGTCTTCCCATCCTGTTTTTCCCACGGGCATATCAAATGTGCCAGCATCACTTCTGAGAAGGCGCTGTCTTTCTCCCACTGGGTCATAATGCTGCCCTGTCGTCCCACCTGCCATCGGTTCTCAAGCCCTAGCTAGCAGGAGGTTTTTATAAAGCCGGGTGAGGTCTGCCACCTGGCTGACAATCATAAAACATCGGCCTGTAAGACGAATTTGTATTTTAGAAATAAAACCAAGGCGCTCTTGCGGCCTGAAACGGAGCCCGTCCGATCGCCCTCCCGGGGCTGTGGCAGGGCCTCGGACCCCTCCCACTGTCCGTCTGTCCCGGGCCATCGAGCAAACTGTTTCTTCCTCTTGCTTTGCAAGCTGACCAGCTCGTAGGCAAGCTTCTACGGAGTGCTCACGTCCTTCCGTTTGTCCTGCCGACCCCTGGCTCCTGTTACGTGAATGCTGGGATGAGCTTGTCGAGCCGATTTAAAAACTCCTGCTGGGAAACTACCAGGAATCGCATGTAATTAACAGATTAATCTGGGAGTGAGGTGGCATCTTTGTGATATTTCGCCTCCCCTCCATGAACATGGGCTAGAGCTTAGTTTGCTGCTTCACCAGGGCTACGTTTGGGTTTTCACACCCTCCAGAACGGTCTTGCACACATTGTTGGATGGTGTTCAAGGCACTGAGCGCGCTGGTAGCTATTATGAATGGGGATATTTAAAATTGGATTTTCTAACTGGTGCTTATTGGAATAGGGATATTTAAAGTTGGATTTTCTAACTGGTTCTTATTGGAATAGGGATATTTAAAGTTGGATTTTCTAACTGGTTCTTATTGGAATAGGGATATTTAAAGTTGGATTTTCTAACTGGTTCTTATTGGAATAGGGATATTTAAAGTTGGATTTTCTAACTGATTCTTATTGGAATAGGGATATTTAAAGTTGGATTTTCTAATTCTTATTGGAATAGGGATATTTAAAGTTGGATTTTCTAACTGGTGCTTATTGGAATAGGGATATTTAAAGTTGGATTTTCTAATTCTTATTGGAATAGGGATATTTAAAGTTGGATTTTCTAACTGGTGCTTATTGGAATAGGGATATTTAAAATTGGATTTTCTAACTGGTTCTTATTGGAATAGGGATATTTAAAGTTGGATTTTCTAACTGGTGCTTATTGGAATAGGGATATTTAAAGTTGGATTTTCTAATTCTTATTGGAATAGGGATATTTAAAGTTGGATTTTCTAACTGGTGCTTATTGGAATAGGGATATTTAAAATTGGATTTTCTAACTGGTTCTTATTGGAATAGGGATATTTAAAGTTGGATTTTCTAACTGGTGCTTATTGGAATAGGGATATTTAAAATTGGATTTTCTAACTGGTTCTTATTGGAATAGGGATATTTAAAATTGGATTTTCTAACTGGTTCTTATTGGAATAGGGATATTTAAAGTTGGATTTTCTAACTGGTGCTTATTGGAATAGGGATATTTAAAGTTGGATTTTCTAACTGGTGCTTATTGGAATAGGGATATTTAAAGTTGGATTTTCTAACTGGTGCTTATTGGAATAGGGATATTTAAAATTGGATTTTCTAACTGGTTCTTATTGGAATAGGGATATTTAAAGTTGGATTTTCTAACTGGTGCTTATTGGAATAGGGATATTTAAAGTTGGATTTTCTAACTGGTGCTTATTGGAATAGGGATATTTAAAGTTGGATTTTCTAACTGGTGCTTATTGGAATAGGGATATTTAAAGTTGGATTTTCTAACTGGTGCTTATTGGAATAGGGATATTTAAAGTTGGATTTTCTAACTGGTTCTTATTGGAATAGGGATATTTAAAGTTGGATTTTCTAACTGGTTCTTATTGGAATAGGGATATTTAAAGTTGGATTTTCTAACTGGTGCTTATTGGAATAGGGATATTTAAAATTGGATTTTCTAACTGGTGCTTATTGGAATAGGGATATTTAAAGTTGGACTTTCTAACTGGTGCTTATTGGAATAGGGATATTTAAAGTTGGACTTTCTAACTGGTGCTTATTGGAATAGGGATATTTAAAGTTGGATTTTCTAACTGGTGCTTATTGGAATAGGGATATTTAAAGTTGGATTTTCTAACTGGTGCTTATTGGAATAGGGATATTTAAAGTTGGATTTTCTAACTGGTTCTTATTGGAATAGGGATATTTAAAGTTGGATTTTCTAACTGGTGCTTATTGGAATCAGGATATTTAAAGTTGGATTTTCTAACTGGTGCTTACTGGAATAGGGATAAAGTTGGATTTTCTAACTGGTGCTTATTGGAATAGGGATATTTAAAGTTGGATTTTCTAACTGGTTCTTATTGGAATAGGGATATTTAAAGTTGGATTTTCTAACTGGTGCTTATTGGAATAGGGATATTTAAAGTTGGATTTTCTAACTGGTGCTTATTGGAATAGGGATATTTAAAGTTGGATTTTCTAACTGGTGCTTATTGGAATAGGGATATTTAAAGTTGGATTTTCTAACTGGTGCTTATTGGAATAGGGATATTTAAAGTTGGATTTTCTAACTGGTTCTTATTGGAATAGGGATATTTAAAGTTGGATTTTCTAACTGGTGCTTATTGGCATAGGGATATGCTATCAATGTTTTGTCTTGAAATCTCTCACAAGCTCTAACAGTGCGCCCATCGGTTCTCTTAAGATGTCCACAGAGACAATCCCGTCACACACAAATAAGGACAGTTTTGTCTCTTCCATTCTAATTCATATGCTTCCCCTGTCTTTTTTTGAATATGTTTTTACTGATTTTGGAAACAGAAAATCGATAATGAGAGAGAATCCTCGATTGGCTGCCTCCTGCACGCCCCGCTCTGAGAATCGAGCTCTCAACCTCCTAGTGCACGGGATGCCTCTCAGTCCACTGGGCCACGCTGGCCAGCGCCTCTCCTGTCTTTCTCTTTTCCAACTGCATGAGCCAGAACTCAGGTCATTTCAAAAAGAAGCAGGGGTAGCAGACATCCTGACTTAAGAAGGTAAAGCGTCTAAAGTTACGCCGGGGTATTTCCTGCGGATTTTCTACAGACACCCCGTATAAAGCTCAGAAGTGTTGGAGAACGCTGCGCGCTCAATTCTCCTACCACGCTGGACTTTCCAAACACCCTCTGCCTCCTTAGGAAACATGGCCCACACGCTGTATATGCAGAGGGGCCGCTGCGCAGGCCACCAGGGCACACGTGCCCGTCTGCCATGCATCCAGCAGCTTCCGGGGAGGGCTTGTGAAGAACCAAATCCTACACCAACCTTAGGAAAATGTGTCCACGGCACTATGTAGGCATGTGTGCAGGGGGAAGGTGTGTGCACATGATTGGGTACACACACACACATTTCAGCTCGACTTACATTCAAGCCAATGCAAGCATCTCCATTTAAAGGGCATGCTCCTAGAAACCAACTCTACTTAAAACTATTAAAAAACAAAACAATAACAAAAACCACCCAGCCAGTGTGGCTCAGTGGTTGAACGTCAACCTATGAACCAGGAGGTCACAGTTGGATTCCCAGTCATGGCACATGCCGGGGCTGCAATCCCCAGTGGGGGGCATGCAGGAGGCAGCCGATCAATGATTGTCTCTCATCACTGATGTGTTTTTTTCTCTCTCTCTCTCCCTCCTCTTTGAAATCAATTTTTTTAAATATTTTTTTAAAAACCACTCTGATATTTTAGAATTAATTTGAGCTACTAAGTTTCCTTTAAAGATGTTACTTCCACCTTCCTGCTCTGGCTCATGCCTGCCTCTCTCCACTACTTGCCTCTTCTTCTTTATAATGAACTAGAGGCCCGGTGCATGAAATTCGTGCATGGGTAGGATCCTAGGCCTGGCCAATGATCAGGGCCAGTCAGGTTCCCCGCCTCCCGGCCTCCCCGCCTCCTCCTTCCCTCGCTCCCTCAGTGACTCACCACCGCCACCGCTGGTCACCCACCATGTTCTGCACCGCCCCCTGGTGATCAGCGCACACCATAGCGAGCGATCGAACTCCCGGTCTCCCAGTCAAACTCCCGAGGTGACGATTTGCATATTAGCCTCTTATTATACAGGATAAGTAATAGCTAATAAGCTCCCTATAGTTTCCCACACACCAGGCACCGTGGTTTGTAAACTCCATGATGCTGGGCAAGTTACTTGACACCTAGGAGCCTCCGCCTTCTGGTGGAGCAAGAATGGGGGACAGAGCACGCCTCTCCGGTGTGACTTTGTAACCAGATGCGGTAAAGCACTCAGTGAGCATGGATTCCTTCCATCTCTGTCCCAATGTCCACGCTTCCTTTCTTCCTACATCCCCTTCTCTTCTCCCGCTTTTCAGTACCACGTTTTACTACCCGGCAATACCGAACAGTTTAATACGCACTTCGGTGTGAATTAAGAGAGAAACCCAACGAAGCCCAAACGCCTCCGTGGGCAGGAAGAGCTGTCTACATCTGAGCCCTCCCCGTACTGACCACCATGACACTGACCTAGTCAGTGTCCACTCAGGGGTATTTTCTCTACTGGGCAGGCGCTGCGCACGTGCTCTGAGCCACGCGTGGATGCTCACATCTCACACACGGAGCCTCAGTTTCTTGGCGGGAGAAGCAAGGCATGCTCATAACCAGAGGGGAGGCCGAGGTGCAGGAGCCAACACTGTCTGGAGAAGCTGGCTGAGAGATAGGATGTGCTGTCCCCTGTTCTGTTGTAGAGTCACGATGTGTACTTACAGCTTGATAACTCCACCGCGGGAAGATGGGCGGTCAGAGAGCCAGCCCTTCCTAACACTGTCAGGGTTGTTTTGATCTGTGTGTGGTAAGGGTGAACAGCACTGTGGCCTACATGAGCATAATTAGTGATGGATCTCATGCACACACAGCGCTCCATCACCAGCAATACTTCACGGTTGTAAGAGCATTTTATATGTATTATTTACATTGATTCTCAAAAGAAAGGCTGCTGAGAGTGACTTTACAGAAGAGAAAACAGAAGCTGAACGAGGCAAAGGGACAGAGCATCATCCAGGCAGAGCACAGGGGGTCAGCGCCCAGGCACCGGGCAGACAGCCACACCTGTGCCGGGCGCGTGAGGCTGGGGCTGTGCGGGAGAGACCGCCGCCGTGCAGTCGCCCACGTATTCAGGAAACAGTCAGAGACCCTACTGAGTGCCACGCGCTGGCTCCTTGCCGGGAGCAGGGCAGAGAGCGAGAGCCGAAGCCCCGCCCTCCTCCCGTGGGAGCTCATCCTCCCGGGGCCACGCTAACGGGTGAGAGGAGTGTGCGCGGGCGGACGGAAGGCGCCCAGCCTGGGGGGGGGCAGGCCACCCGAGCATTCAACACTGCCCACCCGGACCACTTGAACAAACAGGGCTCCCTCAATCACGATTCTCCGTTTAGAGGGTCCGTTTCCATGCACCGACCACGGGCACTAACCCACTTTCACCTGCCTCCACCCCTGGGTTCTGGACTCAGCTTGAAGGCACGGAACTCTTCTCCGGGGCAAGTCTTCTGTGGTCAGAGAAAATCGCAGGGTGCTGCATGGAACCCCCACCCCCCCCGCCCGAGAAGAAACCTGAGGACGGTCCATTCATCAGCTCCTTCTTCCCGCCCAGTCGTTGGGATGGACCACAATGACCTCAATTGTGAGCACCCCGCTCGGGACAGGGACAGCCCCCCGGGCGGCATGCCTGCCATCCCCCCTCCCAGCGTGTCGCACGGGAAGCCGCACGTCTGCACTGACCCCGACCCTGACCCTGACCCCGGGAGGCTCCTGCAACAGGCTTTCCTTTCTGCCGGATGCCTCCGGCTGCCCCGCTGCAATCCACAGGGAACTCCCAGCAGCCGTTCGAGACTCGCCTCCAACAACGCCGCATTCACCTGGCAGCTCCGGGCGCGGCGCATTCCCCGCGCCGAGGACAAGATGGATGGCACAGTGAGCACGTGGGCAGAGGCATTCCCATTCTGTGCTCGGTTTTCTAGTCACTGGTACAATCTGTTCCTACGTTGCGGGGAGTGTGAGTTCTACTGACTACAGCTGCTAAAGGAGCTAACCCGCTGGGGAGAGGGTTTCTGGTCACGGTCGCTGCGCCTACAAGAGACAGTGCCCAGGCCAGGCTCCCACTCCCAATCTGTGCTCGGCGGGGTGCACGGCGTGGCCGGTGGAACTGAGCGCGGGGCCGTACGTGCCCGCTCTGCAAGGGGCAGAATCGTGCCTCATCACACTGCCCGCGTCCCCGTGTCAGGCTCCCTGCAAACCGCCACTCCGGGGTCCCACCAGCACGGTCAGAGTGGCCCTAGGTGGCAAGCCAACCCTACAGTGACCAGGAAGGTCCAAGTAACTGCAGGTGCTGGGCTCTCGGGTAGGAATGCGAACATGATTCTCCTGCTTTACAGACCGGCCTCAAATTCCTCATTAGCGAACAGAGGATAACATCAGCCACGAAGGGTGGTTGTGTTGATTAAAATGTGTATAAATCATCTCTTCCAAGGTAGTGGGCAAATATTTATTAGTTCCATGCTCAGCTCAGCCAAGCGTTTGCTCCATGTGAGTCAGTAAATGAAACATAAATATGAGCCTGAGGAACCTCCAGCAGAGGCCTCTATGAGACACCTACCCACATGCACATGCAAGTACACACGCATGTATGCATGGACACCTGCACAGCACTGTATAAACCCCAAAGGACTTCCAGATGGCATGAGAGGAGGAAACAGGAGCTGCTCAGCCACAGCTGACCACCAGCAGCCTGCCACGCAGTAGCAAGGCATGTGGGACATAAAGGTGAGACGTTCTGATGAGGATGTGCACATGGTGATGATGGTGGAGATGGTGGTGGTGGTGATGGAGGTGGAGGTGGTGATGATGGTGGTGGAGGTGATGGTGATGGTGGTGGTGATGATGGTGGTGGTGGAGGTGGTGGTGATGCTAGTGATGATGATGGTGGTGATGGTGGTGGTGGAAGAGGTAATGGTGATGGTGGTGGTGACGGTGGTGATGGTAGTGGTAGAGGTGGTGGTGATGATGAGGTGATGATGATGGTGGTGGTGGCGGAGGTGACGGTGATGGTGGTGGTTGCAGTGGTCCAGTGATCAGGTTGGTGAATGTATATGAGGCCTTAGCATTACCGGGCACTTCTGCCCAATTCTCTACTGATATTTCCCCGATGAATCATCACAGCACCCTCAGGTGGGCGCACTGCCATTGCTACCTCACTTCACAGGGCAGGCGCTGAGGCCTAGGAGTTCATCGGGTGGACACCAGCTGCGCCAGAGGGGCAATCCCGGAGCAGCATGCTGGGCAACATGACCACTAGAACCAGAGGAGCGGAGAGGAGGTCAGCAGGACAGACTGACGGGGTGAAGACTGTCTGGGGAGGAGCAAACCCCAGCCACAGGAAGGGACAGGGAATGAGAGGGAGGGATGGGGGCTGAGATGGTCCTGGGACCGGGAGCACGAGAGGATTTCCAACCCCGATCCCAGGGCTGTGGCAGGGCTCTGCCCTCAGTGCTGCCCCTGTGGCACTGTCTCCCACAGGGGGGTTTTTCCCCATCAGTGACTTAAATGAAGACAAAACAGGCAAGTTAATTTCAGTTCTGTGGACACCACAGGTCTCCAGGGAAAGCTAACCTGAGAGACAGCAGAGCTGAAACTGTAAGTGACTCCTGGCTGACATGGAAACAAACCAGGAAGATGACGTTTATCAAGGACTCACCTCACTCCCACCGCAGGCTGCAAACAATCAAGCACACAGGGACACATTCGGGAGGCTGAGACTGACAGCAGATGATGGATCAAGGTGGAGGGGGTCCTGACACCGACTCCTGCTCAGGAGGGGCCAGGGGCATGACTCAGCAGGGCTGTGACCTCAGGCCACCCTAGCAACAAAGCAGCCCTGTGCAGAGGCACTGTGCTCTCAGGACACGGAGGTCTGGTTTCCATCCGCAGCTGGAGCTGACCCGGTGAGGGCCTCCTGTTGAACAGCCTCCCTCCTCCCCGCAGCAGCGGGCTCGGGCTGTGCAGTAACGAACCACCACCG
Source organism: Corynorhinus townsendii (assembly GCA_026230045.1). NCBI lineage: Eukaryota > Metazoa > Chordata > Mammalia > Chiroptera > Vespertilionidae > Corynorhinus > Corynorhinus townsendii. Next base: position 55,290,964 of record JAPDVU010000010.1, read on the forward strand.
GGCCTGACCCAACGGGAAGTCCGGCCTCACGGCGCGGGGCGGGGAGCCCGAGACCCCAGCGCCGCAGCGTTGGTTTCCTCCGAGGCCTCTCCTTGGCTTGGAGGCGGCCGTCTGCAGGTCCCCCGGCATCCTCCCGTCCTGGCATCCTCCCGCCCTGGCGCCCTCCCTGCGTGTGTGTCTGTCTCCGAGTCTGCCCTTTGGACGAGCACCCATCTCCCCTACAATTCTTTCCAGACTCTGTCTCTCCTCCTAGAAACCTTCTGGAACAGCCCAGTGGTGTCCCGGCGCCCGCTGCCATCTCTGTGCGCCGGCTGCCCTTCCAGTGACCACACCGCAGTACACCCGTGCCCAGGGGCCCCTCGCCCGCAGTAACCACCAGCTCCTTACAGCACTGTCTCTGCCTGGCCTGTCTCACCCGCGTAGAACGCGGTGCTGAGCGTGGAGCACGGCGCACGGCTCTGGTGAATGAACGCACGCACGACTCATCAGGCCCACCCTCCTCGTTACTGGCTCAGTGACTTTTCCAAAGCGCCAACATGACCATGACCCTCAATGGCCAGAAGCCCCTCGGCAGCTGCCAGCACCCTCCAGGGTAACGTCCCAATTCCTCCCGGGGCACAAGGATTCTCCGGGGGCCCCCAGCCCTGCCTCCACCCACCCATCTCTCCTGCTACCACCCCATCCTCTAACCCCGCCAGCCGCGCACCACCCCCCAGCACCAGAGGCCTCTCAAATCTCCCCACTCTCGTCCTGGCACTCTGGACGCCCTGAACATGGAAAGCAGAGAGAATGACAAAAATGTCAATGTAGGGGTGGGGATGGCCGGGAGAGGTCAATGGGGGGAGGGGGGAGGAGACATATGTAATACTATACGTAATACTTTAAACGATAAAGAATTAAAAATAATAAAAATTAAAAATTTTCAGTGTAAGGAAGAGAGAGACTCAGAAAAGCAGGTCCAAATAAAATGTCCACAAAACCATCACGCAGCAGCAAAACTCAGAAAAGCGCTCCTTTTCCATTCGCTTCCCTGTTTCCTGGTGGGAGAGGAACGGAGGGGGAGGAGGGACAGGGAAGGACCCACCATCAAGGACAACTACTGAGCACATGGCTCTGGGGAGGGTCCAGCAGACAAGACCCCGCTCGACAGCCGAAGCCCTAATCAAGGGGCTTCCCGCCCATTTGCAGCTAAGGGTCCAGGTCAAAGGAAAACGAAATTCTCTCCAACAAGTGGAACTTCCAGGTGCAATTTCTGCATTGGATCATAATTTCCTTTTTCACCAAATTCAGTACTTTTTCTTTTAAAAAAGATGCACGTTCTTTTTACGTAAGACAAATGGACGTACCCTGTCAAAACGCGGGCAAGCTGTCCGGAGGAAAATGGAATCAGCATCCACTATGTCCTACGTGCCAGGCAGCGCGATGGCCGATCTCACCACCGCTCCCCGAAATGTGCTGGCCAGGATTGGCCGGAGGCGATTTCACAGCTTAAACTGGCCCCCGGGACGGGAGGAGCGCCCCCGGACTCACTTCCTTAATTGCCGAGGAATATTGGAAGAGGGCCTGCCATGGCCCGGGCTGCAGTTCCAGGTGCGAAAGAGGCAGCAGCGAACAACGCAGAGTCCTGCCCTCAGCCAGCTCCTGGCCCGGCGGGTGACAGAGCACAGCTGGGGAGCCAGGCTGGGAGGGAGGCCCGCCCCCCTCACTGCACACAGCCGCCGGCCGCCCTCCCTGCCCTCCTCTGCCCTCTTTCCCACACACTCGGGACCTACAATCCCACGGGGCTCACCTTGGAGGCACATGCCTACCTCCTCCCCCACTCATGGCCACCTCTGCTGGATACAGGCCCTGCTGAAGGTGCTGTGCACACAGCAGACCCCAGTGACTATTTGGAGAATTACTGTAAACCCACACCCTCCATCCCGCTGTTTCCAAGCCCACGGACGTGGCGGTGTCCCCCCTGCAAAGGTGTGCCTCCTGCCTCCGGCTCATGGCGCAGGGAATGCACGTTGGGAAGGGAGAGGGAGTCTGCACTTTTAATAAGCAGCGTTTCACAGGCAATGCGAGTTTATTCTGAATCTCACCCAAACCACTCGGCTGATGGGAGGAAGGAAACCAGGTCTCCCACTCTGCAAATCCAAAGGAAACCATGCGTTCCATGTAACCGAGGAGCTAACAAATAAACCAAGTGCTCGGCGCTGTTCCCAGCGCCCGGCTCCCTGAGGAAGGGCGGCCCCGTGCGGTGAGGCCGGGGAACTGCATCGACGGCGCTGCTGCTCAAGTCCAGAAAACAGGCTCCGAGTGAGTGTCCTGGCCTCTGTTGAGGCTGCCGTCCTATTTCACAGCCAGGGAAGAGGAGCGGACAGCGGGAGCCAGACTATCCTGAGTTTCGAGGCAAGAGGGCAACAGCGCCGTTGCTGCAAACACTGGTGCTCGCTGTGTGCCCTGTGGTGAGTCCAGTGCGGACACGATGGCGCTGGTCCGGGGAGGCTTTGACTCTCCCTGCCATACAGACGGGAGGCTGGGCTCAGAGGAGGCGGTGGCTGGTTCAAAGGTCTCAGCGGATAAGGGACGCACCCTGGACGGCCCCAGACCCCCAGGGCACCTTGTCTGCGGCACCACCCTCCCTCCATCCTTCCCTGTCCTACAAGAGAATATGCGGGCATTCACAGGTGCTCTCTGTGTGCGGGCGCCGTGCCAACCTGATCACTCCCTGCCCATTCGAGTAAACCTACCCTCTCCCAGAAGCAGGCTGGGCTCAGAGAGGAAGTGGCCTGCCCATGAGGACACCAGCACATCACCGTGAAGATTCCCTGCTGGCCCTGCTGCCGCAGGTAGAACTGCTCATCCCGCGACATCGTGAGGGCACGACAGAGATCTCACCCCAAGCAAGGCTGGGCCCGAGGGCAGAGCAGAGGGCGTGCAGGTGAGCCCAGCTGGAGCAGGCTGCCAGGGAGGCGCAAGCACCCACGCCACGTGGGACGCTAAGGAGAAAGCCCGGTCCCTGGCACGGCCGCCTCCCCAGGCCCAGTCCCGGAGCTCTGAGCCGTGCCCCCAGCCCTTACCAGACTTCCGCTGGGACCCCAGCCACACTGCAGGGCAGTCTCCCTGCCTCGAGCTTATGGCCTACCGCTCTGTGCGTGCGAACTACAAGACACTGTACCTACAGAATCCAAGGGGAATTGAGAATGATGGAAATGTCCAGTGTGCTGTGATAGGGAAACCCCAAATGCAGGTACAGGGGCAGCCCCAACCTGCTACCCTGCTGTCCAACCTCGCCCCTCCTCTCCGTGCGCTGGCACTCAATCTCTAGGCTCATCATTTCCCACCAACTTCCCTGTTGCTTCAGTCCTCTGTGCCTTTTCACATGCTGTTCCCTCTCTGTGGAAGGCTGTTCCGTGTACTCCCACTGGAGCCAAGACTGGTTTTTCATTTCCTTAGTGGAGTCTCATTCCGTAGAGACAGTACCTGTCTTATCGGATCTGTTCTCCCAGGACTAAGTCCAGCGCCTAATACACAGCAGGCATTCAATAAATATTTCACGGATGGATGAGGAAATAATCACTAGCCTCCCTGGCGCCTGGCCACCGCCACTGCATCATGAACTTGTGGGAGGGCGTTCATGGTGGTGGTGCGACACCACGATGTGAACGCACTTAATGCCACTGGGCTGCCCTGAAGAGTAATGAAGAGCGTGCGTTTCATGGTATGTATATTTTACCACAAAGTGTAAAACTAAACTTTTAAAGGGCGGTGGGGAACATGGTCCACTCTCGGCTCAGAGGACCCGCCTACCCCCTGCAGGACGCGGAGCGCTGCAGAAAAGGAAGGCAGCTGACGGCCGGCCGGGCGCAGGCGGAGCTATGGACACCCCCACGGCCGGGACCCTCAGCAGACACGGCCGCCCACCTGCACACCAGGCTCTCCGCGGCTTTCATGGTCAAATCACCACAGATTCTAGTTCGGGCTGGGCCTCTTCAGGAGAGGGACTTGCTGCCCGGTGCCCAGACCCTGGCCCAGAGCCCAGCCCGGCAGCCTTCAATAAAAGGACAGAGGCCACCAGACACTGACAGGGAGCATGGCTGGTCTTCTGGGTGTTGTTACAGCCGTTTACCAAGAAGGACCATCGCATCCAAGCCTGCCTCCTGGTGCTGAGTGAACCAATGAGTGAATGAATGAATGAAGCAGTGAATGAATGGCTCAGAGAGGCCTGCTGCGTGTCTCCAATGCACACCAGCAAGAGGGGTGCAGCAAGAGGGGTGGCCGGGGGGAGGTGCACTGGCGCTGGACGCCTGCACCGAGAGCTCGGCCACCACGAGCGCTCACCCAGCGCTTCCCCTTCCAGGGCGTGTGCAGCCTCCCGCCCAGTGAGAGAACGACCTTTCCACGTACGACCCCTGGACCGGCTGAACGAGCCGAGGTGCTGTCACAGCCCTCCTCCCTGGAGCCGGCACTGCCTCCATTCCACACGCCTCCTGGCCACGGTCACTGCCACCCTGGCCTGTCTGGGTCTGGAGCCCAACCCCCACCGCAGCACCGCACAGGCACGCAGGCGCCGGGCCTGTCGAGCACGAGCTCTCACTGTCGCCGCCTCTGCCCTCACAGTGGCCCGGGGCATCCACACACCTTCTAAGCGGCAGCACCTCGTCTTCAAACAAAACGATGCTCACGATCAGGTCCCGGGACGTGAATGCGAATTAATGTCAACAGAAATGTCACAGCGAGAACAAGCATGAAGCACAGAGCTGCGTCTCCGGGGACGGGAGTGACACTGATAACTAACTGGGTGAAGGATAAATGTCACCTAGAACATTTCTCAAGAGGGTTTCTAGGCGGAGGTGAAGCGGCTGAGAGGCTGGCCTGGGGGAGAGGAAACTTCATCCTTTTGCATCTGCCACCTGCCAGTGCTTGGAAACGAGGCTCTGAGGAGCCTCCGTGGGCGAGCAGGCCTGGGCCCCGCCACCGCCCCCTCCTCTGTAACAACAGCCCATGCTCCCTGGGGACTCACCCGGCCCGGGTGGCTGCAGACTCGGCTTGGACACCTGCAAACTTACGCCAACTTCGTTCACTTTGAGGACCGGAAACAACGTGCAGTATGTCCCCGGGATGCCTGTCACACAGCAGCCATCCTTAACCACGTTCACGAGCAGTAACAACTAGCAGCCATGACTGGTAGGCACTTCTCCCACACTTCCGGGAACGGCTGTTTAAGTCCAGCCGAGGCGAGACAGGACCTCCGCGAGACAGGACCTCCGCGGAGGGACAGGCCGCAGACCCCTGCCACACAGCTCCCTTCCCACGTGGCTGGGAGGAAGTAAGCAATACTTAAGTAAACAATATTTAAATCCCTGGCCCCACGATCCAAAACCCAAGCGTATTCCAAGGTGACTTTGCGCTGGGGATCAGGGCTGCTCACCTACAGGAATAAATGGAAATTACACACTTGGAGCGAAGGCCTACATTTTTGCAGATCTCAGCTTAAAAACCACGAACAGCAATTTCACCCAACAAGCCTGACCTACCTTCGTGATCGGGAACAGCTTCGTACTGGAGAATTGTGAGTCTACCTGCGTCAGGTGATGGTGACGCTTGGATACAAATCTGCAAAGCTGAGCTTAAAGCATCTAGGGCAGGGCTGTTTGCTTCTCGAGGAGTTTGAGAAGTTCAGACTTGGGGGGAGGAGTGACACGCCCCATCACGCTTCCTCTGCAGTGGAATCTGCGCTTTTGGAAGAGAATGCTCCTTTGATGGCTGTGACCCCGTCGAGTGTCCAACGGAGCAGTCCGAGGCTGGGCCGGGCGGCCGAGCGAGGGCGCAGAGGTCAGGCGGCCACGCCACTTCCACGCTGTGCGACTAGCGAACCAGGGCTGTGAGTGAGCCTCGGAACCTCGCCTTTCGGGGCTGCTCTGAGAAGGACCGAGAATTTGCGCAGCCCGGCGCCGAGACTACACTGGTTCCCACGGTGTGGAAGCTGCTGTCTGCTCGTCTGCAAAAGGAAGGCGAGTCCAGTCCTGCCTCCAGGGCTCACCTACAGCCACAGACTCTTCTTTTTCGTTAAGATTCTTTAAAATATGCATTTTTATTGATTTCAGAGAGGAAGGAAGAGAGAGAGATAGAAACTTCAGAGAATCATTGATCGGCTGCCTCCTGCACATCCCCCATGAGGGATCGAGCCTGCAACCCAGGCACGTGCCCTGACTAGGAATCAAACCGTGACCTCCTGGTTCAGAGGTCAGCGCTCAACCACTGAGCCCCACCGGCCAAGCTAGAGCCTCAGATCCTAAGCCGTTTCAGCGCCCGTTCTGACCGGGGCCGCAGACTACAGACTGCTCTCAGGCTCGGCGCCGGCTATGGAGGCATCTCCACATGAAACGGTGATGTGGTTTCACGTCCTCTCCCCTTACCAGATATGTAATGACAGTCCGGCTACAAGCCAACCTTAGGGATATTTCATGAATGAGTTTCGTGGCTCTTTATAAAGTAGCTCTCTCTCTTCAAGAGCACAGAACACAAAACGAAAGAACACAGAACAAGGGGAAAGATGAAGACCTGTCCCGGGGAGGCAGCCCCGCGTAAAGACAGGACAGAGCAGTGGTCGGCCCCCGAGGGCCTCTCCCTGGAGGGTACACAGCATGGGGTGAGCTGGCCTGCGCCTGCTCGTGCAGTGGAGGACATTCAAAAAACAAGAGGATGGCAGGTCTCCTCTGGAGGCCTGCGCAGTGAGGTGAGGAGGAGGCCGCACCCATGGGCTGGGCTGTTAGTCTACAGACTCGGGAGCCACGCCTCCCTCCCTCCTGGGGCACTCACGGTGCCCAGCGTCTGACCTGACTCAGACAGGCTCTGTCACCTCCTGATGCTGCACAATTAGGAGCTGACAAAGCCAGGACTGAACCCTGGGTGCTGGGAGACGGGTTTGGGGAGGGCGTGGGGACTCTGCTATCTTTGAAGCTTTTCTATCCATTTCCTAGTAAAATGATTCCAAAATAAAAAGGAACTTTTTAAAAGAAGGCCACAGCCCTGGGTCACGCGCTCTGACCTCCGAGGCCCGAGGGACAGGAAGAAGGTGTGAGCTGGGAGGTGGGGCTGCGGAGGCTGCGGAGGCTGTGGAGGCCACGGTCTGCACTCTGAAGATGCTGAGAGCCCTTCCCAGCCCGTCCTCCAGCCACAGAGCGCCCGCTGCTTCCAGAGCCGGAGGGCGGAGATTGGTGAGCCCCTTACACTCTCACTCAGCCTCAGCAGACTTGTTTTTTGGAATCGTTTAAATTGACGCTAGGGTGCTGCCTACTTCTCTGGATTAAGTTTCGGGGGGGCGGTTCCTGCCCCGTTTCCCAGGGAAGCACGGCATGTGCACAGCACTGCTCCTGGCGGGTCGTGGGGCTGGGGCCAACTGCTTTTCTTTACCCCTGACGGCTATCTGGCAGATGCTGTCGCACACGCTTTCGGAAAACCTGGTGCCGAGTCTCCGCTCCCTTGTCCGATGCTGCTGGGGCTGAGTCTCTGGGACTGCGGGGAACGGCTCCAATCGGAAACATTGTATCTCGCTGTCATTCTGCCTTCTGTCAGATGACAGGTCTTGATATTTAATGTGAAAACACAGTCATTCTTTAACTGAGTCATTTGGATGCTGGTGACATTTCTACACCTCACACCTGACTCCCACTCAGGAGCCTGTCAAAGGGGAAGGAGGAGAAAGCGGACAGCAGCGGGGCGGGAGGGGGCCTGGGGCTCAGGGAGGAGGTGACAGCCAGTGTGGCGAAGGCATGTTACCCCAAGGACACGGGCAACACGGGGCAGATGCAGCAGTACACGCAGGTCCCTGTCCACGGGGGACAGTTCATATATACGGGGCTCCGGGAACAAGGGGAGGTCCCAGCACTGGGGGGAGACCTCAGACTCAGACAAGCCTGGGTGGGCCTGGCGCAACGACGCCGTTTCTTAGCTGTGTCGACTGTCACGAAGTGTCTGAGCAAGCCGCTGTTTCCCCTTCCCAAATGCAGACACCGGCAGATGACAGGTGGTTGCCCAGACGGAAGGCGAGCACAGCGCCGGGCTGGTGTTTGGGAACGCGGGGCACTGGTCCATAACCGCCCTGGGGGCCAAAGCACCCCCCCTCGGAGTCCGTTGTTACTGCCTCCACGGTGAATCCCGGGCTCAGTCAGAGTCCACTCTTAAGCTAACTTGCAGGGAGACGAAAACCGGTGCTCTAGCGTGCAGCCTGGAGGGTGGGCCCGGTGCTATGGGTGTCTCCAGCAGCCCTTCCGGGGCCTGAGCAGCATCAAAGCGAAGAGGGTGCTGGATTAAAACCCAGCTCCGTGGCTCACGGAGCGGGCGCACGAGTGGTCTGGGCGGTGCACTGGTTTGGACTAATTAGCTATAATAGAACCTGGGAGTCGAGGGGGGGAATTTTAATATTGCCTGGATATGAGAAGCAATAAAAATGGACTGAGACATAAAACCGGACAGCACGGACAAAGCAAGTTACAAAACGGACTCGCGACCACACAGCGATGCAGCAGGAGGCATTCGTCAGGAAGCTGCAATCCTCAGCCTTAGCAGCCTTAGCTCAGAGCCTACCAGGACACATGGCGGCTGGCGCTGGCATCCCGTGGTGCCCCGACTTCTGCGCAGCAAGCCGTCCACCAGGCTCGTGTGCTGACGGCCCACCCCGAGCGCAGAGGGCCCCACCCTGCTCCGTCCGGCACGTCCCCAGCACCTCTTGTAGCCTGAGGTCACGCTGCTGGGTCTCCTGCTCTGTTACCCCCACCCCCAGGACTGGCCTGGATGGAGTGAACGAAATGTTACAAGGATTCAATGCACAATGAGCAGCATGGAAGGAAAGTCCTAAACGTGTCACAGAACCCCAAGGAACATTCTTCGGGCCTTGCCCTCAAGTCTGTTCCAGAACACTCCGCTGCAGGAGACGCCACTCCTTTCTGCTCAATCCCTCTTCGGTGCTGAACGTGCGGGGCAGATTAAAGGGCTCCGCTGAAGCTTTGGTGCTGAAGCTTCGCGGAGAGAACGTCCCCGTCTCCGTAACTAGTCCCGAGACAGCTTAGAAATGATTGGGACTGAACTGGATCTGCCATGTGGTAAGCTTTTCTTATCTGCCAGGGCTGAACAGCAGACACTTTGCTCCTTCGAACAGCCCAGGAGGAAGTCCTATGATCTGCATTTTCCAGATTAAAACTGAGGGCCAGATAAACGAGAAAGCTTGCTCGCTGCTCTGTAAATACAGCCTGAATCGATACAGGATGTTTTGTATCCCATAATAAGTTGGGAAACTTAGCAAGAGCACCAGCTTTGGACTCAGACATATCTGGGCCTGAATTTTAACTTCTGCTTGGCAACTGCTTGACCTTGGGTGTGTTATTTAATCTTCTGGAGCGGCGGGTAACTTCCACCCGAATAACGGGAGGTCACAGTCATGAGCGCAGCAATTGGACACACTGCTGAAAGCACTAATCTCGCTGGCGTGGACCCCAAGCCCCCCCGGCCTCGGCACGCTCTCCCCCTCGCCATCCTGTGGGCAAGCGGTCAATGAGCAAATGTGTTTTCCCCTCCCAGCCAACGGGAGCCTTCATTCTGCCACTGGACCGGGCTCACGGACAGTTTTCATCTGTAACACAGCATAACCAAACGGGCCATTTGTGGCAAAACAGTTTTAACTGCATTTGCTCTTAAGGTTTCTTAGCAGAGCTTCCAGTCGGTCCGTTATAAATGCAATTAAAACGTAACCTACGTGAGCATCCCAGGGCTCCAGTGTAAAGGCTGCAGCGAGAGGAGTATTCGCCTGAGGGCCGTCACCGCCGGGCCTGACCGAATGAGAACACACTGCTTTGCCTCGCTGAGGACGGGCTCTTCGGATGACAGAGAGTCCGTGGACGGGGAGCGTGTCGCTGAGCTGTGGGGAGCACCTGGATCTGGGGAGATCTGCTTCAGGCCGAGCAGGGAGCAGCCCGTGGCCAAGACGACATCCCTAGGAACTCAGGGGTAAAGCACAGAATGGCAGCAGAAGTGGGAGTGCGGGGCGGGTGGAGATGCGGGAAGGCACGCGGGCTCTGCTCCAACCACCTGGAAGGCCTGGCAGGCAAGGCCGCCTCGAGCGTGGCCCTGAGGTGGGGACATGCCGGGAGTCGGAGGAACCGAGGGAGGACCTCGGTCGGGTCGGTTGCCGGGACTGCAGACCAGCTGAAGGGCAGGGGCCGGGCGTGGCTCAGGGAGCCAGTCTGGGTGGCTGCCCCCGGGGAGGTCACTCTGCCCCTCTCCGGACAGTGGGAGTAGGTGGTGGGCTGAGGAGGTTCCCTCCAGTTCTCAGCTGGTGAGAGTTTGGTTGGAAACAGACAGGGCCTGTCGTCAGGTCCTTCCTGCAGCCTTCACTGAGAGCTGGTAGTTTCCTTTGCGGCCTGCACGTGCTGTGCTGCTAATGTTAAAACCAGTCGCGCAGGCCCCAGGAAGCGCCACCTGGTCCACATGCTGCAAGCTGCTGAAGACACGCCGGAGTCTATGCTCAGGTCCTTGTGGTCCCACCCTCTCCATCAGCTTTGGTGCCAGGGCAATGCGGACCCCACAGAACACTTAGGGCACTGGTGGGCAAACTGCGGCTCGTGAGCCGCTATTTGCCGCTCTGTTGACTAACGAGCTCGCCGACCACTGACTTAGGAGTATTCACTCTCTTTCAAGTTTGCTGAAAGAAGAGTTTACATAAAACCCATGTTATTCCTCCCTTAAATGCTTCATAAAATGCATGGCTGAAACCATCGGGCTGGGAATGTTCTCTACGGGGAGGTTTTAGCACAAGTCCCATTTCCTTAATGGCTCTGAGGCTGTTCCGACCGGTTTCTGTGAGCAAGCCCACCAGCCTCGTGCAGGCAGCCGCACGTCACAGCCGGGACGCGGGCCCGGGAGGCCGTGCTGCGGGGCCTGGCTGAAGGAAGGGCACGTCTAACCCGCGTCCACGTCACACGCTCTGTTCAATCCTCAGACTCGCCACACAGCACCCAGAATGACCCCTCAGGACCAGGACAGACGCCGGGTGCCCGCTGGACAGGGACGACGTCTTCCCGGAACCTGAGGACACACTCCCTTCTCACTTCCTGAGGGCCTCCCTCGAAGCTGCTTCCACTGACTCATGGTTTCCATGACTACGCCATTCCTGGGTGATAGCTTCACAGGTTGAGCGCATTTCCAATTAAATCATCTTTCCTGCTTTGGGGAGATGCGAGGTAACCAGCTGGGCAATGCCAGGAGGCCGGGCGACAGGGGCCCCCACAGCAGCACCCCAGGCCTGGCTCACGGCTCCACGCGCCCCTCGGGAATCCCGCAGACGCGCAGCAGACGCGCCCTGACACCGGGGACGCTGCGTCGTTTCAGTTTCAAGCTCCCCAGCAACAGACCACCGACTAATGGAGTTGCTCCCCCACAAACCTCCCTGCCACCTTTGGGGCCACGGGGTCTGTCACCTGGGACATCCTTCTCCGAGCCCGGATATGGGTCCCATCCTAGTCAGGGTCCAGGTTAGCAGGGACCCGGATTCTACCCTGGATCCGTCACCGCTAACTGCATGAACCCGGGCGAGGCCCAGACCGCCCCTAAATCCAGTGTGCCCCTTCCCTGACGAGGTATTTGCCAACGCTCAGAACACCTCTGAGCGGACAGCACTGGGCACGGCCGGGCCTGCAGCGCGCAGTCCGCCACTGCCAGCTCCTTCCTCCTGGGGCCTGGGCAAGAAGCCAACACGCAGGAGGCGCAGTGGGCCTGGCGGACAGACAGGCATGACTGGAAGGGACGGAGAGAACCTAAAACCACCACGGCTGGTGGGGCCAAACCAAGGACTGGAAAGCAGGATCAAGAGGCTTGCCCCGGCTGAGGTGCTCAGTGGTTAGAGTGTCGGCCTGCTCACCACGGGGTCTTGGAGTCAATTCCAGGTCAAGGTCAAGGGCAAGTGCCTGGGTTAAAGGTTCAACCCACGGCCCCAGACAGGCTGCGTGCAGGGGACAACCAATCCGTGTGTCCCTCTCACACAATGCTTCTCTCACTCTCTCTCTCTCCCTCCCTCCCTTCCCCTCTCTCTGGAAATCAATGGGAAAAATACCCTGGGGTGAGGATTAACAGAGAGAGAGAGAGAGAGAGAGGGGCAGGCTTTGGGCTCAATGCACAAAACTCAGGAGGGTGGTGCATGTCACCGTACAACGGGCGGGGACTGGAGGGACTGAGCGTGTCGCATCCCCCGGAGCCAGGGCCCTCACTGGAGGAGAAGACCCCTCTCAGAGTCATTGTGAGAATTAGAACAACCATCTCCATACAAGTGCCCACACCAAGGAGGCCCGCAGTAAATGGTAACTGCATTTAAACAATTCTATTTAAGTACACATGCGAGCACCACATTTACAGTCATTACTCAGCGCGGCCTGCACCTCTCCAATCTGGGACCCCTCGGGGGATGTCCGACTTGCAATCCGGGACCACTGGCTCCTAATCGCTCGCCCGCCTGATCGCCCCTAACTGCCTCTGCTTGCCGGCCTGGCCACCCCCTAATCGCCCCCCCTGCCGGCCTGACCACACCCTAACTGCCCCCCGCCAGTCTGGCTGCCCCCTAACTGCCCTTCTACTGGCCTGGTCACCCCCTAACTGCCCCCCTGCCAGCCTGGTCACCCCTAACTGCCCCCCTGCCGACCTGGTCACCCCTAACCGCCTCTGCCTCAGCCCCCGCCGCCGTGGCTTTGTCCAAAAGGAAGTCGGACGTCCAGAAGATGTCTGGACGACCCGGTCTAATCAGCACATTACCCTTTTGTTACACACGTAAAACATGCAACTCCCAACTGAAGAACACTCGTACACCACCACCATCACCCAACCGGCAGGAAGGGCGAGGCCCGCGGTTTTTAAATCTGACCCTGCGACCCTGCGACCCATGCTCCAGTTCAGACGCAGCAGCTCTGTGGACCTGACCCCTCTGCTTGTCCGGAGGCCCCCACGCACCCCAACCTCGCACTGCACCCGCCTGCTACTGCACGTGCCTCCGGCTGCCCAAGTGTCTGGAAACCAATGGGGGAGGAGGTGCCGAAGAAATAAGAAAAGTTTACGGGACCAACGTCTGAGCTGGGAATAATAATGCAATAAACGTCTTTCAATGCAGAAAGAGGCAGGAAACCGCCTGCTCCACTCAGGGCCCGCCTTGGCTGAACCCCCCATTCCCAGATTTCATGGAAGCGAGTCAGCAACACCACGGTGGAGCCCGCCGGCCCGCGGAGCCTGCTCCCCATTGCCAGCGAGAGGAGCACCCGAGAAACCACAGTCCACCAACACGGTCCTCAAACACACCACGGCTGCATGCCCAAGCCGCCCGCCCTTCTGGAGAAACACCCAGAACCTTGCCTCCGGAAAGGCTCACCAGGAGCCGAGCGCCGACCCTTTGGCCAGCGGCACGTGTGTGGGGCCAGCTCACCTTCGTGTGGCTCGGGTCCCCAGGCTTGCTGCCCTCCGGCGGGTTCGCGGCCTTGCTCTCCACGCGCGGCCTCACGACTTGGCGGAAGGGGCTGCCCAGGGGGAAGCCGCTCACACTGATCCCATCTGAAAGGTGAGGGCAGAGTGAAGTGAGAGGGCAGCTGGATGGAGGGAGGAGCTCTCGCTCAGAAATGAACAGCGGGAGGGGTAAGCCAGCCTCTGCCAGCCCAGCCTGCGCTCCCTGCACTCCAGTGAGCAAGGGGGAAGAACCAGCCTCTGCCAGCCCAGCCTGCGCTCCCTGCATCCGGTGATGCCCCGGGAACGAGCACCCACACTGCAGCTGGAAAAGCTGCGTGGAGACACACAGCCCAGCACCAAGTTCCCCAGAGGGGCCTGCAGGTTCCAGAAGAGACCTGGACCAGAGGGTGTGAGCAGGGCCTCTGACGTAGTCGCAGGGCCAGGTGGGGAAAACCCTGGCGTTGCGTGTCCCCCAAAGAGGCAGGACACTGACGCTGAGTCCCGGAAATCTTTGGGTGGGACCCCAAAGGATGACACACTGAGGGAAGGGCAGACTGGAAACAGAGCAGCCTCACAGGGACCACAGCCGGCTCTGAATCCTATCAGTCCTGCTCCTGGATCCAGGCACTTCCGCCAAAACTCTTCCCTCTGGCCCCCTCCGCCCGGTGTCTCTGTCTCTGGTCACAGGCATCCTCTTCCGTAATGCTCCCTGCAACGTGTGACCCCGGGACCCGCTCCCTGCCTGCAGTCCAGACCCAGGAGCACAAGCTGCTACCGGGGACATGGGCACAGATCAGACCCTGGAGGCCTGGCGCACAGCCGCTCCACCATCCGAGTGAATGGCCTCGGCAGAGTCCTCTTGGAGCCTGAAGCCTCATCCCTGGAGTGGGAGCAGCGGTAACACACGGACCGTGGGCTGTGTGGAAGCATGAATGAGTCATGCATATACAGTACGTATCTCAGTGCCCGGCACCGGCAAGCATCCCACAAACACCGCTACAATTACTCCAGCGATGTGTGTGTGTCTCCACCTCCTTACGGACTACAAACTCCATGAAGGCAGAGTCCTCGTCACTCCCACTCCTGGATCCCCCACAGCGGCTGGCCCAGGCTCACGCAGATCATGAGCCCTCAGTAAGTAGTAAGAAAATGAATTAATAAGACAAAACCCATAACTAACCTAGTCTCTCAAATTCGACTTGACCGCATCACTTCCTAGCATGCAGGGAAGGCTGGGAGAGGCTGGCTGGGAGACCAAGTTCAGTTCCAGAGAGCGAGAGAGACATCTAGCCTCTGAAGGGAAAACCCACTTCCCTACCGAGGGTCAGGCCCCTGTACCTGCTGCTCTGAGGCTAAATGGGGTCCTGAGTGGGTCCTAAGCCCACGAGGCTGGTGCCCTTACAACAGACACCAGAGTGCTCTCTCCACCACGTGAGGGCATGGGGGGGTCAGGCAGGCATCTGCAGGCCAGAAGGCCCCTCACCAGATCCCAGCCATGCCAGCCCCTGCTCCCAGACACCCAGCCTCCAGAGCCGTGAGGAATAAGTTTCTGTTGTATGGCCACGCCGTCTGTGGTCCTTTGTTATGACAGAGCTAACTAATATACCCACAATGCTACCACATGAATGTCGGAATGCACGCTTCATAATGTGACATAATTAATCCGTGGGATCTCAGCCGTAATCAGATATTCCCAAATATCAAGTCCCATGTTCTCTAGACTCCCAGGCCTCATAGAAGTCACCAGACTCTGAGGGAGAGCTTCATCATCCCCGCTAATTAGATCACAGCAGGTGAACTTGAAAAATGCAGTTCCCTCACTCCACCAACTCCGGATGCCCGCCTGGCCCATGAGCAGAGCGCAGTGACGGGTGTGAGCGAAGAGCTCTAACTGAGAAGCCCCGTGCTGCTCTCAGACGAACGGAAGCTCGCCGGGGAAGGAGGCGCCCAGGAGCCTCAAGCAGCCTGAGTTAGTGAGTGACAAGCAAGGGCGGCAGCGCGGTGCTGCCGGGACCCGGGGTGCCGATGGCATCGGGAAGCGCTCACCGTCGCTGAGGTCTTGGAGGAGGTTCTCCTGGCACGAGAAGTCCAGCTTCACCTGGATGCTGACGGTGAGCGCGGCCACCTGGCCGGGCTGCAGGGGAAACTGGGCCAGGGCTTCCTCCAGCTTCCAGCTCAGGAAGTCGCCGTACAGCTTTTCTGCAATGACGACAACAGCGCCACAGCGATAACACGGCTGAGGCAACGGGAGGCTCGCTAGCCCCCCAGGGAAGTTCCGATGCATTCTCAGAAAGCCAAGAAAAACGCAACCTTTCAAATGTGACAGATCCGGGTACCAAGAAAGTGCCAGCGTCCCAGGTGCTGGGAGGCCATCACCCGGGTGTGTGAGTGAGGAGCAAGGAGGCGCCAGGCTTAAAGCCCAGTCACTTTTCAACCACTGAGCAGCTCCCTGTGATTTGCTACAAGGAGTGTGCCTGGCACACGCTCATAAACGCGCAGGCGTGCTAATGCTCACGCTGCCGGAGTCCACCCCTCCAGAGCACTCATGGACATGCCCTGTGCCTCGGGCCTGCTGAGTTCAGTGGCCCACAGACAGCCCGTCAGAGGGGTGCATGGGCTCCAGGCGCTAGACCCACCCAGGAAACCCTGGCTACAGGTGACAGGTGGGTCCCAGGTGGACACTTCTGAGCCTGCGAACGCCCCCTGCATTCATTCGCTCAAGAATGCTTCCTGAGAGTCGACGACAGAAAGGCCGGGTCAGGGCGCATCCTCGGCTCCATTAGCCTCCTGCGTGCGCTCCTCACACATGACTAGAACACCACATCCCCGAGGGCACCAGATAGAGGGAGAAGCTTTCAGATGCTCTGAACACGGCACAGAAACGCGTGTCTCTGCGAACAGAGACGATAACAGTGCTGAGGGCAAACCTGCCGGGAGCACCCACCTTTGGAGGCGAGGACTCTGGAGGTGACTTCCAGCTTCTCCAAGGGCTCCACGCCGATGTTCTCCAACTTGATGACAAGCTGCTGGGTCTCTCCGTTGTAAAGCTGGACAGACACATGCGTGGATATTTCGTCACCTGAGGCAGGTTGCAAGGAGTGTGCAGACCTAAGATAATGGTAATAACAATAATACATCATAAAAAGGAAGAAGAAAACCAATGCATTTTAGAAGTATTCTTGTCACCGCACTTAGAATTTCAGAACTGGGGACAGGAAATCGGGCTTTAAACAGGGAACTCCGCCCCACCACCAGGAACAGGAGGGTGAATTGGCCACAGAGGAGCGGCAGACCCGAGTGCGGTTTATACGCACCACAGGGAGCTCAATCCCCACTGTCTGGCCCAAAGCACAGAAGAGGGCTTCAGCCAGTGCCCGTCTCACAGCTGCGCTGTGCAGGGAGAAGCCGACGCTTACACGAGTTGGACTCACAGACCCGTCATGCCCGGCCCAGGGCCTCTGGTTCCAGCCCGCATAGAGAATTTGCTTTGGATGCCAATAGCAGAACTCTTTGCCTAACCCAAGCTCACGAAAACTTTCTTCTAGACGTTTTACACCTTTAGCCCTTACAATCAGTTCCAGGATCCCTTCTGAGTTCACTCACGCGATGCTCCTCCCGCCTCTGGTCTCTCAGGCTGCTCCCTTAGGGAGAAAACCCTCCTGTCCGCAATCATCTGCTAACTCCTCCTCCCGCGCCTCGCCCATGGCAGGCATGCATGCCACCTCCTGGAAGGACTCCCGCAGCCCCTGTGCCCCAGCCCTGTCCGCGTCCTGAGCACAGCGCCCTGGGACTGCTGCTCCCTGTCCATCTCCCCGTGGCTGGAACTGCCTGGACAAGGACAGGGCTGGTGTGTCGGGCCTGCGCCCAGCATCCAGCACAGTGACCAAGACCTGTGTGAGGGAGCTTTTCAGACATTTCATAAAATACCAAGACACATCTTACAAAAACAGCCAAAAGGGTCAGCATTTTCCCTAAGAGCAAAAATGGAGATAGCCCCAAGTTCCAAGAGCAAGGACATGAATAGTGACGGTATTCTGAGGTACTTTGTATGATGTGCCTTCTGACGTCACTGAAGTAAACGTGTTTAGCTTACGTTATATGCTTATGCAAAAAGTAATCTATCCCGCTACCTATAATGTAATTAATATGACAGGGTTGGCAAAAGTGGGTTTGCAGTTGTGAGTACACAAAATGCCAAGTTTATTCTTATATTACTATTAATTACTGTATTGTTTATTTGAGAGAAACACATCGATTGGTTGTCTCCTGCACATGCCCCAACCAGGACCAAGAAGGAGCCTGCAGCCGAGGTCCGTGCCCTTGACCCGAACTGAACCCGGGAGCCTTTGGTCCGCAGGCTGACGCCCTCTCCACTGAACCACACTGGCTAGGGCTTATGAGCGTTATTATTGTTGTTACCTTGCATCCTTATTTATGAGCTTATCTTCTAGGTGATGGCGCTGCTAGTTTAACCTACTTGTGCCCACCCCTCGCGCCATTTCACAAGCACTGTGACTGCAGAGGCTAACTGCACACTGTGTGCTCTGGGGAAGGAGCACTTCCGCTTCTCCGTTCGCTGTCACAGAGCCATCGCTCCCTGCCGTCCTGACAGCCATTGCCCACACTCTAGTCGCAAAGTCGGAGCCTGACTCAGGATCCTGGTGCCCAAGAGGTGCACACTGAGCGACGCTCACTGAGCCATCTGCCTTAGGGCCACGTGCTGTCTGGAGGCCGGCGCCTGCTCTGCGGCGGCTACCTGGGCAGAGACGTGCTGATCTGCAGTCTGGGCAGCGCAGGAATGACTTCGACTGTGGAGCCATTGGTCTTTATTCCCGGGAGGTTGTCCAGCAAACAGTCGCTGAAGACGCCAAAGACGGTGGTGTGGTAACCTGGGAGACAAGAGGAGGGGCTTCCAGTCTCAGGCCTGAGGGCAGCCCCGTAGTGAGAACAGTGCAAACCGAGCTGAGGTTCAGGCCCGTCACCCGCCAGTCCCACCCCCGGGCCTCGCGGCTCCCCCCTGGAGGCGGAGCTAATTGCAGCACCCGCGTGCCCACCTTACCAGGCTGCCCACGCCCCAGTGAACATGTGCATGTGAGGTCTCTGTACACTGGGGTCTCTGCACAATTTAATATCTTGTCCCTTTCCTGGTGTGCTTTTCAAATGTATTTGTCTGTGAAGTGAGAGTGAGCGCCAGCATTCCTGTCCAGGACATAACGTGACTTCAGTATTTGAAAAAGGATTCCAAGTCTAAGCGCCAGAGCCGATTACTGTCTCATCACCACCACACGAGGTGGCCGCCTGCTGCTTGTGGACAGGAATGACAACCTAAGAGCAGCACAACTTCCACGACAAAAAAAACTCCCTCGGTTACATAAGCACTTGGAATTGTTCAAGCTTTAAAACGGCTTTTCACGCCCTGGCCGGTGCGGCTCAGTGGATAGAGCGTAGTCCTGGGGACTGAAGGGTCCCAGGTTCGATTCCAGTCAAGGGCACAGGCCCAGGTTGTGGGCCCGATACCCAGTAGGAGGCGTGCAGGAGGCAGCCGATCAATGATTCTCTCTCATCACTGATGTTTCTCTCTCTCCCTCTCCCTTCCTCTCTGAAATCAATAAAAATGTATTTAAAATAAATAAATAAATAAAATGGCTTTTGAGCCCAGCCAGCGTGGCTCAGTGGTTGAGCGTCGACCTATGAACCAGGAGGTCATGGTTCAATTCCTGGTCAGGGCACATGTCTGGGTTGTGGGCATGATCCCCAGTAGGGGGCGTGCAGGAGGCAGCCAATCGATGATTCTCTCTCCTCATTTATGCCTCTCTCCCCCACTCTGAAATCAATAAAAACGTATTTAAAAACAAAATAAATAGAACGGCTTCTGAGGTTTTGAGGTAGTAGTATAAACAAGGTTCCCTATGTAAAGAAATGACGCAATGCCTGGTGGTTGCGACTAGGATGCTGCTGACCGGTGACAGGCCTCCGGGAGGCAGGGCAGCAGAGCGGCCGGCTGTCCTACCTGACCGGAATCGGAGAGAAATTCCCCTTACCATTCACGGAAATCGTCCCCGTCGTCTGGGGGACCCCGACGAGCGTCACTGGGTAAAGACCAGACTCGGCCGGGAGGGAAAGTGCCGCAGGAAGAGACTCGAACTCCACTCCACTCGTGAGGAGCCCCTGGAACAAGGGCGGGCGACATGAATAACGCAGCTCAGACCCATGACCCGCTCAGCTCCAGAGCAGCCGGGGTGCGGCCACGGACGGGCCGGCCCAGGGCTGCTGAGGGAAAGGCTCTCACAGAACTCAGAGGCCGTGGCGACGGTGAAAGTGCGTTCAGCCGGGATGGAAGCAGCATGCGCGCCGGAACAAAGCCCCCTTGGGATTAGCCCCGGTGGCTATTTTTCTACCCGTACTTGGTTTTGCTGGTTTGCCAAATGGGAATGTAAACACAAGAGAAAAAACACAAAGCGTGGAAATACATCATCCAGGACCTGTGAATCATCAGCTCGTTTCCGTAAGTACCAGGCACACGCTTGACAGTGAACGAGACCGAGTCCCTGGCCTTCAGGGACTGGAAACCATGCAGGATGTCAGCTCTGGACTGCCCAACATTGTAACAGACATGCCCAGCGCAATAAGGCAAGAAAAGGAAATAAAGGCACATAGACAGTTATGCGCGCACACACACACACACACACACACACACCTGTGGCCACAGAAAACCCTACGGAATCCAAGTGAAAAAAACTGGTAAGTGCATTTAGCAAAGTGGCCAAGTCGTCATTTTCAAAAAGGAAAGGTATTTCTGTGATAGCCTAGAAGAACGTGATGATGTGAGCCGCGTCCTCACGCTGGAAGAAGGGGCACAGGTATGGAATGGAGGAAGGCAAGAGAGGACGTATGGAGACGGATTAGCGCTGGAGGTACCACTGTGAAGTGGGGATTTATGAAATGTGTGTTTGTGCTGTGCGTTGGGGCATGAGTCTATGTACACGTATGCAGGGGCATGCATGTAGGCACATATGGACATACATACAGGTAGATACATGTAGATATTCATGTCTGTGTGTGCATGCATATAGGCACAGATGGGCATACATGGCTGTGTGTACACACATATAGATGTGTGTCTGTGTGTACACGTGTGTCAATACATGTGTATGTCTATGTGCACATAGGTACATATGGACGTTCGTGTCAATTGTACATGCATGCACAATTGTCCTGCCTCTGTGCACAGAAAGCACCAGGAGACACGGCAGTGGCAGTGAGCACGCCTGCGCCAGGTTTGGAGCAGCAGTGTGACCTGACCCAGCCGTGTACAGAACAGATGCCATGGGCAGGAGCGGAACGGAAACCAATTAGACAGCTATGGCCTCTAGGTGAGATATGGCAGCATTTTGTTTCTTTTTAAAATAGCTAACGCAAACATGGCCAGCTGTTGACATTTTCTGTATGTGGATGGTGGATATGTGAATGTTTATTATTCCCTGTAACGTGTCCTTCGTTTTAGATATTTCATGACTTAATTTTTTAGGACCTGCCCATGACTGGGGGGCTACCTCCTAGTGTCTTTTTTTTTTTTTTTTTTTTTTTGAGAGAGAATAGAATGGAGGGAGACAGAGACAGAGAGAAACGCGGATGGGAGAAAGACACATTGACTGGTTACCTCCCGCACACGCCCTGACCTGGGCTGGGACTGAACCTGCGACCCAGCTACGTGCCCTTGACAGGGAGAACCCGAGACCCTGTGGTGCGCCAGCCGACACTCTAACTGCTGAGCCACACCAGCCAAGGCTCCTAGTGGTAATTTTTGTTTTCGTCTTTGTTCTTCCCAATATTTTATTAAAAGCTAGTTTTTTCAGATAAAACCTGTAGAAGAAAAAGCAGGAGGCAGATGATACTTTGATCACTTTGGGGAGGATTCTCTAAACAACTGTCATTCCCTGTTTGGCCAAGAGACAGGCAGTCCCTGGAGAGGCCTGGTCACAAGCCAAGCAGTAGGCCAGCCCGTTCCTGTACCCGGGGGGTGGCACCCTCGAAGGCCCGCCTCTAACAGCCTCAGCACTGTCAGCTCAACATGCAGCGGACGCTCTAAGAACTCACAGATTTTAGAAAACTATGCCGTGTGCTGGAGGCCTAAGCGTCACTATAAATAACGCCCGCCCGCCTGGGAACTCTGACTCACCTGTGCTCTCAGCCGAGCCGTCGTCATCCCTCCCTGACTGCACAGGGGTCCTGTGGCCCCTCGTGCACCCCCACACCACAGCACTGACCACTTGACCGCAGGGATCGGGTCCCGGTGCCCCGCCCGAGGCCTGGCCATGGCATGGGCACTCAGCCAGACACCTGCACGAAGCACCTGCCCTGGTCCCCAAACGTGAGTCAGAAAACTCCAAGTGCCTCAGCCCTCCTTCGCAGGTGCTGGGAGGCACACCCAGGCGTCTCTGAGAATGCGCACACAGGGGACTTGCGCAGTGGGCTCTGCCCTGGGGTCGCTGGGATTGGCCTGGACAGCCAGGACAAAGCCCCTCCCACAATGGAGTCAGGTGAGCACTTCCGACAGACACCGTTCCCTGGTGAGCTTGAGCGCCCTGCACACAGGACCAGCACCCGGGTCTCAGGCTGAGAGAAGGCCCAGGAGAATGAGGAGAACGTCACCCTCTCCCTCAGCCTTGGTCACCTCTGGTCACCTCATCACCACGCAGCAGCAGCGTGACCTGTGGTGGTTGCACGCAAACCTCAAGGAGACGATTCAAATCTGATTTCCAAGCAACTAGATGCGAGGTGTGTCCAAATCAGAGGGGCCTCTGTCCACTGATTCCAACACCGACCGAGTACCAGGCACTAGAGACTCGGGAAAGATAAGGTGTGCTCCCCACTCACAAGAAGCTGACCAGCCCTGACAAAGCAAATACAAAACCTGGCACAGCACAGGGTGCGCCTCAAGTACCAGGTGCACCGGTTACTAACGCGGATTCTGTTCGATAGGTGGAGTTGCACACATCCTGATATAGATGCGATTTGATATGTGTGCTATTTTGTTGTATTGACAGCAAACTTCAATACTTCACATGTCAAATTTGCTCAAGGTGTTAACATCATAGATATTTTTACGCTTAAAAATGTCGAATTTTGTGCCAAAAAGAGAGCATTTGCGGGAAGTTTTAATTCATCATTTTGAAGAAAAAGTGATCGTATACTTTGGGAAGCTTATGGTGAACATGCTCCATCTCAAGATACTTGTGAGCACTGCTTTAAACACTTTAAAAGGGATGATTTCGATGTGAAAGACAAAGAACATCCAGGTCAACCGAAAAAGTTTGAAGACCAACAATTACAAGCATGACTGGATGAAGATTCATGTCAAACTCAAAAACAACTTGCAGAAAGATGAAACGTTGCTCAGCAACAATTTCCCATCGTTTACAAGCAACGGGAAGGGTTTTAAAGGAAGGAAAGTGGGGGCCACATCAACTGAACGAAAGACAAATGGAAAACCAAAAGTCATCAGTAAAATGTTGCTTCAACGGCACGAAAGAAAGTCTTTTTTGCATCGAATTGTGGCTGGCGATGAAAAGTGGATTTATTTGAGAATTCCAAATGCACAAAATCATGGATTGATCCAGGTCAACAATCAACATTGACTGCAAGGCCAAATCGCTTTGGAAAGAAGACCATGCTCTGCGTTCGGTGGAATCAGGAAGGTGTGGTGTATCATGACCTTCTCAAACCAGGTGAAACCGTTAATACTGATCGCTACTGACAATAAATAATCAATGTGAACCACGCTTTGATCTTAACACCACCAGAATGTGCCAGAAGACACGGCAAAGAAATTTTGCTTCATGATGATGCACCATCACACTTCAAAACCAGTTAAAGACATGATAAAAGATCTTGCCTGGGAAGTATTAATCCACCCACCATATTCACCAGCCCTTGCTCCTTCAGATGACCACTTGTTCCGATCAATGGCACACGCACTGTCTGAGCAGCACTTCAAAACATGTGAAGAAGTGGAAAACTGGGTCTCTGAATGGTTTGCCTCAAAACAAGAAAAGTTCTATTGGGACGGTACCCACCAATTCCCTGAAAGATGGAGGAAATGTGCAGCTAGCGATGGGCATTCCTTTGAATAAAGCACTGATGATGTTTCTCTTGAAAATTATTGTGTTTTCTTTGATTACAAAATCCGCGTTATTAACCGGTACACCTAGCATTAGGGAAAAACACATCTTCACAGTAAGTTGGTAGTCAGCCCCAAAGGGACGAATGATTGGTGATACATACCATGTTCTCCACCCGGAGTTCAAAGGGCATGGGGTTGTAAACCATCAGCTGGACTTCACACACATCTCCCTGCACCCACTGGAAGTCTAGAAACACACACGGGGGGGCCATGTGTTAGCTGGCACTCTGTGTATTTAACGTGGTTTCCTCTGGAAAGTCCTTTCGCCAGTGAAGCAGCGGGCATAAAGATCGTCATGAGGTAACCAACCAAAGCTGGCTTCCCCACGGGCTTTCTCGGAACCAGAGCAGGTCCTGCCGCCACATGGGTGCCACATGACAGGTATTTCTTGCCGTTGGCAGAGGCTGGTTCTGGCCATCAAGCCAAATGCAGCCTCACGAAACCAGTCCCAACAGCACCAGGCTGGGCACAGAGCCGCCAGCCACAGCGCTTCCTGGGCCAGAGGCCAGTTAAGTGACATACAGCTTGCTCCCCTCTCTCCCCTCCGTAACACAGCGGCTTTTCCTCCCTGACCACTCCCAGGGCAGCTGCAGGGCACCACCTGTGGGAGGCAGAGTTCTGAGATGACGCCCAGCCTGGGCAGGTGCCCTGGGAGAGCCTCTCCCCTGAGTGCGAATATGAGGATGAGGTTCTGCTCTGTGACAAAGATAAAGGGATTCTGCAGACTAAGATCTCCCATCGGTCGACTTCGGGTCCATCAAAAGGGAGAGTATCCTGGGTGGGCCTGGTCTAATCAGGTGAGCCCTGTAAAAGAGACCATACCAAACCCTTCCTGAAAGAAGAGCGTCAAAGCCGGAGAGGGCCTCTGGAGGCCACGTGGCAAAGCCCCAAGAGCGGCCTGGAGGTGCTGAGAGCGGTCCTGGCCGACAGCTAGCAAGAGAAGAGGGGTGCCAATTATGCAACTCGCCCATCATACAAGAAGACTCGTTCATGGGGCCTGGAATGGTGGCACACAGATACGTGATTCTTCAAGCCTCTAGGCAGGTCCTAGCTGATGAGCATATTACCAAAGAGACAGAAGCCACAGAATGTACACTACATTTCCTGCCCATGGGTAGTCAACCAAAACATGTATTCTGGCTGCAGCTTCTGTTGCATCTCAGAAAAAATCTTGCCCCGCCCACTGAATGCATCCTCAGCCCAGGTGAGCAGGTGCTTCTCACTGTGATGGGGAGCCAGGTGATAAAGGAGATGCCCTGGCTGTCACCGCCGACCTGGCTGGGGCCTGAGCTCGGCCGCGTCCTAGCTCCACCCAGGCAGGTGACTTAGACTCGCCATCTTACTTGCTGTCTGCAAACTGGGACTAGGACGGCGGCAGCGCCATGCAGTGATGAGGATCACGGCAGCACAGAGGAGTATTCTCATAAAATGAAGCCTCAGCGATTTCTTAAGACGGGAGAGGAAAAAACAGAGGCAGGGCCAGCCCCGGGGCTGACCCCGCAGCCGCACAGCCCCAGGCGCCAAGGGCCAGCACCTCACCGTGAATGGAAGTCAGCCTTTCATCCCCGCGGCTCACAAGCCACGCCAGGCCTTGGACATCACTCTGCTCGTCACCCTGCTGCAGGCTGCATGCGTCTCCGCTAACAGAGGCCTCTGGCTTCTACAACTCCCACAACATCCCCTTCCGTGACACAGATTTTTAAAAACAGATCTATGGCAACTGCCCGACGGAGGCAGCGACCTGATAAGCCAAGAGGGGAGACTGCTCTGTGCAGATGCCTGCACACGCGTGAAGGCTTGGCTACGCACGACACATTGCGTGTGGGCAGGCGCGGCGAAGCTCGAAAGCCAGGGCGGTCCTACCGATCTTCTTGCTCCGCTCCTCCCCACGGCTGTGGGCAATGATGGGCGAGTAGATGAAGGGGCTCTTGGCGGACACGTTCTGACCCAGCAAGCTCTTCATTTTCTGCGGCCGGAGGCTGGCAGGGAGGTTCAGCAGCTTCACATGCCTGCAGTTTCAAAGGGAACAGAAACACGTCACCGGCCTTGTTAGCTGGGTTTCGGCGGAAATACCACGCAGCGTCTGCGTCAGGAGAACAGTGCATCCCGCAGCAAACAAACTAAGGGAAAGAAACTGCTCCGATTCGGCAGCGCAGCGCGAATGCTGCACGCGGTGGCCGGACCCGCCCAGGACGGGCGGTGACCCTGCAGTCGGAGGGCCCAGTCGGAGCCCCCAGGTCGGCGGGCCGGTTGAAACCTGAACTGCACTGCGCAGCTCTGTGTGCCTTGGGCCAGGGCCAGGCCGGCCCCAGACTCGGGCCCCGTGTCTATGAAGTGCAGTGAGCCCCCAGACTGCTGGGAGGACTCGAGCTGCCCCACGCAGGTTCCCTCTTCTCCCTGCCTCTCTCCTTCCTGCCGAGCACCCACACAGCAAACAGAAGGCAGCCCCGATCGCTCGCCCCCGGCCCCACATGCGAAGGTCAACAGCACCGTTGCTTTATCGAAAGGAATGACTGGGTCTCCGTCGGCCTGGCTATACCTCTGCTGCTTCCCCCACTGGGACGGGCGCTCAGCGATGCTCACGCTCCCATCACGCCTGCGTGAACCGCAGATTCACTAACCCGTGGAGCCTGCGCACATCCAGGCCCTGCAACCACTTCCATGTACTCCCTCGTTGCACACCACACCTGCCCCGTCGGTTCCGGCCAAGGCTAGACCCCCAGCCCTGGTCAGGGTGCTTGTGGGAGGCAACCAGTCCACCTGTCTCTCTCACATGGCTCTCTCTCTCTCTCTCTCTCCCCCCCCCCACCTCCCTCCCTTTCACTCCCTGTGGGGAAAAAAAAAAAAAATCAATGAAAAAAATATCCTCTGGTGAGGATGAGAAAAACTAGTAATAAAATAGGCAAAGGAATTCGGAGGGCGTGGTCAGCCAGACAAGTAAAGCAGGGGCAGCATGGCATTCACTCATAACCAGAACTGAGCAGCCACGTCTTCTCAGGAACCGTGCCCTCGGGAAAACCAGTCGCGAGGCACTGGCTCTTCGTGCAGCAAGAGGCGCTGCAGAACCAACACAGTGTTTGTTCTTCGAAGCTGCCACCAACCGGGAAAGCAGAATCCCAGGGACAAGGCGTCCAAGACAGGGAGTATTTTTAGAGACTGTTGACATTTTAAAACCTGACGCCTCAGCATGCTGTTGCTAATTGGGGCCGTGAAAGCAATAGCGGCACCAACCAGGAAAGTGACACAAGCGGACAGAGAGGGGTGACCAGGAAAGAACTCCCCTCGCTCCCTTGCTTTTCACTCCGTCGACCTAACTCCAGCAGACACACACCTGAGACCCGGGGAGAGCTCTGCAGACGGGCATGACGAGAACTGGCCACCTCTGCCCACATCGGGACAGCATGGAGGTCGCCCACCCCTCCAAGCCCGCGGCGCACGGCTGAGACGGCCGGAGAGGGCACGAACCCAGCCAGGCTAGTGATGGGACCACCCCCTCGGACTCCTGAATGCTGCTGCGCACGTCTCACTGTCTTCAAACACCCCGAGGGAGGTGATGGGCTGGGCCACGGAGGACCCGGGTGGGGCCGTGGGAGCCGCCTCCTGGCAGTGTCTGGGAGGCTGGCTTTGCCCCCTTTCAGATGACCAGGAAACCCGCCCTGACTAGCGTGGCCTCCGGGCCCCCTTTTCAATAGATGCCTGTAATCCTTCCTCAAACAGAATAATTAACTTAAGAGTTTACGTTTTAAAAGCACCAAAGCCACTCAAAGCAACTCGAAGCTTGTTCTGACTGGAGGGTTTTGCTCCTCGTCAATAAAAACGGCCTCATTAACTGCAGAGCTCTCACCGGGTTGAAGGAGTTCAATGTCGGTGCACAAAAAACACCCACCACCAGCCATCCCTCCCCCGACCCCGGGCCAAGGGCAGGCCCACTGGCTTTCTGTCAATGGCACTCCGCTCTGCTCATAGCTCCTTCAGGAATTCGTGACCGCCGTGTGCACACAACCCACATGACTGTCTGGGCAGTAACAGTCGGGGCTGGCTTGATGCGCATGCTCATGTGGGAGGTCCTGCCCGGATAAAACCAGGTGCTTACACTTCAGTGGGGCCATCTTGGCTTGAACCCGGGGAGGAATACCTGGTCTGGGTGTGGCAGCCCCTGGCAGAGGCCCCTGGGCAGCCCAGAACCCCGGGCTCCGTGACATGCTGGCCGTCCTCGCATCCCCGGGACACCCCTTACACTTGCCAGGAGTGCTGATGAGGTCCGATGAGACAAGAGAAGGCCAGCGACAAATAGAGACTGGTCCCAAGGTCTGTGTTCATGACCAGGGCCACGGCTGGGGCCCCGGCGTGACGCGCCCCTCCCCACACTCGTGCGCCGTCCTACCTGACAATGGGCAGCTTGGCGAGGGGCACGGGCGGCAGGCTGAGGCCATCGGGGAGGGCGATGAGCTCCATCGTGCCAGGGCACTTGGACGTGTGGCTCTCCAGGCTCTGCGTCACGTCTTTCTTTTCTGAAGAGAAAACAGAAATAAAGCAAAGGTGAGGCCAAAGTCCAAGAGGGAAGCTTTTATTTTACTTAAGCAAAAGTAAACATTTCAACCCGAACCCTGACAGTTCAATGAGCCCCATCTTCTGACAGCGATAACGGGGCAGCGACCACAGGACACAAAAGGAAGCGGAAGCTGTGTTGGATGCGTTTAGCCGGCCACGGGCAGCTGCTCCGATCCGGGCCCGTGGGTGAAGGGAAACTACGTTACTGTCC
The DNA here is from genome assembly GCA_026230045.1 of Corynorhinus townsendii. Classification (NCBI taxonomy): domain Eukaryota; kingdom Metazoa; phylum Chordata; class Mammalia; order Chiroptera; family Vespertilionidae; genus Corynorhinus; species Corynorhinus townsendii. The sequence continues at coordinate 55,319,370 of JAPDVU010000010.1, forward strand.
TCTACACTGCGTTTCCCAAGCAAGCCAGCGGGCGGGCCGCCTGCTGAACCGGCATCCTTACTCCCGAACCAGGACTCGTCCAGCAGTCACCAGTCCAAGCAAAGGCCAGGCCCGGCCCAGGAGTCTGCATCCGTCTGCACAACGATATTCAAGAGAAGAAGTTCAGGTCTATGTTTCTGATGCCGGAAGGGAGCCTGGTGGACGACCATTTTCCCCACCCGCCCACCCGTGCCCAGGAGGACGGCAGAGGGCACAGGGTTGGCTGTGTCTGTGCTGTGGCCACCACCCGCTCGCAGACGGCAGCTGCGGCCCACGAGCGCACCTTCCAGCTCTAAAATGCATGTCACAGAGGAAAAGGCAGCGACCACGTGACGGCGGAGGGCTTGTCGAAGATCACGTGTCTGGTCTTATCACTATACTGTTACAAGAATCAAGAAATTGGGGGGGGAGGGGGAGTCAGGGGTTCACTGTTTCCCCTGTCACTGCAGACAGACCTGGAGAGAAGAGTAGCAGGGCCCCCGGGGGGAGGCCCCCGGCAAGGCAGTCAGACCTGGTCCGCTAAAGGCTTGCCCTCCCTGGCTGCCGTGTGCGCCGTGGGGAGGCACCCCACCTTCGGAGCCTGTTTCCCATGTCAGGAATGACCAAGGACGAGTGGGATGAGGTATCAGAAACTGGCTGGTAGACGTGAGCACGGAGCCCCGGGAAATGAGGGTGGCTTCCTCCTGCCTCTTCTGTGCTGCCGCACGGCCCGCCCAGGCTGCCCCAGTAAGAGAAAACGCAGGAGACACACAGATCGCTGGCAACATGACACTCAGCCAGTTAAACATCTTACGTAGCAAGAAAAACCGACTCAGCTTTTCTTCCCTCTGCACTCACACCCAGGCAGCTCCTCGGTCCAGCTACGAGGCTCGGGACAGTCACGTGCCACCGCTACACTGAGGAGCGACCTGCCAGGCCAGCAGGTGGACACGCCCTCCCCGGACCAGAACCAGAGCCTCTCTGTCCTCAGCAGAAGGCGGACGGGCTGCAGCACAGCGAGCCACACTGGCGCCTCCGTGGCACTGCCTGCACCTGTGACTCACTTGGTTTACACAGCGACACCTCAGGGGCCCTGATCAGCAGCCATTCAAGTACAGCAGGAGATTAAGTGTTTCCCTCGTTCTCCTCAAGCACATAAACATGATTTCCCACAATGAACGGCAATTCTGTCAGGCCACGGGCTGCCTGTCTCATCACCCAGGTAAAGCACCACCTAGAACGAGTTAAGGATCTCCAGAGGTCCCAGGATGGCACCCCCTGGGGGAGCCGCCCGCAGGAGGAAGACTTGCTGCACAGTGAGAAGGAATCTGCGCGCCCGATTGGGAAGGCATGGCGAGGGAAGATGAGGCACAGGGACAGGATGAGGCACATTCAGGCACCCGCTGAAATGACCTTTACCAAGCTCTGCCATCAGACGGGAAAGGTCTGTTAGGTTCTGTGGAAAACCAGGATGCAAAATTATATTTATGAATAAATTCAATTTTAAAATAATCCCATGTTCTAAAGAATAGCAAACAATACTCAGAAATACACGGCAATGCCACGGGGTCTGCCTCTGCCGGCCGTGCATGACTTTCTCCTCTCCGTTAACGTTTTCCGAGATTTCTAAGGGAAGCATAAATTATTTACATAGTAAAATAAAGTAACGTAAACACTTATAATCGGGTTTCCACAGCAGCCCGGGAAGGAAAAGCAGCGGTCCTAAATGTTCCACGTGAGTAAAGGCCATGGCGCAGGAGGCACTCCGAGGGCCTGCGCTGCGGCCGAGGGCGGTCCCCACAGCTGGCCTGGGCTGGGCTGAGGCGCGGCCGCGACTGGCATTTAAGAGGACTCGCTACATGCTGGCCCTGGGCAGGCCCTTTGCATGCGTCATCTCCATAACTAGTCCCCGAAACCTCGTGGGTGTCCCCACTTCACAGAGCAGCACACTACTTTACAGAAACCTCGTGGGTGTCCCCACTTCACAGAGGAGCACACTGAGGCTGGAAGGACCTAGCCCCCGCTCGGGGCGCCCCTCGCCCCGCTCAGGCGCCTACTTCCCACTCCTCTAGCCTCGAGCACAGCCCCCATCGCTGTGGCCTCCTGCCGGCCACCTGGCACCAGCAAGCTCAGATTCCCCATCGGCCTCGGGCATTTCTTTTCAATAAAAGCACTTCACACACAAAACAGATGACTCCGTCTGAATCCTGAGGCCCAGTCGCCTTGATGCCATTTCCTCCCAGAGCCTCACACAGGGTGGACGTGACAATAAAAGCTTTTACTAAACCTGCACCTAAAGGGGACATGGCTCGCACAATGAGGCATGACGTTCCGTGTGTACAATTTTACAAACCACGAGAAACCTTCTTGGGTGGCGAGTCACAGATCTGATTGGGGAAAAACTGCTCCCCACAGAACAGGGGGTGCTCAGGGACGCCGAGACTCCCGGACGGTGCCAGGTGGTTCTCTGCATTTTCCTTCCTAACCACACGGATAATGAAGGAGGAGGGGAAGGGGGAGGGGAAGGAGTAGAATAGGGGAGGAGGGGAAGAAGGAAGGGAAGAAGGAGGGGAGGAAGGAGAGGAGGGAGGAAGGGTGGAAGGAGGGGAGGGAGGGGAGGGAGGAGGGAAGGAAGGAGGGGAAGAAAGGAGAGAAAAAGAAAGGAGGGAAGGAAAGAGAGGAGGAAGGAGAGAAGGAGGGGAGGAAGGAGGGGAGAAGAAAGGAGGGGAGGAAGGAGGGGAGGGAGGAGGGGAGGGAGGAGGGAAGGAGGGAGGGGAAGAAGGGAGGGAAGGAGGAGGGGGACAAAGAAGGGGAGGAAGGAGGGGCGGGAGGAGGGAGAAAGGAGGGGAAGGAAGAGGGGAGGAAGGAGGTGACTTGACGAGCACCTGACAGACTTCCCTCTCACCCCCACAGGGCGGGTGCGCACCTCAGCACCCAGTGCACCCCTGCCAGCCCAAGCCCGCTGTTCTGCAGGCGGCCCAAGTTCAATGGCACAGTGGTGCCCGATGCACAGGAGCACCCGGCACTCCCTGTGACTCTGACCCTGGCACAGCCCTGCTGGGCACTGTCCCGAGCACCACAGAGCTCAGGTCTAAGGTCACCTCTCACGCTGCTCGCTCCCAGCCAGGATCCACCGCGTGTGAGATGATGGATGGTATCTACAGGAAGGATATGGAGAGTTCTCCTCTGCGAGACTCTTGGCCTCTTCCTGCTCCCTCTTCCCCGTTCAGCGCTCCTAGGACCTTAGGATGCGTCCTTCATGAGCCCGAGGGGCCACTGCACCTGCACTCAGAGCTCAAAAAGCCACCTACCCACGTGTGACCCCAAAGTCTGCAAAGGAATGGGCAGTTCCATCCCTTCATCTAGGCCTGCGGGCCTGGGCGTGCCACAGCAAACACACAAAGTTGCCCCTGGTGTTAAAACCAGAAGTGAAATGTCAAATATGCCAGAGAGAGAAGGAGACACGATGCTGTGCTCAGTGCAGGCTGGGCTCCTGCCTCCTGGAGGGACAGGGCCCAGACCCAAGTCCCGGTCTTCCCCGCTGTGCCCAGCTGGTCTGGCCGAAAGCCACGCCCCTGAGCCCGCTTCCCCGCGCAGCTGAGCTGGTGCTCCAGGGACCCGAGGACACAGGGACGAGCAGCAGGCGCTCAGACCTGCGGGAGGGGCGTCCGGCCTGGCCCCTCCTCTGCTGGGCCAGGCGGGTACAGCAGCCAAGTACCCGCCTCTCCTGCAGGAACCCCATCAGAGCTGGGGGCTAGGGGCTGGGGAGCGGCTGAGAAGCCACATGATCCACTCCAGCCCTGGGGTCCCACTCCACCTGGCGAGCCCCAGCTGGTCCTTGCCGCCTTCACACCCACCATCCCTTCCTGGCTGCCTGCCCAACTGCCTGCCTATGGACCCGGCAGCACACACAGAACGCACAGCCAAACCCCTGTCCTAAGTCATGTGTGTGGGGACACGTGTAAGCACTCAGAGACACCCCTCCTTCACCAACTGCAGACAGCTCCTCAGAGCCTCTTTCTGACAGGGCCCCGGCCGAGCCGTCCTTGGCCTGCCTGGGGCGGCTGTAGCAAGAACAAGCCCCCCACACCCGTGATATCTGATCTCCCGGCACCCGATCCACTTCCTCATCCCGCCTTTGAGGCCCAAGTCCTTGGCCGCCTTCACAAGGACCCGGCCCCAACCCCCTGGCCCCCATGTCTCCGCTCAGGAATTTTCCATCGGCACCTCCCTCCCGCCGCTGCTGGCTCTGCGTCCCCGCTTGTCCTTGCGTTCGGGGCTGAGCTCAGTCTCTCTCCCCTACGGCAGCCGTCCTAACAAAGTCTGCCTCGCCGTGTTAGCAGGTGTGAGCGGATTTCCTCTTTCCCAGGACACGTGCATCATGTGTGCGCGTACGCATTACGCCGGCGTGCACGTGTGCATTGTGCATGCATTCTGTGCACGTGTGCATTCTGAGCCCTGACTGCTGCGGCAGTTTGCACAGCTTGCTGTCGCTGTCGAAGGGGTACTTCTCCCTCTCCCATAAGCAAAGCCCTCTGCGATGGAAGGCTGTTCTGGAACTCTTTCCGAGCTCCATGAGCGGTTTCTTTTTTCCTTCAAAGAAATGAAAAATGCCATCACCCCACCACCAGGGAGCAAGCAAAAACGTGGCATAGTCAAGAAATCGAAGTGGCCGCCGTGGGTCACATGTAGGGAGCCTCACCCGCTGCTAGATTCACGTGATGGCTGAAGCTAATCTCCGTAACACACAGGTGCTGCTGAGGGTTCCAGCAACACTTGCCAGCGCCACGGTAAGCTAAGGGGACCTGTCACAGCTGCTCAAAAGGGGTTCCCGGACACCCTCAGCTTCATTCCAGAAACAAGTGCACCCTTGCGGGAGGCACCCTCACTCTCCCACCTGCGGCCCGCCCCCCAGGTGGTTATGGCACCGCACGCGGTTTCCACTGAGCTGTGTGCGTGTCCCTTGGACCAGAGCTGAAAGCGGGCTCTCGACTCGGCGTTGCCCTGAATGACCAGGGAGACTTCAGGCAAGCCGCTGACTCCGCAGCTCAGAGCATCGCAGACCTCGCCAGCACGGTGGCCCGGACGCGACCTGCCTCCCTAACCCAGACGAACAGGCAGGAGGCAGGAGCACTCAGAAGACTGCGAAGGCGTTTCACACGCAAGAGGTACAATCAGTAAACAAACAGAGGAAACAACCTCCGGCTTGGCATGTTACCCAGAAAACACGAATTGGAACAGAGAGGCGACGCTGCACACACTGGCTCCGCAGCACTGCTGCTGGCGGACAATTAGAACGTCCTTCCAGAAGGCAATGTGGCAATAGGTGGCAACAGCAATAAAAACGCTCGCAGCGGCTGACTGGCAAGCCCTCTCCTGATAAAATCTCCCCTGCGCGGAAAGCTGAGGACCTGAGGATGGTCACCATGGCGTTATCAGGAACAGCAAACACAAACCAAAGGCAGCGTTTAATATTAATGCATCCGGCCCGACGTGTGTGCCCACGTGGCTGCTGGGAGCTCTAGGGCGTAGGGCTTCTTTTGGAGGTGATCGAGAGATTTTAAAATGGACTCTGGTGCGAGGTGCAGGTCTATGCATGTCCTAAGAAACTGGCACAGCCCCACCAGCACGGCTCAGTGGGTGAGCGTTGACCTATGAACCAGGAGGCCCCGGTTCGATTCCCTGTCAGCGCACATGCCCGGGATGCAGGCTCCATCCCCAGTGTGGAGCGTACAGGAGGCAGCCAATCAATGATTCTCTCTCATCATGGATGCTTCTCTCTCTTTCCCTCTCCCTTCCTCTCTGAAATCAATAAAAATATATTTTTTTAAAAAGAAAGAAACATATACATTTTAAATGGGTGAACTGCGTAGTGTGTGAGTTAAATCTCAATCGAGTTGTCTTTTAAAGAGGGAAAGAATTCATTATTCAGGCACGTGGCAACATGCGAGAGCCAAGCGTGCTGCTGGCTGACGGGATGGGACACCAGCAGGAGGACACCTGCCTCCAGAGAGCGTGCAGCCTCCACGGGGCGTGTCGATTAAGTAAGTGAGGGACATACAGGGGTGAAAAGTGCTCTAATAGGCACGTTCCACACTCCTGGGGGAACATTTCAGAGGTCCCCAAGCTGGTCTAGGGCGACCAAGGAAGGCTCCTAGAAAAAATGAAGGGAGGTATGTAGGCAGGTGGCACCAGCCGAGGACGGGCCCATGACCCGAGGAAAAGGGACAAGTGCCAGGGGTCAGGATGGCACTCTAAACGCTAAGGCCCAGTGAGGAGTCCGCCTGGACTGGCTGCCATGCAGACACTTGCGCCTCCATCATCGCCAGGCCGTGGGGAGCTAGTCACCGGTCTGCGGCCAGAATTCCACACCGGGACCCAGCAGCCAGAGAGCTCTCGCGCGTAGCTGCTTGAAAAAAATCAGTCCGGAAGCACTCACCTTGATCCGACAGGAAGTCCAGCATGGTCTGCAGCAGGAAGGACAGGTGCCTGACGGACAGGGCAGGGTTCCCCATCCTCCGGGAGGCGTAGACCAGCTCGTGAAGCAGGCGCATCTGCACAGCGGCCCAGCCTCGGTGCGTGCCTGCCACCAAAGCCACACAAAGTCACAGAGTCAGAGACGAGCGCAGGACGGGCACGGGACAGACACGTCCGTAGAAAGTGTGACCCTCCGGGGCCAAAGACAACGCCTGCGCCGCCCCGTTTACTTGGCCCAGAAATGAACTCTGGAGTGGCGCTCCTTCTCCGCATTACATAATTTATGCTACGCTTTCTTCTGCAAAGGGACCATTTTTTAAATAACCCATTCTGAAACAACTGTAACCGGGTGGGGGAAAGATTACACTTCCGATAGCGTGCACTTGAGTGTCGGGCAGACCTTCTGGTTTTCGGCAGAATACTGTATTTGGTGGGCTTTGTTGCCAACAACCAAGGACGTGACATTAAAAAGCACAGGATTTCTCTGCAGTAGAACCAACGTACGGAAAAGCAGATAAATTAGAAACAAGGTTATCGGCACACTTTGTGGCCACCCCGCCAAATGACTCAGTGTGCGTGACATTAAGGTGGGGGACTGTTTGCATGGCTAGTGAAAAGGACCTCTTTTTTTTTTAATCCTTACCCAGGCTATTTTTTCCATTGATTTGTTTTTTAGAGACTGGAAGGGAGGGGGAGAGACAGAGAGAAACATCAATGTGAGAGAGACACACTGATTGGTTGCCTCCTGCACTTGCCCCCTCCCCTTCCAGAGCCGGGGATTGAGCCTGCAACTGAGGTACGTGCCCTGGACCAGAACTGAACCCGGGACCTGTCAGTCCCTGGGACCGACGCTCTAACCACTGAGAAACTGGCCAGGGAGCAGAAAGGACCTCTTTAAGATCACAGAACTTCAGGCTGATTCATGCCATTCTCCTTTGGGCAACAACTGCTAGTCTTAGGTTTTTTCCACCCTCACATCCTGCGTGAAGAAGACTCCCAGGAACCCAACCCACCAGGTCACCCTGCAGTGTGGAGTGCCCAGGCCGAGGGGCTTGGAGAAAAGTTGGGGGAAAGGGCTTGAGGCTCCAATCAGAGGTTCCTCCCTCACTGTCCCAGAAGCCGCCTCGCCCTCTGTCCCGCCCACACAGTGGCCGAGTCCTGCTGTGTGTTCCCATGGCACGCACACAGTTCCACCCGTGGGAGTTATCTGGCAGGTGCAGTGCGGCACCTGTAAGCTCCCGTGTCTGTTTCTGTCTGTCCTTCACTTCCCTGTGGACCAGGACTGTCTTACCCACCCAGAGACCTGTGAGGCCTGGCAGGAAGCAGGCACACAGCTGGTACTGAGCCAGCTGGGGGTCGGATGGGACGCCTGCTGAGAGACACGCCCATTTTACAGACAAGCAGACTGGTGTGTGCAGGGGAAAAGGACATGATTTCTGGGACCAGCTGTAAAATACCTCAACAAAGGACAAACGGGGCGGGGGGGGGAGGGGCCATAAACAAAGCAGATGTGGCCCCAGGAGAGAAAGACAAGTCCCGGGATTACTTCCACGTTGTCAGCAGAAGCTAGAACCCAACACTGACGCAAAGCAAGCGCCTTTCAGTGTGTATTTTTATTGACTTCAGAGAGGAAGGGGGAGGGAGAGAGAGAGAGAAACATCAAGAGGACAGAATCATTGATCGGCTGCCTCCTGCACACCCCACACTGGGGACCAAGCCCACAACCCGGGCTTGTCCTGACCAGAATCAAACTGTGACCTCCTGGTTCATAGGTCAACGCTCAACCACTGAGCCACGTCAACCGAGCAAAACAAGCCACTTTAAAAAGGACTGAGATGCTGAAATTGATGTCGTGACTAACCTCGCCATAAATTCAAAACGATCCAATTTAAATAATCTCAACACTCCCGTATGAAGAAGGCTTTCTCGCTTTAGAACTCGGCAAGTACCACTTTGCTGATTTTCGTTTAAATAGATAATGATCCACTTCCTACCACAGGCAATTATGAGTAAGACTGAGTATAAATTTCCTTAACACTAAATAGTTGGGAGTTGTCATTTCTATGTGAGTCAAACTGCTTCTCCTATAAAAATTTACATCCTTTTATTTTTAAGACAGATTTGCAACAGAGGACCCAGCAATAACATTCCCCACGCTCTCGTGTTTAAGGAGCTCACCAGCGTGAGAGTTTATCACGGCAACTATGCCTTTCAGCACTCCCCTGCCGTGCCTGCCTCCCTCATAGGAGTTCCCGGGGAAACGGAATCCACTGCCCAGGAAAAGGCCGAGCAGAAGGAATGATCAAAACTCTCCATCTGCAGCACAGAGAAGACCAAAGGACAGCAAGCCACGAGAGCTGGCAAACGCACGCGGCACATCTGCGTGGCTCCGCGGACTTGCCGGGAGCAGCGAGTGAAAGCGCTCATTCTGCCTCTCCGGTGCTGGCAGTCCGGGGCACCCGTCGTCACAGGCGCGGGGCTTTGCAGAGTTCCTCCGGCCTCCTGGGGAGAGGGCTGAGCGGCCCCCGGCGTCGTGGAGACGGGCGGGCGTGGAGGGATTCCGATTCCTTATGAACACATCCAGCTGACGCTTACCCTCCTCCTCTGCTTCATCTCCCTCGCCTACCATCTTGTCTTCCCGAATCTCTTTCACAAACTGACGGCGAATGTCCCCTCCCGAGACGGAGGCTAAGTAAAAGGGCCTCGTCGCCGGGAGGCGTGCTCACGTGCTTTACTTTTCAAAAGAAACACGTTTCGTGCGGTGATTACGGGAGGGGCAGGAGGGAGGGGGCAAGGCGGATAGCTGGCGCTGCTGGACGGAGACTAGACTTGGGGTGGTGAACACACCACAGTGACAGATGGTGTGCTGTGGTTATGCCCTGAACCTGTATAACTTTGTTAATCAGTGTCACCCCAATAAAGTCAACAAAAAGGGGGGGTGGGGGACACACGTTCCATTCACCTGATTCAAAAATTACATCAAGAAACAAACTCTACTCAGTAAATGTAAACGAACACATGGCACGGTAGCTGCTCATGAGGCGTCTCCCACATTACACGCATGTGCTGGACGCCTGCCGCGTGCTGGGCACGCTGAGAGTCAGGGGTCTCGGCCCTGACAGGCTCACAGACGGGGGAGAGGCAGTGGGGACAACGCCCCAATTGATTTGTAATGTACTTACAAGTTACGGGAGGTGGACAGGGAAGAGTGGGAGCCAACGGAGGGGGAAGCGTCCAGGGAGGCAGCACGTCACTGAGGGGCCGCCCTGAACTGGCGTGAGTGGGACCCGAGGTGCCAGGCAGTGAGCGGGTGAGCGACAGGGAAGAGCGCTCGGAGAAGGGGCCGTCAGAACCTCAGGCAGCCAGCCCAGGAAGGTCTAACGTCACAGAGGCAACTCCCGGCAGCTGTCCTCAGGCTCCCCGACGCCATTCGGCTGAACACCACGTGGCTCGGCACTCTGGGAACCCAGACCCCCGTGACCACCGCTGGGCCAGGCCGCCTGAGGCTCAGGCCTGGGCTGAGATGCTGGTTAAACGCCCAGCAGGGTGCCGAGCGAGAAAGAGGACGGGCTGGGGAGCGCCGTGCACGCCTGCGAGGAGCGGTGCTGCGCTCACAGCTTGCCTCCGACACAGCATCACAGCCCATCCCAGAGCCAGCCACCGGCAGGCGGCTCTCGGGAGGACACGGAGACAGAAATCAGAGAACGGAGAGCAGGCGAGGGGCAGGGAGAACACCTGTCCTGGTGTCTGTCTGGGTGAGAACGAGGGTCTGGAAGACAGCCAGGTCCCCGTGGCCACGTGTCACCCTCCGCACGTGCGCCGCGTCCAGCACCAGGCAAGAACCGAGACGTGCCTACCGCCCTCCCGGGGCTGAGACAGCGGGGCCAGACCAGGGGCAGAATCGCTTCCCAGCTCCGTGAGCCCCGTCATGGACGACATCCGACCAAGACCCGTGTCAACGCCACAGGGAAGTGTCAGAAAACCCGCAGAGCCATGCCAGGCAGGGCCGATGTGAGCCCAACTCAGGAGCGACACACTCGGCCACAGAGCAGGACAGTGCTCGCCCTGGGCCTCCAGGTCTCCCTGGGGCCCTGAGGACAGAAGTCAGGCAGCTCCAGCCCAGCGGGCCCTCCCGGGCACAGGAGCTGGCACACCAGCCTCGGCAAGCCTGTCCTCATGCCCTCGCCAGTCCCTCGACCTCTGACCCTCCCATGTCCCCTCACTCCCTGAGGGCCACCTGACAAGCCCCTCTGCCCGCCTTGCGGCTCACTCGGTCCCCCTGCGCTCTGCTAAGCCCAGACCCTCCTTTTAAAGGATTTGGGGGGAAATCTTTTGAAGTAATTTTGACCAAAAAAAAAAAAGGAAATGTTAGATATCACGTGCTCTCAGCCAGGGATATGGTGGACGAGAGTCCACGCAGCAGACTGGCCACCGCTGTCTCTGGAAACAGAGCTTCGTGGCTTACACCGGTCCGCGCGGCGTCCGCGCCCCTGCAGCAGCTGGGGAGCTGCCACCGAGACCACGTGGCCCGCACGCCACAATACTGACCCCTGGCCCTGGCCACAGCCTGCCGCTCGCGGCTCGCACGAGGCAGGGTGGAGGGAATCGGCAACGTTTCGGCCCCGGCCGGTACCTTTGCTGAAGTCCTGCGGGTCCAGTGACAGGCTGTAGCCCGGCAGCGTCTCCAGCAGCAGCTTGTAGCACGCCCTCCAGCCGGGCTCGGCGACGCTGGGCGCCACGCACTGCATGGCGGCCACGCGCTTGAAGAAGGCGGACTTGCGCCGGAAGCCGATGAGCTCGTAGAGCTCGGAGAGGACGCTGTAGCGCTGGATTTTCTCCTCCTCGGAGAGCTGAGGCGTGGGAGGAAGGCAGAGGCTTTGAAAGACACATAAACACTTTCTTTTAAGCTTTTTCATAAACCAGCAACACGACGAAATGTGGGGCAGGAGCAGGGGCCGCAGGGCGACAGGACAGCAGTGGAGTGAGTGGGTGGGAGCCCTGACCCTCTGAGGCCACTGACCTGGAGCCAACCCGTCCCTCTGCAGGAGAGGCCCATGCTCCCCGGACAAAGACATCTGCTGCACAGCACACACACACACACACACACACACGTGCACATACATACATGTGCATACATATACACGTGCGTGTGTGTGCACATACATATATACATGCACATATACACACGTGTACATATGTGCGCGCACATACAGATACATATATATGTGCAGTTACATACACATATATACACGTACACACTCACATATACACACATGCATATATACATGCACACATACATACGCATATATACACGCGCGCATATATGCACACACACACACACACACACACACACACACACGGCGTCAGCTTCAAGCTCCTTCATTAGAAAAGGAACGTGGGTTCATCAGGCCCGGGGATGTGGGCAGGGCCTCTCAGCAGGCAGGGCCAGGGGACCGGCAATGCGTTGCCAGCACAGCAGCCTCACGGACAGGAAGCCTGCCGGCGCAGTCTCCTAACCCCGGACCTGACCAGACTCTCCCGACCACCCTACGGGGTGACGACGTCTGTGTCTTCAGCACGAACTCTACGCCAGCAAACACAGCGTACTTATGTAATCATTGCAACAATCCCATGAGCTAGCCGAGGAAACACGAAGCTCAGAGAGGAATTAACCGGCTGTGCAAGCCACACAGCCAGGACGTACCAGGCCCCACCTACGTGGGTCACCCCCACAGGCCCACACGCCCACTCCGGGCCACACTGCGCAAGGAGGCGCTTCTCCCGCTGCCGCCTTGCCTATCAATCCGTCCCCAGAGAGTTCTGTGAGGACAGAGGCACAGTGCGGATCCCTGCCAACTGCTGCTCTCCTTCCGGCCCAGCCCCGTCCTCTCCCCCCACCCCCACCCCGCCGCCCTCACCACGCCACTGCCACGCCCTCGCGTGGGCCCCCATTAGCTCTCAGTGACCTCAGTGGTCTTCCTACCAGCTTCCTCTACCTCCCTCCCTCCAGACACTTGCAGCTGCCAGGTAAGACTGCCACGTCACAGTTCAGGGCCCGTCACCCCCTCCCAGACACACCCATGAACATGGAGCACAAGTGCCTTCCCTGGCAGGCCAGGCCCCCGAGCCCACCCAGCCCGCCCTCCAGGGCCCACTGCCAACTGTGAACATTTCCTATGTGCCAAGCAGTGTGCTGAGCCCTTCACCGCACTGTGCCATTATTTAGGACTTGTACCAATGCCAGGAAGAAGTGAATGCTGTCATTCCCAATATGCAGATTCGCAACAAGGAACACACTCAGTCGGTCGGTCAGGAACAAAAACCTTGTGCAATCTCAGAAAAGCTGCAGCCCTCTATCTCGTTACTGTAAACCCCGGCAGGACTCATTAGTGTGCTGCCTGCTCATCTGGCAAGCAAACATCGCGATGAGCCAACGGAAGCCGAGTGCGGTGTGGGGACAACAGTCACCCCGTCAGCACCCGCTTCCACACGCTGGCCTCAGAAAGCCTGGTGTCGTCCCTCTGGCGTGTCTCTGCTGCCCCCTAGTGTTCAACGTGAAGATCACGCAAACAGAGCAAAAGCTGCTGCAAACAGCAGCCAATTCCCACGTTTTAAGTAAACAGCGCAGCGTTTCAGTCTGGGCCCCACCACGAAAATCCAAGTTGGCTAAATGTCTAAACCTTCCTGGACTAGCAGTTTTGGGGTTTGGCATTAGCCGCCCGTAACCAAATGTCCTCATGATGTGGTCTGATTAAAAACGCCCAGGTTCGATGGAGGCAGCACTGTGGAAGCTGCTGGGTAAAGGACTGGCAAACTCCATGTGGAGCAATGTAACAACCCAGACAGGGCAACAATGGGAACCGCGTCACACGTGACAAACGTCAGGTGAAAGGTCACAAAGCTGGTCAGAGGCGAAGTTGCTTCTCAAGGCAAAAATTAAGAACTTGGAAGGAGAGCGAGTTGTGGACTTGGAAAGTGAAATACCGTGACATAGAGCAGCAGCATGCCTGTCTGGTGTGGGCCAGTGGCTGAGCACTGACCTATGAACCAGGTCAAGGTTCGATTCCTGATCAGGGCACCTGCCTGGGTTGCAAGCTCGATCCCTAGTAGGGGGCATGCAGGAAGCAGCCGATCAATGATTCTCTCTCATCATTGATGTTTCTATCTCTCTCTCTCTCTCCCATCCTTTCTGAAATCAATAAAAATATTTTTTTAAAGAAGATGCACAATAACCACACTCAGGATGGCCAGTTCTGACCCCCAAGTTTTCCCCACACCACCCTGAATCCCAGCAAAGTGTGGACAGATAGTGGTGACTAAGGTCCAGGAGATCTGCACTCGCTTTGGCTTCGGGGGAGGGGGAGGGGGGAATATGGGGGGGAAGGGGGCCAAGACACCCACCTGTCGGAGGTTAATGTAAACAGCATTCTGGAGAAATTCAGAAGCCTCCATGCTCCGCTTCTGAATGGCCAGGACACGCACAGCTTTGACGCACGCTTCCAGCTCAATCACTCCCGCATTCTTGTACTGCAGGGAGAGAGGACTCCGTCAGCAAAGAGGAAGGAAGATGGTCTGTCCCCCCACGGCGACTCGAGGACCTGCAGCAGCAGCACCAAGCATATATCCTCCCAAGGGGCCAGAATCTGCGTTTCACAACGTCTCCCCCTGAGGGGGACAAAAGGAGGGGACCTCGATGCCACGTAAATATGTCTGCGTCCGTTCAACCGATGCAACCACAAAGCTGGGTGTGTTACAAAACTTCACAATGCTCAGTGGCTACTCTGCTACTCAACTCATTTCACCTCTCAGCTCTAACCACTTTTAGAATCTCTCACACCTGCTGCTGTGAGGCAGCCCGGTTAAATTCCAGCTCCCTGTATCACTGTATTCGGCCTCTACTTAAAGGGTTCCCTCTCTCTGATTTGCTCTTTCCCAGTTACTTGATCCTGCTTCTTCAATCCTGGGGTGAAGGACAGATGGAGCCGGGGACAGAAAAGGCCCTGTGAGCCCTGACCGGTGTGGCTCGGTGGATAGAGCGTCGGCCTGCGGACACAAGGGTCCCAGGTTCGATTCCGGTCAAGGGCATGTACCTTGGTTGCGGGCACATCCCCAGTGGGGGGTGTGCAGGAGGCAGCTGATCGATGTTTCTCTGTTTCTAACTCTCTCTTCCTCTCCCTTCCTCTCTGTGAAAAATCAATAAAATGTATTTTAAAACAGAAAAAAAAAAAAGGACCTGTGAGCTTCACTCCACGCCTCCATAAAAGCAGGCAAGGACTTCTCTACCACCTCAGTGACTAAAACCAAGGTGGTGCTTTCCCTCAGAAAGGGGGAGGCAGCCTGACGTGTGCGTGTGTGTGTGTGTGTGCGTGCACGCGTGTGTGTGTGTGTGTGTGTGTGTGTGTGTGTGTACAAATCAAATACAATCAAATCTCGGAAGGGCAGAGGTATGTTCTATGTCGCTGTCAATTCACGGTGATGGGCCAGCCTCCAGGGCAGCTCTAAGCGGTGCCTGGGTGGCTCGGGAAGTCCCCGCCTCTGAGGTGGAGGAGGGAGCAGGAAAGGAGAAGAGAGGAAAATGAGGCCAACGAACAAACACACAGCGAGGGGAAGGCAAGGACTGATTTCCTCTTCCCAGCTGTATCACACACACAAGGACCAAGATGTCTTGCAGAAAGCTGGAGTGAGCAGAGACAAGGACCAGTTTTCCATGAGCAATAGAATGAGGCTGCCATTGTGGCTGGCTGTGTGTGCACAGCCTACCCTGGTCATAACGACCCTGAAACGCTGTGGTCAGGGAGAACACCGGAGCTCCGTGCGGCCGTGCGTGCCGGCTAGCGCCAGGTGTGGGTGACACTCAGCGCCGCCAGGCTGCAGAGTCCGCTCTTTCCCTCCAGGCTCCCCTGTGCCCGTGCAGGCGAGCCTGTCCCTCGGAGGTGACATCTGCAGTTCCCATCGGCACGGTGCTCTGGGCAGCCACGAAGCTTTATCCAGCCTCGGGGGCAAAGCGGATCCACCGCGGGGCTTTGCCACCGAGGCGGGAGCGGGCGGTTCCTGCCCGTGCCGGAGCTGCCTGGTGTACCCGGGGCACTTCGGGGCAGCGCAGTCCACGGGCAGCCACTGCGCTGCTCAGAGAACCTGCGCACGCCACCCACCCCTCTCCATCTGTCTCCCAGCAGCGGGACTCGGCTCTGAGCACTTGGATAATTGGGGAGAACCTGTGATGAGTGTAAATGCATAGGGAGCACGGCCTGAGTTACGGAGAGAAAGACGGCAAGGCTCTCAGCTCTGCCCGCCGGGAAACGGGAAACGGGACGAGGCTAAGGCGCACGGCTCGCGGCGACAGCCCGGCGCAGCGCGCACCTTGCCGTAGTAGGAGATGGCCTCCTTGTACTTGTCGATGATGTCCTCGGGGCTCAGGCAGTTCTTAGCGCGTCCGATCTCAGCGCTGGTGTCGGGGTTTATGCCGTTGGTGGTGAGGGCACCTGCACACCGAGAGAAGGGAAAGAAAGAATCCTCTGCTTTTCAGTCTCGTTTCCTTGTGAGTCTAAAAGAGGGGCACACACGAGGTAACACACATCGCCGGCTGAAATGTAAGCAATGAAATCGCTTGAAAAGTCCTCATCGTTCACACGCTCCCTAGAACAGTCTCACCACCAAGCATGGTATTAGATGTTAATTAGCTCACATACGTTTCCCGCCTGTGGAAATGTTTCTCAAAGAGCCTGAAACGCATTCTGTAGGAGCAGCACGCCTCCATCACTGGCGAGGCGGACCTGAACACCGTGCGGCCAGCATGCGGTACCTCCCGGCCGTAAGCTCCGACAGCCGCGGGCCAGTGTCCTCAGACGGAGATAAGCTGTTTGAAAGCATTTCCAACTGTACAGCACTCGGAAAAGAATGGAACTTACAGATGCCATACCTTCCTGTGGCTGCCACGCTCTGTGTCTGGCCAACCTCTGTGAACAAGCGGAACCCCCTAATCCCTGAGCCCTCACACTCGCATGGGGTGGGAGGGATCTCCTAGCTACAGAACGTAACCAGCGACACACACACACTGCCAGGAAACCAAAGGAGAGAGTCTTTGAGTTCCTGGAGCACTCAACAATCCAGTCTCCTAAGCCCCGTGTTTATCTCACGAACAAGCATCTCCCACAAACCCTGTCTTCCTCAGGTCCACGGGGAGGCTCTGCTCACGTGTGCAGTGGGTCTTTATCGCTCACGCCCCTCACACTGCCCGCCACGCTCCTGTGAGCCCCCTCCACCCTGCTCTCCTCCCGGCCCCGCCTTCTCACCTGCCTGATTAGTGTTCTGTACGCTGCCTCGCATGACGTGTGGAACAAGACAGAAGAACGAGTGGACAGACAAATGGATAGATGGACAGAGGGATTCCAAGAGACGGAAAGCAAAGTCCTGTGTCAAACCCCCCTCCAGTCAGGGAAGGAAGAACCACGTGGAGAACTGGCAAGAGGCAGGTGGCTGGGGATTCTGCTTTCCGCAGATTTTGTGAAAATCAGAGAGCAGAACCATAAACAATGAAAGAAAGGCGTGCTTGAGAAGATATCGCACAGCCACACTTTCTGAAACAGCAGTCAACAGCCGGTGGTCCGTGAGGCCCGAAAGAGGCGACCGTTGCTCTGCAGAACAGATTCAAATCGGGGAGGCGACTGCCCGGCCTGGGTGCTCGCAGACGGAGGCGCTGCGTTACGGGCGACTGCACGCCATCACAGCACCGCCGGTCACTCGGCCTTCCCAGGGGCCAGAAGCTGGGGGAGGTGTCACGTTCACAACCCCCACCAGAGGCGCTCCCAGCGTGGCCCTATCTGCAGGTGAGGAGTCAGGTCCACGAGCTGAGTCTTCCTGCTGGCCCTCAGGTGACGCGGGCTCGAGCTCTGCGTGATCACGTGTCTAACATATGTGTCCTACCACCGTGACACTGAATAAATGGCAGGTCCCTCCATCTATCTCGTTAGCTCAAACAACTCCTATTGCTGAATTTTATGTTTCCCTTCGGAGAAAGGAAAGGGAAGATAATGGGGGTCAGAAGGGAGGGGTGCTTCGTTCCTCATGTGGAACCTCATCTCATCCCAACAGCACACAATCAAGACGAATCACCTACAGCCCGGCCGGCGTGGCTCAGTGGTTGGGCGTCAACCTGTGAACCAGGAGGTCACAGTTTGATTCCCAGTCAAGGGCACAGGCCCGGGTTGCGGGCTCGATCCCCAGTGGAGGGCGTGCAGGAGGCAGCCGACCCATGATTCTCTCTCATCATTGCTGTTTCTCTCTCTCCCTCTCCCTTCCTCTCTCTGAAACCAACAAAAACACTTTTTTTTAAAAAAGATGAATCACCTCCAAGTGGAGTGGGGACACGGTGGGAGAGAGAACAGGAGTGACCCTTCTCTGGGTAGACCTCTGTCATAGTTTCAACTTTTGGAACCGTGTTTCCTTCTATGTAGTAAAAAGTATCAACCCATCAAGATAGGGGGACCCTATGCTGGCATACCAACAGGAGCCATGAACTGTATTTCAAATGAGTAACATGCTGACACCCACAGGGAGGGGTAAGCAACAAACCCAAGCAGCTTCTAAAGCAGGGCCTGTGTATTTTCCCTCAGTGCAGAGACGAGAAGCACCACAGACAGCCCTTGGATTCTACTTGGATGTTTGTTCTTACAGGGATGCCAATTAGCAACTCGAAGCTGCTTTCCATATATGTAAGGCTGAGGAATTAGCAGCGGTACTGATCATCTCGGGAGCCAGAGGTCTCACTGTTAAAGAAAGGAGAGGTATAGGTAAAACAGGAAGACGGGGAAACCCTGGGCCTGGGGGCTGGACCTGGAGACAACAGTGTCACCTTCTCACGGGGCCTAGAAGCGACGACCCTCAGTGCGAGAAGCATTTCAGCCTGGCCAGTGTGCTCAGTGGTTGAGCATCGACCCAGGAACCCAGATTTGATTCCCGGTCAGGGCGCATGCCTGGGTTGCATGCAGAAGGCAGCCAATGAAAAACATCGATGATTCTATCCCTCCCCTTCCTCTCTCTCTAAAATAATTTTTTAAAAAAACACTTTTTTTAAATAAGCATTTTAATGCCAAGATTTTAGTTTCTAAATACCATTCTCCAAGAAAATGAACTAGAACATCTTAGACAACTGTCTGGTTTCAGAGCTGCGCCAGGGAAAGTACAAAATGAAACTAAATTCTTGACCCAGAAAAATGAGTAGAGCCAGCAGACACCAACAGCACCCCCACCCCCGCCCCCAGCAACAGCAGGGCACACACTGTCCTCAGGCAGACACGGAGCATTCTCCGGGATAGACCTCGTCATGGTTATAAAACCATCCAAATAACCTTAAGTGAACTGAAAAAGTCCTCAACAAAACACTAGCACACGAAATCCAGCAACGGGATTGTGCAACGTGACCAAGTGGTGTTCATCTCAAGAATGTAAGTTGGGTTAAGAGGCCAGGATCAATTAGTATGACACACCCTGTCAGCAGACTGAAGGACAAAGCCTGCACCAGACACGGGAGGGTTTCTAACAGAATTCTAAAGTTAGACCACGGATGCAAGGCTACAGAAGGCTCTGAGAAACAGGTGTAGTGAGACAGCAATCTGCGTTTCCTGTGTGAAGGTACTGTGTGGGGGCCTTTTTAAAAGGCAGCTTTAATACAATTCTCACATTTAAAGTGTACAACCCATGGCTTTTACTATGCTGGGAGCTGCGCATCCATCACCACCATCAACCTTAGGACATTTTCATCACCCCGACAAGAAGCCCTGTACCCACAGCAGCACCCCCTCCCCCACCCCCGGGCCATGCAGCTGCTCTGGGCTTCTCAAGTGGGTTTTTCACCAGCAACGCAGGTCTCCTGAAAGCAAAGCACGTGTTTTCTTCCTCTACACCCGTGGTCGGCAAACCGCGGCTCGCGAGCCACATGCGGCTCTTTGGCCCCTTGAGTGCGGCTCTTCCGCAAAATACCACGGCCTGGGCGAGTCTATTTTGAAGAAGTGGCGTTAGAAGAAGTTTAAGTTTAAAAAATTTGGCTCTCCAAAGAAATGTCAATCGTTGTCCTGTGGATATTTGGCTCTGTGGACTGATGAGTTTGCCGACCACTGCTCTACACGATCAACAGCCTGATCAGGAGGTGATCGCGGAACATCAGCCCAGGGAAAGGAGTCAACACGATGTTAAAACAAAATAACCTGCAAACCCGAAGCGAGTTCATGTCGGAATCAAGAGACACGATGAGATGGGATCGATGTCTGGGCCACAAAGCGTGTGTAAGCATGACTGTCCGATTTCTGGTCCTCAAAGGCAGGCAGGGTCTCAGGTTTTTAGTATTTACCCTTTGACATTGTTTCGGATTAAGCCAGAAAATAGCAGAGCGCATTATAAAATAATTAGGCACTGCAATAAAAGAGATTAATCACAGGAGGTGTGCAGAGGGGGAAGGCAAACCGGACTCTGAAGGAAAAAAAAAAGCAACATGTCTTTGGGTGCTAAGAGCACACACACAGGAAACACAAATGCAGGCTGAGAGGAGCATGGACCACAGGTGAGAGCACAGTCATTTCCGTGAATCAACCGGACAGGCATGCCCGTGCATTCAAAGCGCCTGGCAGGCACACGTGCGGGCCATCCGCGCAGCCATGCTAGCCGGGCGGGAGCCTCCTCCACAGACAGCACAGAGCAGTCGGGCCCCATCAGCGGGGACCAAGCAACAATCAGGGTTTAACAGTTCTGATTTAAAGCGACTTAAATCAGAATGTCCCAAAGATCGCCCTCCAGACATTGTAACCGTTCATTCACACCACCGGGAAAAGCACTTGGAGAAAAGCAAACACAACCCAGAGAAACAAAGCACAGAGGAGTACCTGGGTCAATGAGAACTTCCTGTGCCCCTGGAAGAGAGAAGAGAGCATGGCGTTTTATTGAGAAGACAACTGCTCACCAGGGTAACGATGTCATCTTTCACAATTCACACGGCCTCCAAACACCCAGATGCTTCTCGGATCAGAAGAGCAATTCTGGTGTACAAGCTCAGAGCCTTTTTGCGTTAGAAGTGTTTCCATGGCCTCTGCCCAAATTGTGGGGTGCTGCCTCACCTCTTTTCTCCCCACTGCCTAAGCTCATACACCCCAGTTATTCTCCAACAAGTATGAGAATTTGTTACCTCCACAAATAAGCCAGAGGACAAGGAATATTGATTCATTTGTGCAAATGCGGGGGATGGTACCAGGCGGCTATATGGAACTTACCACATGCTACTTGAAATCTTACACACACACACTCATGCTCACACACACACACACACACACACACATTCACACTCACACTCTCATACACACTGACACACACACACACACACACACACACACACACACACACACGTTCACACAGTTACTGCACACTTCACAAACTAAGGATTTCCTGCTTTTAGAAAGTAACTCTGCAGTTAGTTTAAAATACAAAGTAGTTCATTCTCTTTTGGCAAGCAGCTCTGAAAGTCCTGACCACCTGGTCAATTATCCAGCGTCCATGACTCCCTCCACCTTCCCCGTGCAACATGGCTTCCCATGGTGACCGCACACGCCCTGAGTCACGCTTGCCATCAGCTAGGATCATTTGTAACCACACGCACAGGACTGAAAAAGCTATGTCCCAACAGCATACCCCCCCTGAGACTGCACATGTGTTCCAGTGTCTGTATGCAGAGCAGGGCCCGCCATGGTCCTCTGTGAGAGCGAGTTGGTGCCCAGCAGTCTCTCTTTTCACAGGCAGACTAGAGAGCCCTGCCGTCCCCACGCCCGGCTACAAGAGAGACAGGTGCTTTCTGTGGCACAGCCGTGCGCCCAGACAGAACATGACCACCGTCGTGGGTGCCCACCCTCAGGAAGGCCCAGTGCTGGGCGCCTCCATGCCTGAGTGTGATAGGGCAGGTCCTCTCGCCAGAAGCCTCTGCCCGATGCTGGGGAATCTGTCTAGTGCTGGGACACAGTATCAAGATTCCCATTTTCCTGCATCCCTAATGTTCATGGGTAAGGTGGCTTTATCAGTAATTAAAGTCACATCTATCCCCACCTGCCTACTCTTTTGTCTCACCTCTCAAATGGCTGGTAGATAAAGCAGGAATGCCATTACTGGGCCCCCGTGACCCCCAACATATTCTAATTAACAAATACTAGTAATTCTGTATTTGTGACTGTATTGCGGCCACATCTCTGTGGCTGCTGCTACACTGTGAGGGCAGAACTACTGACCCTCTGAAGTATTTCATTCATTTCTGAATTGGCTCTTTCTTCATAAAACCATCTTTCCCTATTTAATTCCTTAGTTGTTGACACAGACTACAAATGGATGGCTCCATACAAAATAATAGCTAGAGTTTATTACCTCTTTTATGAGATAACCACTGGGCTAACCACTTCACATCGTTTCTCTCTGGATCTCCCAGTTCCACAAAGCAGGTAGGAGCACCCGCTCCGTGGATGAGGAGAAGACACAGAAAGAACTGCCTCATTCGCCCCCTGGTGCGGCTCAGTGGCTGAGTATCAAACTAGGAACCAGGAGGTCACGGTTTGATTCCCAGTCAGGGCACAAGCCTGGGCTGCAGGCCCCGTCCCCAGGAGGGGTGAGCAGGAGGCAGCCGACCCAAGATTGTCTCTCATCACTGATGTTTCTATCCCTCTCTCCCTTTCTCTTCCTCTCTGAAATAAAAAAATGTTAAAAGCATATTAAAACAAGAACTGCTCTGTGAATGGCTCACAGTGCCGTGTGTTCTAACCCACGCCAATCGACGAGGCTGTCCAGGGTACAAATCACCGCCCCTCATTAACCTAAACAGTGGGCTCAGCGTCCGCCGACTCGGATCGGGCTTTCTTCTCCAAGGTGCTCCTGAGACAGTTTCTATCTCTTCTATGACATCATGGTTTCTAATTTTGGAAGAAAGGCCCAATTTGGCCACTGTTCACAGCTGTCTACAATTTCGCGCTGAGGTGGCAGAATAAAAATAAGCTATAACTGGAACAATGTCTCCAGGTATCCAGACCCTGGGCTATTCTGAAGCAGTAAACACAGAAATCAAATAAAAGGGATGTGCCGAAGTCTTCTTTGACAAACACGGAAACTAAGACTGTAAAAGGTGCAACAGCGCCACCTATGGCCAAAAGCGGTCTCCCGGGTTGCAGGAGAAGGGAAGCGATGGGTAAAGTTTTTAAAAACAGGGCGCTCAGACCTAGCGGATTTGGCTCAGTGGAGAGAGCTTCATGCCCGGGTTGCAGGCTCCATCCCCAGTGTGGAGCGTGCAGGAGGCAGCTGATCAGTGATTCTCTCTCATCGCTGATGTTTCTATCTCTCCCTTCCTCTCTGAAATCAATAAAAACATATTTATTTAAAAAAAAAAAAAAACAGCAGCAGGATGTTCAGAGCCGGTAAACGCTTAGCTAGCACCTGCTGAATTCTGCTTCGGGGAAGGAAATGCTATTTGGTACTTAATCTATAATCTTTAACACCACCAAGTACAAACAAAAGACACAGGCTCATAGGAAGTGACAGAGCAGAAACACATTATTTTACAGATTAAGGGGCCCGAGACCAGGGAACCTGCCTTCCGGCAGTCAGAAGCGAAGCTGACCCCTGTCGTTACATCTTGAGCTCCACCAGAGCCCACAGCTCTGTGTAACTGTGCATAAAAGCCACGTCTGCATTTTCCCAACAGTATGGAGTCCAAGTGTCTAGCAAAATACTTTCCAAAGGGCTGGTGACTATGAAGCGGACAATTTTGTGCAAAAATGGGGAAATGTTTATTCACAAAGGAAAACAGCATGGGCTCCCCTCTCATTCCCGCTCTGTAACCCAAGTGACCGGTGACTTTTAATTATTTTTTTAACCAATTAAAGGTACAGAAACAAGTCAAAATTTCTTCAACTGCAAAGGAGATAAGCTTATTCCCTGAATATCGATGTTTCTAAATTAATGACTATGGTCACATAGAGGTTTCAGTGGACGATTACATGGCCATATGAATTCTGAGTTGTCAAAATATACCTTCTTACAAATAATCTTTAAATTATTCAGCTTAAAGCAAGTTAGCCATTCCCCCCATTCCTGGGGTGACGTGGATTTAATCAACCCTCTCGCTGCGCTAAGAAGAGAGAAGAATGGAACGGAGCCAGGCCGGCCGCTCGGCTGGTTGGAGCGCCGTCCCGGACACCAAAAGGTTGTGGGTTTAATTCCTACTCAGAGCACAGACCGGGGTTACCATTCAATTCCCGGCGGGAGGCACACAAGGGAGGCAACCAACCCATGTCTCTCTCCCTCTCTCTCTCTCACACCCTTCCTCTCTCTCTGAAAACCGATAAACATAGCCTCAGGTGAGGATTTAAAAAAGGAGTTTGGGGGGGGGCAAGTAACAAGTCATCAGCAATGGTTGGATTTTCAAAATACACTTCTTTTCAGCACTATACTCACTGTAATGCTGTTTTTAGTGCTTACACGTTTACCATTTGAACACTGACGCCGGTCACTAGCTGAGAATAAAACATCTGTGAAAATAAACGTACAACCTAATCTCTGCCGTTCCGTCTTACATCCATCCTCACCGCTGTCTCTGCTTCTGAGGCCTCTGCAGGCTGAGACCAGTAACACCTCTCATTCGTGAACTCACGGGATGGCCGACAGCCGGGTCCCTGGGAGGCTGAGGTGGGGGACAGGTAAGAAAGCATCCTGGTCACCATACCAACCAGGGTTCAGGTCCCGAGTCTGCCCCTCGCCCGCTGCACGATTTGGGTCAAATCACCTCATCTCTGTAGACCTCCGTCTCTCACCTGCCACGGAGATATGACACCTGCCCTCCAACGCCTGCTGGGCGGTGCAACGTGCAGGGCGCAGTCAGCACCGGTCCAGGGAAGGTGCCGGGGAAGTTTATAGCTATGTGAGCATTATGGTGATGGTTACTGCTCATAAAGTAAGAACGACAACAAAGTAGAAATAACCATTAAGGAGAAACAGTTACTCGTCAAGAGCCATTTCCTTCCTTTTGGATTCATTACAGATGTCCTGTTGATTTTTTTTTTTTTAATAAACCAATTGTGTCCGTTAATTATAGACTTTCGGATTCATATACAAGTCTGGGGGGAGGGAGGTTGTGGCCTCTAACTTAGATTACTAGGAAAGTCTTTCTATATGTTTCCCTTTTTTATTAGGTTTATTGGGGTGACAATGGTTAATAGGAGCACATAGGTTTCGGATGTGGGTTTCTGTATTACAAGATCTGTATATTGCCCACCACCCAGAGTCACATATTCTCCTGTCACCAAGGAAAGCCTTCAAAAATGTAAAACAGCCCAGCCATTGAGAGTTGACTTATGAACCAGGAGGTCACGGTTCAATTCCTGGTCAGGGCACAAGCCAGAGTTGTGGGCTCGATCCTCAGTAGGGGGCGTGCAGGAGTCATCATTGATGTTTCTATCTCTCTCTTCCTTCCTCTCTGAAATCAATAAAAACAGCTTTTCCTTTTTCTTTTTTCTCATATATTTTATTGATTTTTTACAGAGAGGAAGGGAGAGGGATAGAGAGTTAGAAACATCAATGAGAGAGAAACATCGGTCAGCTGCTTCCTGCACACTCCCTCCTGGGTATGTGCCTGCAACCAAGGTACATGCCCTCGGCTGGACTCGAACCCGGGACCCTTCAGTCCGCAGGCTGACACTCTATCCACTTAGCCACACCGGTTAGGGCTAAAAACATCTTTTTTTTTAAGTAAAACAAAAAAAGAATTAAAGCAAAAAATAGGTAGAGAGTACAGAATTCTTTTGAAACTAAGAAACTCAACCTCAAGGGGAGCGGGGGGGGGGGGGGGGGGAAGATTCCCTTTTCTTAGAGGAAATCTGCTGGAGCCAGGAAGCCTGGATCTTTACCATTAGTCACGAGTTCACGTAACCAACAGCAACAGCCCTGACAAGCAGACCCGCCGGCACTGGCCAGGCGCGGGCATTTCCACGTGTACCTCGCTCAGCCTTCCCGGGCCCTGGCGGGTGGGGACTCTCCCTCTCTCCCCCAGTTCACAGACAAGATCACGGAGGCACAGAGACGCACAGCACGCTCCATCGCATTCCTGCTGCTGCGCTGCGGAAAAGGACGCCGAGAGAGAACTCCAAGCAGAATGGTAAATCATCCGTCTGTCCGAGCCGAGCCTCAGACAGCTGGTGCCCTCAATCCCTGATGTGAGAGGAGGTTGCCACCGCACGCTGATGATCGTGAAATTAATTTGCAAGATCAAGCAACGCGTGTGTCCTTAAGCAGGTGTGATCGAGCCTGCTCACGGGCCTGGAGCCTGGCTGCTGGAAGGCAGGGCCCGGGTGTCCGCCCTCCATGTGGCTCGCACCGCCCCCCGCCCCCCAGCTCTCACAGGGCCTCCGGGGCACCTCCCCCAGAGACCGCCTTCAACACTGAAAAGTGCCCAAGGTTCGTGAGGGTTGTTTGCAAAGCTACATAAAGACATGTCTCTCCTGCAGACAGAGCAGTTTTTCAAAAGAGCTGAAAACTTTTTGCCCGCGTTCAGCAAGGGGGGAATCACTATCGCATCAGCAGCACCGTCTCCAGTCTCCACACCTAACTTCCGGCCACAGGGGACCACCCTCCAGCCTCGGCACCCCGAGGAGCGCAGAGGACTGCCTCCGAGGAGAAATGAAGCGGCGGCCGCCTGGCTGGCTATTGGGAGCTCACAGCACTGGCAGCTGCCTGGAGGAGACATAACTTGAAATGCTGAGGCGGGAGCTAGCACAACGAGGGGTCACTGCAGGTGGCGAGCACAGGAAAGGGAGGAGCAGAGGAAGTGTTCTCCACCTCATTCTTCCCTTATCCGCTCTCAGCGCGCTTCCCTCTCCTCTCAAATCGTCAGGAACAGCTCCATCGAAGGATGAAGTATCTTCGAAAACCATTAGTCACGCCAGCTGTTCTGCAGAGAGGGCACCCAGGCTAGGGCTGCAGCTACGGTGGCTGATACACAACTGTGGTCCCTGCCCTCTTTGCTAATAATGGGGGTGGGGTACCGGGGAAAGTGAATTCAAGGCCTTTCCCCATCCCATACACATGGACTACTGCGGGCTTTCTCTTTGGGAGGAAATATGTTAAGAATCTCACAGAGCAGAAGACGCCTTGTAGTTCTGTGTCTAGCCTGATCTGTGCAATCTTTGTTATTCTCTCTGTGACCTACACCTCCTGAACCGTCACAGGCAGGTCCTTCGGTGAGAGGCGGAGGGTCGCAGGCATGGGTGAGTCTCCCCTACCCAGATGGTTTGTGCTTCATCAGGGCTAAGAAGCACAGGCCAGTCAGCTGTAACTCACCGAGAGAAATGTCATCACCCGGGAGAATCAGAAACAGTGCCCAGGCCCTGAATTAGCCACTAAAATGGACCTCTGGGGTTCGCCTCACCAAATGCACAGCCATCATAAAGATCCCCAGACACAGAACTTCCGGGCTGGTGGACCCTGAAATGGAGGCACGTGTTCCAGAAATCAGCAGTCATGGCAATCCACTCATCCGATGCGCAAGGCTCGAGATGGATAAACACTCAGTAAGATCAGAAGGAGGCGTCTCGTGTGCACGACTGCTGACCGCACAGACACGACCCTTCGCTGAAACACGGGCCAGGCTGGACGCGGAGGCAGCGGAAACAATGACCCTGCCGCTCAGGACGTGACTGAGCCCAGACGAGGAGAGAGCGCGCTCACCTGGTCGGTGTCTGTTGGCTGCCTCGGCAGGAAGTGAGCCCCCCGGGCACCTGCGAGCTCCATTCTTGCCACCGGTCCCACCGGGGTAGTGATAGATGACAGAAGCCGAACACAGCCCTTCAAGGGCAGCTGGGCAGAAACAGTAAACAGGACACTCAGTGAGTCAGCGACCCATCACAGGGCCTAAGAACGACCAGGACACTTCACGTGGAAATGCCCATTTTCCTCACAGCCCAGATCACGCCACAGACCACTGGTTCTGTGGTAAACAGGAGCAGGCCGCCCGTCACCTTCCACGCGCCACCGTCAAGGCTGGCACCCCTGAAACTCCCACGATGCTCAAGACTCCGCGGAGGGCCTGCGTCCGCAAGTGAAATGGGCCAGCCCCTCAGCCAGCCAGCCATTCAGTTAACCAACAGCGCAGCAGGGGTGGGGAACCTTTTTTCTGCCAAGGGCCATTTGGGTATTTATAACATTATTCGCGGGCCACACAAAATTATCAACTTAAAAATTAGCCTGCTATAGAAACAGTCAATAAAAACTGAGTTGGACATTTAAAAAAATTAGCCTGCTGTATTTGGTTAACATTTAATTAACTCACCCCTAATGTATTGGCAGGGCCAGACCAAGCGATTTCTCAGGCCGTGTGCAGCCCGTGGGCCGGACGTTCCCCACCCCTGGATAGAGCTTACTGGGTGGCAGGTGCTATACCAGATTCTGACACTGTGATGTGCAGGAAGTGCCCTGGACTGACAATATTTAAAAGGAATGCCATCAGCCCTGGCTGGTTTGGCTCAGTGGATAGAGCGTTGGCCTATGGACTAAAGGGTCCCAGGTTCGACTGCAGTCAAGGGCACATGTTCGGGTTGCGGGCTCGATCCCCAGAAGGTGACAAGCAGAAGGCAGCCAACCAATGATTCTCTCTCATCACTGATGTTTCTATCTCTCTCCCTCTCCCTTCCTCGCTGAAATCAGTAAGAACGTATTTTAAAAGCTATGCCATCAAAGCAGGACCAGAATGTCTTTCCACATCAGACGCCCCAAATGCACCCATTCCATTTGGAGCAAACGCCTAGGGGCATGCCTCCCGCTCAGAGCAGCCAGCTCAGAGCAGCCACCGTAACCGGAGGACACTTCCGTCTGCCGTCAATGGCAGTTGTGGCCTAGGGATCTCGGGCGAGGCCACGTGCCCTGTGACTTGTGCAACAGCTGTGCTCATCTCATTCATTAGCACAGCAGTTCCCACCCTTTTTGGTCATAAAACTCTGACATGCTAAGAAAATACTGAGGATCACAAAGAGCGTGTGTGTGTGTGTGTCTGTGTGTGTAGGCTACAGCTGGAGATACTTGCTGTATTCAGAAATAAAACCACAACAAGATTTAAGTATTTATGTGGTAACTCCTTTTCCTTTTTCTTTTTTAATATATTTCTATTGATTTCACAGAGAGGAAAGGAGAGGGAGAGAGAAACATCAATGATGACAGAGAATCATTGATCGGCTGCCTCTGCACACCCCACACTGGGGATTAAGCCCACAGCCCAGGCATGCGCCCTGACCAGGAATCGAACAGTGACCTCCTGGTTCATAGGTCAATGCTCAACCACTGAGCCACACCGGCCAGGCACCTCCTTTTTCTTTAATATATTTTTATGGATTTCAGAGAGGAAGAGAGAGGGAGAGATAAAAACATCCATGATGAGAGAGAATCACTGATCAGCTGCCTCCTGCATGCTCCCTACTGGGGATCGAGCCCACAACCTGGGCCTGTGCCCTGACCGGGAATCGAACCAGGACCTCTTGGTGCATGGGACAACGCTCAATCACTGAGCCACGCCGCTGGGCAGCATTTCATTCATTTTTATGTCTGCTCCACCATCTGGACAGACTGCATGTGCTCATCCATGCACCTGCTGATGTATGGACGAGGTGTTGAAGAATGAGCGGTGAGGGTGGTATTTTAAGCAGAGGGCGAGATGTGCTAACATCAAAAACAAGAGGACCAGGGAATCAGGACTCTGGAAACGAAGGGCACCGTGTTCCAGTGGGACTGGGGCGCAGACCTGGGTGGGGTGTGCAGGAGGCGAGGCCGGGACGCTGCCAAGCGACTGCCAACAGCCCCGGCAGGCTGCCTGCTTCTCCTCCCCCGCCCCGGTGTTTAGACCCACTTTCTCTGTGCTCTGTTACTTCAAATACCAGCTGCCATGACCACACATCTGACCACCCTCGTCGGGTCGCCTTACCGCCAAGCCACAGGAAGTCGTTGACGGCGCGGAGCAGCTCCACGGCCATGTGGTAGTGCACCAGGGAGTCCTGCAGCATGCCCGCCTGCAGGCACAGGTCCCCCACGTGCTTCCGCATGCGCCCCTGGCACCTCTTCTTGTAATGTCTGAAAGATCAAACACGCGGACACACATCACTGAAGGCCCGGCCTCTGCCCCGCGCGCTGGCTAAGCAGCCGCGCGGCTCTCTCGCCAAAGAAGAAAAGCTGCCGAGGCAGCTGGAGGCTCTAGCACGCAAGCCCGCGGCCAGCACTGCCAGATGCGAGCTGAGCGGCCCTGGCGTCTGGGTTGTTTTTCAGCGTCAGAGGGAGAAACACCTCCACCATGCATTTCACCTGGACCACACTGGCGCAGTTTTCTGTTCGGATGTGCTGATCACAACATTAGCGCCGGCAAGTGTGTTGCGGCTTTTTAAAAGCACGATCACCTTCCACTTCCTTAACTACAAACGTACTATTATTTTATAAAGCGGGCGAGGCTGCCTATTATAAGCCACGCGTTTGGCTTCGGCAGACAAGACCTGGACCGTGACGATTTCAGAGCGAGCGTTAGTAATGCTGTGCGAGGGGCCCGGGCGCTGACGCTCTTTAAACGCTGGCAAGGGCATGCCATTAAAAACGCAAAGGCTTCCAGTCCGCGGCAACTCAGACACCAAAGAAGCTGCACCGACGTCTTCCATCATCATCTTAAAATATTCTCTTGACTATTAAATTTCTCAGATAGGATTTTTTTAAGAAGAGTCACAGCTATAGTAAATCTTCCCTGACCATGGAAAGTAATAGTATCAAGAGGAAAACCGCGGATGGAAATCCAGAAGATGGGGGGTGTCCAGCTAAACAAAAGTTATCGACAGGTCTCAATACGAAGTTACAGCCTATCAGATCTAACTCTAATGAGCTCCACAATCTCTTTGGCTACCCTGGAATTTAGCTTTTCTGTTCCAAATACTCAGATCATCGCATAAGGCAGAGAGCGAGAGAAGGGGCTCCTCACCAGCCTCCCTCTCGCCCCTCCCATGGCCCCGCCCACAAGCCCTCCCCATAGGAAAGCGCGATGTCCGTACGCCTCTGCCCTCCCAGCCGGACACGTCATCTCTCTCCCCCACAGGTCACCGCAAGAGCCTTCTATGTTCGTCTAACACCCTGTCCTTGGTCACACACACACACATGCACACACGCGCACGTGCCCGGCATAACCTTCCCAAAGCACTTCAAAGCCTTCAGAGGTTCTCCAGTTCCGTTCCAGCCCCTCTCACTACTTCCCCACACCCCACAGCCGCACGCAGTACTGGGCTCCCCTTCGACCTGCCCCTGCCCCCTCGCTACCTCCCCCTCTCCTTAGGGCTAAGTGTGACTGTCAGTTTCTCAGGCGAGCCTTCCCTGCCTCCAGCTTCTGCAGGCTGGACTAGGAGTCCCTGCGTGTTCCTAGAACATTCTGTGCTGAATCAGCTTCTGGTATCTGTAAGCTCCCAAAAGGCAAGCCTGTTCTGCTTAATATTGTGTACCCACCCTTCTTCCCCTGGACACTCAAAATCAAATGAACGGATGGGTTGTGAAGGTACGGGCAGCCGCTCCTGCCCACCCCAC
This sequence comes from Corynorhinus townsendii, assembly GCA_026230045.1. NCBI lineage: Eukaryota > Metazoa > Chordata > Mammalia > Chiroptera > Vespertilionidae > Corynorhinus > Corynorhinus townsendii. The sequence goes on from JAPDVU010000010.1 coordinate 55,350,465, forward strand.
TCCTTTCTCCAGACAGCAGCAGAGGGACTACCGCTCCCCAAGGTCACCCCTGCTGACAGCCTTCTCTGCCACCTGAGCCCCCTCTCGGCTCCTTCACCTGGCTCACTCTGACTTGATCTTGAGAACTCCATGCAGAGCCCGCTCCCACCAGGAAATCTCCCCGGGAAATTCCTCGAGCTCTCGGCTGGGCTGCCCTCCATAACAGGTCGGCCTAGTTACTCCCTCCCTGGGTGTCTGTCCATCCCTTCCATCGAGATCATGACCTCTAGGAGGGCATTTGGGAAGAGGAGAAAGAGAGATGAGGGAAGAGCAAAGAGCAAAGAGCAAAATCACAGCCCAGCCTGGCCAGTGTGGCTCAATTGGTTGAGCGTCGTCCCATGCCCCAAAAGGTCACTGGCTCGACGCCCAATGAGGGCACATGCCCAGGGTGCAGGCTTGATCCCCCGTGGGGGCCCTTCAGGAGGCTGCCAGTCAATGTTGATGTTTCTTTCTCAACCGTGTTTCTCTCTCTCCCTTCCTCTCTATCTAAAATCAATAAAAACGTTTTTTTTTAATCACAGCCCAGGCCCCAACTCCAAGTATCCTCACAAATGTGCCACGTGCCGCTGCAGCTGCCAGGAAGAAGGCTCACTGAACACCTGTTCGAGGGTCTCACTCTGAGATGGACGTGCTGCGCTGCAGAAGAACTCTTATCTTCACCTGCAGCGAAATGAGGGGACAATAATACAGGCGGCACCGAACTTCAGGCCACAGCTCCGGACTGTAATACAGGCGGCACCGAACTTCAGGCCACAGCTCCGGACGGTAATACAGGCGGCACCGAACTTCAGGCCACAGCTCCGGACGGTAATACAGGCGGCACCGAACTTCAGGCCACAGCTCCGGACGGTAATACAGGCGGCACCGAACTTCAGGCCACAGCTCCGGACGGTAATACAGGCACAGGCGGCACCGAACTTCAGGCCACAGCTCCGGACGGTAATACAGGCGGCACCGAACTTCAGGCCACAGCTCCGGACTGTAATACAGGCGGCACCGAACTTCAGGCCACAGCTCCGGACGGTAATACAGGCACAGGCGGCACCGAACTTCAGGCCACAGCTCCGGACGGTAATACAGGCGGCACCGAACTTCAGGCCACAGCTCCGGACTGTAATACAGGCGGCACCGAACTTCAGGCCACAGCTCCGGACAATAATACAGGCGGCACCGAACTTCAGGCCACAGCTCCGGATGGTAATACAGGCGGCACCGAACTTCAGGCCACAGCTCCGGACTGTAATACAGGCGGCACCGAACTTCAGGCCACAGCTCCGGACAGTAACACAGGCGGCACCGAACTTCAGGCCACAGCTCCGGACAATAATACAGGCGGCACCGAACTTCAGGCCACAGCTCCGGACTGTAATACAGGCGGCACCGAACTTCAGGCCACAGCTCCGGACAATAATACAGGCGGCACCGAACTTCAGGCCACAGCTCCGGACAGTAACACAGGCGGCACCGAACTTCAGGCCACAGCTCCGGACGGTAATACAGGCGGCACCGAACTTCAGGCCACAGCTCCGGACGGTAATACAGGCAGCACTGAACTTCAGGCCACAGCTCCGGACGGTAATACAGGCACAGGCGGCACCGAACTTCAGGCCACAGCTCCGGACGGTAATACAGGCGGCACCGAACTTCAGGCCACAGCTCCGGACAGTAACACAGGCGGCACCGAACTTCAGGCCACAGCTCCGGACAGTAACACAGGCGGCACCGAACTTCAGGCCACAGCTCCGGACGGTAATACAGGCGGCACCGAACTTCAGGCCACAGCTCCGGACTGTAATACAGGCAGCACTGAACTTCAGGCCACAGCTCCGGACGGTAATACAGGCACAGGCGGCACCGAACTTCAGGCCACAGCTCCGGACGGTAATACAGGCGGCACCGAACTTCAGGCCACAGCTCCGGACAATAATACGGGCGGCACCGAACTTCAGACCACAGCTCCGGACTGTAATACAGGCGGCACCGAACTTCAGGCCACAGCTCCGGACGGTAATACGGGCGGCACCGAACTTCAGGCCACAGCTCCGGACGGTAATACAGGCGGCACCGAACTTCAGGCCACAGCTCCGGACTGTAATACAGGCGGCACCGAACTTCAGGCCACAGCTCCGGACGGTAATACGGGCGGCACCGAACTTCAGGCCACAGCTCCGGACGGTAATACAGGCGGCACCGAACTTCAGGCCACAGCTCCGGACGGTAATACAGGCGGCACCGAACTTCAGGCCACAGCTCCGGACGGTAATACAGGCGGCACCGAACTTCAGGCCACAGCTCCGGACGGTAATATAGGCGGCACCAAACTTCAGGCCACAGCTCCGGACGGTAATACAGGCGGCACCGAACTTCAGGCCACAGCTCCAGACGGTAATACAGGCGGCACCGAACTTCAGGCCACAGCTCCGGACGGTAATATAGGCGGCACCGAACTTCAGGCCACAGCTCCCGGCCCGGAGAAAGCGGATCCCCTGCCCGCGCACAGCTTCTCCCGCCCACATGAGGGCAGTTTGGGGCTCCCTCGCCTGCGGTGCTGGCCTGCTCTAATCAGGAAAAGAGCTCTGTCCAAAATCAAGTTCTCTTCCTCCAAGAGTGACGTGATTCTTCTACTTTTTTTTTAATATATTTTATTGACTTTCTACAGAGAGGAAGGGAGAGGGATAGAGAGCTAGAAACATCGATGAGAGAGAAACATTGATCAGCTGCCTCCTGCACGCCCCCCACTGGGGATGTGCCCGCAACCAAGGTACATGCCCTTGACTGGAATCGAACCCAGAACCCTTCAGTCTGCAAGCCGACGCTCTATCCACTGAGCCAAACCGGTTTCGGCTCTTCTGCTTTTAATACGCGGCTGAGTTTACAAGAGCTACCATTCTGTTGACCACGGGGATTTCCCATTAGACTTGGTTTTTAATGGAATTTACTCCTAACCCGGTAGAGGAAAATCTGCTTTAAAGCATCCTGCCTGAACGCTTCAAAACAAGTAAATTACTCCCTCTTCCCAGCACAGGACACGGCATGCTCGCAGCGTGGGAGCCGCAGCCCTCTGAGAGGGAGGCCTCCCCGGCCAGGGTCACTTAGGGAAGGCACCTAAGTCCCACAGGAGGCCGGGCGTGGCGCAGGGGAGGGGCCTGCCATCTAGGAGCCTGGGCTCAGGCATTCCTGCCAGAGGGGAGCTGGGGAGAAAGGAGGAACCAGCGAGGCTATTCTCGCCCCATCCCCTGGGAGCAGGGGAGTGACTGCAAAGGCCCTGCGGCCCAGGGCGTGACCAGCCCCCCACCCCCCCATCCCTGCCCGCATTTCCCAAGCCGCACAGCTTCAAATTCTGGAACCTGCTGCCCTTATTTGTGCTTTGTTCTCCCAACCCCAGAATGTGGCCGAACCTTGCAGGAAGGCATCCTGTCTCAATTGAGGTGAAAGTGCTCACACTTGGACCAAAGCATTGGAAGAGCCCAGGCCTCCTGGCCATGGTGGTAGGAAACCCTTTCCCCAGGGCGGGGGGTGGAGTGGGGGGTGAGTCCTAGGCCACCAGAGATGGTCCCTTCAGGACATGCCCCTCAGTGACACACATCAGCCTCAACACATGCAGAAGGTGCCACTTCCGGCCAACACAGGGTTCAAGGTCAAGGCTGCTGCAGGTAAGGGCCCGGATGACCGCGAAAGGTGAAACGTGTGTCTGGCTCTGACGGCTTACTGGCGGGAGGAGAGCGGCACCAGGGTCAGTGAAAGGTCCTGGTGTCCACAGGACTAGGAGCCGGCTGTGTAGGAGAAGCCGTATCTTCCTGACCCCTGGAAAAGGCGCCCTCGGAAAGGGGGACAGGACTGGTGGTGATTTTCCAGGAGCCTCCGCCCCTTCATAGGTTGCTACGGCGAAGCAAAGTCCTGGCATGCTCGAGGGGAAAGCAAGAGAAACTCCGGGAGCCGCTTCCTCCAACAGCGTCCCTTTGCTGGTGACCGTGGCCACGAAACACCGCCATGCACACAGCCGCAGCCAAGAGCCACGTGCCAAATGCGCTCAGTTACAAGCCAGAATCAAGCAAGGCGCTCGACCTTCCAGGTTAAAGCAGCCGGGAAAGAGCCCTCTGCGGCCCCCGGAAACCATTAGCATCTCCCTTCCTTGTACAAATGAAAGAATTAATACAGGCTCGTTGGCTACGAATGGTAAGTAAGAACAAACAAGGTCCCCAAAGCAAGTATTCCAACAGAGATCAAACACCGCGGGTTACATGCTAAAGCAGCTACAATTTTTCATCAAGTTCTAGAAAATAAAAGGATGACCGGGATGCTACACGGGTCAAGGCAGCAGCAAGGTTTTGTTTTGAAAGCAATGGAGGCGAGGAGGAGGCAGCACGGAGGGAAATCTAGCTACTTTCCAAGCAGAATGTTCCCAGCCTACCTTTTCAGACCCAACAACATACTCACAGGGCGGTATGAGGGAAAAGAAAAGGGAAAGAAAGGAAAGAGGAACAAGCAAAAATTAGAAACACGTAAGAACAAAAATAACTTTGGCAGCTACGACTCTCCATGTACAGGAATTGGAATTTACGGCGGGCGCCGAGGAGGCTGGGGACACACGCGACACCTAAGTCAGACCCACCCACGCCTGGGCTCCCGGGAGGCCTGGGCCTGAAGTCAGCGGCATCTGCCCGGAAGCCCATCGGGGGGTCAGTTCGCCAAACCCAAGCAGGACCTACCCCTGGGCATTTCCCTTTGGGCTACAAAGTCCTATCTCATCTCCCACGGATGCTCTGTATCACTCCCACCAAGAGCTGCACGTGAGACCTGGGCTCTGCTCCTGCCCCAAAGCATTGTGGGAAAGGTGAGAGAACTATGGAGCCGGGGGGGCCACAGCAGGTCACCAGGCACTAGAGGGGAGTGGGTCTGAGTGGGGGTCACTGGTATCCCACTGGAGTTCAAATGACGCTGAGTGTTGGGAGAGCAGTTAGAATAGGATGGGCGGTGTGTCTGCAGCCTCGAAGCCAAGAAGTCGGTAAGCAGAAGTCACCCAGCGGCCTGTGCAGTGGGAGAAACCAGTCCCTGCCACCCGCAGGCTGTGGTGACGGGGAGCACAGGGAGCTGGGTGCGCTGTGCAGCCCCACTCCATAAGGGAGGAGCCACGGACAGCCCAGGAGGCTCAGCAGCTCTGCCCTCGACAGCTGCCCCGACTCCTAAACCCGGCCCCAGCTCCAAGGAGAGGGAGGGGAGCGCTGGCACATGGCCACAGGGCCACTGCAGTCAGCATGGGTCGTGGGGATGGCCTGCCTTGTCCTTCCCTCAGACCACTTAAACGTGTCCGGGGAGGAAGTGAAAATTACCCCAGACCCTGCCAGGCGCCACACGGAGCTGTGATGGGCTGATCTGCCTTCTCACGGGCAGAGCGGGCCTGGGCCATTTTTGCTCAATTCTGTGACATTCTCTCTGCCAGCTTAGCAACAACCGGAAAGCAGCGTTTGACCTTAGGGTCAATTCAAGAAACACACTGAGTGTCGATTTGCAGCTGGCCTCGGCCTGCGTGAACATGTCCGTGACTCCTCGCCTGCGAGACCATCGTCTGAAGTGTACATTGGAGGGAGGAAAGACGCCGAGTGCCCAAGGCAGGAAGCCCAGGCAGCGTGGCTCCCCCGCCCCCTAGCAAAGGGGGCCACGTTTTGGCAAGCAGTGGGCAGCCTTGGCTTGCATCTAGTCCTCTGCTGGACAGATGCCGCCGTGGCAGCCGGGGAGACAGAGAAGAGGGAGAGAGGGAGACAGGCAGACAGGCAGACAGGGAGACAGGGAGACAGGCAGACAGGGAGACAGGGAGACAGGGCGACAGGCAGACAGGGAGACAGGGAGACAGGCAGACAGGCAGACAGGCAGACAGGCAGACAGGCAGACAGGGAGACAGGGAGACAGGCAGACAGGGAGACAGGGAGACAGGGAGAGAGGGAGACAGGGAGACAGGGAGACAGGCAGACAGGGAGACAGGGAGAGAGGGAGACAGAGAGACAAGGAGAGAGGGAGACAGGGAGACAGGGAGACAGGGAGACAGGGAGACAGGGAGACAGGGAGAGAGGGAGACAGAGAGACAGGGAGACAGGGAGACAGGGAGAGAGGGAGACAGAGAGACAGGGAGACAGGGAGACAGGGAGACAGGCAGACAGGGAGACAGGCAGACAGGGAGACAGGGAGACAGGGAGAGAGGGAGACAGGGAGACAGGCAGACAGGCAGAGAGGGAGACAGGGAGAGAGGGAGACAGGGAGACAGGGAGAGAGGGAGACAGGGAGACAGGGAGACAGGGAGACAGGGAGACAGGGAGAGAGGGAGACAGGGAGACAGGGAGACAGAGAGACAGGGAGAGAGGGAGACAGGGAGAGAGGGAGACAGGGAGACAGGGAGAGAGGGAGACAGGGAGACAGGGAGACAGGGAGACAGGGAGAGAGGGAGACAGGGAGACAGGGAGACAGGGAGACAGGGAGACAGGGAGACAGGGAGACAGGGAGACAGGGAGACAGGGAGACAGGGAGACAGGGAGAGAGGGAGAGAGGGAGACAGGGAGACAGGGAGACAGGCAGAGAGGGAGACAGGGAGACAGGGAGACAGGGAGACAGGGAGACAGGGAGACAGGGAGAGAGGGAGACAGGGAGACAGGCAGAGAGGGAGACAGGGAGACAGGGAGACAGGGAGAGAGGGAGACAGGCAGAGAGGGAGACAGGGAGAGAGGGAGAGAGGGAGACAGGCAGAGAGGGAGACAGGGAGAGAGGGAGAGAGGGAGACAGGCAGAGAGGGAGACAGGGAGACAGGGAGAGAGGGAGACAGGGAGACAGGGAGACAGGGAGAGAGGGAGACAGGCAGAGAGGGAGACAGGGAGAGAGGGAGAGAGGGAGACAGGCAGAGAGGGAGACAGGGAGACAGGCAGAGAGGGAGACAGGGAGACAGGGAGACAGGGAGACAGGGAGACAGGGAGACAGGGAGACAGGCAGAGAGGGAGACAGGGAGACAGGGAGACAGGGAGACAGGGAGACAGGGAGAGAGGGAGACAGGGAGACAGGGAGACAGGGAGACAGGGAGAGAGGGAGACAGGCAGACAGGGAGACAGGGAGAGAGGGAGAGAGGGAGACAGGGAGACAGGGAGAGAGGGAGAGAGGGAGACAGGGAGACAGGGAGACAGGGAGACAGGGAGAGAGGGAGACAGAGAGACAGGGAGACAGGGAGACAGGGAGAGAGGGAGACAGAGAGACAGGGAGACAGGGAGACAGGGAGACAGGCAGACAGGGAGACAGGCAGACAGGGAGAGAGGGAGACAGGGAGAGAGGGAGACAGGGAGAGAGGGAGAGAGGGAGACAGGGAGACAGGGAGAGAGGGAGAGAGGGAGACAGGGAGAGAGGGAGACAGGGAGAGAGGGAGAGAGGGAGACAGGGAGACAGGGAGAGAGGGAGAGAGGGAGACAGGGAGACAGGCAGACAGGGAGACAGGGAGACAGGGAGACAGGGAGAGAGGGAGAGAGGGAGACAGGGAGAGAGGGAGACAGGGAGAGAGGGAGAGAGGGAGACAGGGAGACAGGGAGAGAGGGAGAGAGGGAGACAGGGAGACAGGGAGACAGGGAGAGAGGGAGACAGGGAGAGAGGGAGACAGGGAGACAGGGAGACAGGCAGACAGGGAGACAGGGAGACAGGCAGACAGGGAGAGAGGGAGACAGGCAGACAGGGAGACAGGGAGACAGGAGACAGGAGACAGGGAGACAGGGAGACAGGGAGACAGGGAGAGAGGGAGAGAGGGAGACAGGGAGAGAGGGAGACAGGGAGAGAGGGAGACAGGGAGACAGGGAGACAGGGAGACAGGGAGACAGGCAGACAGGGAGACAGGGAGAGAGGGAGACAGGGAGACAGGGAGACAGGGAGAGAGGGAGACAGGGAGACAGGGAGAGAGGGAGAGAGGGAGACAGGGAGACAGGGAGACAGGGAGAGAGGGAGAGAGGGAGAGAGGGAGACAGGGAGACAGGGAGACAGGGAGACAGGGAGACAGGGAGACAGGGAGAGAGGGAGACAGGGAGAGAGGGAGACAGGGAGAGAGGGAGACAGGGAGAGAGGGAGACAGGGAGACAGGGAGACAGGGAGACAGGGAGACAGGGAGAGAGGGAGAGAGGGAGAGAGGGAGACAGGGAGACAGGGAGACAGGGAGACAGGGAGACAGGGAGACAGGGAGACAGGGAGACAGGGAGAGAGGGAGAGAGGGAGACAGGGAGACAGGGAGACAGGGAGACAGGGAGACAGGGAGACAGGGAGAGAGGGAGACAGGGAGAGAGGGAGACAGGGAGACAGGCAGACAGGGAGACAGGCAGACAGGGAGACAGGCAGACAGGGAGACAGGGAGACAGGCAGACAGGGAGACAGGGAGACAGGCAGACAGGGAGGCAGGCAGACAGGGAGGCAGGGAGACAGGGAGACAGGGAAGGGCCCAGAGCGCTCAGCTGCCATTCCGGTGCAGAGTGAAGCTGTCGACTTAACCGCGGGAAAGCGTGAGGACCGACCTTCTGCCCCAGCCACACTCCCTGGTCTGCGGACACTGGAGACCAGTCCCGTCTGAGTGAGGAGCGCTCTGGGAAGTCCCTGGGGTGTCCTGAGACCCTGGGTCTGACACTGTGGCTACCAAGTGGGAGCGCGGGGCTGGCCCATGCACGATACCCGGTCTGGGCACCAGGAGACAGGGGTCCACCTCCAGCTCAGCTGGCACCTAGTCCTGCCACCTCTCCAGACTCGGCCTTGCCCCTATGACCACGGGACGACCCTGCATAAGGAAGTTTCACCTGGGCTCCAGGGCAGCGCTGTCCAACAGGAGCACAACGTGGGCCACGAGGGGAAAAAAACCTTTCCCTGGTTGCCACGTTTACAAATGTAAAAACCAAATTACTGAAACTGACTTCAATGACTTACTTTACGGGAAATCTATTTATGTGTTTACTAACACATGTGAAGTGTTACCAGTCTGACGTGTAGTCGATGCCGAAGCGTTACTGAGGCATTTCACGTCACTTTTTTCTGTTCTGCGTCTCCGAAGCTGGGGTGCGTCTCTGACAGCACATCTCAGTTCCCTCTGGCCTCCTGCCTGGTGCTCAGGAGCCACAGAGGCTCTGGCCACCGTACTGGACAGCAGCTCCAGGGGCCCCACGAGGGCACGCGGCTGAGAAGGGGGCGTCAGTGTGCACACTAACCCTAGGAGGGTTTCCCCAAAGCCAAGGCTGTCCCGTTTTGAAAGGTCTAAACACGAATGGACTGCACACCTTTCTACCTTTCCTGCCTCCAAGTTCCACCCGGGTCCCTTCCGGATGTCAGGAAGCCCCCGAGCTCGCGGCCGGGACGCCGGGCCTCCCAGGTGGACTTACCTACTGTCCGTGTCCAGACCGACAAAGTCCTTCTTCTCGAACGGGACGCAGAGCAGGGGGACCTTGTCCCCAGACTTGTCAGTGGCCCTGTCCAGGCGCTTGGACTCGAGCACGATGAAGAGCGACTCGATGAAGTCCTCGATCCTCTTCTCCACGCCCGGGCAAGCCTCGTAGCTGGGGTAGAAGGCCACGTCGGTGCGCGGCTGCTCGGCGACCTCCCCCTGCAGCCCGAAGACGAAGAGCCTGGAGTCGTAGAGGGTGGAGCCGTAGATCTCCTTCTGCATGTGGAACTTCTCGAAGGTCTGCGGCCAGTCCTTGGCCGAGCAGCAGTCAGTGACGGTGACGAGGCCCACGACCTTGCGGTGGGTCTGGAAGTCGCCCCACTCGCTGTTCTCGGGCGGGTAGTGGTGCCGGTAGCGGATGTACAGCACGCGCTGGGAGTCCCGCACGCTGATCTGGCTCACGGAGCAGATCCTCTTGTAGATCCGGAAGAAGTTCTCTTCCGAGACGACCCCCACGGGCTGCACCACCACGAGGAGCGTCTGGTGGTCCTCGGCGCACTGCATGTAGTCCGGGACGCTCATGGCGAAGTCCCTGCCCGAAGACACGAAAGCAGACTTTGAGGCGCGCGCGGTCGGTTGGAAAGGCTGCTTGGGGATGGGGACTGACGCTGACCACCTGGGAGGCAGGGTAAGCCCCACGTGAAGCCATGGAATACCGTGTGTCCCCAAGTTCTGCCGATGACTGCCACAGCTCCCACCAGTCCCCCACTCCTGGACGGGGCTCCGAGCTCCTGCAGGAAAGGGGCTGCCCCTCATTTCCTGCTCCCGCCCGGTCGGGCACTGGTGCCCTCAGTGCTCAGGAAAGTTCTCGCAGTCAAGGAAGGAACAAATGGGAACACAGTGAGAAGAACCACAGTGGAATCCAAAGGGCTAGACTTGAACTCCAGGCTGCCTGAGCTCCTAAGTTGCAAAATCACGGGGCTGAGAAAACCTGCCTTATGAGAACCTATCTGGGTTAAGGCAGGTTGCTAGGTGACATACCCAGCACACTGCCTGGCATAAAAAGAGGGGTCCTCCACATTTACCGTCCCTCCTTTATAAACAATGGTACCCTGGGAGAGCTTTCCTAGCCTGTCGGAGCCAATATTGTCGGGTATCAGAAGGAAACCGGAGCACATGATTAGCAGTACTGCTGAAGAATTAAATCAGATTACCCATAGGAAAGTATCTGGCCCATAGAAGGTACTCCCAAGTGTTTGTTGAATGAATGAATGACCAAATGAACTGAATTCCGCCCCCTCCCAGAGACCATCACACTGGAAATGGCAATGCCAGGAAATCTGAAGACCATGGCCAACTCCTGACTCTACACTAACCACGTGGGTGACCAGAAGCAGGCCTGTAGGCATCTCTAAACCCCAGTGAAATCATGAATAAAAATGAGGAGAATCATGAACAACATAAACTGATGAATAAAAATAGATCCAGAGACAGAGAAACATCAATCAGAACGTCAAACCTCAGGGAAGGTAGGGGAGGGTGGGGGTCCGGGGGAGAGATCAACCAAAGGACTTATATGCATGCATGTAAGCCTAATCAAAGGGGCGTGGGGACGTGAATGGGAGGTGGGGGGTAGTGGGGGAATAAGGACACATATGTAACACCTTCATCAATAAAGCAATTTCTTTAAAAAATGAGGATAATCACACAGGCTTCATAGGGCTAGCGAGTGGATACTCTGGTTTTGGTATTGTACCAGAGCGTGGCAGGCTGGCACCACCAGGGGGAACCGGGCACAGGGTCTGTAGGCTCTCTCGCTGTTATTGGTTACAGATGCACAGAAATCCATACCATATCTCCAAATTAAAAGTCTCATTTTTTAAGAAGATACTGAGATGAAATGGGACCACCCATCCTATATAATAAAAGCCTAATTCGACCGGGAGTTCGACCGGGAGTTCGACCACTCGCTCTGACGTGCGCTGACCACCAGGGGGCAGGCATCCCACACAGGAGCTCCGTGACGCACTGGCCATAAAAATAAACGCACTGACCATAAAAATAAACGGCACTACGGACCTGGCCAACAAACCAACACTGGGCTTCCCCCGGGTGGGACACAGGTCCCCCCAGAGCGACACCCACCAAACTGCAGCCAACACTGCCAAGACCCCAGGGCGCAAAATGCGGCCCCCAGCCCAGCCCAGCCCAGCCCAAACGGTGGCTGTGGGCGCCAGGTAATGACGTCACGTGGCAACGCCCGGCTTCCTCTCCCGAGCAACGAGCCTCCTAGGAGTTTCTCCAGCCCAGGAACACGACGGCTTTCTCGCCAGGTGCAGACATTCCACGTAAACCGATGTCTGGAGCCGATTCCGGGCCTCATCTCCTTGGTCCTCACAGGCGTCCTGGGGTGGGCAGGTGGAGGCTCGGGGGATCCTACCTTCTCTGCATTCCCGGAAAACGGAGGCTTAGCAAGCTTAGAAACTGACCCCGAAAAGAAGTAAGAAATGGTGGACCCGGGAGCCCCCACACTTCCACACACACCCGGGGGCTCCCATAATCCACACACACCCGGGGGCCCCCACACTTCCACACACACCCGGGGGGCTCCCATAATCCACACACACCCGGGGGCTCCCATAATCCACACACACCCGGGGGCTCCCACACTTCCACACACACCCGGGGGCTCCCACACTTCCACACACATCCCCGGCGGCCCCCACACTTCCACACACACCCGGGGGTCCCCATAATCCACACACACCCGGGGGCTCCCACACTTCCACACACACCCGGGGGTCCCCATAATCCACACACACCCGGGGGTCCCCATAATCCACACACACCCGGGGGCTCCCACACTTCCACACACACCCGGGGGTCCCCATAATCCACACACACCCGAGGGTCCCCATAATCCACACACATCCCCGGCGGCCCCCAGACCCCGCTATGCCCGGGCCTGAGCCGTGGGCCAGAGGGAAGCGGCAGGGGAAGGGCGACACTGACGAGCGGGGACACGGCCCGGGACAGGCCCCTGGACGGTGTGACCGGGCGGAACAGGTGCAGCAGGACCCCGCTGGGCAGGCGCGGCTGAGGCGGGCCCCCGGCGCCGCCACAGCCACACGGGGACAGCCCTCCCGCCGCCGCCGCCCCCGGAGGGCCCCCCACCCTGCACTTACACAGCGGGGGGCCCTGGGCCGGAGCCCGAGCCAACGAGCGGGCGGGCGGCGGGCCGAGCAGCTTGGGGCCGCACTGGCGCTGAGAGCAACACCTTCCGAGGTGGGGGGCGGGGCCGGGGCCGGCACGCTCCTGCGCATGCGCGGGGGCCCCCGGGCCGCGATCCGCTCCGGGTTTTGGAAGAGACACCTGGAGAGTGAGGGGGAGGGGAGGGGAGAAGGGGAGGGTGACGGCGGGGGGGAGGGGAGGAGGGGGGAAGGGTGCAGAGCCCGGGAAGAGGGCGGGAGGACGGTGGGAGAGAGGAGGGCGAGGGGGCCAGTGTAAGGAACACAAGCGGTCCCAGGCTTGGAGTGTCTGAGCCAGCGGGACGCCAGTCTCCTTCAAAGAAAAAGTGCTTGTCGGTACTTGTGACGTAAAGAGACCGTGGGTGCAGACACACTACTTTGTTTAGTCACGTGTTGATGTCTTTTTCTGTCATTGGCACCGGATTTGGATAATTACTTATTAACTTTATTTATTTATTCATGTATTTCTTCATCTGCAGTTGGCTTAAACGTGTCCCATGGTGGACAGGCCAAGCTCATCTGTGAAACACTGTGCTACATTGTAGTGCTCGGCAAGAAGGGCATTTAGTCAGAGCAGCCCAGCCCTTGGGCCTTGTCCTATGTTTCGGATGGAGGGACCCAGAGGGTCAGGGAGGGGCGGAGAAGCAGAGAAGGCGGGAACCGCTTCCGCCCCTGGGCGCGCCCCGAAGGAGGGGCCTGTCCTGCATCCCCGCACTTGATAATCCCTTAAGCCTTAAGGCATTCCCCCTCCGGCAGAGACCCCTGCAAAACCTGTGGGATCACCCAGCAGCCGCCGCGGGGCCAGGCCTGCTGTCACTCCAGGTACCTAGCACTCACCAGCCTTGTCGCCAGCGCACAGAGTTCCCCTGGTACAGGCTGGGGAGCTGAGGCATGCACAGCCGTGGCACAGGCTCAGGGGCTGGCCCCATCCCTCATGGGTAAAACGGCTCTGGCTCTTGGGGCCTTGCAATCCATCCGCATCAAGGGTTCCCAGCAGGAGCGGGGGAAAGCTGTCCTTGGTTACAGGGCCAAGGAGCCCAGCTTGCAAGCTAGAGGCAGAAGCCACCAAGGACTTAAACTCATCAATGTTAAAAATAAATAAGGCTTCAAAGGAGGCCCTGGCCAGGTAGCTAAGTTGCTTGGGGTTTGGATCCCCAGTCAGGGCACATACAGGAATCAACCAATGGCCCTAGCTGGTTTGGCTCAGTGGACAGAGGGTCGGCCTGTGGACTGAAGGGTCCTGGGTTTGAATCCAATCAAGGGCACATGCCTGGATTTCGAACTTGATCCCCAGTGTGGGGTGTGCAGGAGGCAGCCGATCAATGATTCTCTCTCATCATTGATGTTTCTATCTCTCTCTCCCTCTCCCTTCCTCTCTGAAATCAATAAAATATATTAAAAAAAAAGAAAGAAAGAATCAACCAATGGCCCTAGCGGGTTTGGCTCAGTAGATAGAGCAATGGCCTGCGAACTGAAGGGTCCCAGGTTCGATTCTGGTCAAGGGCACATGCCCAGGTTGTGGGCTTGATCCCCAGTGGGGGACTTGCAGGAGGCAGCCGATCCATGATTCTCTCTCATCGTGGATGTTTCTCTCTCCCTCCCTCTTCCTTCCCCTCTGACATCCATAAAAATATATTTTTTTAAAAAAAAAATCAACCAATGAATGCATGGATGGGTGGAAGAACAAATCAATCTGTCTGCCTTCCTCTCTCTCTAAAATCAATCACTAAATGCTTATTAAAAGGAATCTGCACACGTACATTGCATGTGGAAAGGCTGCACAGGCATCTCCAGGCCCAGAGCACTAGAAAAAAACCTCCCCCTGTGTCTTTCTGTGCTCTGTTTGAATTTTTTAAATTTTTTTTTACCATAGGCATGTATTTCTTTTTTAACTAAAACATATCATGGAGCCCAGCTGGAGTGGCTCAGTGGTCCTATGAAGGCGATTCCGGGCAGGGCACATGCCCGCTCCAGACTTGATCCCCACCAGGGGGCGAGCAGGAGGCAGCCAGCAGATGATGCTGTCTCATCGCCGATGTTTCTTTCTCCCTCTCTCTCGCTCACTCTCTCCTCCCCCCTTCCTCTCTGAAATCAATAAACACATATTTAAAAAATAAAAAACATATAATGGAGGACAGGCTTGGTCCTCTCAGCAAATACAGCGGCCATGGAAAAAGACCTGAGCTCTCACTTTGCTTTAAGCCAGCAAGCACTTGTTGACTCTCTGCTATGTGCCCGGGGCTGTATTATGACTTATTTTATTATTCATCTACAATAATAAAAGCGTAATATGCTAATTAGGCCGGATGTCCTTCCAGACGACCTACTGGATAAAGCTGGGCTGTGAGGGAAGCCCAGGTCCCAGGTGCCAGAGGGAAGCCGGTGCCAGCAGCCGGGAGAAGGAAGGCCTACACTTGCACGAATTTCATGCATCGGGCCTCTGGTATTTTTTATAAAATAATCATGTGCTCTCCCTCATCCCTGCCCAGAGCCAGCAGAAAACCAATTGAGTTTTTATTGAATAGTTTCCCAAGGAATAGGAATGAGTTATCAACAGAACACATCTTCAGGGCAAACCAAGTGGAGTGGATTTCCAGTGTGCCAGCCAGCCAGCCAGCCAGCCAGGGTTTTAACAGAGGCGCCCAGGAGCTGAGGGAAAAGGCCTCCAGGACGGTACACAAAGCTACTGAGGCGGCTGCTCCGTGGTGGTAAGCGTGCAGGTTGACGGTCACAGAGCATAGAAAACAGAGGTGAAAGGAAGCCAGTCTTTAAAAAAAAAAATTGTGATTGATTTCAGAGAGGAAGGGAGAGATAGAAACATCAATGATGAGAGACAATCATTGATCAGCTGCCTCCTGCACGCCCCCAACTAGGAATTGAGCCCGAAACCCAGACCTGTGCCCTACCCTGGAATCGAACTGTGACCTCCTGGTTCATAGGTCAATGCTCAACCCCTGAGCCACTCCAGCCAGGCAGGAGGACAGCCTTTATGGTCTGTGCTCCGGCAATGGAGTGCTACACTGAACTCGCGTGTCTTCACTAAGACCTGTGCCAGGTGGCTACTCTCAGTGCTGAGGTCCAGAAAGGACACCACGGGGCTGGAGTCACACAGGTGGCTGCTGCTATTTTGGGATCCCTATCGGGGCTGTCTGAGCCACGGCCTGGGCTCTTTCCATGGCCCTTTTCTGTTCTCATTTGAACTGTGTCCAGCTCGGCCAAGGGTGAACCTGGGGGGGTCGGGGAGGGTGGTGAAGGATTAAGGAAGACAGACAAGAGAATAAAGCTGGGGCTAGGTGGGACGCTGCTCTCTGATGGAGAGACAGCACCACAGTCTGGAGTCTTTATTTTATAGCAGATTCCACGAGGCAAAGTCAGGGCATGGTCAAGGTGTTTACAATGTTCTCGAGGGTTTCGAATCTTACTCAGTTACACGCACCTGAACTCTATCAAGCCCATTCACTCAGCCTCCTGGGAGCACAGGTTCCGACCATAAGGTCAAGCTTATAACTATAGCCTTTGGCTAGAATTGTGCTGGGACTTGCATGTGGCTTGGCCACGAGAGGATCCTGTCCTCTCATTAGTCCGAGGCTTCAACCTGTCCAAACCCTGTAGCCGCTCTCCACACTTATTCTGTCTCTAAATGGATAAGGCAAGCAATTTGGAAACAAGATTGAAAGCCGGCAAAGGAAATATTGCTATTTGTACAGCGGGTGTCTGTTTACAATGGACTCACTTATCATAATTTATTTTATTGTTCCAGCCAATCTGTGGGGGAGGGAGGGAGGAGACTAGCCTGCATTTTACCAGTGAGAAAACGAAGCTCAGAAAAGGTGAGGGACACCCCCCCAGCCGGCGAATGAGGGTGTCCAGCCCGGTCCCCGGGCCGGCCTGCTCCTGGGGTTGTGTTCCTATTGCAGCTTTCACATTCCCTGAACGTAGAGGATTCAGAGAAGACAGCAAACCTGCTCTCACGGAGTTTGAAGACACACACGTAAAGTAGGGAAGGAGCCTCTGAAGTCGTCAGGTCTAACCCTCACACCAAGAGCAGGCGCCCCTCTGCACATGTCCTCCCAGAGAGGGACAGCGGCGTGACACGGGTCCTGTGAGAAGGCTTGCCCGTGCAATGAGACCGGGTCTGCTTCCCGGAAACAGCCAGCCCTGAGCCTCGGAGTTGCGGGCCAGCGCCCGGAGCCGAACACCGTCCCTGAGCGGAGTCGGCAGCACGGGTTGGGGCACCCGTCCACCTCTCACCGTGGGGGTCATCCCGTCACAAGGCTGTTCTTGGTGCTAAATAAAATGAAGTATGGGAGAGGCCTGGGAGACAGAGCGCGGCAGGTCTAAGTTCCGCCTCGATTCCGTCACCAGCTTTGGGATAGGAGGACCGTCTATCTTGGCTTGCCTGGGACAGTCCCAGTGTATGGCTGTGGTCCTGGCTAAAGAGGTCTGGTTGGGGGGTAGGATCACCTGACACTGGGAGACCCCATCAGCTCGCGGGATCTGTCCGGAGTATTAGAAAGGCTTCCTTACTCCTTTCCAAGTCGTTGGGCTGGCTCTTCTCGACCATGCAGTCCACTTGGTGCCAGGTCTCACCTGGGCTCCTAGCTCCCAAGCCAAGAGCAGAGAGAGCCATTCCTTAACTCCACGTGTTTGGCTGCACTAAGGAACAGGCGCGTGAGCAGTTCTTTCCTATCCACTCCCTCAAAATGATACTCAGGGTGGCTACCCGTTAGCTGGCAGGCCGTGTGCAATGTGCTTGGCACAAACTGCTCATCCCACCCTCACAATGACGCTATAAGGTAGGTAGTTCTCGCTCTAATGTAAGGGGACTTACCCTTGCTTCCCTTCCCAAGTGTGGAATAATTGAGAAATAAGTAACCGGACAATGGATATTTACAAGTCAATGTTACTACTAATACTTGATTGGAGAAGGTGCCTTAGGTCTGGAGCCAAAAGGTTGGCTTTGGTTCACTCAATCCTTCATCTTGTCATAACTCAGACTCGCGTCTCAGCCAGAGCTGGACAACCAGAGCCTGTCCCCGCTCAAGTGGTCCAAAGTCCCACAAGCTCATGAGGGACAAGGGTGGGAGTCAACCCCAAGATAGGCGCGAAAGCTCATTTTAAACCTCGCAAATGACTCTATTCTTCCTTCAGACATGAACGGAAAGTGATGGAAGGGGCTCAGGAGCTGAGCGCCTAGCCCGGATTCCACCTCGGGCCTTGCAGTGTCCAGCTGCTGCTTTTGGAGATGGGGAGCCTTCGGGGAAGGTCCTCCCTGTACGGGAACCCCATCACACCAGACTTGAGTGGGAAAGAAGCCACGAGGTCGCGCAGGAAGAAAGGAGGGGAGACCGCAGTGTCCGCCAACCTGTGGAGTCCTGGAGTCCGACTCACTCTGAGTCCCGGCGCCTGGCACAAACTCGGACCGGCGTGATCTCTGCCAAAGGAGAGCGAATCAATCAATTCCGGGAATGAACGAATGAATGAAACTTCTGAGCCAGCCTCAGGGGTCTTATTGCGGCTCCACAAGCTGGGCTTCTAACTGGCCAATCAACGCCCGCCCCGCCCCGACGCCCCGCCCCTCTGCATTCCCTCCAGCTGCGCGGAAATCCCGGACATTGTATTCCGGAGACGGCCTCGGTGAGAGTGCGCATGCTCCAGGGCTGGCGTCGGCGAGGCGTCCTTTTCCCGCGGCGCCAGGGGCGGATTTGAAAGTGATTGCTTGGGAGAGAGAGCTGAGCTCCACCTGCCTCCCCCGCCAACTCCTCCCGCAGAACTAAGACTTATTTTGGTCACGTCATCCCCACGACGACGCCCAACAAGCCGAGGGGAGACGGCGCCAATCGGAAGCCTTCCACAGGCAGGGCGAGACCAGCCGCCAGAGACCGGAAGTGACGCAAGGAGGGAGCGGAAGAACACGGCCCCTTGTTTGTTGCCCTGGAAACCGAGCCTCCGGCCTGCGTCCCCAGTGCGTCAGCAGCCCCGAGGTCGCTGGCGCGGGGGTGGAGAGCTGCGCGCGCCCTTGGCGGAGTCGCTGTAGACCCCGCCCCGAGTGGGCGGGGACCAGGGCCTGCGGGTGTGCATTCCGTTATTCAGCCCAGAAATGAGTGTCAGACTCCGGCCGCGTGCCAGGCATTGTGGTCACGGACACGGGAGGGTTGGGGGGGGGGGTTGGACCTGCGCAGATCGCCCCATCTAGACCACTGCTTCCCCCCACACACACTCTCTCTATGGAAGTACTGCCCTCTACTTATCTGGTCGATTTTCTAGCCCCAGCTTCCCGATCTCAAAGCAAACCCACTGCTCTTTTCTTATCTTTCCCTAAGCCATGCTCCTCCAGGCTTCCTCGTCTCTTCTACATCGTTCCTTCGGTCCGGAATGCCCAAGGAGCGCATTCCTGCTCCATGACATTGTGCTGAAATGGCACGTGGTTCCGTCCCATCTCCCAGGCAGCTGCTGTTCCGGGACAGAAGTGTGGGTGATGGGTGGTCTGTCTTCTTCTTACTAAATATTTCCTGTTTTTTTTTTTCTTTAAAACGCATACATACATTGCTATCATAAGGAAAAATAAGTCACTTTTTAAGAGACCAGTTCTTTGTCCTCAAAGAGCTTGTTACTTTTGGAAACACTTTTTGGTCTAACTTTTTTTATGTATATAATTTCAAACAGAAAACTGGCGCGAATTGTAAAAAGAATTCCCATATGCCCTTTACCCATACCCACGGATTATTTGCATTTTTTGCTTCATTTGTTTTACCAGTCGATAGATATCCTAGTTATGTACTTTTTAAAAATATTTTTTATTGATTTCAGAGAGGAAGGGAGAGGGAGAGAGATAGAAACATTAATGATGAGAGAATCGTTGATTGGCTGCCTCCTGGGGATCGAGTCGGCAACCCAGGCACGTGCCCTTGACCAGAATCGAACCTGGGACCCTTCAGTCCACAGGCTGACGCTCTATCCACGGAGCCAGACCAGCGAGGGCTCAATTATGTACTTTATAGCACCTACTTTCTCCCTGCCCAGAGTCACACGCTGCAATTAGGTGTGATCTTTCTTTTTGTATCCTTTTATTTTTTGGAACAATTTCTCGGTCTCTCTTTTGTCTTCCATGACTTTAACATGTTGGGAGAATACAGGTCAGCTATTTGGTAGAACCTTCCTCAATTGGAGTTTGCCTGGCGCCTCCTCACGGTTAGTTCCGGGTATGTGACTTTTGGAAAACACCACGGAAGTGCTGTGAGTCCTCAGTGCATTATCTCAGGAGGCACACGGTGTTGGTTTGCGCCATTGTTTACCATGTTAACTTGGATCACTTTGCTAATGTGGAGTCAGTCAGCGGAGTTTCTCCACCTTAAAGTTACTGTTTCCCATTGTAACCAATACGTGACTGTGGATTTTTTGAAGCTACTTTGAGATTGCATAAATAGCCTAGCCTCCATCCATCACACGTTGGCCAATGAACTTAACATCCACTGATACCTCAAGAATGATTACCAAACAGCATGGTAATGACTGTCGTTTACTATTTATATTTCAAACAATACACCGTACGCTATGACATTTGGGGGGAAATAAAATGTTTTGTCCAGCAGAAAATAGGTGGTCAGTAGACACTATTTATTATGTTAGGTTTCCTTCCTTTGTAGGTTAATAAAGAGGTTTCCTGTTTCATAGAGTATAATCTGAACACTAGATTAATTTTCCATCCAGATTATTCTTGTCCTGTTAGCTTCTACCTCCATGCCTGTCATTTATTTGAATTAACAAAGGAAAAATACACACACCCCAAGATACTATATCAGAAAGACTAAAAACCATAAATGTGAGCAACTAATATTTAAGAGTTCTCACCTATGCATGGTAGTCACTTGTAGAACCATAAATCTTGTAAAGATAAGTTATAATATGTCCAATTTAAGGAAATCGGATTTTACATTTCAAAATAAAGTTTAAATAAAATAATTCAAAGCAAGAGTAATCCTGAGGATATATGAGTAGCTGCAATGCCAAGTATAACCACCAGATGTCAGAACAAGCTAAGTAGCTACTCTAGAAAAACTAGTCTGGCCTAAATTAGGATCTAATTGCCTCAAATTGTGTCCAAAACCTTGGATTTTGTCATTTGGTCAGAGGAGTCTGGATCAGTCAGTTCTGGAAAAATCCAAAGTAGACTGAAGCTATGAAGGAATTCACAATAAAGATTTAACTGAATTGGCAGTGGTTAAATTCTTGAACTGGGTGGTTTGAGAATTCATAAAATTACTTTTTTTAAAATTTTATGTTATTGTTTAAAGTATTACACATAGTAGTACATATATCTCCTTTTTTCCCCATTGGCCTTCCCCCAGCCTCCCTTACCCCCTGTCCCATGCCCTCATCAGAGAATTACTTTATACATTTTATGTTACATATAAATCATGTAACCCAATTGGAAATATGTTGTATATTATATATCAAGTTGTTATAATTCAAATTTGTATTATTCTTTATACATTTGGTGTATTTTTTTTAATGTATATCTTTATTGATTTCAGAGAGGAAGAGAGAGGGAGAGATAGAAACATCAGTGATGAGAGAGAATCACTGATCGGCTGCCTCCTGCACACCCCCCACTGGGGATCGAGCCCACAACCTGGGCATGTGCCCTTGGCTGGAATCGAACCTGGGACCCCTCAGTCCGCAGGCCGATGCTCTATCCACTGAGCCAAACTGGTTAGGGCTGGTGTATCTTTTTAAAATATGTTTTTATTGATTTCAGAGGAAGGAAGGAAGAGGAAGAGAGGGATAAAAATATCAGTGATGAGACAGAATCATTGATTGGCTGCCTCCTGCACACCCCCTACTGGGAATTGAGCCCAAAACCCGAAACCCAGGCCTGTGCCCTGACAGGGAATCAAACTGTGACCTTCTGGTTCACAGGTCGACGCTCAAACACTGAGCCACAGGGACCTTGCTCACTTTGCTTGAACAAAACATACATGTAAACATGTCACTTTATAACATTTTCACTACCGTTATTCAGGCTCATAAACAATTACTTCCATTAACACTGCTCAAGATATTATTGGAGACTGTAGTTTTTTAACTTGGCCGAAAGTAACGGGAATAAACAATATTTTTATTCTCCCAGCTTCTCTGAGCACACTGGGTAAAACGGGGCCTCTGCACAAAGACTGACAGTGCGCTGGGCTTCCTCTGCCCGCTCTGGGAGCCCTGTCCACAGAGGCTGACCGGGTGCCCTACCCTGACCCTGGAAGCAGGAGTGAGTCTAAAGGCTGGGCAGTAAATCACTTTCCAGATTAACTCATTTCAGTTCTTTTCTCTCCGTAAAACCGAAGGAAGACCTGCTGAGTTGTTGGTCGATGACTCACTCCGTGGGGACCTGTATCACCCACCCCCTGACCGTCTGATGGGAGTTCTGAGGCTTGAGAGACACCTGCGGTAGCACAGTCTCTTCTATTCCCATCTCACTGACGTGAACACAGGTCTCAGCTCTTACACACAAAGCCTGACACTGGGGCCCCGGGCAGTGTGGCTCAATTGGTTGGGCGCTGTCCGTGCACCAAGAGGTCACCCGTGCAATTCTTGGTCCCGGGTTGCGGGGCTCGCTCCCCACTGCGGGGAGTACGGGAGGCAGCTGATGGACGTTTCTCTCTCTCATCAATGTTTCACTCATTCCTTCTCCCTTCCTCTCTCTAAAAAATCAATAAAAACATATTTTAAAAAACAAACCAACCTAAAACTAGAGAAATAGTATTGGTGCCCAATCTCTCTCTTTCAAGCAAAAAATAAATATTTTTAGATCCATAAAAATAATGTTTAAATACTTATTTCATGAAGAGATTTATTTCTAATAACATTTGCCTTTATGTTAATGTAATGCTTATCAAAATTTAATATCTGTATCATATTTTGGCCGATGGTGTACCACAATGAAGACGTAGAAAATTTCTGATTTTAGAGCCTCTGGGCTCAGGAATCTTCATTTTTAATAGATTGATTAATATAGGCATTAAGGGCCCGGCCAGTGTGGCTCAGTGGTTAAGCATCAACCTATGAACCAGGAGGTCAGGGTTCGATTCCAGGTTAGGTTGTAGGAGGCAGCTGATCAGTAATTCTCTCTCACTGTTGATGTCTCTCTCTCTCTCTCTCTCTCTTTCTCTCCCTCTCTGAGATCCGTAAAAACTTTTTTTTAGAAAAAAGAAAGAAAAAGCCAGCAGAACTGTTTCCGTTAGCAGATGCCGGCCGCCAGCCCCGCGCGCCTGAACGTGCCCGCTCCTTCCTGGCGAGGTGGGTGCTGTGGGCCGGGAACAGCGTGTCCGGGAAACGCGTCTCTGTTCAGGGGACGTGCCTGAGGCAGAGCCGGCAGGAAAAAGTGGGTCAGCGCCTGGCTTTTCTTCGGGAACAAGTACCTCCCCTCCCAGAGCTTTCTCTGGGCCCATGGCCAAGTCAGCTCGGCCCGCCCAGGGCCCCGCCAGCTGCCGCGCTCCTGCGGGACCGGGTGGGACCCTGTGCGTTGGCCCGGGACCTGGGCGGGGGCCGAGCCCGCGGGGTGGGTGCCTCAGGCCCAGGTGACCCGCCTCTCCTCCTGATGGGCAGAGAGGACGCAGCCTCCCGATGGGCAGAGAGGACGCAGCTGCACTGGCCGCTATTGCTGCCTGGGATGAATCGCCGCCAACGGGGAGGCTTCACACCACAAATGCACCCCCCCTTCCCGTCCCTCCAGGAGGAGCCTTCCAGGGCGGGCAGCTCCAGGGCCCAGCGCCATCCTCGCGGGCGGCAGCTCCCAGCGCCCACCGTGCGGTGCTGACCTCCCGGGTGGCTATTACTGCGACGATGTCTCAGAGCTCAGAACTGGGGGGCTGCGTCTGCACCCCGCTTGTCTGCCCAGGGGCGTCACCGCCTTGGGACGTGACTTCCCCCGGCACAGCCTCCCTCTCCGTCTGCCAGATGGAGCCACGGTACTCACCCCAGGGCCATCCGCGCAGGTTAAACGCTTTAGACTTGAAAAGAGCCTCGTGTGAGAGAGGCCGGCACATAGTAGGTGCTCCCACACGTCTCCAGCTCCTTCCCGCTGCTCACAGGCTGACCCAGCTCATCGCAGCACATGGCTCAGCCCTTCCCTCCTCGGTCGCCTCAATAAGCAGCTCCTGGCCGGTAAGGGCCGGAGCCTGGGCCGGTAAGGGCCGGGACCTGGGCCGGGCTCTGCGAGGGGGAGACTGCGCCAGACCCAGGCCGGGCCCCGGAAGGGCACAGGGGCACCGGGTCGCTCCGATGCCCGGGCCGTGCTGCAGGGAGTCTGCCCGGGGGCTCAGGGAGGGGCCAGAACGGACAGCCAGGGAGGCAGCGTGGCGCCCAGGGGCGTGAGAAGGGTGTGGCCCGGGAGGAGAGGCAGCGGCACACCCCCCCCCCGCCCCCGCCCCCCCAAAAGGCAGCCTGGCCGCGGACTGCGCCTCCGGAGGAGCCCCAGACGGGAACTGCTCAGGGCCCCTGCTCTCGGCTGCAGGACAGAAGCACCCGGACAACCGGGCACTGACTGACCCAGGACAGGAAGTCAGGGCAGGCCAGTCATTGCAGGGCCACCCCAGTGCCCAGGGCCCGGGACCCCATCGCTGTGCGTGGCTGCCTCTGCGTCCACTGCTCCTCACGGCCCCGGGCCTCACCCGTCCCTATCCACCCCAGAAGCAGGAAAAGGGCTGTTTGTCTCACGCCTCTTTTTAAAATTGAGAGTCATTCACATACGAAAATGTCCAACATTGTAAAACGCACGACTCGGCCCTTTTTAAGGTCTAACTACTCCCCAGTGTGCAGCTCAGTGGTGTTAAGAGCACTCACGCCCGGCTGGTACGGCTCAGTGGGTGAGCGTCACCTGTGAACGGGGAAGGTGTGCGTTCGATTCCCGGCCAGGGCACAGGCCCGGGCTGCGGGCTCCAGCCCCAGTGTGGGGCGTGTGGGAGGCGGCTGGTCTGTGGTTCCCTCTCATCCTGGACGTTTCTGTCTCTCTCTCCCTTCCTCTCTGACATCAGTAAAAACGTGTTTAAAGAAAAGAAGAGCCCTGGCCGCTGTGGCTCAGTGGACAGAGCGTCGGCCCGCGGATGGAAGGGTCCCGGGTTTGATTCCAGTCAAGGGCATGGACCTTGGTTGCGGGCACATCCCCTGTCGGGGGCGTGCAGGAGGCAGCTGATGGATGTTTCTCTCTCATCGATGTTTCTAACTCTCTATCCCTCTCCCTTCCTCTCTGTAAAAATCAATAAAATATATTTTTTAAAGAAAAGAAATGAAGAGCGTTCCCACTGCTGTGCAGCCGCCACCGTCCGGCCCCGGAGCGCTTTCCACCTGGCAAAGGGGAACTCTAGTTACTGACCGGCGGCTCCCCGGTCTTCCCTCTCCTTCGCCCGGCAAGCACCTTCTGTTCTGTGTCTTCCAGAACCGGACTCTCTAACTGCCCTGCCCCTTTCACAGACCCTGGGGCTACCTTGGGCACAGCCTGTGCCATTAACCCGTGTTCGCGTCAGTTGATCCGCAGCCTTCCTGCCCTTCACCACGCGACCTGACTGTCCACACGGTCCTGGGTGAGGCTGGTATCTCTGGGGCCAGGCCTCGGCCTGCCTCACGGGGAGAGGAAGAACTGGTCTGCACCTGGGTGCCAGGTGATCACACTCCCGGAGCCGGGACGGTGGCCCTCCGAGCCTGGGCCCGGGGACGCCTCGCTGTTCACGTCGGAGAGGAATCTATGTTCGCCATGTCTGCAACACAGACCCGGGAGAGACACTCGCCGACGCGCATCTCCCTGGCCAAGTCCTCCTAAGCCAGAGCCTGTGCTCTCCTGTCCCACGATGAGGGCTTTCTCACTGAAAGGCACAGGGTTCGTTTCACCAGACGGAGCGTCTGGCTCCTGAGAGCGGCCTGCTCGGAAGTCTCCCGCCGGGAGCGGACGTCAGCATGGCGCCCCGGCATTTCTCGCTGCCTTGTCGACGGAGGGAAACGTTCATCGACGTGAAAGCCTAGTTTTCTGCTCTCTGCTTGGATCCCTTGAAATAAACTAGCTCTGGAGGACCCTTAAATTCATTTCCCCGGCCACCCTGCATCTGTTAAGTGAATCCCTCTCATTTCGAACGTTTACTGAGTGCCTACTATGTGCCAGGCCGAGGAACAAGAAATGGCCCCTGCCGTCCGGAACGCAGTGTGCTCGACGCAGCGGCGAAGGAATGGGCAGCCCTGGCCGGGGCGCACTGACGGGGTGCCGGTTCAATAAGCACGTTTCTCTCACACTGGAGTCTCTCTCTCTCTCCCTCCCTCCCCCATCCCTTCCATTCTCTCTAATAATCCATTAAAAATTTTTTTTAAATGTAAACTTAATTGTGTGCCTCTCCAGGCAAACACATGTAGCCTGGGACAGACCTGGGCTCTGCCGGGGCCCCTGCCGGGCTCTCACGCAGCTGTCTCTGTGGGTGTCTCTGCAGGTGTCTCTGCGGGTGTCTCTGCAGGTGTCTCTGCGGGTGTCTCTGCGGGTGTCTCTGCGGGTGTCCCTGCGGGTGCGGTGCCGCCAGGCCAGCTGCGGGCTCCCAGGCTGTAGAACCACAGCAGCGAGCGCGCACGGTCCCGTTTTCCTCCCGGATAAGTGAGGAGCGGATCCAGGTGGCTGGTTCGTGACGGGGTGACAATGTCATTGGTCGTCAGAGCCAGGACGCCTTTGAACGTGAAAAGGGGGCCTGAAAACAATGACGCTGGTTCAGAAGGCGTCGTCCGGGACCCCTGTGCAAACCAGGCGCTGCGTGGACACGCGGCTGCTGAATCCCGGGAGAACCCGAGTGGCTGCGCGGACAGCCGCCTACTCACCACTCCGTGCCAGGCGCTGGGCAGCCTCTTCCCGCTGCTGGGTGCTGGGTGCTCGCCCCAGCTGCCCGCCTTCCTTTACGGCGGGGGGAGGGGCCCAGAGAGCCCAAGCGACTTGCCTGATGCCACACAGTCCAGCACCCCCCGGAATGAACAACAGACAAGTGCCCAGGAGGTCACCGCAGGGTCGGCGAAGGCAGGGCTGGGCAGGGCCTGGGGGAGCCCGGTCCCCGGGGCCCTGGGCTGAGAGGCATCTGGGCCCAGGATCAGGCCCTGGGTCTGAGGGTCAGTGCTTTGCAAACGCCGCCACCTGGGCTGAGGCGTTCCCCGGGGCTGATCAGTGTGGGTGGGCCCTGCTGGTGTGGGTGGGAGCTGGGCCAGAGAAGAGAGGCAGCACGCAGGCTGGAGCAGGACAGACAGGCCCTGTCCCTGCCCCTGCCCCGGGCCAGCCCCACAGCAGCCTGCTCGGGGTGTCCGCCCCAGGAAAGGGCCGGGCGGTTCTGAACCCACAAAGGCCTTCACTGTGGCAGCCACAGTCGCAGGGAGAGGCAGAGGCGCTGGGACGCTGGGCAGGGCTGCCGGGAGGAGTCTGGCCCGGTGGCCAGCACA
Source organism: Corynorhinus townsendii (assembly GCA_026230045.1). Classification (NCBI taxonomy): domain Eukaryota; kingdom Metazoa; phylum Chordata; class Mammalia; order Chiroptera; family Vespertilionidae; genus Corynorhinus; species Corynorhinus townsendii. The sequence continues at coordinate 55,377,573 of JAPDVU010000010.1, forward strand.
GGGATGCCTGGGACCCAGTTCTATAGTCTGTGAATACAGCTGGATTCTGTAAGCCTGCGGGCATGGGTCCATGGGGCGATGGTAACGTCCTACATCCAGGCCAGGTCCTGAGCCCCTTCCCACCAGGGACTGGGGTCCTGGCCTCTCCTCTATGAAGCCCTGGCCACGGAGAAGACTGTGGCCTGTCCTCTCAGCGCATCGCAGCTCAGGTGGTGCTGGGCAGCCTGGCTCCCTGTGTGAGCCCCTGCCTGGAGTTCACGGCTGTTCCTCCCCCAGAGCGTCCCCCCCTCCAGGGACCCCCTTCTCCACGGCCCTCCCCTCTCCAGGGCCCTGCCCCCTCCAGGGCCCTCCCCTCTCCACGGCCACCCTCTCCAGGGCCCTGCCCCCTCCAGGGCCCTCCCCTCTCCACGGCCCTCCCCTCTCCAGGGCCCCCCTTCTCCACGGTCCTCCCTCCTCCAGGGCCCTCCCCGCTCCAGGGCCCTCCCCTCTCCACGGCCCCGCCCCTCTCCAGGGCCAGGCTCCACAGGAAAGGCCAGGCTGGGAGGGACAGGCTGTGGGTGTGAGCACGAGGTTTCTCCTCGTCTTGCTTTTACGTATCTGCTTTTCCTCATGGTTTATACTCAAAAAGTGTTGGTTTGGTGAAAAAGAAAAAATATTTGTGAGGAGGCAGAGGAGGAGGAGGAGGAGAGGGAGGAGGAAAGGGAGGGGGAGGAGGAGGGGGAGGGGGAAGAGGAGGAAGGGGAGGAGGGGGAGGAGGATGCGCACCAGTGGGTTCCTGGGAACACCCCTCCCAGCCGGCTTGTCTCTCCCTCTGCCGGCCTCCAGCCCTCAGCACGCGGAGGTGCCTCCAGGCATTCCCGTCAGTAACAGAATTAGGTCTCTCACCCCACAGGCTTGGTATGAGAAGACACGGTCCCTTTTCTTCCTCGTTTTATTGTTTTTAATATACTTTTTATAGGTTCTAGAGAGGGGAGAGAGAATCAATGATGAGAGAGAATCGTTGACCCGCTGCCTCCTGCACACCCACACTGGGGATCGAGCCCACAACCAGCCATGTGCCGACTGGAAACTGAACCTTGACCTCCTGGTTCATAGGTCATTGCTCAACCACTGAGCCATGCTGGCCGGGCCTTCCTCTGTTTTAATGGCCTTCATCACATAATTTCATGCAATAATTTTTAAATTATCCCTCAAATCTCTCCACCCAGAGTCACTTTCCGGATCACTGCTGGCACCGGGAAAGTGAAGAGAAGGCACATTGCTTGTCTCGATGGACCGGACCGAGCCCAGAAGCACCCTCTCGCGTCTGTGGTGAAGGGTTTTGGACCAGGGTGCCGAGCTCACCCAGCGGTGGAGGCCGTCTTCTCAGCGCGCGGAGATGCGAAAACCGAACACCTCCAGGTGTTCACACTGTGGACAGAGGTGAACTCAGGATGAGTCTCAGCTACAACTCAGGCCTCTTGGAGAAAGCGCAGGGAAGAGCCTTGTGGCACTGTATCGGGCAATGGCTTCCTGGGACAACTCCAAACGCAGAGGCGACCACAGAGACAAAGAGGCACACTGGACTACGTCCACCTAAAGCCGTGTGTGCGTCAGAGGGCACCTCCCCAGGGTGAAAGGCGCACCTAACGGGAGAAAGACCTGCAAGTCCCGGATCTGAGAATGAGTTCATATCTAGAATGAAGAGCTCCTATAACTCAACCTCAAAACCCCAAACAACAGATTCAAAAACGGGCAAAGGACTTAGAGAGCATTTCTCTAAAGACAAATGGCCAAGAAGCCGTGAAACTGCACACAACCTCAACCTGTTACTGAAACGTGAATCCTGAACACAATGAAGTGTCACTCGTACCCCACAGAATAAATATTATCAGAGGACAGGAAATACGTGTTCCCTAGGATGTGGGAGATCCGAACCCTCGCACTGCCGGTGGTAACGTCAATTCAAATGGTGCAGCCAGCCGAAACCGGTGTGGCTCAGTGGATAGAGCGTCGGCCTGTGAACTGCAAGGTCCCAGGTTCGATTCCAGTCAAGGGCATGTACCTGGGTTGTGGGCACATCCCCAGTAGGGGGCATGCAGGAGGCAGCTGATGGATGTTCCTCTCTCATCGATATTTCTAACTTTCTATCTCTCTCCCTTCCTCTCTGTAAAAAATCAATAAAATGTTTTTTAAAAAAATGGTGCAGCCGTTACAGCAAACAATATGGCAGTGCCTCAAAAAATTAGAGTTATCACATGACCCAACCATTTCACTTGTGTTACCAGGAAACCCCGTTGGGTTTGGGCTGACTGTCGCTGCATCCAATAACACATGCGGCGTTGAATCATATCAGGCGTTTATTGAGAAGGCCAGCCAACCAAGACAGGCGCTTACAGCATTCAAATCCTGCCTTACAGCAGGTGCAGGGGCAGGACTGTAAGGGGGGGGCCTGCGATGGAATGCAGCTCCCGCAGCCCTGGAGGTCCGCAGACGTCAGCTACTGCCCTCGGTCACCAGGCAGAGATGATGTTTTGACTCCTGGTGGGTCGGTCTGACCCTGCGTATCTGTCCTGCTTGCTGGATTCACAGCTGAGTCACCCCCTTAATCGCTTGGCACAGGCCTTGAAAAGGAAACTTAAGAAAAACTTAACCCCCTGTTCACGTAAGTATATGTGATCCAAGATTTAAAATGATCATTTCTCAGTTAACGCAGGTGCTCTATCCGAGTAGAAGGCCCTGTCATAGGTTTATACCCGAAAGATGTAGGAGCAGGGACCCAAACAGGTATTTGTGCCCATGTTCACAGCAGTGTTATCTATGACAAGTGGAAGCCCTCTGCTGGCCCCAGTGGGCGGGCGAGTGCCATGGGGTCCCCCACGCCATGGAACGTAATTCGGCCTTGGCTACGACAGGGGTGAACCCTGAGGGCACTGTTAGTGAAATACCCGGTCACAAAAGGACAAACACTGCTTGATTCCACTGACGGGGGACCTAAGCAGTCAAGGTCATCGGGACAGGAAGTGGGCTGGTGGGCGGAGCCAGGGGCGGGTGGGGCGGCGGAGCAGGGGTTAGTGTCCAATGGGTGCAGTTTCCGTTGGGAAGATGAAGTTGTTCCCGGATGGATGGTGGTGAGGGCGTGCACCAGTGTGACTGTGCTCACTGCCACAGAGCCGTACACTTAACAATGGCTCACAAGGTAGATTTTGTGGTATTTTTCATGATAAAAATTATTTTTAAATAACCTATCAGCTCTTGTCACTTTCCTGCTGAGAACTCTGCAGAGACTTCCCACCCCCCGACCCTGGCCCACCGGGCTCTGCACCCCGTCCTCCCACCTCTCCCCTCCACCGCTGCTGGCCCACGAAGACCCTTCACAGCTCCAAGCCGCTGGCCTGCTGGCGGCCGCTGCGACGCTGGGCAGTGGGCGGTGGCTCTGCTTGGCCCCCCACGTTCCTGTATCCAGGCCATTATCTGTCATGGCAGCCTGGCACTGTATGTTTACAACTTGTATGGCATTCCAACGAGCTAACCGGTCGTTACTGCCATTACTAAATGTTTATTAAGCACTCCCAACCACACAGAGCTAGGAAGATGTAGGCTCAGCTCTTGAAAGTCTTCCTTCCAATTCCATCCAAACCCGTTTCAGTTCGGCTACCCTCCTTCCTGGAGAAGGAGCTGGAACCCTGCGTGGTGCCTGAGCTTCACATGCACGTGCTCGTTGGCACTCCTCAGTGATGCTGGGCGCGGATGCCTTTGCCTTACTTTACAGATACGGAGGCCGAGAATCCGAGAATCCGACTGGGAAGCCAGCGGAGAGCCCGGTGAGACTCAACTTTACATCTTCCTGAAGGCAAAGGGGCCACTGCTCTCACGTGGTATGGTGGCCTGGCTTCTGTGACTGGCTACTTTTTTTGTTTACAGTTTAAGTGCCCAATACCACGCTGTGTGCTAGCCCTGTGGGAGGAACTCAGAGCAAACAGGTCGTTGTAAGACAGTGTCCTAAGCCAGGTGTCAGAAACTCAAATGCTCGCAGCGGCCAAGCAGGCAGTGGGAACGGAGGAAGCAACAGGTGCGGGAGGCGCGCGGAGGGGCCTGTGCCAATCCGAGAGCACGTGACTCATCCAGCGCTCGGGAGGCCCAGTGGGGTCAGCGGTGTCTCCTTGCCCCACGCCTCAGGTTCGGTGAGACGTGCAATCTCCACACTGCTCGATGTGGGGAGCTCTGGCAGCTGCTGGCTATTACCTAACCCACAACCAGTCCTCCTGAACCCACCTCCTGCTCGGCTCAGGTCACACCCACACCTGGGGTCACGGGGTCAGACAACTGGTCTCCACCGGGTCCAGTGGCACATCTGACGCTGCTGTTCAGTGGACAACAGTCACCTGCACAAGATGCATCTGTGCTCCAAGCCCCTTGGAGTCTGTGCGGTGACTCCTTCATGGGACCTGCCAGGTCTCCTTCCTGTGCCGTCTGCCCAGATAGCCTGCCCGGCTCTGCGGGCTTCTCTGGTCACTGGGTCGGACAGAGCAGCACGCTCAGAGCAGTTCATTGGCCACTAAGGGTCAGACAGTCCCCAGTGCAGGACATTCCAAGTCTCTCTCTGCCAGCTCAGCTAAGCAAACCTATTCCCAGCTGCTGGGCTGACACGCTGAACCCAGACTCTGCTAAGTCAGCTACACTGATAAGTTCAGCCCTGACACCATCAGAATCCACTCCCCGTCTTTGCTGATAAAAACGCATGAATATCCCAGTTCTTTCCGTGTGTAGACAGCTGGACACTGGGCTTGGCCTTTGTTTCCCTGGGGCATGCTGGGATCTGACTGCTATTAGGATTGGAATCAATGGGGCAGAGTCTCGAGGGGTCCCAGCATCCCCTTGCCAGGTAAGCACCTCAAGTGAGCTCACCACAGGATTTCAAACAGGTGAAGAGTACCCTCCTCAGGCTGGCAGGGGGCTCTTCCACTGACAAGGAACTCAGATGGGTGGGGGTGGGGTCAGTTCTCCCAACTCTCCCCATCCCAATTCCCAATCAATAGCCACCTTCACAGAGAAGAGGGGTGAAGATGTGATTTCACTCTATCCTGTAATCATGCGTCAGGTCGGATCAAAGGTAGGCCTGACTTTAGCTGTGTCAGCTCCAGGGCTACAAGAGGTGAGGAGTCACGTAGGGCCAGCACGCCATCTGCCTTGAAGTTTAAAGCCCTGAGCTTCCAATTTTTCTCGCGGAAATCCCTCCGATGCCCTCAGAAGGCAGCCTGTCCCAGGCGGCTCCATTCCTGCCACGATGGTCACGCACAGCAGCCGGCTCTTCTGAGCACTTGATCCAGAAGGGCAGGTGAGAACGCAGCTTAGCCGTTCCACCAGGAGTCGCTGCCGGTGTCTCTGTGCAGCAGCACAGTCCGCTGAGGAGCAGGCTCCCGCTGTGCCGGGCCCGTTTCTGAGGCCCACGATGGGTGCCGTGGGTCCTCAGGAGGGGCAGTCACCTTCAGAACCCACTGACCTTGTACAAAGCAGCCCCACAAGTACAGGCTGTGCGTGGGGCGCTCACACCTAAGTGATGGACAGGAGTGAAACCAGAACTGAATCCTCCACTCTTTTCCTGTGCACTGTGAAGGCAGGTGATCTGGGGTGACAAGACCTGGCAGCCGGAACGGGGACCTCACGTCAAGGTCAGGCTCTGGCACGGCTTTCCCGTCTATGCAGGCTCTCGCCCCTCGACGCTCCCGCGGCTGTGAGGGAGCCGTGCTGGGTGGCGTGTCACTGACGGGGCGGGACTCGCCTCGTCCGGTGCCAGGCACGGCACACACCTCCTCACGACCTGAGATGGGGACGACGACCCCGTCTTTGCAGAGGAGGAGCAGTGGTTCAGGGCGAGCACCCTGTCACACTCCTGCCGGTGGCAGCCATCTTACTGGATCGCCCTGCAGTCTTCGGTCCGCTGATCAGTTTTCCTTCCAGAAAAAACAGCCGTTGGCTTTAGCCCAATCTCCTCCTACTCGGTGGCCACTCTCCCCGGTCTCTCCTTGGCCGGGTGTCCCTTCTCTTCTGCGTCTTGAAACGCGGGAGGACCCCTGGACGTGGTCCTTAGATCTTTCATCTCCTCCCAGATGTGGTTATCCCGGCCCGTGGTTTTAACTACCACCCAGACTGCCGTGGCTTCTGAATTCACTGCTCCGGCCTGAACTCCAGACGGGGCTACCCCCTGTCCACTCAACACCGCCACTCGTGTTTGAGAGGCAGCGACCGCTTCACTTGCTCCAAACCAAACCTCTGCCTGCCTGACCTGCAGCCCCACTCCATCTGGGTAAAGGGCACCACCGCTCGCTCGCTCACTTGGGTCCACCTTCCTCTTCCAAGGCCTCCCAACTCATCTGGAAAGAGTCCCGTAGCCCACGAGGCCCTGCCTGCCCTGGCCCCTGGGGAAAGCCTACCCCTTTGCCTAGCATTGCACCTAGCAACACGAGCCGCCTGTTCCTCACCTGCGATCACCGACTTGGCTTCTTTGCTTCCACCGCAGACCTTCCTACCTTTACCACTCCCTCCTGGTCTATTACAATCAAGAGCCAGAGAGATTGTTTTAAAAACTCAAGACAAATCCCATCATGCCTCTTCTCTCTCTCACCCTCTTCCCCTTTTCCTTAGAACAAAAGCCAAGAGGACGCCTCTCAGTCCTCCTGGCTGGCACACCTGGTTCCACACCCAGGTCATGCTGAGCTTTCCGGAAAAGCTCCTGCCTCGGAGCCTTTGCAGCTGTTTGCACCGCCCACCTGCTCTGAGCAGCACCCACCCTCCCTCGGGCTCCTGCTGCCACCCAGCCAGGTGACAGCGCGCCCCATCCCACCGCGGTTTGGACCCCCGCCGGCGGCGCTCCCTCAGGCTCTCCATGCTCCTTCTGCGCAGCCGCGGGACGCGCGGGGCATCATGGAGCTTGTAGTCCGCCCCCGGAAGGACGGCCGCCGGACCCCGCCGTGGCGCCTCCCCCGCACCACAACTCCCAGGGGGCAGCGGGACGTCGCTTTCGCAGCGCCCGTATCGGCCGGCCACGGTGCGGCGGGTCCCGGCGGCCGCCGCGGGGGAGGGGCAGGAAGATGGCGGACATGGTCGTGGGCAGAGACAAGTGCGGGGAGCAGCGCCTCGTGTCGCTGCCCCTGTCCCGCATCCGGGTCATCATGAAGAGTTCGCCCGAGGTGTCCAGCATCAACCAGGAGGCGCTCGTGCTCACGGCTAAGGCTACGGTGAGCGGGCGCTGTGCGGGGAGGAGTGAAGGGCGGGGGTGGGGGCCGCCGGGAGCGGCCGCGGTACGCAGTTCCCGTGGGGCCGCGCGACGCCAGCTACCCTTCCGTGGGCTCGCGCGTGCGCGCACTTCCCTCCACGCCGCGCGCGCCCCCGCGCGCTCTCCTACACTCGGCCCCGCCCCCAGCGCAGCTCCCGTGCTCCCTCGCGCGCCCTCCTTCACTTGGCCCCGCCCCCAGCGCCGCTCCCGTGCTCCCTCGCGCGCCCTCGTCCCGCTCACCCCGTGCGGCTCCCGCCTTCCCCCGCGCGCCCTCCCGTCCTCCCTCGCGCGGGGGTCACCTGGGCGGTGTCATGCTTCTCCGTCCGAGTCGCCGCGCTCTGTACCCCAAAGCCTGCCCCTTTCTCTAGCTTTCGGCCGATTTCGTGGTTTCGGGGCCCCGACTCCCCCGACGACCCAGCGAGGCCCCGGGCGCTGCCTCGCGAAGCTCGAGGGCTTCCAGACGAGGTCCGGCCCGGGTGCCTGGGGTCTCCCCACACCCTCTACATCCCAGCGGGACGTCCCCGGGTGGAGGGAATCGCAGGGACGCGAGTTGTACAGCCTGCCGTGGCCGATTTGGGCGGCGGGGGAGGCGGGGCGGGAGCCCTCCAGTTCCTCGGTTGCTGGAACTTGCCGGTAGGTGGAGTCCCCCGGCTCCTCCTCCATCAGCCCCTGCAGTGTGTTGGGCCGGAGCTCGGGGCGGCGGGAAGTTCCAGATTTCTTGCCGGTTTTGTGCCGAGCCTCGCTTTCTGAGAGCCAGGGAAATGCCCGCTCGGCATGGATGTTGGGGTGCTTGTTACCCGGGACAGTTTGGTCCTGTAAGTATTCAGGAAGCAAGAGTTAGCCCCGGCTGGTTTGGCTCATTGGATAGAGCGTTGGAAGGTCCCGGGCTCGATCCCCAGGAGGGGGCGTGCAGGAGGCAGCGATCAACGATTCTCATTGATGTTTCTCCCTTCCCCTCTGAAATCAATAAAAAATATATATATATGCACACACACACACTTATGCAGCAGGCACTCGATTCCTCACTAACCGTGCTGGGTGGAGTGAGAGGCGCAGTGCAGGCCCTTGCTTTAGGGATGGTGTGTGGGCGAAATAGGAAATGTGGTCTGTTCTGAGCTTCCGGTTTTTGACTTTTATTTATAGGCGAACCACCTAAGACAAAGTATTCCTGAGCCAAACCATTTTTGAATGGTCTCTTGCTCCTTTATTTATTTTTTTTACTGTAGAGCTTGGTCATTAAACATTTACGACTCATTGTTTCGTTTTGAATATTTTTGCCCAGTTAAAAATCTAAAGTAAACTTTAGGGAAATGCCTGCTTCCCCACCAACTTAGATACTCGGTTTCTTTCTGACCTCATAGCTCTCCTTTCCTTGGTCACTTCCTGTCATTTGAGAAACCAAGGCAGTCTGCAGGCATATCCACACTTCATGTAATTCAAATCCTAAGTTCTGTGGCGTTTTCGAAGCACACCTTGCCTTTCACCTTTTCATGTGTTTTAGGAACTCTTTGTCCAGTACCTAGCCACCTACTCCTACAGACACGGCAGTGGGACAGAAAAGAGAGCACTCACTTACCACGACTTGGCGCATACCGCAGAGGAATCGGAAACGTTCCAGTTTCTTGCAGGTAACTTCCGGCCTTCCTCCCCCGCCTTCACCGCAGTCGGCACTGTGCTGCTTTCTCTAGGCGCCAGCGTCGGCCATGACCTGGCACGGTGTTGCCTGCTGAGTATGTTTGATAATGAGGTCAGCCTCCTCCAGAGGGGTGCGTGGCCGGCTGGTGAGCATGGCAGACCCACCTGGGACTTCTCCTTGCCACCGAAGGGAAAGCCCTGGGCTGTGGACCACGTGGTGCGGGCCAGGGCCGAAAAGGACTCGGTCTTCCCCTGGGCCGGCCAGCCTGGCACAAGGTGAGCTGGGCGGGTTGCTCACAGGCTTACCCACAGAGCAGCACGCCGTCCGCGTTCAGTGAGATGGAAGCGGACCCTCAGCACTGGTCAGGAGCCCACCCAGAACGCAGTCTGAGTCCATCTTGTTTCGGAGCCTGCTTTCGAGGGCAGGGCAGGAAGGAGTACCTTTTGGAATGTGCATGGCTGCATGCCTGTCTACCAGAAGCAACTGCTGACGCACGCTTTCTGTTTTTAAGATATATTACCAAAGAAGATACTAGCGAGTAAGTATCTGAAAATGCTTGCGGAGAAGGAGGAGGAGGAGGAGGAGGAGGAGGAGAATAACGATGAAAGTGATGAAGCAGAATCCTAAACCCAAAACGAAATGCTTTCCAAGTCCGCCTGGCGAGGCCCTCCAGGACTAGCCCAGCACCGCGCCTTCGGTCTCCTCACCTTCCAGCGGCTTCCAAGACACTGCCCCTCCTGGGCTGAGACGCAGGGCCTGAGGCACCTGCACACAAATGGCCAGAGGAAGCGCTGGCCCACAATGCAGTTGGAGGGCACCAGGCCAGAGCTGCCTGGACAGCCAAGGGCGATTCTGCTTAGCTTTCGTTTTGGGGTCGAGTTCCGGAGCTGCTACATAGCAGCCACGTGAGACAACTTCGTCTAGTTTTAGCTCGATGTAGTTGAGGTTACATTTTGTTACATTGTGTGTAGTGAGTTACACTGGCATTTTTGTATTTCAAGAAAATTTGAGTATTTGTTTAAATACAGCATTTTAAACTGTAAAGACATAAAACATTTATAAATTAAAAGTTATACGTATTTTTACAGTAAAATGCTCTGGATCTCATTTTAGAACCCTCTATATTGTTCTAATGCCTCGCTTATTACCTGAGACTTTTGTGAAATTTTAAAATATGCATTTCTAGCATTTTTATTCCCAGAGAAAATTTTTAAGTCAAATTATAAATCCAAAAAGAAAGACTACCTCTGCATAAGCATATTTTTCTTAAACACTTTAGAACCTTTTGTATCTTGAAGATCTATCTCATTTACTATTCCTTCTTTATACCTACAGTAACTGTTTACCGTCCACAAGAGAAAACCATAAGTTCTGTATTTTCTGGCTCTTATCTTTTTTAAAAAATTGAGAGATTTACATCCAGTAACAGCACCCTCGATCAGTCTTCGGTTGTGAAGGCAAGCAGTCAGTCCCGTCACCCCAGACATCCCACGTTGCCCTTGGAGGGACTTCCTTTCCCTACTCCCAGGCAGCCACTGCCGTTTTCTGTCTCTTGTTTTTGAAGTTTATTGTTTAAATAAATTTTAAAATCCACGTTTTGGTGTACAGTTCGGAGTTTGACAAATGCAGAGTCATGTAACCACCGCAGTTACGATAGCAGTGTTATCACCTCCCCCCAAGTTCCTGCGAGGTGCAACTCATTCCTTCCCTTCACCTTGGCGGCCGCTGAGCGAGGCCCTGCCCTGCACTGGCGCCAGCACTCTCTGAAAGCAGCTACATGGGAAGTATTTTCGGTTTGGTGGGCTCTGGGTTACTTGACCCTGCCGTTGTCCCACAGCAGACTGGGCTAGCACCTAAGGAGCGAGCGTGGCTGTATTTCAAGAAAGTATTTCTGGATGCTGATATTGGAATTTTGAATAGTTGTCATGGGTATAAATTTAAAAAATTTTTTTCAACCATTTACGAATGTAAAAACCATTTTCAGAGGTCCAACAAAAAAACACAGTAGCACCCCAGCTGGTTTGGCCCGCAGAATGAAGGGTCCCAGGTTCGATTCCAGTCAAGGGCACAGGCCTGGGCTGTGGGCTTGATCCCCAGTGTGGGGCGTGCAGGAGGCAGCCGGTCAGTGATTCTTTCCTAGCATTGATGTTTCTCTCTTCCTCTCTGAAATCAATAAAAAGATAGACTTAAAACCAAACAAACCCACAGTAGCCCCCAGACTGGTTTTCTGGCCTGTCTTTCCCCAGGGCCACGTAAGGACCCACAGTGCGCGTGGCTGCGGTCGCAGTGTCAGCAGCCCGGCCTGTGCCTGCTGAGGGCTCTGGTGCATGGAGACACCGCGGTCACCGAGCCCCGGGTGAGCGGGCGAGTCCCAGTTTGGGTGGTTTCTAGTTTTGATGATTACAAGCACAGGCTTTACCTACCTGCTTTAGGAGCACTACATCCTACTATCTTCAGCCGCTTTTTGCTTTTCTCAATCCAACCGTCCTTGGCCTTCCCCTTTGGATTCAGACAGAAGTCAAAACCAGCCCAGGGAGGCCCCGGATTCAGAGCTGCGCCAGTACAGGCAGCCTCGGCCAGGCCAGGGGGCCCAGCGACCCGCCGGCCGCAAACCCCGCATACGGACAAGTCTGGTTCCCACAGGACATGGGAGTCGGTGCTTCCATCCGGGGCTCAGTTGAATGGTTTCCTTTCGTACGGCTGCTAAAGTACAAGCACCCAACCCATCCTGAAACATTGTCCCACCATCCAGTCCATCCCTGGGGTTCTCACCCCCAAACTTCAAGTTCTCAGGGGCAGCACTGTTGAAGGAATGGGTGAGTCCGAGCCTTGTGGATGCCCTAGACCAGCAGTCGCCGACCGGGGGCCCGCAGACCACTGCCCGGGCAGCGCCAGTGAACACACAAGCCACGAAAGCCCTTCGGGAGAGGCAGCTGTAAATACAAGGATTTTATTTTATTTTTTGCTGACATACTATGAGGCAAAACAAAATTGACACCATACAAAATAACTTTATAAAATATCATTCACATATTTTATCGGATTTACAGCATTCTGTGCATGTTAAGGGCTATGTAAGGAGGTGAAAACACTATGCCAAGTTTTTAGTATTAGTTTATATACACACAGTAAGAAACAAAACAAATAACTGTTAGGGTTTCCATGGATTTATTGCAAAAATAGTGCAAACTACTTAACCTAGGAAGCTGTAAAACAAACTCGAAAGGACCCAGCTAAGCTTAGACACGACCGCGGTGCTCAGCGTCTCAGCCTGGAGCTTCCGCACCCGTTTAGCTGTCGTCCATCAAGACCACGCCCCACCCGTTCGGTTTAGGGTGAGAGCAGGGGATGCAGAGCCTGGCTCTCCGGAGAGGCCGCTGCCCGGGGCCAGCCGCTCCTCTAGGCCAGTGGTCGGCAAACTCACCAGTACACAGAGCCAGATAGCAACAGGACAACGATGGAAATTTCCTCTGAGAGCCCAATGTTTTAAACTTAAACTTCTTCTAACGCCACTTCTTCAAAACAGACTCGCCCAGGCCGTGGTCTTTTGTGGAAGAGCCACACTCAAGGGGCCAAAGAGCCGCCTGTGGCTCGCGAGCCGCGGTTTGCCGACCACTGCTCTAGGGTCATGCTACTCACTCAGTGGCGACCGTGTGAGGTCTGTGTTGAAAACGTGCGAGATGCCACGATGGTTAAGTCTGACCTTAGCAACGAGTTACCCAACCTCTGCATGGCACAGACCGAATCCAGGACGCAGCGCGAACGGGAAGGACGGAGCGCCGCTGCCCGCCGACACCCTCGCTTAGGTGTGTCGGGTAACGAGTGATTCCACTTGTGGGCAACCTTTGAACCCGATGGTGAAGTTAAAAAAGGGGGAAAAAGCCATGGCATCCTTACAAGGGTCATTCTACGGCTTCTCTCAACAGTCTCTTGGGGTCCGAAAAGCATAAATCTAAACAAAACAGTGAGAGCAAAACAAAAGGCTACACAGAAAAGCTAAATAAACAAAATGCAGCACATTCAGGTTCTTTTTCTTGAGGTACCTAGATAAAGTCAGCCACCTGCCCCAGTACTCCTGTGAGGAAAACGCTTCCTGGCCAGCCAATCGCAGGGCATCGCCGATTCTTACTGAGAAAGTGCAACGGGCCCATCCTTACGTGCAGCGTGGAGGGGGACTCACTCCACTCCCCAGCCCACGGAGCAGCCGGACAGGAGTTTCCCACGACAGACATTCCCCCGGAGTTGTCCCGCTCTGAGACCCCTGCAGCGGGAAGCCGCCCAAGTCCGTCAGCTCTCAGAGTTTCGCCGCTCAGGAATGTCGGTTCTCTCGTCAAATTCAGAGATCTCTTTAAGAGAGTAAAACTACGCACTACAGCAAAGATTCCCCTGCATTGTTATTTCTTATTGGTATAAAATCAAATTCTTAAGACTCCAAAATACTGCGTTACCTCCAAAGGATTGAGTTAAAAAAGATCGCCATAGTAGGAAAAGTCTAGAATTGTAAACTGCCCAATACAAAAGCGTCGAAAGTGGTCCATCCCCTCGGACTCCTCACCTGCCAGGAAGCGCTCCTCCCTGGGACCCCCCCCTGGGACCCCCGGGCTGCTGGCTGCTGCTGCAGGCCTCCCCTCCCCCACAGCCTCCCGGTGCCACCCCTGCCAGGTCAGCAACGCCTCTGCCTGCCGGTTGGGAGAGATGAAATCGACAGCAGTCCGTTGCTGCTCCGGAAATCAACTGACACACCAGAGGGAGAAGGGCCAGACGGCAAAAAAGCAACAAGAGGACGTGGGCTGTTCTGGCCGCCCCGTCGTTGGCACGGAAAATGAAGTGACCGCCACACACGTGTGCATAGAAGAGTTTGGAATTGGTTTGTAACGTGACTTTTTCCCTCGGACATAACTTCTTCTCCTTCCTCACAAGAAGGCAGTTGGGATCCCCAGGTTTGTGAGTGGTTGGCTGGGTGTCTCCAAGCCCAAGGCCAGCCGGCTTCTCGCCCACCTGGAGGACAGGTGCTTAATTTCATGCGGATCTTGTTTTCAACGCATCAGGATGCAACACAAAAGGCACAAAATAAATAAAAATATTATTAAATAAACGGAAACTGTGATTTCAAGCTTCATGTGGAGTTTCCAGCTCACGTTTGGTTACCTTTTCCAATTTAATTTGACAGGCTTGGTAAATAGCACCCAACTGTGTAGTGAGGTAGATCCACATTGTAGAGAAAGCTGGGTCCCCTCCATTTTTATGTCTGAATTTAAGATGCTTTTACAAAAACAAAAACCCACTGAGTCACAGGCAGAAGCGCTGGCAGGCGGCACGACCTGAAGGAAGCTGGGAACGTGAGCAAATAAGATTCATGCCCAAATTACACTCCGTCAGCCACGAGTCCATGTCAGGCTGGAGGGGGAACCCACACGGTAAAAACAACCCTGGGAAAGTCTCAAGCTTCCAGGGCAGGCCATTTTGACTGACCGCCACGGAGATGCACAACGGTCCGTTTGTCACTGAACGATGGTAACAGCCAGGAGGAGAGAGAGGAGCGGGGGGGGGGGGGGGGGGCGGGGGGGGGGAGACGGAGAGAGGCGCGTCACTGGACGTTCCCCTTTGTAACTCTGCAGAAAAGACACGTTGAATTACGAGGCGGCCTCTTGAGCTGGCCAGCGGACACTCCCTCCGCCTAACGTGTTTGCATCCTCTGACACTTGCAACTGGAACGTCGGATTAAGGCTTAATTTAAAGGGGCCTCCCCACCCGGCCTCCAGCAAGCGGCGGACAGCCTCCGGACGCACATTGGCAGGGAGCTGAGGACAAGGACGGGAAGCCGCGGAGGGGTGTGCAGCAGGCCCTGTCATTCCACAGCCGAGTTGACGATGCATTAGCGAACTCTCGAGAAGTCACGCAGAGGCCAGCGGGCAGAGGTGCTGGTTTACACAGGAACCGTCAGTGTACACCGCAGCACACGGCACGCGGCCGGGGCCAGCGCGGAGAAGCAGCGGGGGGCAGAGGGGACGCGAGCACCGGCGGCGGGGCCTGGCAGCGGCTGGGCATCGTGGGGAAGAGTAAACTTTTAATGGTCGAAATGCATTTTGATTCAAAATGTCTCAAGTGTTCTGTTGTGGCGGGGTCAAGAAGGGGCAAGATCTACCTAGGGAACTTCTGAATTCATTTTTGGTTCTTTTTCAATTATTTTATAAAAATAAAATAAAACTAGAAAAGTTGATAAAACGCAGGGTTCACACCCCTCCATACATATTCGGTGAGGGATCGAAGTGGACCAGAGGTAAGAAAATCCTGGATTTAGACACTACATTCTTCTCTTGTGTTTGATGAGGGATTCGCCACTCGGCTGCGCGGAACCTTACAGTCATCCTCTGAAAACCGCTTCCAGCGTGAGACGCACCGTCCCTAGTTACCCGCGAGCTCCGCCGCCAGCAACGCCCTTAACACGCCATCGCGCTCAGGGCGCCGACGCGGACTCAGACTTCCAGGTGGATGTGGCTTGGAGAGGACCCCAAACCTGGACGGTGCTGAGGATGGAGGCCGGGGGTGGGGGGAGGGGAGGGCCAAGAGGAGCCGCCAGGAAGGGCCTTCTACACGCGTGGGTGACCTCCCACCGGAGACCAATCACATCGTCCCTGACACAGAGCGCGGCTGCAACCCGACCAGCAGCGAGGGCAGTGCCCACCGCCTGGCGAGAGCGGCACACGCGCCTTAGGGCTGTCCACCTGGGGTCCTCACGGCCGAGTGACGCCCACCCCGGGCGGCGCAGGAGCGCACGCGCCAGGCCTTCCCGGGTGAGGAGGCAGAGCCGATGGCACCGCAGCCGAGGACAACACACACGTCGCGACTCCGACTCCTTTGGAAACTCCAGCCCCATTAGACTGAACACTTGGGAGCGACTGAGCAAGCCCGCCTGGCTCGGCCACGGCCTGGGCCACGGCCAGCGCCGGGAGTCCCTGCAGCACGGCCCAGGCCAGGGCGCAGGAGAAGCCACGCGGCCGCCACCTCACGTTTTCTGACACGAGACGGCACGCACGGCATCACCTTTACAAAGTCAGGAGCTGAAGTAGCATCAAAGGAGGAGGCGATGGAATACCGACGTGGGGGCGGCGCAGGCTTACTGCCCAATGGGGACGCAGCCCGGACGGGTTCCGAGGAAACCGAGGCTCAGGCTTCGAAGGCACGAGGCTGAGACGGGGTCTCCCAGGGCCTGCCCCTCCCAGGAGGGTGTTCCCACAACCTCCAGAGTCCACGGAGCCTCGGGTCCCCCACGCGGGCAAGCGATGCACCCGGTCCAGGGTGTGGGCTCTTCCTGGGGTCCGATTGCGGGGGGAAGGACCGTGAAGATCCACAGGAGCTGGGACCCGAGGGAAGTCAGCGCCAGGTGTTCCGGCTCCAGCTCTGCATCGCTCAGCTCCCAGGGGCGGGCACAGCGCCGATGCTGCCCTCTCCCGGGAAGATGGGTGAGATGCGGCCTCCACCCCCGGCCCACCGCCCAGGCCCCCCCGGATCTCACACGTCTGGTGCCGCACAGCCCCCGCCAGAGAGAAAAGTGTTAGCAAAAGCACCAGTGGTCTTCGCTCTCTCCTTGTTAACCCCTTCAGGAACGCACACGTCGGGGGGCGGGGGAGGGGTGGGCTCCGATTCTGAGACCCGGACACAAAAGGCTGATGGGCGGATCTGGGCTGTCGGCCCCCATGACTGATCCAGCAGGGGCTGCCGTGCAGGGTCCCCGAAACACCCGTGTGGGGTCCTGGCTGGAAACGAGACTCACCCAGCGGCCAGCCTCCCTGTGGGCACCCCACGCGCCTCAGGTGGGCAGTACGAGTGTCCTGGGGACCGAAGGACACGCAGCTCCTCCAGGCGTGAGGCAGCCACGGAACGGGCCCGGCACCGAGACGCAGGTGCCCGGGAGCCTCTGGCCCGAGGTCAACGCGCCCTCCACCCCAGACAACGCTGCCGCCTGTCCCTTCAGAACTCGGCGACCGCTCGCCCTGAGGACATGCGAGCACGAGGGACCCAAAGGGAAGAGCGAGGAGGCAGAGGTGCCACTGACCCCGGCCGTGTGGGCAGGGACTGGTCACAAGGGCACAGCCCTGACCGCCGCCCAGGACGGGCTTCCTGCAATGACCTTGCGACGACCCAGGGAGTGGGACGTCTCGCTTCCCATCACCGCGGCGGCCCTGTGTGCCTTCCCAACATGGGGCCTGCGACTCACACAGAACCACCTCCTCAGCCTCAGCTCGGTTTTCAGCAGGGCGCAACGGGAACGCAAGGCTCAGGGTCAAAGGTCAGTCGGCGTGCCTGCACTGCTCACGCCACGCGGCCGCTCTAAGTGTGGGATTCACGGGAAGCGGGGTCCCAGCCCTTGGTGAGTTCACAGAGGCGGTGGGAGCAGAGGGCGCCTTTCCAACCCAGCCGTGGGTAAGGCAGGAGGAGAACGTGCATCCTTCCTCGGAGCAGGCCAGCCCCGGCCACGTGGACACACTGCCACGCCGGCCACGCCACGTGGACATCCCCCGGCCACGCCAGCGCCGAACGGAGGTGCTCACACTCAGTTTACGCGGGAGACGTCTGGCTATTTTCAGTGTGGACAGGAGGCTAAGAGCAAACACGAACCTACAGAGAATTCAGAGGTAGCCTTTATCTGCATTTGCTTTTTTAAAACTAAAAGGTATTTAGAAACCACCTTCTGTCATGAGTGGGCTAAGCCAATACATTCACTGGGGACAGTCACATGGCGAAACGTACCCACAAAGCACTAGGTGAGGGCCCCACGACGGCATCTCACGCGCCAGGTGCCTGGCTGGGCGGGAGACTCCGGGCGGCCTGACCACAAACAGACTCACACCCGGGAGAGGGGGTGCGAGCAAACACGACTCCCCGGCAAACACCGCAGGCCGGCGGACAGCGCTCCCCGCAGCCGTGACGGTGTTGACACAGCAGTGACCTTGTGGCTTCACAAAGACAGCCGACCAGAGAGAAGCCCGGAGGCGTCCCTCTCGCCGGACACAGGCCACACAGACGCCTGCTCTCCACTCGGCCCAGTGCGCCCGGGGTCACGGCAAACACCAGGAACCCAGCAAGCCACAGAGCACCCAAGGGCGTGCAAGGAGTCCTCTTACGATGCCAAAATGAGAAGAGGCGATGCTGCCCTGCACGCACGGCGCGGGCACCGGCGAGGGAGGAGCACTCAGAGCACTGGCACGGCGTCACGAGGTCCATGCACGGTTCCGGCGGCTTCCGTGACCCAGACCTACTTACAATCAGCCAGACAAGCACAGCGGACGCGGTCGGACATAATTACAGAAGGAGGTTGTCAAGATCAGTGCAATTATTTTGAGCTGAAAATTTTCCTTACAAAAAAGTGTGTGTGACGAGAACAGCCCCATGGCGAGGCCGCCATGTGGTGTCCACGCTGACAGACGTCACGGCAGCCGGCGCAGCCAGAGAGGACAGCCTTGGGTACTTGGGGGAAGGGTTAAAAATTAAATAAAAGAGTTGCATTCTGAAAGTGAGCGTACGAACACCGAGGAAGCTCCTCCACTATACATTCCTTTTCTCGCGAGTGAGAGAGGAGTCAGAGGCCACAGGGAGTGTCTATGGCTTGTCCGGGCCCCTGGGATTGTCCACAGTCGGGGTCAGGCCAGCTTCTGAAGTCCCTCCGAATGGAGCCGCCTGTGTGTGTAGGAAAATGCCCATGAAAATCCTGTAACTGTCCATCCACCCAAAGTCCCGCCGAGCCCCCTGAACCAGCCCAGCGCCTCCAGGACTCGGGCGGAGAAGCCGTCCCGGCCCCGCAGGCCCCACAGGCCCCACAGGCCCCTGGGGACACCTGGGGTCCCACCCGCACGGCGCTTGGCTGGCCCACCCTTCACATATTGTATCAAATATATAATCTGACCGGAAAACTGCCTTGCAAACAGAAAATGTACATCTCCCCGCAGATCAGTGTCGCATTACATTGCTGCGTACGTAAGAAAAACAATTCATCCAGAAAACTTACATTTGTGGCTTTCAAAAATAAATCGGCCGGCAAACCTGCAGGTAAACTTTAGGCGACTCATACAGGCTGGGAAAGTGGTTTCTGGCTTACAGATCGGGAGCCCCGTGCACAGGACACCCACACGGACCAACCAGCCAGAGCAGAAAGGCAGGAACAAGCAGCAACATCGGCGCTGAGCAACAGCAAGCACAACACACAACACGGCGCCAGCGAGCCCGCCGCCGCGGCCGGAACCGGGCGGCAGGCCTCGCTCCCAGCCGCACGCGATGACGCGGGCCGCGGCCAGGGCTCCGCTGCGGGTCCAGGGCGCACACATTCACTCCGGGGAGCGTGAGGGCCCCTCCGACGGAGAACCCGGCCGAACCGATTCAGAGCCGCCCTTTCTGGAAGCAGAGGCCCGCCCAGCCTCGCCCGATGAACCCGAGCGGGGCAGCCGGAGCGCGGGGCACCAAGGGCTCTTCTGCCAGGCGGCGCCCGTGGAGGCTCCGCTGGGGTTGGGGCGGGAGCTTGTCGAATGCGACCGAGAGGAGGGAGGGGTGGGGCTGCGTCCTTTTTCTCGGTGAGTACGGAAGCAGGCTGCGAAGGGCCCCGGTGCAAGGGTCTCTGTCTCAGCGGGAGAGCTCTTTTAAAGAGACGAGACAAATCCCAGTTTTCTTGGATACGAACCCCAACTTCTACATCATTTCATTTCACATTCAGTTTGCTTCAAGCAAGGCACACCTTACTAACCGTGGGGTGGGGCGCAGCCAGCCAACGGGGGTGCCCCTCCTCGGCCTGCGCCTGAGGTGGCCCCGGGTGGGGGCGAGCAGTCAGAGGACGGTCGGGGCCCCCCGACTTCCAAATGAACGGGGCCTTCTGCCGTCTCAGACTCACAATTCACCCGCCAACGGGCACCGGTTGAGTCTGGGGACAGCCGTGACCTGCGTGTACCTACAGCGCTGTCTCGGCGCAGCGGCGGTGCGGGCGGCCGGGCGGCGTGTTGATGCCTTTCGCGTGGAGCGTTTCATGAAACAGCGCAGGCTGCCCAAAGGAAAGGTGCGGTGGCCACCGACAAGAAAGCGCTGCCTCGAAACAATCTGTGAAGCATTTGGGTGTTTTCTGCCAGGTTTCAGCTGAGAACTTCATGGCCAGGGGCCCCCTCCACAGGCTCTAGACGGGGTTCCCGATGTCAGGCAGCCCCGGGCCCGAGGCCGCAGCGAGGCCCGGGAGCCGGCACTTCCTCCGGGCACCTCGCCGCCCGGACCGCGATCCCGTCGATGTGAGACAAACACACCTTTGAAGCAAACAGGGTTCAATGACCCTCACAGTGGCTGGAAGCCGACCTCACTTGAGAGCGTGTGAGTGAAGGTCCCCCCGGGGCGGGAGGCCCGGGGCCGCGCCGGGAGCGGGCGGTGTCCGGAGCGGGAGAAAGTGCCGCTTGCCAACGGGAGGACGGGGAGCTGCGATGTTTCTCAGAGCCAAGGCTTCTGTCGTTCGAGCAGACGAGATACAGCAAGAAGAGACGACTGCCACTGAGGAGACACCCACATGCACACACGTCCACGCACACACCACTCAGGAGACAGCTTCACAAACACACCCCCGTCACCGCCGCCAAAACCCGGGCCGTGTCCACGGGAGCCCCGCACTTCCTGACCCCCAGCCTCGGAGCAGGCAGGAGACGGCGGGCGCCCGCTCCAGGGGAGGCAGCCCCGTCGGGACCCCCCGCCACCACGGCGCCAGAGGTAAGTGTCGGCCGGGTGGGCGGGCCGTCAGCAGGGACAGGAAACAGAGCACAAGCAGCACGGGAAGGCCGTCCCCTTCCCCGAGTCTCTACGACGAGCGTGGACCGGACCCTGGAGAGAACGGCTGCCGGGACGCAGCCCACGTGGCACAGAGCCGCCTGCTGTCACCCTTCCACGCTGTCCGTGGCATCCCTCTTAGTGCAATGGTTTCTGGGGTGGCAACCCCACGCCGGGGCCCAGAAGGCAGGTCCCCGCGGCCGGGTCTGGCCCTCACGCCGGTGGCCGTCAGCCGCCCTCCGGGGACAGGGCGCCCAGCAGAGCCCCCCCGACGGCTTCCTGTGGGTCTCAGTGCACAGACCCTATGACACCCAGCACACGGACGTGCCTCCCGGGCGCGGAAGGATCCGTACATTCCACTTGTGCTTCATCGCTGGGCCACACCCGGGGAGGCGGCAGGGCGGGCGCGAGTGACTGCTGTGAGCGCGCCGGCCCCGAGGGTACAGGCGACAGTCCACACGGGGCGGTGGCCGCCAGTGAGTCCGCTGTGCACTCTGCGCCTCGGCCGGGACCCGCGGGGCAGCGGCCTCCCGGCCCCGACGCCGGAGCTGAGCACAGCGCCGAGCCCTCGTTAATACTGCAACCAGACACATAAGTTCTCTACACTGAAGACATACAGAGGAGGATTGTACTGTACCATCACCACGGACCCGTATCTTTAGGAACTTTGGAGAATCACCGTCACAGTCCTAGGGGACCGAGCTCACTGTCAGACTGAGCTCACCCGCATACCATCTTTTTCCTTTTTTTCTTTTTTTTAATAAATTTTTATTAAAATGGCACTTGGCTGCCAATCTCTCTGGACCTAGAAATGTCGAGTGGGCGTGGTCTCTGGTGTCCCAGCCCCTTTCCCCATGGGCGGGGCACCCTCCGCGGCCCCTACGAGCTGGCGGGGCACACGAGTGTCGCGTGGAACACGCGTTAGTGACAACGTCAGAATGGTCAAGGCTTTAAAACCACAATAGTGTTTGCGTTGCTTTCACCCTCAGAGAATGCGCACAGCTAGTTTGAGCCCATCAATTCCATACAGAATCACGTGTTAAAAACAAGTACATCGAATGACCAAATAAATTAAAAATGTTTTAAAGCCCTGAGTTCATAGACTGCTTTTAGATGTTTTTAGGAAACACGGGACTATTTAATGAGCAGCGGATAGATTTTGGCAAACCATCTCTCCTGCGACAGCGGGGTCTCATACAGGTCTGCAGCTCAGAACGCGTGTGGCATCCGGACGGAAGGCATTCTGGGCGAGGCGCCTCGGCTGAGTCCACGACGTCGGGGGTCCAGTGCTGGCGGCCACGGGGCTGGCGTCGGTTGGTCTGAGTGTCGCTGGTCTCGTGTGAATCCGACTCCGCACACAATCGTAAACACAACACGTCAAGCAAAGTACATGGTGCGCAGCGTGTCCTGGTGGACCTGGACCGCCTTGGCCAGTGCCTGGTGGTCCCGCCCGTTACTCTGCCCGGAGGTATGGCTTCCTTCAGCACTGGGGACAGGGACAGAGACAGCCTGGTCAGCTCGGCCGGGGCCACGCCCCCGCGGCTCGGCCAGGGCCACGCCCGGACAGCTGCTAGCAGGTAGCAGCCACGGCGCTGGGCTCGGGCATCTGGGCCCTGGTTGGCTCCGGCTGCTTCCCGTGGGGAAAAGCAGTGGCCACAGCCTGTTTCGGGAGCGACCCCTGCTGGGACCGGTGGCCAGGAGAGGCCTGCCACTCACCTGTCATGTTCTTTATCCACCAGGTGGTACCTGGCCCGGAAGGCCACCAGGTGAGCGTAGTATGCTGGCGCTGGGATGGACACAGAGCGCGTGCAGCGCACGTAGGTGTGACACAGCTGGTAGGTGAGGATCTGCAGCTCATCGGAAGAGAAACGATTGTCATCCCAAAGCACGTGGTAGTGGGAAGGCCTGCTTGTTCCCTGAAAGCAGACCAAGGGTCAGAGACGGGCAGCACTCACCTGCGCGGGCACCGCCGACAGGCTGCGCCCAGCCGCTCACCGGCGCGCGCGCTCCTTACTGAGGACACGGAGTTTAACGACAGACAGACCGCGACGTTATGATGGTCATTGTGAAAGGCACCGAAGATGTACGTCACCAGGCACGTGAACACAGACCACACACACTCACTCAAATACGAAAGTCACAGGAAAGATACCAAACACGAGGAGAATGCTTGTTTTGAGGACTGCGTCACCCGACAGACCAAGTTCCCACCACATTTTATTTACAGGCCAGAAAAACCTCTCGGAAAAACTCACATGTTGACAACACTTTGAGAAGGGCGTTGGCACACGCGTGTTATTTATGCAGTTTGTGTAGCTCGAAATCTTTTGAAACTGAAGGAAGCGGGAGCTGGCAGCCTTGGCCCCCCAACACGGGGCACAGAAGGCCCCGGCGCGGGCACCCTCATAGACGCCGCACCGCTCAGCTGGCCCGCCCGCCCGCCCGCCGCCAAGTCCCGCCTGACTCCTCCGGCCCGGCCACGGCTGCCCCGCTCACCCTGCGCTAGCCCCCAGTGACAGACGTCCCGTCCCTGTCCCACCCCCACTTTGCCATTTCGTTGGTGGCTGTCAAAGGGGCGGGGGCAGCGAGGCATTCTGTGTAAGGGGGCCTGTCCCTCGAGGCCCATGTGTCCCAGCCCTAAATGTCTCAGCCAAGGACAGGTCCCCCTCCGAAAGCGCTGGGGCAGAGAACAGGCCAAAGGGGCCCTGAGGGGGCAGGCTGCCCCGAGTTCGCACGAGGGCCTGTGTGCAAGGGCGCCTGTTGGCAGGCCGGGAGCAGGAGCGGGGCTGTCAGGGACCCGCAGGGAGGCCGCTGCTCCCCAGGGCTCAGCCTCTCTTTCCTCTGAACAACTGGAAACACAGAGAGCCATGCCAGGCCTTGGGTGCACCAGGCCCACGGGCCACACCTCGGCGACGGGCAGGAACAATTCCCAGGAAACAGTCCCACTGCCAAGTTCACGGTGAAGTCTCCAGCGTCAGGCCGCCGTTCTCCTGGGAGGGCTACTCAAGTCCTACGCAGGCTCAGACTCGAGCCCGTGTGCTGAGCTCTGAGGCAGGGCAGCAGCCAGGCCGGACTCCCGGCGCACAGCTGGCAATGGGTTGCTGGCACGGCTCCCGCATGGCAGACCCCTCGGGACCACCCTCCTCTTTGACGAGAGACCGGACGAGCCAGAGACACTTCGCGTGGACCCCACCACGGGGTGTGAGCTCACTGAGGCGGCCCCTCGTCCCTCACCGCCCTTCCCACATCTCCTGCGCCCTCCTTGTCACCGGTGTGAGGCCGACATCACCAGGTGGTCTTGTCACCTGAGCTCTCACCCTGCTTGCTGAACACCAGGCCCAGGGACACCCTGCCGCCACCAGTGCGCCTGCACGTGGCACTCACCGCTCCTACCTGGACCTTATCTCATCTGAAACGCACCCCGCTTCCCAGGGGGCTCCTTGTCCGCAACGCCCGGCGGTCCCGAGCCCCTGACCACGGCTGGGGCCCCTGTTAAGTGCTGCCCAGCGAGTACCCACCCCAAGGTCACACCTGCATGTGTTTGCTGGGCCCCTCTGCCCTTACCTGGATGCCGGCATGACTGCACAGGTAGAAGTCGAACTCGGTCGGGTGGGTGATCTTCGTGTCCACAGTGGTGCCCGCTGGAATGTTCCCGCTCTTCCCGACCTTCAGCAACACAGGCTCATCAGCCAGCCCCAGGGGGGGGGGGGAAGGAGAAGGGGAGGGGGCCCCGCCAGCCCCGCCACCACCCTGAGGCTGGGCCTCCCCTCCATGGGCCCTTCAACTCTTTAGCATGACGGCTACATCGGACCGGCCACAGCTGTGGCTACTGACCGACGGGTTCTCTTTCAGAGCCACCTCCCGGCCACTTGTCAGCTAAAGCACATCTCCGCCGGACCCGTGGGGTTCACAGGGCCACGTGCTCGCCAAACAGAGGACGGTGCATCTCTGGTGCCCCGGCCCGGACCCCACGCGGCCCTCCAAGGGCAGCGCCCCCTGACCCGGGCGGCGCGGGGACGCACCCGCTCGTTCTTGTCTGTGCAGAAGAGCCGCGTGTGATGTCGCTTCTGCACCACGATGAACGTGATGCCCGGCTGGTAGTCCTTCTCCAGCTTGATGCAGGCCTCACGGATGGCCAGTAGCTCGTGGTGCAGGACCTGCAGGGACAGGGGCGTCAGGGGCCAGGGTGTCCTCAGGGCCTGCTGCTGGGACACACACCGCTGAGTGACACGCGGCACGTGACACGTAGCTACAGCCACGCCTTCGAGTCCCGCCGGCGTGTTCGTGGCTGCGTGCCTCCGCCTTGCAGAACCGGCGTCGTTGGGGTGACGGAGAGACTGGCGCCCAGGCCTCGTGGGCCAGTGGTGTAAATGAGATGACGCATACAATGCCTGGCACAGGCTGCGGGGGTGGTGAGGGCCGATGAACGGCCCGCGCCGGGGCACGAGGCACTGTGGGCACACCGCACCGCCCACCACGTGTGTCTGGGAGAAGAGGGCGCGGGCCTAGGAGACACTGGCTTAGGAGTCGGATGCAAGTCCAAATCCCCACTCTGACACGGGGCAGCTGTGTGGCTGCGGCAAAGCCAGGCGCCCTCTCTGGTCCTGGTTTCCACTGGTAAGATGGGGCCATCGACCTTGCAAGCTTGCTGTGATGACTGCAGTAACGCCCGGAAGCCCCGGAGTCAGGGCACAAGGGCGGGGAGGCGCCGTCTCATTCCCTCCGTCTGTCCTCAGAGAGGACGGGCCATCCCACAACACACACCTGAGGCTTCAGGGACTGTCCCCGTTAAGCACCGTGTGGTGATGTCTCTGACTCTGCCTGCCACCCCTCCAAAACTAGGGGCGCACTTAACCAACCAAGAAGGCTGGGAGCGCCGAGGAGCTCCTTTCCGGCCGGAGGGAGGGGGCCCGGAGTTCTGCGCAGGCGGTGCTACGGGCCCACTGCGGCCTCGGGGCGAGCCGCTGCCCTGGGCCAGGCAGGAGAGCACACAGGCCCGCCCCTGCACCCAGCCCGCTCCCCGGCATCAGGGCAGCCCTCGGGCTCCTCCCGCTGCTTCAGGTCCCTGCCCGACCCGCCTCTGCCTCCTGAGAGCAGCTCCCGGTGACGTGTGCGCTGGGGACGTGGCGGGAGCAGAGGGGCAGTCACCCGGGCAGTGGGCACACGCAGGCATCGACCTCCCGAGAGCCAGGCGGGCAGTGGGCACACGCAGGCATCGACCTCCCGAGAGCCAGGCGGGCAGTGGGCACACGCAGGCATCGACCTCCCGAGAGCCAGGCGGGACGGACTCATGCTGCCCAAGGCCCCCCTGACCTGGAGGGGCCGCGGCTGCGGTTCCCGCTCACCGCCCTCCTGCGGTGCTCCCTGCGCTGTGACGCACCCGCCTTCCACACCGCCTCCCTCCGCATCCAAACAGTGGCCGGGCCTGCTGACTGCTTTCTCCAGGGCCCCAGCCCTCACCCCACCGCCGCGGTTCTCCGTCACCGCGCTCACTGCCCGCCCGCAAAGCCTCCGCCCACACAGCTCTCCAGGCCCACCGTCGCTCCTCCCGCCCCGTCTGTCTGGCCGCAGCACCGCCACCCGTGCCCACCGTCCCCGTGACCTGGCAAACACAGGTACCGGGGACGTAGGACAGGACGTCAACTGCACCCCCCTTCCCTGTGGAGACCCCGAGAAGCCGCTCTGCCCGACCGCGGAGAACGGGCGCGTGGCCCACCTGCTGGAACTGGCCCTCGGACACGCCGTCGCGGTAGAAGATGATGCGCGTGGGCTTGAAGCGCGTGGACTTGTAGAACTGGATGAGCAGCTCGCGCACCATGGCCGCCAGGTCCTGGATGATCTCCTGGCGGTGCTGCTGTACCCGCACGGTGGCGCAGTAGCGGTTGGGGTGGGCGTCCATGCTGCCCACGACCTGTGGGCAGGAGGAAGCTGGATTGGCCCTGTGCCTGGCCCGGAGCAGAGGCTCAGAAGACGCCAACACCGCCCGCGTGGTCTCGAGCGAGGGGCAGGGCCCACGAGCTGCCCTGGGCAGAGGGAGACCCAACGGGTGGCTCTGGACCAACGGCCGACACACGGTGGCCCAGAGGGCCCTCTGGCAGCCCCAGCGGGGTCGACAGGGACCTGCAACCTGGGACTACGCTCCTCCCCCCGGAGGCAGGCTGGGCGCGGCCTGAGGACAGGGCAGTGGCTGGGTGTCAGCAGCGTCGCCTGTGAGCCGAGGCTGCCACCTGCCTTCCTGGAGAACCTCAGAGTTAGCAGGAGGGAGGGGACGATGGCTCAAGCCGTGCACACGCTTTGCAACGGGCTGTCAAGCCTCGCGTCTGCCCGAGCGCAGCGAGGCCGCCAGGAGCAGCGCCCTTCAGGGGACGGACACGGCTGGCTGGGGTGCGTGTCCGTGCTAACACGCCGCTCCCTGCTTCTCCGTCATACTGACCCGCGCGCAGCGCCTCCCAATGCCTCTCCCACGGGACTCGGACTTCGCCGGCGGCCGGAGCAGCCTCACTGCTCTCAGGAAGGGCTCCGGCCGTGTGGCCGCAATGGGGCCGTGTGTGCCCCCCCGGGGCCCAGCGGACAGCGGGGCACTCACGGCGGCGATGGACGGCTTCTTCCCGTCCCCCGCAGGGGGGTGCGTGACGTCGGCCCCCAGGAAGATGACCGGCTGCTGGAACACGGGCGGCCTTCGGGGAAGAGAGAGCTTGAGGCCGAGGCTGGGCACCGCCCGCTGGGCGCGGGCACCCCGCTCCTGGTGGCCAGGGCACTGGGCGATGTTCTCAGAACGCCTCACAGTAAATGGCACGGCCACGTGAGCTTCGGAAGAACCGTGGGGAGAGGGGGCGGTGGGCCGGCCGCTGAGGCTGGTCGGGGGGAGGGGGTCCCACCTCTGCGCACACTGCGCGTCTCCCAAATCATTCACGGGCCGGGAACTGACGGCACGGCCTCACGGACTTCCCGGCCCACCAGGAGCACGGGGTGCTTCCCAGCCAGGCAGAGAGCAACAGGAGCCGCCTCAGGGGAGCCCCCGCACCACTCACACGGAGCCCCCCCAAGCACTGAGGACCCCGCCCGAGTGGAGGTGAGGGGAAAGGGGGGTGTGCCGCGTCAGTGCCCCAGACTGGGCAAGTCCCCCATCCGCACCCAGCGTGGTCTAGCCACGGGCAGCTCTGCCCCGGGGACCTCAGAAGCTGCTTGCTACCCCTTCCCGAGCGTGGGACTCGCGGCCACTAGACATTGTCCTCCCCACACCTGTACAGAGGGGCCCTGCTGGGTGGGGATGGTCCCCCCCCGCCCCCCTCGGGCCCCCCCCCCGCCCCCCCCCGCCACCCGTCCACTGCCCTGCCTCACTGCCAGACCTGAGCGCCTGGGGTTACAAGGCCTCCTACCAACCCCTCCCTTAACCCTGAGCGCCACCGCTGGCAAGGCTGTGAGCAGGAGGAGCACAGGCTCCGCCCCCCCCCCAGCCTGCCTCCCGCCTGCACCCACACCCTGTGCCCCCACCTGCTGCTCCCACCCCCAGTTCTGGATCATTCCCAGCAGCATCCACAGCAGCCGTGACTCAAACCTGCCGCTGGGCTCCACGCCCCTCCCACGGCTCCCTCCCACCCCTCGCTCGCAAAGCTCCAGGAGCAGCAGGCGGTGTACCGTACACCGCCTCCCCACGTTGCCATGGCAACCAGACTCCTCTTTGCAAGGTCACTAACGACTGCATGCCTCCGGTCCAGCCTCAGGACAAACCACCTTGGGGTCAGAACCCGCCCACGGGCCTCCTGACCCTCCCCTCCCTTCTCAGCCTCCACTGCCAGCTCCTGAACCCTGACCCCCACGACCTTTAGCCCCAGACCCCTACTTCCCTCCTGTTTGCACCCTCCCCAGGGTTCCCACCAGCCTGGGCGCTTTAAATCCCTCCTCCACAGCAGGCGCCCTGCACCGCCATCCCTGACACCAGACTTCACCCTCTACCCCCGTCTCCCCTCGAGGCCGACACTGACCCGCACCCCCTGGGGCCCGGCCCCCAGGCTTCCCTCACCACCAACGCTGCCTTCTCTCTCCATGGGCCCGGGACCTCGGACTCATCCTGGAATCTCCTCTTTCCCCCTCAGCCATACCCAGCTGGTCTCTGAGGGCCCCGTCCTCCAGGGATGAGGCAGGCGCTCCGGGCCCTGCGGTGCCGGGAGCCGCCTGTGCTTTGGGACACGGTCAGCCGGACCCTGTTCACTCACGAACCTCCAACTGCAGCATCCTGCCGAGGGCGCCTCCTGCCCTGTCCCTCCTGCGGACGCAGCCTGCCTGTCTGTCTGCAAGGCTCTGGTCCCCGCGCCCACAGCTGCGCCCTCAGTGCTGGCCTCGCCCCCTCCTGAGCCGTCTCTGTCCCTGTGCTCACCGTGGGGCCTGTCCCGGCCCACAGCGGCCACTCAGCACACAGACCCGCCCCCTGCACTCACAGGCCCTCCTCTTGTCCACGCACTCGGCCAGTTAGGAGCCCTGGTCGCAGAGCCAGGGCCAAGGTCACGCCTGCCAGGTGCTAAGCTCGGATTCTTCCCGCGTGACGGGGCCACCTCCTAGCAGGTGTGGCGGCCGTCAGCGACAGCGACAGCGACAGCCGTGTGCGGCCCGCCCCGCCCCCCGCCAGGAGGGCTCACCTGCCCTGCGGCAGTAGGATGTTGTTGACGCCCCCCAGCTTGACGTTGATCTTGAGGCACAGGTTGGACAGCGTCTGCGGCGTGGTCCGCTGCACGTTCTTCATCTGCACGCACTGGGTGGCCATTCCCAGCACCGTGTCCCCCACGCGCTTCACCTCGGCTGCGGCAGAGGGGGGGCGCTCAGGCCGCTCTCCCCGCACCTCCCGAGCTCTCTCTCGCCTGCCCGCCCCGTCCCCCCCTCCCGGCCCCCCCACTCCGCCCTGCGCCTGGGAGGCAGGGACCAGGCGCAGGGAAGTCAGAGCCTCTGGGTTCACGTTCTGGCTCTGGCACTGCCCACCTGCGCCAGCCTGGCCCTCACTTCTCGGGCAGGAGGGACGGGCAGAGCCCGGCTGGAAGCCGGGGCTGGCGTTCCTGGGGCGGTGGAATGCCACCTTCCCCGACAGCGCCCGGGCAGTTAGCAGTGAATGCCCCGGAAGCCTGCGCATCCTCGGCGAACACCAGGCTGACCTCGCAGGGCAAGCCGGACCCACACCCCCACAGCTGGGCACCCTCGGAAGCAGCTGCCACTCCCGCCCAGCCGCCCGCCTACCGTAGACGGGGGTCTTGCCCGGCAGGATGACCACCACCAGCTGCAGGCCCGTGTACGTGTTCTTCAGGTGCCGGAACATGGGCTCCACACTGTCGGCGCCCTGGGCGTACTTGCAGAAGCACGGCTGGCCCTGGATCGGCATGCCCGCGTCCCGCGAGATCTTTCTGAGCTGCTCCGTGAAGGACCTGGAGGAGGGGGTCCGTCAGGCCAGGAACCTGCGCGTGCTGAGTCCAGGCCCAACCCAACGCCGTGTCCAGAGGTCGGGGTCGAAGCCGCCGCCCTGGACAGAGCTGTGCCCGCGCGTGCGCTCATGGAAAAGGTGCAGTGCTAAGCACCCACAGGCCACTGAGGGGTCCCCCCAATAAACCGAAAGGCTTCCAACAGGCCCCCCACTGCCCCAGCCCGGCCATGACTCTCCGTGCAGAGTAACGAGGGGCCGTGCTTGCGGCCCCGCTCCTGGGGGACACGCCCGCCCACGCGGGCCAAGCGCTGTGAGAGGGACCGCTCCCCGGGAGCACAGCTCGGAGGCAGGGATGACATGATCGTGGGAAAACGGGAGAGCGAAGCTAGAGGAACGCCGGGGCCGCGGCGGGCACACAGGCCAGCCTCTGTTTTCAGCTCGGGAGCAAAAAATAACGTCGCCTTCGACCAAGAGGCTAAGGACACCCATCGGCCCGGCCGGTCGGTGTGGACGAGGAAACACGCTAGCGTCTGCGGTTAGCGCCACGTGCACTGACCGCGGGCCACCTGGCTGCAGGCGAAGCGGAAGGACGGGGCCAAGGACAGGCCCCGGGGGAGGCCCGGCCCAGACTCCGAGGGCTCTCGGGGCGGCCGCCGGCCTGCGCGTGGGGGCCGACGCCGCCTCTCCGACAGCCCCTCGCCCCCACGGCGGCTCCCTCTGCAGAAATGTCCTTGGCTACACGTCCTGGCCTTGGTCTCGGCGCTCCCGCTTCCACGCAAGGGAGGAGGACGCTCCGCCGTGCAGGACGCCGCGGTCACAGCGCCGCTTTCCAAGGCGGCGCAGTGGGGCCGCCTGCGTTGCCCGGCTCCCCGGAGCGGCGACCCCTTGCTCGGCCGCCGGGCACCCCTGCCCCAGGACATCGCCCCGGACGCCTCCCCCCTCCCCTTGCCAGGGAGCAAGGCCCCGTCTCCTGACCATCTCGCCCTCCTTCTGGCTTCGCTTCCTCCGTGTCCCTCACGCACAGACACGTGTAGCTAATGTGTTTTTTAAAATAAGCTGAGCCCTGACCGGGGTGGCTCCGTGGACAGAGCGTCGGCCTGCGGACTCAAGGGTCCCGGGTTCGATTCCGGTCAAGGGCATGGACCTCGGTTGCGGGCACATCCCCAGTGGGGGGTGTGCAGGAGGCAGCTGATGGATGTTTCTAGCTCTCTATCCCTCTCCCTTCCTCTCTGTAAAAAAATCAATAAAAATATATTTAAAAGGAAAAGGAAAAAGAAGAAAGTAAGCTTAGTTCACCGAGTCCAGTTCCCTCTCACCGCCTTTTCACACTTACTCCCATTTGCGGTTTTCTCATCTCATCTGTGCTGCCCAGCCGGGGGAGGGGCCCCAGCGCGTGGCCCGTCCCCGCCAGGCTGCGGCTCCGAGACCGGGAGAGGCTGCCCACCCCGGCCCTCCCGCCCGAGCCCGTGCCGCGCCTGCCGCTGGCGCCTTACTTGAGGTGGACCTCGGTGCACTGGCGCTGGGGCGCGAAGCAGGCGATGGCCCACACCTTGATCTCAATGCCCGTGTGAAACTGCTTGTTCCTCATGTCCCAGACACCCTGCACAGGCGTCGCAATCGCTTTATTCTGCAGAGGGCGAGGCGGTCAGCGTGAGAACGAGGGGGACGCAGTGCTCTACCCTGAGGCCTTGCCACTGTCCCCCGGCCCAGACGGTGGCTTCTGAGGCTCAGAACAGAATCTCTGTGTCGCCCACCTCCGGCTGCCCAGCTCTGCAGGGTCCAGGTGGCTGCAGGGGGGTGGATGGATGGATAGGTGGACAGATGGGTGGGAGGATGGCTGGCTGGCTGGGTGGAGGGATAGGTGGTGGGAGAATGGATGGATGGGTGGGTGGGAGAATGGATGGATGGGTGGGTGGGAGAATGGATGGATGGGTGGGTGGGTGAATGGATGGATGGGTGGGTGGGTGAATGGATGGATGGGTGGGTGGAGGGATAGGTGGTGGGTGAATGGATGGATGGGTGGGTGGGTGAATGGATGGATGGGTGGGTGGGTGAATGGATGGATGGGTGGGTGGAGGGATAGGTGGTGGGTGAATGGATGGATGGGTGGGTGGGTGAATGGATGGATGGGTGGGTGGGTGAATGGATGGATGGGTGAGTGGGTAGGTGAAGGGATGAAGAGGTGAATGGAGGACGGTGGCTGAGTGACAGGGACGCTATGCAACGCACGACACACAGACACGCAACCATCTCCAAGAGGAAACACCAAGTAAAAAAGCAAGGTGCAGGCGCGTAGTCAGCGTGCCATCTGCAGCCGGGCCAGCGTGGCGCAGCGTCGACCTCTGAACCAGGAGGTCACGGTTCCATGGGTGCCCAGGCGGGGCGCCCGCCCAGGCGCAGCGCTCGATCCGCCCAGTGGGGGGCGTGCAGGAGGCAGCCGATCAATGACTCTCTCTCATCACGGATGTGTCTACCTCTCCCTTCCCCGTCCTCCCTGAAACCAACTAAAAATGAAATGCAGCAACACGCCTCCCGCACAAGACGCGGGAGGCCCTGCGGCCGCCCTGGGCGGCTCCGAGGAGAAAACACCAGTGCTCCCTGGGAGCAGCCGGGCTGAGCAAAGGAGCCCGACCTCTCCCTTCAGCCTCTCTGCTGCCTTCTGAGCTTTCACACGTTAAACGTACGAAAGGGAAAGAGCCCACAAACAGAACTAGCCCTTGCTGGCGGGGACTCCCTCCGCGCAAACGCGCCCTCGGTAAGAAGGCTCCTCCACGCTCGCAGCTCCCCGCAGCCCCCGCCCCCCAGGCCGTGCACCTGGAGGGACCAGCCACGAGGAGGGCGGGAGACCCACGCCTGAGCCCCGTAGGCTCGGTGGTCGGGACGCCTTTGCTTACGTCCTGACAAAAGCTGGGGGTCAGGGGCCAAACCCAAAGAGACACCCAGTGACCGACTGCTGCGCCTGGCGCCCCGCCCCCCTCCGTCCCCCAGCACAGGGGCAGCGGGAAGCAGCTCGTCGCTGAGCGCGCCTGCGGCCCGGGCAGGCTGCCACTCACGGACACCGGTCACCCTCGGGAGGAGGGAGGCCGATTCCAACACTTCAGAGAGAGCCAGGAAACGGGCCTGTGCAGCCCCTCCCCCCGTTCTCCGCCTGGACCCCGGGCTGCCCCCGTGGGGCCATCCCGCCGGTGGGGGACACCCCAGGCCCCCGCCCCGCGCACGTACCCGGCCCCCGTAGAGGATGGAGGGCGGCTGCAGGACCCGCCCGGTCACGTCCGTCATCTCGTCTTTGACCATGATTCCAAATTCCCGGACGTAGGGATCCGTGTTAAAGCTCGCACTTCTCATCTTGGAAAGGAGGGGCGACAGGCGGAGTCAGCGTGTCTGCTGCTCCCAGAAGCCGCGTTGGTCCCAAGCCCTGGGGGCCGGCACGGACTGGCTTCCCGAGGGCGTCCCCACCCAGGCGCCCCCCGACGGGACACACACCAGCTTGGAAATCTCTTCCTGCCGATCGGGCGCCGACCGGGCCGTCGCTCTTATCATGGTTGAGGTCTGATTGTCGGTCAACTTCTTTATACATCTCTGTCCAGCCACGATGTTGCAGACCTGGAGGCACAGGCGCGGCGTCAGCACAGGGCTCTGCGGGCACGGCTGCCCCTGCGGACACGGCTGCCCCCCCTGCGGACACGGCTCCCCCACAGACATGGTTGCCCCTGCGGACACTGTGGGCAGCGGGCTGACAGCAGGACGAAACCCTGCTGGTGACAAGGCACCACCCTGTGGGCGGCTGTCCCCGCCTCCGTCCTCACAGGGACACAGCTGCCCGCCACAGAAGTCCACCTCCAGCCACAGCCCATGAAGCTGAGCCACGGCCCTCGATGGGGAGGGGACGGGGACACAAGGACCGAGTGAAAACCTCCGACAGAAAAGCACGAGGACCCGTGCCCGCATGGGCCTCTTCACAGGCAGGGACTGTTCAGACAACCAGCGAAGAGACAGCTCATTCTCGGGCACTTTCTGCCCCATGCCAGCCTGCGGGCACATGGCACCAGCTCCACACCCGTCTGGTCCACGGGGAAGCTGAGGCATGACGAGGTCCCGCAGGGACACACGGGAGGGGGGGGTGGGCGGGGGGCTTGCCTCGAGGGGAAGGTAGGTGTGTTTCTGCTCCTGTCCGACTTGTAAACATGGGAGGTGGGGGTAGCGCAGGACCAGCTTGTGCCGGTCCTTGAAGTACTGGGCCACCGTGCACTCCACCGTCTGCCCGCTTTCCTGCTGCAGCGGGAACCTGGGGGACAAGGAGGCGGTGCTTGGGGCACACCGTCAAGGCCCCACCCGGGGTCAACACCACCCCTGCCCCTGGGTCACCTGCGCCCCGAGGCCCCACCCTCCCCTCTTCCTGCAGCCGTGACACAAAAACGCCTGTGCCTGCTCGGCGGCGGCGATCCCAACGGCACACGCACCGCCACAGGGGACGCAGGGAATGGCCAACGAAGACCAGCCAGAGGGAACGGCCCGGGGCTTCCCAGCCGGCGCCCTCTGGCTCCGAACGTGGTCCATGGCCGCGTGCTCCAGGTGCCGGCCGGACCTGCACCCCCCGGGTCTGCGGGCACCCTCGGCCATGGTGTGGGTGGGCAGGGGCAGAGAGGCGGTGTGCAGGGTGGGGGGCCGGTGCGGGACCCGTGCCCCAGCGCCCACCGGGCCAGGAGACCCTGCTTCTCTGCGGTGAACACACACGACCCAGGACGCGCCCACCCTGCGGCCTAGCAGTCACTCCGAGGCCCTGGATCCGGCTGGTAAGTGAAGCCAGGGCCCCTCACAGCTAAGACGGGGCCACGCCCAAGAACTGGGGGGCGGGGAGGGGAGAGAAGCCGCTGCTCCCAGCATATCAGCACCGAGCTCGGGCCGAGGAGCCCCCAGGGTTCCTTCCACCGGGAGGTTTGGGGACCCCTGGGCTAACTTCCAAACTGAGGGGATCGCTTTCCCCCAGCGTCCCCGTTCCCACGGGGCCTCTGCCTGGCGGAGGGCAGGGGGCGGTTACGTTTGGTTGCTGGCTGGCCGCCGGGTCACGTTGCAGACGCGGTACTTCCTCTTCATCTGCCCACAGTGAGTGATCTCCACCTTCAGACCTGGGGACAGAGCAGCGCCTCAGGCTGGCGCCGGGCCCAGGCTCCCACAGGGACCCTCCGCCCAGCACGGCCCAGGCCACGGCAGAAGGGGGGGTGCGCGGGCTCAGCCTGGGGCCCTCGGCCACCACGGCGTCCAGTGCCTCCTCGGCTATTTTTAGCAGCAGCGCCTCGGGGCCCTCGGAGCAGCCTCAGCGAAGCACAGGTGCCGACGGCCAAGCCGGGACGCCGGGCAGAGGTGGCACAACAGCACGGGGCTGCGAGGTGGCACCCAGAAGCAGGGCGCCCGCCTGCAGGGCCGCGGACACTGAGCGCAGCCGGGCGCGGCCGCCGGGCCTGACCTCGGGGATGGATGCTGGCGGCCGCCCTCGCTCCGCGCCACAGGCGTCGAGGCAGGGCGCTGCCATCCCCGCTGAGAAGCGGGCTCGCCCGGCTGCTCACTCGCCCGCTTGGGGGCGACCCCCCCGCCGGGCCCCCCGGCCCGGCCCGGCCCAGCACCCACCTTTGATTTCTTTGGTAAACTTGACCCTTTGGGAGTCTGTCAGAGGTTTTTGTTGTTCTTCAATACTTTTAAAATCCAAGACTTCACACACAAACTCGATGACGGGCTGCGCCTTGTAAAACGCCGTCGCCGAGACTGCAGGCGGGAAGACAGGCAGAGGCGTGACCGGGCGGCCTGCCGCGGGCAGGTGAGAAGCCCACCCTCGGGCCTTGGAGGCGGGCAGAGCCGCGGTTCACGCCTGGTCACGGGCGGCCCAATCCTCCCGGAGGGGCTGCTGGAGGCGACCGTCACCCTCGGAGACGGACACCCCAACATCATACCCACGAAGGCTGGGTTCCCGACCCCTCCTGGAGCAGGCCGCTCTGAGGCGACACCCCCGGGGCACAGCCTGACAATCACCGGGAGACAAGGGCACAGGCAGTGGGGGTCCACTCATCCCCCCAGCAAGCCCCACGCTGCCCGGGGACACGGCCGGCCTCTGCGACCTTGTTAGCGCGGGCCCGACCGAGGACACGGGCCGAGAGCAGCAGCTCGGGCTCCGAGAGGCCACTGGGAGCTGGCCACACGGCCCTTCGAGGTTGCAGCCCCAGCCAGCCCCAGCCAGCCCCAGCCAGCCCGTGGTGCACACGGCCTGCTCACCATCGATATTGAGCATCATCTTCCACAGAGAAGGGCGCACAGACTGATGGAAGCCGAACCACACTTCCCGGCCGCCGCCCAGGGGGTTGGAGCAGCCCTCGGAGGCGGTGAAGAAGGAGCGGCCCACGGGCGTGTACCTGCAACCAGAGACCGGCTGACCTCCCTCCCAGGAGTGCAGGTGGCTACGGGGGTGGGGACGTGACCACAGAACAAAGCCAAAGTCTGAGCACGCACGGGCCCCTCTGCAGCCCCCACGGCCTCCTCCGGGGACCGCCCCGTTGTGCGGAGCGTGGACACTGTTCCACGGACAAGTCCCAAGCATGAGGCCACAGGAAGACCGTGAAACGGCGGCGCTCACGCCCCGCAGAGCAGAAACCGCAGGCGCGCCCCATGCGGGGAGGGAGGACCCCGCTGGGCTGGGAATCCCCGGGAATCTCTTTCACGTGAAAAGTGTCCCGTCAGCACTGCTGTGACCGCACTACACAAACGCACACGGCGTCACACGGGACCCAGGACCCGCTCCCTCAGACAGGGCGCAGCCGCCCAGGTCCCGGGCCCCACCCGTGGGCGGGCTCACCTCATGGACGGCAGGTGCCTCATGACCACGTCCAGGGCCTGGATCGTCTCGAAGGGGACGCTGGGCAGCCGCCCCGAAAGCGCATCGTGTAAGGCCTGCAGGCTCACGCAGGACACCCACTTGATGGACACCTTGAAGATGCGGTCCTTCCCTTCGCCCGGCAGCGTGACCTCCAGCTCCACCTGGGGGCCCAGGGCAGGTCAGCACGCGGGCCTCCGCCCAACGTCAGAGAGGGGTCACGCTCGGCCGGGGGGCGGGGGGCTCCTCTGAGGAGGGCGTCCCCGGGAAGAGGAAGAAGAGAGGGGCACAGGCTGAGGCTGCTCGCGGCAAGGGAAGGGGCTGGGCGGCCTGCGGGGGCCCTGGGAGCTCTGTCCCAACGGGATCACCCGAGAAGGCTGGGTCCTGGCTCCCTCAGAGCCCACAGGCAGGGGCTCTGCAGGACCGAATGGCGAAGAGAAAGCCTTCCCAGGCGGCCGTGTGGGGAGCGTCGGCCTAGGAACCAGTGACGTGTCTCTCTCCCTCTTCCTACCCCTCTGAAGCCAGCATAAATATGTGCTTTTTTAAAGAGAGGAATCCGACCTAATTGACCCCAAGCTGTGCTGTCAACTTCTGCGGGGACACGTCTCACCTGTGAACAGTGGGGGGACACCCCCCACCGCAGGGAACGTGCTCCTGAGCCCCCGGCGCAGCTTCCAACGCTCCGCACGTTGGTTTGCAAGGGGCGCGCCTCCCGCGCTGGCGGGCAGGGTCCTGGCACCCCCCTGGGGACATTGGCGCCATCGCCCCATGCCAGGCAGTGCCCGGTGCTATCCGAGCCACCAGCCTTCAGCACGGAGCCTTATCACTCAGCGGCCTGGCCGCACGCCCCTCCTCTTATCGGGCCACAGCCCCCACCAGAGCCGGCGCCGCCCGGCCTGCTGGGCCCACGGGGGCAGGAGCCCCGTCTTCTCCGGTGGTCACCAGCCTGCAAAAGCAGCACTGCGAAGCCTGCAGGGCGCGCCGGGCAGCGGGCAGCAGGCGGGGCCTCGCTCTGAGCCGCCCTCGGGGGCACGGGTTTTAAGAGGCTGCCCGTGCGGCCCCTCCTCCTAAAGGGCATGTGAGGGTCCGAGCCGCCGGCTCTCCGAGCCCCCGACGCCCTGGGCAGCCGTACGCCAAACAGCGTGCCACTGACAGCTTCTAGCAGGAACCTGACACTTCAAACAGCCACTCGCCCTGGAGCCGGCAGGACGGGAGAGGGCGGCTGCGAGCACGCAGGCCTCCCGGCACCCGCCGTGGCCGTGGCTGTGGCTGTCACTTCAGGAGGACCACTGGCCACAGGCGGAAGTCAGCCTGTTTTACTGCCACGGACACACGGACACACACACTGTGCGGGCGCCTTCCTCAGGCGTCTCCACCTCACGGGCACGCGGGCTCCCGTCCGCAGCAGCGGGCAGCACCTGCCCGCGTGGGCCTGTCTCACGTCGGAGAGCCCAGTGACTTCAACTCCTGTCTCCGGGCACTGGGAGGCGTCCTGACGGGCCAGCGCGCTCCCCGGGGGGGCGGTTCCCCGCACAGCCGACCGCACGGCGCCCAGGCCCAGCCGGGACTCACCTTCTCCCGCCCGATGGGCAGGGGCATGGCCGTGTAGAGGTTCTTCCTCCCATCGAACACGGGCTTCCGGTCCCCGAAGATCTGGGTTTTAAAGTGCTGGACCATGTGCTCCACGATCTCCCTGCAGCAGGACAGGGTTCGAGCGGAATGTCAGTCAGAGCAGAGAGAAGGCGCAGGAGGCCACCCTTGCTCCTGCAGGAGCCCCGGTGAGGCCTGGCTAGCGGCCCAGGCACCACCCGCACCCGCAGGGCCACGAGTGCCCATGGGTGTCCACTGACGCCTGACGTGGGTGCTGCTTGTCCTCGGGCCTTACAGCAGCAGACCCCCGGGCTCACAGGAGCTGCTCCGCTACGGGCCCCAGGGCACCCAAGGGCCACATGGGAGCCACGCCCAGTGGAGGCCCGACCCCAGCCGGGGAGGGGGGGCAGGAGGAGCAGGGCCACGCTGGCTCGTCTGCCAGCACCTCAATTCAACTCACCGACCACCTGTCGCACTCACACACGGTGCCTAGCCAAGTACAGCCGGGAACGGCCGTGACCCCTGCCTGACCCTTAGGTCCTCCAGGCAGACATGTGAAGGATGGATAGTGAGTGGCCGGCAGGAGGCCCCCGAGCTCCGCCCCATCAGGAACTGGCAGCTCCAGCTCCCGGGTGTGGCAAAGGGAGAGAGGAATGCTGAAAGCAGGACAGGGCAGGAGGCAGGGGCAGGAGGCAGGAGGCAGGGGCAGGAGGCAGGGGGCAGGGGCCGGGGAGGACCTAAAGCCTGCCCCACTCTGGGGCCTGAGCCCAGCTCTGCTCGGGGCTTCTCTCGGGCAGCACTGCCCCTCCAGGAAGCAAGAATCAAAGGCACCCACTCCTTTCCCAGGAAACGCGGACCGCCAGCCCGCCCAGCCTTGCCCAGCCGGCCTTGCACTGTGCCAATCACAGGGACCAGCAGGCCTGCCCAGACACCCATGCCCGGGAGTCCCCGGGGCGGACAGAGATCTCTGTGCATCTCCTCGATGGCGCCACCAAGAACGCACCAGGCCTCCCGGCCTCCGACACCACCTGGAGATGGAGCCCGGGCAGCGCAAAGCCAGGGCCTCCAACCAACGCCCACCCCACCCCTCACGACCGGCGGCCGGGGCGCAACCTCACCTGGGCCTCCGTGTGCCACTCTGGCCACTGCTCCCCGAGCCTCAGGGCCCCCATCTTCATGGCCCCATCGTCAGAGAACAGACCACCCCACCAAACCCGAGTTCCCGTGAACACAGCGGAGAGGGCGCCCCCCACCGTCCTCCGAGGCCAGCGAAACTCCCACCGTTTCGCACTGTACTTTATGGCGTCCGAGAGCAGGGGAGGGGGAGAGAGACACCACGAGACACCACCGAGGACGGAGAATCATCACTGGCTGCTCCTGCACGCCCCCCCACGGGGATCGAGCCTGCAACCCAGGCCTGTGCCCTGACCGGAATCACACCAGGACCTCCTGGGTCAGAGGTCGACGCTCAATCACTGAGCCACCCCGGCGGGGCGGGGCAAGGCCAGCAAAGCTCTTATCTCGACACGGACGAGGTGACCACGGGCCAGCCTCACTGATAATCACGGATGTAGAAACAAGGCATCAACAAAAGGAATCCAGCAACACATGTCAAGGTTGGGCCGACGCCAGGAACGAAAGGTCGGGCTCGCAGCGATGAAGGTGATTATGTGTAACAAATCGCACACGGAAGTGAGAGCCAGCGCGGCAGACCTTCTGGAGGGCGACAAAAGAGGAAAGTCTCCGAGAAGCTGGGGTAGACAAGGTGGCTCAGCACACCAAAGTCTCAGCTGTCGAAGAAAAGGAAATGAGCGGGGCCACCGAGCAGGCAGCCGTGCTTCCCTCCGAAGACACCTTCACTTGTGGAAAGGCAGAGGCAGGCCACCGCCCAGGGGAAATATGCAAAAAGCCACACCCGACGAGGACACTATCGCCGCAGCCACAGAGACAGACGGCCAGCGGGCTGCTGGGCGGGAGGGACCACAGGAGACCTGGGGCAGAACCCAGAGCCCAGAAGGCCGTGGCCCGTGGGCACTGCCTTTGCGACAGAAGCAGCGGGAGAGGGAGCAGCTGAGGCCGCGAGGCTCCTGTCTCTCAAAGCGATAAGCTGGAGCCTGCGCACGTGACACAGCGCGCACACTGCCTGCTGCCCGTAGCGCCGACGGCGGGCAGGAGGCGCCGGGATGCCCGGGTCCAGCGCAGGCCCACGGGGCTCAGGGAACAGCCGTTCAGAGAGGGTTCTGCTCAACCATCACAGCCGGGCACCCCGACGGGGACACGGCCGCCCCGATGGTGGCACCATCCTCTCGGCCGTGGCACAGCCTCTGGGGGATCTAGTCAGTGTCTCCAGG
Organism: Corynorhinus townsendii; assembly: GCA_026230045.1. NCBI lineage: Eukaryota > Metazoa > Chordata > Mammalia > Chiroptera > Vespertilionidae > Corynorhinus > Corynorhinus townsendii. The sequence goes on from JAPDVU010000010.1 coordinate 55,418,457, forward strand.
GCACACTGCCCTGCACAGGGTGGAAGGGGAGGGGCGGGTGTCTGGAGCTGGCCTGGCAGCCTCCCCGGAGGGGACAGCCCAGCCTGAATCCAGTCCTCGTTGGCAGCCGCCCATTCCAGACTCAGCCTCCCTCGGCCAGTGCTGACCTGCGCCCCGAGGACCGCAGGTCTGGCTCCTCCCCACCACTCCCCCGGGGCCCAGTGCCCATCCCCCGTGAGGAGGTTCCCTAAGGTGGCAGGAGCCGCAGGGCGGTGTCAGCACAAACATGCCCACATTTCCCCTCGTACTATTTTGACTTTAATTGAGGCAGGGCCTTAGCCAAACGGCACCAGAATCGACCCTATAGAAACAACCCTATAGAATCAATCCTACGTAATAAAGAGCTAACATGCAAAGGGTCATCACACTCTCGTGCGGGGGCCCGGCGGACCTGAGGCCACGCCCCCTGCCCAGCGGGGCTTGATGGGGGACCTGAGGCTCCGCCCCCCACCCTGCAGGGCTTGATGGGGGTGGGGCCGGCTGGGTCTGGGTCTCATGCCATTTCGAGGTACGTGTGGGTGGGAGGCAACTTGACTCTGGGTCCCGTGGCGTGCCCCGGACTCTGACAGGAGGAAGATTTTCATACACATTTTACTAGTTTTCTTTCATCTCTGGCACTTCTATTATAGAGAAAGGGCAAAGAGCAATATTAAAATATTTCCTCTAATTCACTCCCTGTTAATGTGCATGAATTTCGTGCACCGGGCCACAAGTAGTAAAATCAAAAACCCCGGACGCTCACACACCTAACCAGGTGGCAACTCCCAGGCTCGTGCCTGGGGGAGCAGGACACACTGGGACACAGCTGGTGGCGGCCACAGCGGTGCCGCTCGGGGCCCGCCTTTGCTGCTTTCTGTCTGACTGGAGGGAATTTCTAGTGGGTAACCTTCCAACCCAACGGGCGTAACGAACGAGAACGGTGGCAGCCTGGGGGGGGGAAGACACCCCGCTTTCATCATCGCCAGCGCTTCGTCCGGGACGACACAGCCTCAGGCAGACCTGTTCTCACGGACGGGCGCTGCTCGCGCGCGGCGGTTGGCGGCTCAGTAGGACCCGCTGCTCCGGACCATCAGGGGCCCGGGAAGCGCCGCCTCCGTGCCCGCCACCAGCGCCGCGTGTCCCGACCGGACTCTCACACAAACCAACCGGCCAACAAATCCAACAACTTGTGTGAAACGGACAGACTCCTGGAAAGACACAAACTGCCAGAGCGGATGCAGAAAGAAACGGAAAACGCCGAAGCGCCTAAGCTCTGATGAAAAATCCCACTGCTGCCCGGCCGGCGCGCTCGGCGGCTGAGCGTCAACCCAGGAACCAGGAGGTCACGGTTCCATTCCGGGTCAGGGCACAGGCCCAGGGTGCGGGCTCGATCCCCTCTAGGGGACGTGCAGGGGGCAGCTGGTCAATGGTTCTCGCTCATCGTGGGTGTTTCCGCCTCCCCCTCCCCCTCCCCCCTTCCGCTCTGAGACCAATGAAAACGCGTTTGAACGCGCGCAGTTTGGTGGTGTTAGCGGGTGAGAGTGCGGTAGCCATCAGCAGCGCCACGTGAGTTTTGACGCCCTCATCACCCCAAAACCCCATCCTCAGGAGCGGTCGCTCGCACCCCTTCTAGAGAAACGAAACGCTAAAATACGGTTTACAGCAACAACGTAACTCACGGGAGGACGCATCAAACGAGGCCCTCGAGCCGCACGTCAGGAAGACTCAGGGCTGCGGGAAAGGAGGACGGACGCCCCGGAAGACCGGCGGCGACCCCCCGTCTAACTGCCGGTCAGCGCGATCGGTGACAGCACGCCCAGGGCGCCTGGTAGGCCGCGAACATAAGCCGCCTTCCCCCCAAAGGGGACAGGCCGCCAGCGCAGGAGGAAACGCTCTTTAAGAGACCCTCGCCTCACACCGTCCACACGAGCATTTCAAGATGGACCGAGGCCTCATACACAAGCCACGCTGTCGTCCTTGTAAAAAAATAAACAAATGATCCAGGAGGGGGTCTCGGTACCCTCCGGGCAGGCCCATGTTCCTTAGGGAGCCCACCACGTGACACCCGCTTTCACACGTGGCCAGCTGCGCCTCAGAGACGTAGCACGCTCTGCTCACTGCGGGCACCGTGCGTGCGGCGGCCAAACTCCGGCTGTGCTGCACCCCAAGTCCCACCTGCGCCCAGAATATACCAAACCCTCCAACTCGGGGACCAGTAGCCCCGAGACCAGGGAAGACTGGCCTGGCTAGCGCGTGCCGACAGGCGTGGGGCGGGGCTGGGAGGTGCCACGGCGCTCTGGACGGCGCTCTGGACGGCCGCTGGCCGTTTCCCACGCGGCCACACCCCACCCACCCTGCGCCCGCGACCCCTCCCCTCGTGACGCGTCCGAGAGAAACGCGGACGTGCTGGTCACAAGCAAGACTGACGCAGCTTCACAGCCGCTTCGTGCAAAGCCGGGCGCCCGAGCCTCTAGCAGGAGCAGGAGTGACTAATGAGGAAACGGCCCTCGCCCGTGTGGCTCAGCGGATAGAGCGTCCGCCTGCAGAGCAAAGGGTCCCGGGTTCGATTCTGGTCAAGGGCACGTGCCTCAGATGCAGGTTCCTCATGGGCCCAGGCCATGGCCGGGGCTCCTGCAGGAGACAACCAATCGATGTGTCTTTCTCACATCAAGGTTTCTCTGTCTCTCCTCCTCTCTTCCACTCTCTCTAAAATCAATGGAGAAATATCCTCGGGTGAGGATTAAAAAATAACTATAAATAATGAATGAATGAAATGATGAAATATTCATGTCAGATGGTCCTGAGCAGTAAAACAACAAACTCCTAATACGAGGATGCCGGTCCATCTCAGGAACACGGGCGGGTGAGCGGATGGACACGGGGCCGATCCTGTGGCCACACAGACCGGACACGACCTCAGAGGGCAGGGCCAGCAGTCAGGGTGCAGGCACCACTCTGGGGGCGGGCATCTGTGTGCATCTGTCAAAACTCACGGAACTGCACCCTGACACAAAAACACGTTTCACAAAATCAACACAACGGGAAGAGACTTCCGGGGAGGACGTGGGAGGCCCGCTGAGGACCGAGCTGACCAGCAGGCAAAGTTCACACCAACCGACCGACTGACCGATCCGTCAGGAGGACATGGTACCTGTTCACTCTCCGTGGGCATTTCTCTGGCTTGATATCCAACTCATAGTGATAGATGTCAATTTTTGGAATGTCCATTTCAAAGAAGTTGGCCTGTAACTTGATTGTTCTCCCCGAGGTCCCGAAGTCGGGTCTGGGCGGCGGCTTGAAGGCATATCCTTGGATGGGGGGCGGCGGCGGCGCCGGAGGCGCGAGCACTGCAAGGCAAAGAGGTCACGTCACGCAGGAACGGGACGGGCGGCTCCCTGGAGCGGCGCCAGCAGGCGGCGGCCAGGCCTGGCTGGGCCACCCTCCCCGTCCCGGGACCCTGCGCCCAGTGCCCCCTCCCCGGGCCTCCCGGCTCTGCCCAAACCCCTGAACCGTTGCGTTTTCCCTGCTGAGTGCTCATGGCCACAGCCCTGCACCGCAGCCCCTCCCGCCACCGCGGGCTGGCCTGCCCACCACCACGACCCTGCCCACCTCGTCCCCGGCCACTGCACGACCCTCGTCACCGTCCATCTGCTCGTCCCTCAGCCACTGGCCCACCCGCTCCGCCCCGTGCTCACGGCCCATGTCCTGCAGGGATCCAGCTGCTTCCAGGCCGAGGGTCTGCGTCACCTCCCGGCGCCTCCGCGGCTCCCCAACCAACGCGACACCGAGGCACGCGCAAGTCCCCGCCTGGCCGGCCTCACCTCCCGGGGCCAAGACCCCGGCCCGCCCACAGTCCACACAGGGCAGTCCTGGCGGGGCATCAGCTCCCCGCAGCGCTGGCTCCCTCACCCACCGCCCAGTGCAGGCGTGCCAGCCTGTGGCGCCGCCGCAATCCAGGCGCCCGGCTCCCCAGCGGGAACCTGAGCATCTCCCAGAGGCTGCGAGCACGTGACACAGGCGGAGCGCAGGCCCCTCCGATGCCCCTCGCTTACCCCGAGGACAAGGACAGGACGAGGACGCGACGCTCGGAGGCGAGGAGAGGCGAGTCACGCGGAGCCTGCCCTCCTCAGCGGCCACCAAGCCACCGCGCCTCCCAGCTCCTCCGGGTGACTCCGGCCGCTCGCGGCTGTGCCGGCCCCGCAGGCACCTGCACGGCACGGTCTCTCTGGCCCCGGAAACCGCGACTCAGCACCCCTCGTCTAGACCAGCGCCCCGCCCCCCCCACAGGCAGCATGTCCACACGAGCCAGCGCCTCGCTGAAGGCACTCAAACCGCTCAGGTCCCCGCGCCTGCACCGCAGACGGGAGGGCGGGCGCTGGGAGCGACGGCAAGGGGACGGCCGAGGCGGCACCGCTATTCACACCCCGGCTGGACAGGGCGTGCCCCGAAGGAAGCAGGAAGGAGCTTCATCCCAGCTAAGCTGTGCGGTGACTCCGTTAGTGCCGTCACACTGTGCTTCCGGCCCCTCCATTTGGCTCCGCGGACAGAGCGTCGGCCTGCGGACGGAGGGATCCCGGGTTCGATACCCGGTCAGGGCACAGGCCCAGGTTGCGGGCTCGGTCCCCAGTGGGGGGCGTGCAGGAGGCAGCCGGTCAATGATTCTCTCTTCATCGATGTTTCTGTCTCTCTCTACTTCCCTGAAATCAATAAAGGTATGTTTTTAAAAAGTAAAACTGTGACTTTAGGGAAATTTTCCCCAATAATCGAATGCTTATAATTTTCACTCGAATGTCTGTGGTTTCTTAATCCTCCTCATTAAAAAGACCCCCGGCCTCAGCGCCCCCGTCCCCGGGGAGCGCGCTCTCCGACGGCAAGCGGAACTGCCCGGCTCTGCTCACCCCGCAGCCCGGCTCTGCTCACCCCGCAGCCCGGCTCTCCTCACCCCGTAGCCCGCGCCGGGCCTCCTCGCGTTTGTCTTCCCGCCTGGGAGAGCGAGCGGCGCCCGAGGTCGCTGGCCTCCCGGGGCGCCATCTGGAAGCCTTCAGGCCCTCCCTGCCGCGCCGCCCCGGATGACACATCACAGCTTGCACAGCACGCCGTCCGGGGCGGGCCCGGCGCCAGGGACAGGGACTCGCAAAAGCACGGTTCTCTCTCCGCGCTCACGCGTCGCCTCCCGGGAGCGTCCGGGGCAGCCAGCAAGGGGTGGTGGTGCGTCCGCTTCTCGGAAGCCCAGCAGGTCACGTGACCCAGCACCAGGGCTCCCACCGTGCCCAGGAGCGGACAGTGACACCAAACCAGGCCCCTCGGCACCACCCGCCCCGCCCCGCCAGGCCGCAGGCCTCACCTAAACCTGACCGCCGACACAGGTCAGACCTGGGGCCCACTCCTCCGGGGGAGCCTGCGTTTCCTACGTCCCCAGCACCGACTCCTTCCACAGGGCTTGCCCCGGGGCCCAAAGAAAGCTGGCCACCATGCCGGGTTACTAAGCTCTTTAAAGCAACGTACACACTTCAACAGCGACACGGTAACGCCTAATTCCACAAGGTGTTGCCTCCTTCCAGCTTCTAAAAAGATACGTTTTTTATTGATGTCAGAGAGGGAGGGAGAGCGAGAGGGAGAGACGTCCATGATGAGAGAGAATCATTGACTGGCTGCCTCCTGCACCGCGGGCCGTGGCGGGGCTTTGCTCCAACCGGCGCAGCATGGCTCCCGCAGGGCGGGGTGCCGAGGAGGGCCAAGCATACACCAGGGCGTCCCCAGCGCGTCCCCAGCGCGTCCGCGGGCGGTGGCGGGGAAGGGGGGTTCAAGGCGCACTCTCGGGAAGCCAGAGGGGGGCGGGAATTTGCCGCGAAGGGAGGCGGCACCTCTGGGCACGCATGACACCAGCATGGCACCGGCTGTCGAGGACTCAAGGCCTCCCACACCCCTCGGGGCGGAGGTCCAGAAACCACGAGGGTGACGGCCAATGAACAGGCCCGGCGCCTCGGTCACCTCGGGGCCTGTCGCCTCTGACAAGACCTACAAAACCGCAAGCGGGAGCCGCCACCCACCTGCGGTCGATGGCGGCCTGGCCCCGCCCCGCCCCGCACTGAGGACTCCGTGTCCCGGGCCGGGCCCCAGGCCTCCCACAGCCCTCCGCGCTCTGCCCCCCGGGGCGCTGGTTTCGCTGCGTGGATTTCCTGTTGTTTCTGTAAACGTCAGTCCCGCTCTGCGTTGGGGAAACCCCCGAGGAGTGGGGCCACGGGGCGCTGGCCAGCGAGGCTGGCTGGGCTGAGGACGCTCGTCCCCGTGCCCGCGCAGCCCCACGGCCGTCAGTGACTCTGTCGTCCGGTCCTCCCGGCCAGAGGGAGGGGTCCCAGCTCAGCACACGGCAGTGCCGGGACCGCAGAGCTGGCCGGCCCGCCTGCCCATCGCCGCACACGGGTCCAAATCCCCCTCCTTTCAGCCCCGCCCGCCCGGCTCCGTGGTTGCGCGTGGACCCAGGAACCAGGAGGTCACGGTCAGGGCACAGGCCCAGGTTGTGGGCTCGATCCCCAGGCGCGGGGGGGGGGGGGCCTGCAGGAGGCAGCCGATTGAAGTTTCTCTCTCGTCACTGATGACTCTCTCTCCCTCTCCCTTTAAAAAAAAAGCAGCAGCGTTTAAACAAATTCCATTTTTAGAGCCGCGTCTCAGTCAGTGAAAGGGAAACGTAGTGAGTGAGTCACCGGCTTCCTGTGCGTAAGTGGGTCGCAGCCCAGAGAGTCTCCGAGTTTCTCACAGACGCTGGGGCGCTTGTCACGGGGTGCTGAGGTGCCCCCCACCCAGGGCGCCGCTGGCCCGGCTTCCCAGGGTCACCGAGCAGGGCGGGGGCCACGGCTCCACGCACCCCCCGACTGCACCCCCCGAGGGCGGGAGGGGCCAGGGAAGAGCCGGCACAGGGACAGGAGAGCGAGGAGACGAGAGGTGGAGGGTGGGCGGAGGGTCTCCAGCGGGTCGGCGCCCTGGGTGGGGGCAGGGAGGCCGCAGTCGGTCCCCCGGTGCCCCCCTCACGGCGACATGACCAACAGAGCCTCACTTCCCTGCAGGGACTTCTGCTCAAATCCAACTCGTCTCGGGGCGGCTGGCAGCTCAGGCTCGGCTCTCCCACCAGGACGGGGCGGCCGGGGCGGCCGGGGCGGCGGCCTGGAGAGCCCGGCGGCCAGGGCTACGGGCGGGGAGCAAGCTGAGGCGTGGGGAGCTCCCCCGGCTGGGCCGCCCCAGGACCCCCCAGGAGGTGGGCCTAGTGACAGAGCCTGGAAGGCTGCCCATCAGCCCACCAGCGAAGCCGCGCCTGACCGGCAGGTCTGGGTGTGGCCGAGGGGACGGTGGGGGGGACGAGGGGGGACGAGGGGGGGGGTGCGCGCAGGGCTAGGCCTGGACCCGCTAGAGACCTTAGGGGCTGAAGCACAGCCCAGTTTCGGCCTCAAGGGAGTCACTTGGCACCCACAGCGCAGTCCGTGGTCCCGGACACACGACACACTAACCTCCCACGTGGACCCGGGGGCCCGGCCCAGACCCGGTTCTGAGATCGTGGCAGGCCCAGCCCGGCAGCCGCTCACCTAGGAACCCCTCCCCGAGAAGGGCGTGTGGGGGGCCCACACGCTCCCCACGTCTCAGCCTCCCTCCAGCCCCGCCTCGGCTCTGGGTTCGCCAGGGCTGTGTGCCTGTCCCCACACCTGGCGGGTGCGGGCGGAGTGCACGGGTTGGTGCCAGGTCAGCTCGCACAGCCCTGTGGCCCCCCTCCCCCCCCCCCGCACGGTGGCCTTCACCTGGGCAGCTGGTCTGGCTTCCAGGGCACAAGCCTGGTCACCAGGTGGCCCAGGAGACAGGTGGCCCCGGCCAGGCGCCTGGGCCAACAGCCACGGTGCCGTGGAGCCGGCCCTCAGGTGAGACCAGAGAAGCACAGCCCGGTGAGGGCTCGGCCGCCACGCAGGGAGCTCGTGGCCGTGAACCTGGACTGACCCTAAGAGACACGTCGCTTTCCCTCCACGAGGAGCTGGACGAGGAGCACGGCAGGCGCAGGGCAGCACTGGGTGCGAGGGTGTCCGGCGCCCGCGGCCCTCGCCTGTGCCACGAAGGACGCCTGTTTCTGTCACCCGGTCCCTGTGTGCTGTAGCGGCACTCCAGCCTCACCAGCCCCCATCCTACGGGGCTGGCTGTGCCTTGAAAACGTTCCCCCCAAAGGGTCCCCCAGAGCCTACGGCTGACGAGGGCCCCCCCCAACCCCCGCTCGGAGGGGCTGGGCAGCCTCATCTCGGAGCAGAGAAACCGGTGGTCACCCAGCCTCCCAGTGCCTGGCCGTGCGGAGGGGATGTTGGCAGACAGCAGCGCCCGCCACAGGCCCGTGACTGCCTCTCCGCGGCTGCCCTGGGGACGTGTCCCCGCGGGAGCCCACGATGTGCCGGCTGCCGTCACTACTGGCTCTCCTGCTCCTCACACCGCCGCCCACCTCGGGCGCCGAGTCGGGATGCAGAAAGCGGACATCTTCCTGCGGCTGGCAGCATCGCCGGTGGCCAGGCTGCCCGGCGGCTCGGGGGCAGGAGCCCCGCATGCCCGGGACAGGACAGGTACACAGGCCAGCGGGGCCAGAGCGCCATGTCCACCCTCCGCACCTGAGCCAGGTTCGGGCCTGCGGATGCTGGTCGGGCGCAGCCCTGGGACCTCAGGAGGCCTCGACCGCCCCCCCCTCCCCCAACCCCCTTCAGCACCATCCAGCGTCTGCTGGGCGAGAAGCGCACACAGAGGTCCTGGCCACAGGTACACGCACCACGAGCTAAACCACAGGACAGAGCCAGAGCCACCCTGGAGACAGGGACTGGCCCTCCCCGCCTGCCTGCTCTGAGCCAGCGATAGTGAGCCTGGCTGCTGGCTGGGGGGGGAGGGGGGATTGTAGGCGGGGGCTGGGGGCAGCACTGAGACAGGCCTGGGGGCCGTCCGGGGAGGCGCCATGAAAACACCCAGAGGAGAGGCGGGCACAGGGCTTCCCAGAAGGGGCAGAGCCAGCTAACGCCCAGGGGTTTCCATGTGGTGACTGGTCACTCCACTCCTCGTGCCCCGGGCAGGTGCGGTCAGCCTCGCGTGGTGGAAAGAAGAGAAAAAGGAGAGCGGAGGAGGAGGCCCCACAGAGCCCCGGGCAGGCTCCCCGCAGGGTGGGGGCAGGCTCCCCTGGTGGGAGGGGTGGGGGTCACAGGGCTGGTCTCTGAAATGGAAATGTGTCACCTCCCCACGATTCCCGTAAGTCCCTCGTCTCTTCCTCTCTTGGTAAAAACTCGGTGGGAAACTCCAATCTGTCAGCCTGGTTCTTGGCACCCCCCGCCCCCCGACTGTGGGGTCCCAGAGGCCCTCCTCTCTGCGGAAACGCCTCCCCCGCGTGTGTGGTGGATGAGTAACAGGCTAAAAATATGTCAGCCTCCTTGCGGGCCACGCGGTGTGCACAAGTGTATGACACACACTCAGGATTAATCACACACAAACCAAGGCCCGCATGCGGGTTCCTCCTCAGCTCTGCTCAGCCTCCAGGAACCGCCCGCGACGGGTTTTCAAACGGCTTTTACCCGACACCCCGACACCCCGTCGTCTGAAACACAACCCTCCGAGAGGTGGTCCCCAAAGCCACCGCTGCGACCTGCAGCGGGAAGCACCGTTACTGCAAAACTGGCCATGAAATTTCCCTCCCAAGTTAAAGGGCCGCTCTGCTGCACCCCGTGTCCCGGGCCACGCGCCCCTGAGGCCCAGACACATCCAGGCGCCTGCGGGGCCCCAGGGGCGAGCTCCGCGGAGCCCTCCCGAGTCCCGAGTCCCGAGTCCGGTGGGGCCAGGTGGGTCCCATGTTTACTGGGCGACTAGAGCAGGTCTCCCGGCAGAGTGTCGGGGAGGGAGGGAGGGAGGGAGGGAGGCAGGGAGGGAGGCAGGGAGGGAAGACACGAGCCTTGCAGCCACACTAGCCCCAGGAGAAGCCTCTGCTGCCGGCTCGGTGCCAAGTGATTCAGGGCCAAACCTGAGGCGCCGCGTGAAACCACGGCGTCAGTGCCAGCCGGCCGCCGGTTTTCAGCGAGGATGTGGTACCCTCGGCGTCTACCAGGTTCCCGGGGAGGCACTGGCCCAGGAAACCAGCCGTGACCTCGCAGGAGGTCTCACAGGGCAGCCACCGGCCAGGCCAGAGGTCCCCGTGGTGCCGCCGGGGCCTGGCCACCTGCCCGGGGCCACCCACTGGGCAGGGCAGGAGGCAAACCGGGTGTCCTTGCCCAGGGCCCCTCGCGCTCTGCGCAGACCCCCGGCCTGAAACGCAGGCGAGAGCCACAGCCCGGCCTCCGGCGCAGAGGGCGCCCGCCGGACCCGCAGGAAAGAGCTCACGTTTGCCTCTGCTGCCTGCGCCCCAGGACCCCGCACCCCCGCGCCCCGAGACCCTGCGCCCCGGCTCCGCTGTCTGCCCCCTCCCCGCAGGCTGCACGGTGGGTCCCTCTGAGGTGGCGGGACCCCTCATTCCTCGCCCCTTCTGGCTGCCACTCGCCAGTGTCGTTGCCGCGGGACACGTGGCCCCGCTTCGCGAGAGCGGGACGCCAAGCCAGGGAGCCGCCCACCGGCGCTCACTTTTTGAAAAATTCTTTATATTGATTTCAGAGAGAGGGGGAGAGAGACATCAACGATGAGAATCCTGGACCGGCTGCCTCCTGCACGCCCCACTGGGGACGGAGCCCACAACCCGGGCCTGTGCCCCGACTGGGAATCGGGCTGTGACCTCCTGGTTCAGAGGTCAACGCTCAGCCCCTGAGCCACGCCGGCTGGGCCCCCTTTTCTTCATGGAAAAGAGCACGAAGCACAGAGTGCACCCAGGGGCCTGGCTGGGACAGGTGCGGAAGAGCAGCGGCGGTGTGAGCAGCAGTGGTGTGAGCAGCGGCGGTGTGAGTAGCGGTGGTGAGAGCAGCCATGGGGGTCTGGCTGCGCCACCTCCTCCCAGTTTCTCGGGGGGCGAAGGCGTGGCCACAGCGGCTTCAAGCCCTCCTGATGCCCAGCACCCCAGCATCCGGGCATCTCAGCTCCCTCAGGGGGCCGAAGCCGTCCATCAGCACCCACTTGGGGGTCTGGTGAACTTGAAGGGAAAAGGAGCAAGGAGGAAGAGGAGGAAGGAGGAAGAGGAGGGAGCAACACCCACAACCAAGAGCTCCATCCGGCCGGGGCTGCTGACGGTCGGCCGCCGCCTGCAAAGGGCGCAGGGGTGCTCGCAGCCGGGCAGCCAGGCCTCCCTGCTGATCCCGGCCCGCCCGTGTGCCATCCCTGCACCGGGACGGGGCTCCGGTCAGAGGCTCGGAAGTTGTCACACCGCGAGCCACCTGGGGCCAAGGCCGTGGCTCACATCACTGCAGGTGAGACCCTCCCAAGGGCCCCTCGCATCCCCGCCGGACTCCACTGGAGACCAGCGCCGCTCCATCCTCACCGAGAGGGTCCGCATCGCCTCCTGCTTACCCAGGACCATGCCGACCCTCCCCACCGCACCATGCCTCGATTTCCCCTTCTGAAAGGCCCGCTGCGCTGGAGGGCCCCGGGACCGCAGCGCTGTCCTGGTCGGATGGAAGCTCTTGGGGGCGGCGACACCCCCAGCCGGGAGGGCTCAGCCACAGCCACAGCCACAGCCACAGGCAACGGAATGGGCACCGACCCCAGGTCCCAGCAGCTTCCCAGCCAGTCCCGCCCCGACAGCTAGAGGCCCGGCCGCCACTCAGCCCCGTGGACAAGCAGGCCCACCCGTGTGCACCTTCAGAGTCACGTGGAGCTGAGGGAGCCTCCTGGGGACGCCTCGCCAGTCACGTTCCATCTGAGAAAAGGGACAGCAGCCCACGTGCAAGGTCAGCTGGGGTCGCCCACAGCCCCAGGCCGGCGAGGGGAGGGGCCTCGGGGGCAAGCAGGCGGCTCAGCCTGGAGCAGCGACTGGCCGCTCACGCTGACGGAGCAGCCGCTCCCGGGGCAGGTCCCGGGGGTGGGGTGGAGCGCGGGATGAACGCCTCAAGGAGCCGGTTTCTCTGCACCCCAGCAGGGCAGAGCCTGCCGGCTGCAGCCACCGGGCTGCCTGATCGCCCTCTGCCAACAGCACACGCTGCCAGCCCCACAGCCTGGCGTGTGGGAGGCAGGCCGGGGGCAGGCTCGCAGAAACCCAGGGCCCCACGGCGGCTTCCAGGCACAGCACCCCAGGCCACACGCCCCTGGAGAAGGAAGGATGCGGAGGAAAACACGCGTGCTCCACGCACCCACAGCACCTCCCCGCGGCCACTGTGCTCCACGCGAACACGCAGGGTGGTGTGGCTCAGTGCTGCAGCGTTGACCTATGAACCGGGAGGTCACGGTTCCATTCCCGGCCAGGGCACCTGCCGGGGTTGCAGGCTCGACCCCCCGTGGGGGGCGTGCAGGGGGCAGCCGATCCATGACTCTCTCTCATCACGGATGCTCTGTCTCCCTCTTCCTTCCTCTCAGAAAGCAATAAAAAAAAATCTAAACAATGAAGTAGGTACAATAAGGCTCAAAACAGGCCCGCTGCTGGCACCTCTGTGTGGCATGGTTCTCGGCCACCAACACTCCCACGGGGCAGCGCCGGGGGCGTTCCGCGGGAAGAAGGCGAGGGTCCTGAAGTCGCGGCCGCCGTCCTGTGACGGGACGTGCACTCACTGCTCATAAAGCGGGACCCGTTGGACAGGAAGCATGTCGGCGCCCAGGGCAGCGTCCGAGGTAAACGGAGCAACACCATCGCCAGCCGGTGCCCGGCCGCGCCGCCCCCTCACCGGGAGGGGACACACCCCCAATTCACCAACCGACAGAGATCAGGACGCTGCCCACCCGCGCAGCCAGGGGGGAGCTGCCACGCGAACAGGCCCGCAGGGGCGGCCGCTCCGGCCGAGCCAGCCTCCATCGGGAGGGGCTGCGCTGAAGCAGGGACGCAGCCCCCAGGGCGCCTCGCGACCCTCCGGGACACACGCAGCGGCTCTGCTCCCATGACAGGACATGACCGTGGCCCCTCCCACAGGCCAGCAGCCTGGGACACGGGAGATGCGGCCCAGGGTCATCTTCGATGGTTCGTGACCAACTGCCGGTGACATCTGCTGGCACCTCAAGGTCAAGGCCGAGCTTGGGCACCGGCTCATGAATATGCGTGAAGTGATGCAGGGCCAGGTTTTTAAAGACTCGTGTTAAAATTCACATAAATTAACATGCAACGGACCGTTTTAACCGCTTTAAAGTGTTCAATTCAGTGGCTTTCAGCGCATCCACAATGTTGTGCAACCATCGCATTACCTAATCCCAGGACATCCTTTCCCCCCAAAAGGCACCCCCCCCCACGGGTTGCATCTGCTCTGACCGCGTCGCCCCCCAGGTCCCCTCCCCGGGCGCCAGACGGAGCACAGCCAGAAACGAAGCAAAAGTAAACTCGAGTCTGCGCTCGTTCATCAGATGAGCGTTTTCACCAGAATCCACGGCTGTTCTTCCAGGGAGACGGGGCCCACGTATTCCAGCCAGCTCCCCCTATTCCTCGTGAGGAAGGTGTCCACACGCTTGGGTGACGGTGGCCAAGCAACGCCAGCTCCCCCCCGCCCCCCGCCCCCCGCCCGGTGCTCATCGCCCAGTTCACAGCCTGGCCCAGCCCTCCCCACGTGACAGACCCCCGCCCCGTGTCTCAGTTTCCTCTTCCAACGGGGAGACCAGAGCCACTGGGGCACGTGCCCAGCAGTCACCACTGCGCATGGGAGCTGCTTGCCGGTGTCGCTCTCACTGAGCACACCCCAGCTCACCTGCAGCCCCAGCCCCCCCCAGCTCACCTACAGCCCAAGCCACCTCCCCCAGCTCACCTACAGCCCAAGCCCCCCCCACCCAGCTCACCTACAGCCCAAGCCCCCCCCACCCAGCTCACCTACAGCCCAAGCCCCCCCCACCCAGCTCACCTACAGCCCAAGCCCCCCCCAGCTCACCTACAGCCCAAGCCCCCCCCAGCTCACCTACAGCCCAAGCCCCCCCCACCCAGCTCACCTACAGCCCAAGCCCCCCCAGCTCACCTACAGCCCCAGCCCCCCCCAGCTCACCTGCAGCCCAAGCCGCCCGCCCCCAGCCCCAAACCCCACCTGTGAGACTCCCGTGGTTGTTTCCCCACACACAGACCCGGGCCCTTCCCTGTGGGTCCTGCTGCTCACACATTCGCTCCCGCATCATCACGCTCACCCTCCCCGCCCCACCTGTCCTGGCCCAGGTGCTGCCCGATGCCGTGTGTGCAACAGCGCTGCCGAGTGAAGTGACCCCCTGTCCTGAGGGGGCGGTGACACGGAGCAGCTGCCCCCCGAGTCCGCCCGCACAGAGCTCGGCTCCCACGGCTCCCACACCGGTCTGGCCAGAGGCGGCCGCTCAGGGTCAGGGCACGGGGCGTCAGGGGCGGGGACAGCCTCCCTGGGGACGGAGCTCTTGGGGAGGCGGCCAGGCTACAGGAAATGTCAGCGTTTCTTTTTTCCAACCTTTTTTGAAAACTCTATTTGTATTGATTTCCGAGAGGAAGGGAGCGGGAGGCAGAGAGAAACATCCATGGTGGGAGACGACCATGGATCGGCTGCCTCCGCACGCCCCCCACTGGGGATCAGCACACAGCCCGGCCTGCGCCCGACCGCCCGGTTCATAGGTCAGCGCTCAGCCCTGAGCCACGCGGCCGGGCTGCAGTTTTCACACGGAAAGAGTTTGAAAGTGGATGCCCCGCACGGGTCTGTCCCCGCCCTCACACACAGATGCCCGCCGCCCCCGCGGAGGCCTGCTCTGAACTGACACCCACCATTGGTCCCGGCTAACCGCCCGCCTCCTCCTGCCGCCTGTTGAGAAAACAACCCTGAGGATGTCCAGGCCGATGCCGCTCAGGCCTGTCCCGTTCCCGTTCGAGGGCTGTTTAGGCCCCACGCCCACCCCGCCGTCCGCCTGTCACCTCCCGGCCCGCCGTCCTCCTGTCACCTCCGGGCCCGCCGTCCTCCTGTCACCTCCGGGCCCGCCGTCCGCCTGTCACCTCCGGGCCCGCCGT
This sequence comes from Corynorhinus townsendii, assembly GCA_026230045.1. Lineage (NCBI taxonomy): Eukaryota > Metazoa > Chordata > Mammalia > Chiroptera > Vespertilionidae > Corynorhinus > Corynorhinus townsendii. Next base: position 55,433,527 of record JAPDVU010000010.1, read on the forward strand.
CCGCCTGTCACCTCCGGGCCCGCCGTCCGCCTGTCACCTCCCGGCCCGCCGTCCGCCTGTCACCTCCCGGCCCGCCGTCCGCCTGTCACCTCTGGGCCCGCCGTCGGCCTGTCAGCTCCCGGCCCGCCGTCGGCCTGTCACCTCTGGGCCCGCCGTCCGCCTGTCACCTCTCGGCCCAGGCGCTCGCCCTGGGAGCCACACTGTCCCCGGGGCTGGCGGGCGCTCAGACCACCTGCCCGCACGGGACCACTGAGCTGCCACGTCCTCACACAGCGGCCGGCGCCACGCCCTGCGGGACACCCGCGCCCATCGTCGGGGCCAGAGAGGGGCGCCCAGGAGCCCCCGCAGCTCCGCCCGCACCAGCCAGGCACAGGCCTCCCTCTCAGCCCGACGCCCCACGTCCTCTGCGGCGGAGCGCCCAGGAGCCCCGCTTCCACCACCGATGCCGTCGCCGGCCCGGTGACGCTCGGAGCACAGCCTGGCCCGGGAGGCCCTTCCCTGTCGGAGCGCATTTGCCGCCACGGTAACGGCCACGTTACCTGGCGAAGGCGCAGCGCCCGCTGCGTGAGCAACAGCGATGACCACGGGGCACCGCCATCTGCCCTCACCGACACCCCGCGCCCAGCGCTCCGTGGCGGCTGCCGGCCCTGCCACCCTGGGCAACGCGCAGCCCTGGGCGCAGAGCAGGCAGAGCGCCGGCCAGAGCCACCAAAGCCCGACGGGAACCCAGACGGGCGGCTGCGGCTGCAGTTCCCTTTGGCTCCTCCCGAGAACAGGGAGCCTCGGGAGACGGGGAGCACGCGCCCCTCTCCGCTCCTGGCCTTGGGGTGGCGCCCCCCGCGGGTGCGCAGCGGGGTCCCCAGCGCCCGCCTGACCCGTGAAGCCAGCTTACAGCCGGGGCGCCTGTGACCAGCCCTTTGGGAGACAGACACGCCCCAGCACGAGGCATTTTCCCTCAGCGCCTGTGTGCGTTCACGAGCACCCTGTCTGCGCCCCGCCCCCGCCCGCTCCTCTAACCGCCCCCCCATAACCGCTGCCGACCTGCTCTCTAGCACCTGCCCGAGGAGCCGGGCAGCCGGTGGTCAGGGAGAGGAAGGACACCGCGTCACCCCCCAACACCGGGCCAGATGTAACACAGCGCCCGCAGGAAAAGGGGGTGCACGGTGAGAACATGGGACAACAGCGGCAACACCGTCCGCCACAGGAGTGCATGCTGCCCGCAGCCGCTCCGGCTCCCCAGCCCACTGGACCCACAGTAACTCCGAGGGGCTCCTTTGCCCAGGAAGGGGAGGTGCTGACATCACACAGGGGTGCCCACTCGCCAGGAGCCTGGCCACAGCCCTGCCCCGACGGCTCCAGCCGTGAGGCGACAAGGAGCAAATAAAGCGTTCAAGGCGGCCCAGCCCAACGGCCCGTGTGTTGGGGGGCAGGCCTGACACACGCACAGCGACACAGCACGCATCTCCCCTGCGAACTGCGTGGCTGCGCTTTAAGCCTTTCCATTTTCTAAATTCTTTGAAACCAGCGTGTATTCCTGTCAACGTGAAGGAAAGAATGACTTTTAACAAACCACACACACTCAAAGGACAGCACTGCCCGGGGTCACACCCTAAGAAAATCCCGGTGGACCCGGCGTGGGGTGCGGGGCGGCCTCCGGGGGTGACAGCTGCGCGGCCCCGCCCCGTCCTTCCCAGCCCCGGCCTCAGCACAGTGTCTACAGTGTAGCCGGCAGCCTCCCCGGCTGCAGCAACTGTTACCCAGTGCCCGTTCAGCCTGCACATACTTGGCAGCAACTTTGTAGCAGCTCCAACAGTTACTGCCGCTCCAAGCGGCTCTGTAACAGGAGCCGGGCCTCCTGACTCCTTACCTTGTTTCAGATTTTAACTGCCTCCTTTGCCAGGGCTCATTCCCTCCACAAACACCCAGCTCCCGCCTCACACCCGAGCCCGACGAGGGACACAGGAGACCAAGTCAGTGCCGCGTGGCACGCGTGGGGCCCTACGCGCTGGCCGGACCTGGTCAGCAGAGGAGAGAAGGGGCCCGAGGGCACACCGAAGGGAGGGGAAGCGCCGGGGAGCGCGGAAGGCAAGGCCGTGATGACACCGAACACAGACACGTCAGGTCTCTGGTGAGGACGTGTTTCTCCCAGGGACACGGGTCCCGTCCTCAAAGACTGCGCACCCAGGTCTGAGCAAACACGCGAACGCCCTGTGGTGGCGAGAGCCAGGTGCCTCCCTGTCTACAAAGAAGTTACCAACACGGATGGGCACGAGGGTCAGCGCGGGGCACCGGGCGGCCCCGGGACGGTCAGTATGGACTCACGGCGGTGACATCCCGCGGAAGCACACGTGCACCAGCGCCGGGCCTTCCTCGCTCGCCCAGCCTCCGGTGAAAGGGCCCCCGATGAAACGGCCGAGGCCGGAGGCACACAAGGGGAGCCCGGAGCACCCACAGGTCCTGAGGAAAACCCTCAAGAATGGGGGGGCGCCTCAAAGAGCTCCCAGGTCAAGGTCACAAGCAAAGGCTGAAGCGCTGTCACAGGCTGGAGAAAGCAAGGACGCACCAGGCGCACCGAGCTGCCCGGTGGCACGGCGGCCAGCCCCCCCCCCCCCCCAGCAGGAAGGCGGCAGCTCAGCCCTCAGCGCCGGCCTCCTGCGCTGTCCCTGCCCCGGAGCTCATCAAGGACAGCTCGGGGCGCCACTGGGCCATTTTTCTAGAAATAGGAAGTTATTTCAAAAGAAATGGTTAAAAGAATGTTTGCGAACGCAACAGCGCGATGCTTCAAGTGATGGGGTGGGGCCAGGGCAGAGAGCAGCCGGGCGAGGGAGCTGAGCGGAGGGACGGGGTGGGGGTGGGGGTGGGCCATTCTCCCCCGGCCTCTGTGCGTGGGAATTCTCCCGCACTGGAAGGCCTGGAAGGCCGTTCAGACTTTATCTCAGCCCGGGCAGCCAGCGGGCGGGGCTCAGTGGGTGCACTTCGACCTTTGAACCAGGAGGTCACGTTTCTATTCCCTGTCAGGGCACAGGCCCAGTTATAGGCTCGGTCCCCAGCGGGGGGCGTGCAGGAGGCAGCCGATCTGTGATTCTCTCTCATCATGGATGCTTCCCTCTCCCTCTCCCTCTCTCCCTCTCCCTCTCCCTTCCTCCCGGAAACCAATACAAATATATTTTTTTAAGGAATTGAATTTTCTAAGAGGCTGAGGTGGCCATGGAGTCGGCCGAGATGTGAGGGAAACGGGACTTTAGATGCTGTGGGCTCCTCACTCCTTTACTCTCCCACCGCCCGGCTCAGCCCTTCCCGGGGCCTCCCCCAGGCAGACCCCCGGCCTGCACCCACCTCCTCGGCCCGGACCCTTTTCAAAAGGCCGGCAGCCGAGGTCCCTCCCCCTCAGCTCCCCCAGGGCTCCAAGTCCCTCCCACCCCTCGCACTTGCCCCCTCATCTCACCTGCCCCCCTGGAATCCTGGCTCTGAGCTCACCTCAAGGCACCTGCACTGACCACCACCCCAAGGCCCCGCCCGGCCTCTGGCCACAGCCTGACTGTGACTGTCCAGCCCTCACCCCACCCCCACCCCCACCCCCACCCGCGCTCCAGCTTCACCCCCCACAGCGGTCAGTGCCCACAGCTCCAGGCTGAGTTACAACGGAGAAGCTTAAAACTTGAGTGGTTTCTCCAAAGTCCAGAGCAAAGGAAATGGGGGGCAGGGGAGGGAGCCCCCTAGCTTTAGAGTCTAGAGCCTCAAAGATGTAAAACCAACGTATGTGAACTTCCATTGACGCTCAGGATCCCAGACAGCCGACTGGGCGCGTGCTCCCAAGACGGAAAGTGGCCTGGGCCCGCAGGGACACGGCGTCCGGCTCGGTGTCCCAGCCTCACGCATGGCACTGGGCGGGGGGCGGGGCTGGGACTGGCTGCAGACACAGGGCAAAGGGGCGCGGGCGCAGGGGACGTGTGGGAAACGCTGACCGTGGCTGGAGCTGCCGGTGGATGAGGGCTCCGCGCTAGCCACAGACCCTGTGTGTTTTTTATTACTTTTTAAATTCTTCCCCGAGGATATTTTTGCATTATTTTTAGAGAAGGGAGTGGGGAGGTGGAGAGAGAGAGACATCGATGTGAGAGGCACATCGAGTGGTTGCCTCGCGCACGGGATTGAGCCGGCCACGGAGGTTCGTGCCCTTGACCAGAATCGAACCCGGGACCCTCAAGCCGCAGACGGATGCTCTATCCACTAAGCCAAACTGGCCGGGGCAGACCGGGGGCATCTTAATCCGTTTACCATGAAAAGTAGCTTAAAACACAGAGCGTGACCCGGGAAGGCTCGCGGTCCCTCCCACCCCTCGCACTTGCCCCCTCAGGAAGCCAAAGTGTGTGCCGTCAGCGGGCGCTGCGGGGGCGCACGGCTGCACAGAGGAGCTCGGCCTTGTGCGAGGAGGAGCTGCAAAAGCACTGCTTCTCAGCACCACCCGGCCTGAGGCGCGGGCGCTTTTCCTGGTCCTCACCCCGTATTCGTCCTTCTCCCAGGGTGAGAACAGACCCCAGGGACGGCGTGCCTCCGGGGGGCAAAGGGCCCGTGCACTGGGCGGGCACACGCGAGCGGGCACATGTCACAGAGATCAGGGAGGGGGAGGGGGTGCAGGCGGATCAGAGTCCGCAGTGAAAATGTTTCTTCTCGGAGTCACTATCCTCTTCAGACAACTTTCCAACAAGCCTTAGGCGCTCAGAGGTTACTTTGTAGCAAACCTGGGAGGGATGTAACGGGCAAGCTCAGTGAACCCACAGTCCCCCCAAGGCCTTTGCTCAGACCTTCTAAGATCTGTTAAGTGGTTTGTGTGTTGTGTTTGGTTTTAAAGACACACTTTGTTGCCTCTGAAGGTTCAGGGCCACAGGAGAGCCTGCCCCTCCCAACCCCGGCCTCTTCCCAAAGCTCCAACGACGCGGGAAGAGCAGCAGACGCAGCTCCGGAGTCCAGGCAGCAACGCACACCTGCACCCGCGTTTGTAAAAGGCACCGTGAGCCCCGCTTTGAAAAAATTACCTTCCTTAGGAAGTTTGCTTAATAAGTGCCTGACAGTTGGAGGAGCTGTCTGTGATTCCCATTCAATCCCATGTCCTCATGACCCCAAGTCAGGAAATGCATCAAAGGTTTCACCGAAGAGCCCCTGGCCCCCAAGTTCCTTTTAAACAGAATTACAAGGTTTAGTGTGTAGCAGAGGCCGCACGGCCGGCTCCTGGCCTGAGAGCTGCCCCACAGACCCACTCATCTTCCTGCCACACTGTCCGACACGGCAGGTGCATGTCCCCCCGCAGCCAGGCAGCCCAGCGCCGCTCGGAGCAGCATGGAGCCTGGAGCTCCGGGGCCACAGCCCGAGAAGGGAAGAAGGAAGCGGACTGGAACTACCAGGGCGCGGGGCCCACGGTGCGGGAGGTGTGCCTCCTGGGCTCTGGTTCAGCGCTGCCTGTGGGCGCCCTGTCTAGACGGAACAGGTATTTCTTACTGTGGGTCAAGGTCACAAAGCCCAACACCCAGTGCTCTCAGCGTGTACAGAGCCCGTGAGGGACCAGACGGCTGTCCTACCACCCGCGCACCCGCGGCCTCCCCCAGGTCTCAACCTCTGGGCTGAGCCTCTTGGCAGTGAGCGCCACCGCGGAGCCAGCCGTCTAGGGGCCCAAGGGTGCCAACCTCCACCCAGGGCCTGGCCTTCCCTCAAGGCTCGTCCCCTCTCCCGGCCTTCAACCTTCAGACGCAGCCTCTGAGCCCAGGTACAGCTGGTGGCCGACCTGGGGCCCTCCCAGCAGCTGGCAGGGGAGGGGCAGCGCTGCCCTTGCCCCGTGGGGGGGCCACCACCCGGCGCCTCAGGAGCCAAGCCTGCCCCCAAGACTGTGTCACCTCCCAGGGCTAGGGTTCAAGTCCGGCTCCCATCTGCTGGCTGAGCTCCCTGAGCAGCTGGGCAGGCTCAGCCTCGGAGAAGCTTCCTCAGAAGTGATCCCAGAGAACAGACCCTCAAGCCCAGGGACAGCGGCTGGGGAGCGGCCAGCCTGGGGCCAGGGCGCCCCGGGGGGGGGGGGGGCCGCAGGGAGGGGCAGGGCGGGCCGCGGACAGGTGGGGCCAGGACCCCCACCCCCAGGAGCCGCCGGCAGCCTGGGCCGCCTGGCGGACAAAGGGGCAGGCAGTGCCCCTGCGAGTGGCAGGGCCAGCGGGAAATTGAGGGGCCACGTGCCTGGCGGGAGACGCAAAAGGCTTTGCAGCGCGGGACCCTCCTGGCGGCCCACAAGTCCATCGCCTCTAACTGCATCTAAACAAAGGAGGTGCTACTGCTTTTAGCACTTGAAGTTTTTAAGAACTTTTGCCAAGAAAGAGGCTGGCGGGTCGGGAGGGGCCCTCAGGAAGCAACACGTACCCTCCCGCTCCCAGGGCGTGCGGGCAATTACACCCGAAGGAGGGGCGGCGGGTCTGGGATGAGGACGGCCACATGCAGCCTCGGGGTTCGGGGTGCGCTGCCCATCTCTCCCGGCCACCAGCCCCGAGTGCCCCGCACCGGCCGGCCTTCGGCATCGCAGACGCCCCTTCGGGCCGGGGCCGCGGAACGGCTGGCGACAGCGAAACGAAACCCAGTGCGCCCAGGCCGCCTCCGCCGCCCGCGCCCCGCGCCCCGACCCGGGCCTGCGCCTGGGCGCCCGCAGCCCCGAGCTCGGCCTCCCCCGGCGGCGGCTCGGACGCGGCCTGGGGCCTACACGCGCCCGCGAGGCCCTGGACCAGCTCGAGCGCCGCCCGCGGGCCCCGGAGCGACAGGGACGCGGAGGCCCAGGCCGCGCGGGGCGCCCCGACGACTCGGCCCGAGGCGGCCGAGCTGCGTGTCCGCGCCGGCCCAGGGCTGCGGCCGCCGCACCGGGACCCGAGCCCCAGGCCCGGGCCCCCGCCCCCGCCCGGCCCGGCCCGGCCCGCGCCGCACCCGCCAACCGCCACCCGCCACCCGCCAGCCGCCGGGGGAGGAGCGCGAGCGGCCGGCGGCCCCGCGAGGACTCACCGGGGCCGGCTCCCGAGTACATGGTGGCGCCGCCGAGGGGCTCCGGGGCCGAGGGGCGGCCGCGCGCGCGCCACGGGCCCCGACGCCGCGAGCCGCGAGGGAGCCGCCGGCCGCACGATCCGCCCCGGCGCGGCCGCCTCGCCAAACAGGTTTACCCGACGCGGCCCGGGCGGCGGGCGGAGGCGGCGGCGGCGGCGGCGGCGGGAGGGGGAGGGGAGGGGACGGGAGAGGGAGGGGGAGGGGAGGGAGGGGCGGGGAGAGGGAGGGGCAAGGGGACAGGGCGGGGCGAGAGGATGGGGAGGGCGGGGCGCGGGGCGGGGCGGGAGGAGGAGCCGACGAGGCGCGCGCGCGTCTGGGGGGCCCGGGCGGGGACCCCGCGGGGCCATGGAAACTGGGCGGGCGGGTGATCCTGGACCGGGGCGGGGCGGGGCCAGGGCCGGGAAAGAGGCTGTGAGGGGGGGACCCCTCGCAGCCACTCAGATGGGCGACGTGGCCTCGGGGGCGGAGCGGGGCCCGCTCAGCGTCACTGGCCGAGACTCGGGAGAAACAGCAGAGCCTGGTGTCCCCGCTGCCTCCCGCGCGCGTGGGAAGCGAGTTTGGGCTGCTCAGGGGGGCGCGGGGGGGGGGCGCACGACCCTCCCCACGTCACCCACCCGCACGGTGCGCTTGGCCGCGACGCTGCCTGGTGCCGGACCCCCAACATCTCAGCTGGCTTTTTTTTTTTAAGTTATTAACGAAATCAGAATGTCGGGGCGCTTGCTTCCGACCAGAGTGTGAACTTGACCGCGTCCGGCCCTCACACGGCCACGGCGCCACCCCCAGCCAGGGCGCCAGGCGCTCCGTGCGGCCGGCCTAGCAACCGTGGGCGCGTGCTCGCTGCCGGCGATGCCATCAAACCTTGATGAGGCCCAGGCTGCGCGCTCGCCTCCATCCTCCCCAGCTCCCCGCATTTCCCCACCTGCCCCACCTGCGCCTCCTCCTCCTCCCACCCCGCCACCCCCTTTCCGCTTATTTCATCGTTGTCCCGCCTCACGAGGACAGGTTTCCATCGGTTTTTGGAGGGCGGAGGAGAGGTGGAGAGGCAGAGGGACAGAGAGAAGCGCTGAGGTGACGGACGCATGGATTGGTTGCCTCCCACACGTGGGATCAAGCCTGCAACCAGGTACGTGCCCTTGATGGAATCAAACCCAGGACCCCTCCGTCCACAAGCCGATGCTGTATCCACTGAGCCCATCGGCGGGAGCCCAGACCCTCCACCGCTGAGTCCCCCGGGGCGCTCTGGAGCTTTCTCCAGGGCAGCCGCCCGCCAGCGGGGACGCCTTCCTGGCCAGGTGGTGGGGTGACTGGAAGGCCCAGGTGAGACAGTGAGGCCAGGGGCTGGTTGCCTGGCCACCCCCTCCTGCCCGGCCTCCATCCCGTAAGCACGCACTGCCTGCGTGCGGGGCCGGCCTGTGTCCCTGCCGCCAGGCCGCCAGGCCCAGGTGACTCGGAGCGGGAGGGGCCCTGCCTGCCAGCAGCTCTGCACCCAGTAGGTCTATTACTAGTTCTTTGCAACCTCGAGGCACCCCAGAACGCGTGCAGGACAGCCAGCCTTTCCTCCACAGACAAACGAAAAGGACACCCACAGGCCACCTCCCCCGCACCCTGCTCCCGCCCGGGCCGGGCCTGGGCCGCTGCTCCCACCCAGCGGCCGGCTCCCTAGATCACAGGTTCGGTTCCGTGCCTCCTGGCTCTCTGGCTCTCATTGGCACCCGCACGTGGTCCCAGCCTGTTTGCTTTGCAGAGCCTGCATGCCAGCCCCTTCCCCAGCTCCTTCAGGCCCGTTGTGAGCGTGGGTCCTGCCACAATCACTTTCTCACCGTGGAAACCAGCTAGTGGCGTCCGGAAGCTCTGGCCTCGGGGGCCGAGCAGGGCAGAGCACAGCTGGGGGCGCGGGAGGGTTAGTGGGGCAGCGACGGGCCTGAGTGCCTGGGCTTCGTCATGGACCAACTCAGGGAGCCGCACTGTTCAGAGGGGGGTCAGCCTGACAAGGAGCCCTCCAGCTCAGCACCACCCACGGCAACAGTGCTGGGTGACAGACGCCACGGGCCACGCCAGTTCCCTGTATGAAAGTTCCTAACCTGGGCCCGGCCGGAGTGGCTCAGGGGTTAAACATCAACCTGTGAACCAGGAGGTCAGGGTTCGATTCCCGGTCAGAGCACAGGGTTGTGGGCTCCATCCCCAGTGTGGGGCGTGCAGGAGGCAGCCGGTCAGTGATTGTCTCTCATCACTGATGTTTCTCTTTCTCTCTCCCTTCCTCCCTGAAAGCAATAAAAATATGTTAAAAAAAAAAAAAAGTTTCCAAACCCAGGCTCAGGGCTGCATAACTGACAGCAAAAAGTAAAGACAAGGCGGTGTTACCATGGGCGTCAGAAGGATGGATGGGTACTGGGCGGGGGAGGGGGGAGGGGGAAGGGGGTGTCTTTCTCCCCGGGGGTTGGCACATCTCTCGAGCTGCATTAGTTTGGGGTACTTTCTGTGCCTTCGCTATATTTCATAATGGAGACGTTTTCATGTGCCAGTCACGACTCTTGTCGCTGTGCTGTCCATGAACCTCTAGGCCGGGGGTCTCCAGCCACAGGGCGGCGAGAACTGTTAAAACACGCACTCTCTGCCTGCTTGGGGCACTGACCTCTGTCCCTTAGGTTGTCAAATAAGAAAATGACAACAGGACAGAACAGTGGCTATCTGGTGCGAGTGAATGAAAATGATACCTAGTTTTTTGGCAGATGGGCAAAAAATATATATTTCTGGTGTCAGCCTCAGAATGAGTGTGCCACGAGGTGAAGGTTTCCTCCTGAAATCCCCCAGTGACCCAGAGGCCTCGCCTGCGGCTGCTCCCGTGACCTCCGGCCTCTGAACACCGGGGAGAGTGGGTTCTGCCCGTCTGCCGGGAGCCCTGCCTCTGAGCACACACGTGGGGTCAGCCCGGGGCCCCCGCGCTCCCTTGCCGAAGGTCAGGCAACATAGTATCGCCCAGGCGCTTCTTTGTGTCGCTTCCCCGCCTAGAAGGACACGCGCGACCCCTGTTGGTGGAGGGGCGCCATCGCAGCCCGGCCCGCCCACCAGCGTCCCGCGGGGTTCTCCACCCGCGGCGGGGACTGTCCCCCAGCGCCCACCTCTCCCAGACCGCAGCCTCCAGGCCGGTGATGTGGATCCGGCCCTTTCCTCAGCCCCCACCCCCCGCAGCTCCAGGGCCACAAAGTCAAGCCCGGTTCCTCCTCCCGACCTGCCCTTCCGCCGCGTCCCTGCGTGGCCAGCGCTCACCATCCACGAAGGCAACCCAAGGCCCTTTGGCCTCCCGCAGCCGCGGTCCGCTTAACCCACTGAAGGGGGGGCACGCCCTTCTGTGACCGGCGCTAGTCCCTCCCGCCGCTCCGCCTGCTCCTCCAAGTCTTCATCCAACGCGGATGCTCACCCCACAGGACCGACTCGCGGGTCCTCTGGGGCCCAGTCTCTCTCCCTGGCACATTCACTGCTCTGTATTTTGGGGCCCCTATGCTAAGATTGCAGGGTCCCCCGCGCTAGTCAGCCCCAGGTTTGCACATCGGATGCTGCGGTCCAGGCCTATAGCGCGCGGGGGAGGTCAAGGGAAGGGTCGGCGGGCCACAGCGCCCTCCTGTGGTCGTCGTGCCCACAATGCTCAGCTCTGAGGCCCTTAGTTTTTTTCCGGGTAAACATATTTATGGATTTTATATTTATTTTATTTTTAAATAAATCTTTATTGTTCAGATTATTACAATTGTTCCTCCTTTTTCCCCCTATAGCTCCCCTCCACCCGGTTCCCACCCCACGTCTCCCCTTACCCCCCCACTGTCCTCATCCATAGGTGTACGATTTTTGTCCAATCTCTTCCCGCACCCCCAAACCCCCCCCCTGAGAATTGTCAGTCCACTCGCTTTCTATGCCCCCGATTCTATTCTATTCACCAGTTTATTCTGTTCATCAGATTTTTTATTCACTTGATTTTTAGGTTCACTTGTTGATAGACATGTATTTGTTGTTCATAATTTTTATCTTTACCTTTTTCTTCTTCTTCCTCTTCTTAAAGAATACCTTTCATCATTTCATATAATACTGGTTTGGCGGTGATGAACTCCTTTAGCTTTTTCTTATCTGTGAAGCTCTTTATCTGCCCTTCAATTCTGAATGATGGCTTTGCTGGGTAATCTTGGTTGTAGGTTCTTGCTATTCATCACTTTGAATATTTCTTGCCACTCCTGTCTGGCCTGCATAGTTTCTGTTGAGAAATTAGCTGACAATCGTATGGGTGCTCCCTTGTAGATAACTAACTGGTTTTCTCTTGCTACTTTCAATATTCTCTTTTTCTTTTGCTCTTGGCATTTTAATTATGATGTGTCTTGGTGTGGTCCTCTTTGGATTCCTTTTGTTTGGGGTTCTGTGTGCTTCCTGGACTTGTAAGTCTATTTCTTTCACCAGGTGGGGGAAGTTTTCTGTCATTATTTCTTCAGATAGGTTTTCAGTATCTTGCTCTCTCTCTTCTTCTGGCACCCCCAAAATTCAGATGTTGGTATGCTTGAAGTTGTCCCAGAGGCTCCTTACACTATCTTCATATTTTTGGATTCTTTTTTCCTTTCTGGTTGGGTGTTTTTACTTCTTTGTATTTCAAATCTTTGACTTGATTCTTGTAGTCCTCTAGTCTGCTGTTAGGTCTCTGTATATTATTTTTTTATTTCAGTCAGTGTATGCTTAATTTCTAGTTGGTCCTTTTTCATATCCTCGAGGGTCTCGCTAAATTTATCGGCCTTTTCTAGAAAATTCTTGAAAAACCTTATAACCGTGGTTTTGAACTCTATATCCAGTAGTTTGCTTTCCTCCATTCCTTTCATTTGTGATCTGTTTCTTTGTCTCCGCATTTTGGCTGCTTCCCTGAGTTGATAGAGTGGCTTTGTGTGCTAGGTGTCCTATAGGGCCCAGTGGCTCAGCCTCCCCAGTTACCTGACGTGGACACGCTTGGGGGCATTCCTTTGTGGGCTGTGTGCACAGTCTTGTTGTAGTTAAGCCTTGATTGTTGTTGGCATCACTGGGAGGAATTGACCTCCAGGCCAATTGGCTGTGAGGATCAGCTGTGTCTACGCTGGGAGAACTTCTGTGCTGGAGACACCCTTATGAGACAAGACTTGCAAAAGCCTCTGTGCTCAGCTTGGATGGGGCAGAGTCTCAGGGCGGAGCAGACAGCATTGGCTTCCCATCAGCCCTGCCCTAATAGGCCCCTGTGTCTCAGTGTCCTGTGGTAATCCCAGCAAGCACCTCTGAGAGAAAGCCGCCCTCGAGTTCCGCCCGCTGCCAGACAGTCCAGTTTCTCCCCGAATGAGTCTGGGTCCCCAGTCTCGCCTGGAACTGGAGTTCAGAGCAGTCGGGAGCTTTTGTCTCCCTCCCGATTGAGAAAGCCAGCCACGTACTCAGTTGCCCACCCTCTGCGTGCGTGCGCGCGCCTCCGTACCTCTGCCTTCTGCAGCTCCTCTGAGTCTCAGTGTGCTTTTCTCTTTCCTTCTAGTTGTAGAATTTCCACTCAGCCAGACTTCCTGTGGTTCTGGATGATGTCCATTTTGTCTTTTAGTTGTAGTTTTGAAATTGTTGTGCGAGGCAGCAGTTTAGGTGTTTACCTATGCTGCCATCTTGGTTTCTCCCGATTTTATATTGATTTTAGAGAGGAAGGGAGTGGGAGAGAGAGAAACATCGATGAGCGAGAAGCATCATCCATCGGCTGCGTTCTGTGTGCCCCCCAACTGAGATTGGGCCCGCAACCCTGGGCATGTGCCCTGTCTGGGAATTGAACCATGACCTCCTGGTTCATAGGTCAACACTCAACCACTGAGCCACACCGGCCTTCAGGGTGGTCCTTTTGATAAAGGGTGCTGGGGCAATGGACACCCACACGGGGAAAACGCATCAAAGCCCAATTCCAGGTGGATGACAGACGACGTCTAAGAGCAGAACAGTAGCCCTTTCTGGTGTGGCTCAGAAAGGCTGCTGGTTCGGTTCCTGTTTCAGGCACATGCCTGAGCTACAGGTTAAATGCCTGGTTAGGGGCGTGTGGGAGGCAGCCAATCGATGTTTCACTCTCACATCAATGTTTCTCTCTCCCTTTCTCTCTAAAGTTCAATTATTCAAAAAGCCGAAACGAAAATATGAGGAATATTAGAGGCCTCACACCACAACTTCAGGGTTTATTATGAAGCAGCAGCATGGAGATGGGTGGGCTCATACAGAACAGGTGTTTTCTGAGACTTATATAGCATCTTCTTTTATTTAGAGCCACCGTGTGTCACCCGATACATTCAGGAAGGTTTGGGGACACATTAATGCATCTATACCAGTAGTTGGCAAACTGCGGCTCTGTTGACTAATGAGTTTGCCAACCACTGATCTATACCATTGCCAATAAAATGTTTTTAAAATGAAAGTTTTTGAAAATCACTTCTTTACATAAACTTACATCAAACTCTTAGAGCTACAAAATTTAGTTCATTCAATTTATGGAAAACTAAGGCCAAGTCCCCCTTGTCAAACTACTCAGCCAAACACACTTTTTTATTTTTATTGATTTCAGAGAGGAAGGGAGAGGGAGAGAGAGAGAAACATCAAAGATGAGAATCACCCATCAGCTGCCTCCTGCACCCCCACACTGGGGATCGAGCCCACAACCCGGGCATGTGCCCTTGACCGGAATTTAACCTGGGACCCTTCAGTCTGCAGGCTGATGCTCTGTCCACTGAGCCAAACCAGCTAGGGCTCTGCCAAACAAACTTTTTAAAATATATATATATATTATTGATTTTTTACAGAGAGGAAGAGAGAGGGATAGAGCGTTAGAAACATCGATGACAGAGAAACATCCATCAGTTGCCTCCTGCACACCCCCTACTAGGGATGTGCCCACAACCAAGGTCCATGCCCTTGACCGGAATCGAACCTGGGACCCTTCAGTCCACAGGCCGATGCTCTATCCATGGAGCCAAACTGGTTAGGGCTAAACAAACTTTTGATTGGAAAGTGACTTCATTTTATAACTCAAATGCTAATATGCACTTCCAGGATTCCAGAATCTACTGAGAATTAGATTCAGGAGTGGATGTCTTTTAGGACAGTCCGGGTGAAGCTGATAGGGGCTAAGGTAACTAATGTACCGATTACGCAGTATGTTGGGAGAGCCAGGAGACAGGCAGTGCCTCTGACAGGACCGGCTTCCTAGTCACACTGTGGGACAGTCAGTACGAAGCCAGGAGGACAGGCACGGCTTCCTTTGGTAAACGTGGACGACTGCTAGGACCGACGTGTGCTTTGGGCTTCTGAGATTAATTAAATGAGAATCAAGTATAAAAACCAAGTAATTCCATTCATTGTTACATATCATGACTGGATTTTCTTACGGATTTAGAGAAATCTTATGGAATTTAAGCAAATGTTTAAAAACAAAAGAAGGATCGCTTGGGAAGCTCACATCTCATGTTAGTTGTTGCTGGTAATCCTCACCTGAGGGTATTTTATTCCATTGATTTCTCTAGAAAGGGTGGGAGTGAGTTGGGGGCAGGGAGAGAAACAGCCATGCGAGAAAGACACTTTGATGGGCGCCTTCCACAGGCGCCCCGACCAGGCTGGGGATCACACCTGCAACCTGGGGCATGCCCTCGACCAGGCGCCCCGCAGTGACCCTCCGTGCGCGGCCGATGCCCGCCCTCTGCACCCTCCAGGGCTGCTTTCTGCCGACGTTACGTGTCTGAGAAGATGAAGGGCGACGAGGACTGACTGATGCCCATCCAATACGGAAGGGACGAGGGAAGTGTGAGCTGGGCTTCAGCGCTGTATCCTGAGAAGGAGGTGGGTCCAGAGCACACCGAGCTCGACCCCGATCACCGCCAACGCCACGGTGTGAGCTCCTGGGAGGGGCCTTCTCTCCCACCCGGGACACGCCAACCAGGAGGAGCCCTGAGGTTTGGCTGTCCCAGCGGGGAGGGAGGACCCTGGCTGCTAGCGAGCGGAGGCCAGGCAAGCTGCCAAGCTCCCTGCAGTCCAGAGCCGCCCCCCTGCGCGCCCTGGTCACGTCCGGGGCAGTTCACCTCGGACCCCGCTCGTCAGCCTCCCGTGGCCTCTGTGAAGAGGAGGAAACGGATTCGGAGTCCGAGGAACGCCAGAGAGAGCTCAGGACGGCAGTCCAACCCCGTCCAGATGGAGTCGGCGTCACAAACCTGCAGGAACAGGTGTGCACACAGGAACACCGGGCTCACCCGGGTGTGTCCTCCAAGCCCCCCACCTGGGCGCCCTGGTCCGGGCCTGACCCTCCCATGCCACCCTAGTGGCCCCGCCCATGGCCGGGGCGGGTCTGGGAGACACGCTGACCACCCCTCCCGTGGCTTCAGGAGGAGGGTGGCCCTGAGGCCGGAACGCCAGGACACCAGCACCGCCTGGGCCGGGGACAGTGCTCCGACCGACCGCTGCCGCGAACAGGTGACTCAGACCCGGCTGCCTCTCCCTGGCAGCAGCCTCCCCGGGTCTGCAGGCCCGGAAAGGACAGACAGTTATCGAGAGCTTCCCGCGTGTGACCTCACCTGACAAGTCACCTGGGAACTGTCAACGGTCTGAAGGAGAAGGAAGGCACGGCACCGAGCCCTTTACTGGGAACACCTGTTTAATAGGTCAGTCACTGTACAGGTCACTATATTCTTCCTGAGAATAACTTACAGCCCCCAGCAAACTAAAGGGAGGGCGCAGTTCTCCGAGGGCCTGCCTGGCAGCCGGGCGGCCGCTGGCCGCCACCCTGGCCTGCTGCCCCCGGGAAGACACACGAGGAAGGTTAGTACTCGGCGGGCAGGGCGGTCAGCATGGCTTTCCTCTTCGGTATAAATTATAGAAAAGGGGCGGGGCTCAGAGCCCTGCGCAGGGCGCGGCAGGCGCTGGCACAGCGTTTCCGCCGAGAACATCGCTAAGAACGGGCACGCTGTTCCGTGAAGAGTCCGTGCGCCCCACAGCTGTCCCCCCGCCCCCCAGGCCCCGTGAGCGCGAGGCCGGAGGTGCGAGGGCTGTCGTGCTTTTCTAGAAGGACACGTCTTCCAGACATGGCGCTCAGCCTCGCCCTCCGTGACGTGGTGGCAGCACGTGCAGCCGAAGGGCGTCTGCCCACAGCGGGGCCCAGTCCGCACGCTGTCCGGGCCCCCCGCCCCGCATCTCGCTCCCAGCAAGTCCGGCCGTTTCCTGCCACAGTCTCTGCACGACCCTAGTGCTTCTCCCGGACAGTTCCATTCTTAGAAAAATGCCACATTTTGGATCCGGACTTTTCTGAACACCATGATTCAAGAAACAACAAAAAAATGAACCCAAATCAAAATGCGGGTAAACGCACGAGAGATCATCCACCAGCTGTCAGTCAGAAGCGCCGGGCTGCCCCGAGGCGGCCCCGCTGCTGGTGCACAGGAGTGTCGGGAGCGCGGCTCCGCTCAGTGCGGCCTCGCCTGCCCCAGCATCTTCAGTCTGGCCTGGTCGATGACGTCCAGCAGGTTCTTGGCGTCCACGGCCAGGGCGTGCGCGGCCGTCAGCATCTGCTTCTTGTACTCCTGCTGCAGGCTGGTGAGCACGTGCTGCTGCGCCAGCCGCATCTTGCTGATGAGCTCGCCCAGGTCCGAGTTGAGCAGCTTCTGGGCCATCTCAACCTGGAGGCACAGGAGGGGGCCCAGGGAGCTGGTCAGGGGCGCACCTCTGCGGCACCTCCCGGAGAAAGGACCGAGCGGGGAGGGTCACTGCACAGCCGTGAGCCCGGCCAGTTTAAAGGGCAGCAGCAGGGACCGCCCGCGTCCCGCCCACGAGCCCCAGAGCAGGCGTGCCGGGCCTACCTCACGGTGCGTGCTGGCCGGCAGGCCGGGGATGGTCTCGTCCACAGTGGCCAACAGCGTCCGCAGGGCCAGGCCGACTTCCTAAGGGACAGGACCACAGTCAGGTCACACGAGGCCTCACGCAGCACCAAGCGGTCCTTCCAGCTACAACATTCCTGCGTTTCTTCCCTCGTTCCCTGAGCCCCACCTTTAAAGTTCGAGGCAAGTTCCCCCAAAGGTTCTGATCTGATACCAGGGCTCGACTGCCCGGGGCGCGGGGTGAGGAGCACTCCCTGAGGAAGGTCCGGGGAGAGCAGGCTGGAGCCCCGTTTTCCTCGTCACCTGGTACTCCTGCCCGCATTACGCCGCCGCCTGCCCTCCTGGGTCAGACAGACTCCCGCCCGCATTACGCCGCCACCGCCTGTCCTCCTGGGTCAGACGTGCCACCTGCCAATGCCAGTGAGGGCGGGCGACACACTCCTCAGAGTGCTCCCTGAATCCGTTCTCCCCCAGGTACTTCCTAGGGCCCAGGAGGCCGGCAAAGGGGTGTCATGGCTGCCACAGGCCTCGCTGGCCAGTCTCGTGCCCGTCAGCAGCTGTGGAATGCCTGCCGCTCCGGACATCCCCACCCAGGCGCTGGGGCAGGAGCAGCCGCCCCGAGGTCAGGACACTGCTCTGCTGGGACGGGACACGGCGCGGTCTTACCTTCACCATGGGGACGTACTCCTCGGGTGGAGCGGGCTGGATCTTGCTGGACATCTCGATGACCGCCTTCACCAGGCCCGTCACGTGCTCGTACACCCTGTCATTGGAGCGGTCCAGGTTGGCCGTGGGCGGGGGGCTGATCTCCTGGGGCTGAAGCTGCCAACACAGAAGCCAGTCACCGTCTGCGTCCGGGCGGCGTGCCCGGACTCGTTAGGGAGCGTCTTTAAAAGAGATCAAAGCAGACAGAAGGCGGACTCTTGTTCTAGGGGGTCAAGTTCACTTGGAGGGTGACAGGGACGTGACTCCCTGAGTGACACACACACGAGGTCCTCCTCCTTCTAACTTTGAGCTCAGTTAAAGGAAATGAGGTGGAATGACACACGATACTAAGAAGCCCCTGATTCTCAGACAAGCGATCCGATGCCCCCAGAATCATTCACCCGGAAGCGTGCGCACGGTGCCCGCGGGGCGTTCAGAGGGGCTGCTAAGGGCCAAGCGCTCTGCATCGGACCAGCAATGCCCACGTGGCCAGAGTCCTGCGGCAGGGACTCCTGGAGCAGCGGTGCCTCAGGCCGCCCAGTGGGGAGCTTTCCTGGCAGGTGACAGGCGGATCCACGTGTGCAGACGCAGCTCAGGTGAAGTCATGCTGGTGCTGGGGAGTGGCGGCTCAGCCCTCATAGGCAGGGCCCGCGAGGTGGCCGCCCCGCGCCGGGCACCGAGCTACACAGGCCTCTGGGGAATCTCCCAGGGCTTTCAACAGTGAACGGCTGCCCTGGCCCACAGCACAGCGCTGCGTCTCCCCAGAGACTCAATTCAGCACAGTCTGGGCCGAGTCGCTGCTGCCTGGGCTCGGCTGTAGCGGGAGGCGCCCTTCCTCGGGCCGCCTCTGCCCAGGGAGCCTGGACTCAGGTGTCCCCATCTGGGCTGGAGACGGAAAGGACAGTAGTCCCCCCCTGCAGAGGTGCTCCTGTCTCTCGCTCTGGGAACGACAAATGTATCAAGCACAGGAGCCCCCCAGGCCCCCCGATTTCTGGTCCAGTCACATGCAGAGCGCTGGGTGTGGTACAGAGCTGGACAGACACACAGACAAGATGTGCTTACCCTCCACGGCTATTGTTGAACGGAAGGTGAGGAAAGGTTAAAGGGATTATCAGAGAGAGGGAAAAAAGAAAAACAGTATTAATACAGGCAGCAGACAAACCCCGTCAACACACGAGCGGGCGGGCAGGAGCCCGTGTGCAGTTCCCAGCCACTGCGTTGGGCAGAGCCGCGCACCGCCCAGGCACCGCAGTCAGTGGGTCTGCCAGGCACATGCCTGTTTCCACAAAATAATCGCGGAAACAACATGCAAAGCCCGAGAAGGACAATCTGTCAGCTGTGCAAGAACCAAAAGAACCAGGGCCTTCCAAAAGGAGGGAGCAGGATGCTTGTGGCCACTGAGCCACCGGGGCCTCCGAGTGACTCAGAGGAGCCGCACCCCTGCCCTGAGCCCCAGCCCCAGCCCCAGCCCCAGCCCCGGAAGTGGCTGCACCACACAGTGCACTCCTGGACCGGGCGGGGCTGAAAGACGTCAGGAGCTTATTTAAAAACAAAAACCGAAACCCTTCTTTTGAAGCAAGTCTCATGGTTCGGTTCCTCGAGCTCGTAAGTGTGACCTAACGCTTTTCTCTGCAGCCCGAAGCAGGGACCCCCAGGGCATCGGACTGGGGAAGCGGGGCCCGTCCTCTCCTTACAACTGTCTGAAGCAGGAGCCGGGGGGGGGGGGGGGGTGTCAGGATTCTGCACGTCTCAGCCCACTGTCTGCCCTGTGCTGTGGGGGCACGAGGGGGTCCCCCGGGGCTGCAGTGCCCTGCAGGGCCCTGGGAGGGCAGGACCCGTGCGGCCGGGACGAGGTGAAGGGGCTCCCGGAGGAGCCTCCAGCAGGGCCTCGCCAGCAGCACCGGCTCCGGAGCCAGGGCAGGGCAGCGCCTCCACTGCGTTGCCTTTGCCACTCCCGCCACAGCAGTCCCGGTGCCGCTAGGGACACACAGTGACACCTCCAAGCAAGAGCTTGGACGATGTCTGTCACTGGTTTCAGTGCCATCCGGACGGGTCACGAGCGTTTCCGTGACCACAGTCGAGCTCTCAGCTGATGTGACAACCTGCACCGAACTGCTGGCCAGTGGGCAGGGACGCACGCTGCCCACTCACTGCTCACCGCACACCCCGCGTTCCCACATGAGGGACGCACGCTATTCCGGTTAGACTTGGACGTGCTTCACACCCTATGCGAAGGGCTTCTTCACAAGCCACACCTCCTACACGCCACTCCCACCTGAGAGCGGGCCCCTGGCTGGCACCTGATCTCCTGCTGACACTGCTGTCCCTGGACCACCAGCCACTGGGGACGTTCGCTCTCGAGGCTTAGGAAAATGAGCGACGCTCACTAACCCAGTTCCCCCTCTCTCATGTGTCAAGGACCCACGTTAGGAAGGGCTATGGGCTGTGTCCTCCTATCTCCGCCCCCACGGACAGCTGGTATGGTGCCAGCAGGGCCGCCGAGCGCCAGGCCCAGCCCAGGGACCGCCCCTTACATGGCACCATAGAGGAGAGCCCCTCCCAGGGTCCCGGGAGCCCAGCACGCCAGGGCCCTGCTCCTGCCCCGGGCAGGCGGCGGGGAGGGAAGGTTTAGAGCCACGAAGTAGCTCCTGGGTGTCAGCGCCTGAGCCTCGGGTCCTCGTCCGAGACTGGGCCTGCAGATCTCCCCAGCGTCCTGACTTAATCAGCCTTTAAAGCCAGAAGCCACCCCGCACTTTCTCCCAAAGCCACACGCTGCCTGGCGAGAGAAGACGCGTTTGGACAGTCAGGAGCCGAGCGAGGCCCTGGGGTCTGTCCGAGAGAAATGGGAAAGATTCCGGTAAAGCGTGGTCCTGACCCCGCAAGGCTGGAACCACCCTGAGCCGCAGCCCACGGTGTGCCGCCAGGCCCCACCCGCAGCACAGGCTCATCCCAGAGCCCGGAGCAGAGCCAGCTCCTTGCCCACCTTGACGCCCTCGCTGTAGCTGTCCCCGGGGCTGCTGAGGCTGGCCAGGCTGCCCAGGTGGCCGGGGGCTCCGGGGCGTGGTGGCTTCTTTGGGGGAGCTGCAGGGTCTGGAAAAGGGAACAAGTCTCATGAAGTAACGCGCCTTCACAGAGCGCGCGGCCCTCCTGGTACTTGTACGACCCTCCTGGTACTTGTACGAGGTTCCCTCTGCAGCCTTGTCGGCATGGGCTGCCTTTGGGCACCATCACAATCGCCGTGGCCTTCGGAGGGGACCGTGATAAAAACCGTGAGGTATTCCGAAGCTCAGAAACTTATCCGTGAATGCCCGCTCCCTCCATGTGACACACACCGCTTGATAGGACTTCTTTCTCCGCTTACCTGGCTTCCCCACCGGCTGGTAAATGTGCTGGTTTCCAGTCTGTGGGGACAGAAAGGTCGGTCAGCGCGGCAGGTCACGGCCGCCCGCCCTCACCTGCCACCCACCCTGGAATGCGGGTGCTGAATGCTGGCTCCAGGCACCACCACCACGACGAGGGCAGCTGCATTAGGCCTCAGCTGGGGTGGGGCAGCAAACAAGCAGGTCACGTTAACAGCGGGGACAGAAGGGCTGCGACAGCGCGAGCCTGGGGGATGGCGACAGCCAATCTGCAGTCCTCCTAAGAGCCCCGCCAGGGTGCCGGGTGTGGTGCAGTCAGCTTCCCTGTCCGGCTCTGACCGCCGTCCTGACAACGATGGGCAATGATGCCAGAGCACTGGGAGTCTATGCCCCCCAGGGGCCATGTCCTTGTCTCGCGAAGCCCTGCATGTGCCGGGACCGGTTGGGAAGGCAGTTCCTAACCAGACCAACTTCGGGCTGGCAAGTGGCCATCACGCTTATGACCACCGCCCCTGGGCCCGCTCCAGGCAGAGAAGCACCTTCAGAGCGCGTCCGCCGCGGGGAGACCTGCCTTGCTCCTTACAGTAGGACCTGCTTGTCTCTGTGCACTCCAGCTGCTCTGCCCTAGAGGCCCCTCTTTATTTTATTTATTTATTTAAATATATTTTATTGATTTTTTACAGAGAGGAAGGGAGAGGGATAGAGAGTTAGAAACATCGATGAGAGAGAAACATCGATTCAGCTGCCTCTTGCACACTCCCTACTGGGGATGTGCCCGCAACCAAGGGTACATGCCCTTGAGCGGAATCGAACCTGGGACCCTTCAGTCTGCAGGCCGACGCTCTATCCACTGAGCCAAACCCGTTAGGTCTAGAGGCCCCTCTTTAAAGTGCCTACAATCGTGCCGCGCCGCGCAGCACACAGACGCCAAGCCCTCGGAGCCGGGAGCTTCCAGGCAGCACTCCTGGACCTGCTGCTCCCCTGCGGGAGCTACTAACACCTGCCCGCTCCGCACAAAGTGGTGGAGGGAGCGGCAGACAGTAGCAGCTGCCGCCGCTGGTGGAGGGCTGTGAGCAGGCTGGCCCAGTGACAAAGGAGCTGGGGCTGGAGGGACCCGAAGGTCAGGCCCTTGAGAACATGACCTCTGCGCAGACTTGGGGTGAGCAGCAGAGGTGTGAGAAGCCCAGGTGGCCAGAGCAGCTGCGGAGGAGCGGCCCAAACTTTAGAAACAGACATGGCTGTGCTGACCTGGCCGTAACACGCACACATTTTACAAGGTCTGAAACATAAAGAATGTTCTGGTTGATTCCTAGGTAGCAGGAAAGTTCAACAAACTTGAATGTTCTATTCTCAGGACATTCTTGATGCATTTGGCAGGGCAGGCATCAGGCACTGTGCTAGGCAGTCACACAGCTTTGCCTGGAAGGCAGGCCTGCGGGAGGCCCTGCCTTTGGAGCGTGACGGCGTGGACCTGGGGTTGGTGGCATGTGTCTCCAGCTGGGGGCCCTAAGGACTCACTCAGCTATGGGTGGCTTCCGTTTCCCATTTGCACACTGAGGCGAACAGCTCACAAAATAACGGTGCTGCCAACCCGGGTCCTAGTTTGGAATGCAGATCGCTGTCCTCTGTACAGCTGAGGGGCATGTCCCCGCCTGTTGTCAGGGCTCACTAGCGCTCAGGCCGATTGATAACCCACTGCTCTCCAGCCAAAGGGCTGCCCCGGCAACCTCAGCGCAGCTCACAGCCTGAAGGCGGGAGCTGCAGCCGCGGGCAGGCCACGGAGCCACCTGTAGCTGAGGACACGGTCCCTTGTGCATCGGCCCCAGGAAGGAAGCAGCCACAACCTAAACCGCACGCGTCCAGTGAAGAGGCCGCCCAGCCAGCTGGCCGCCTGGCATCTGATGCGGAAGCGGGCGGCTTTGGGTGCATTTTCTATAAGCCTCGTTTCGCCCACCTGTGGGTGTGGGTGTGGGTGTGGGTGGCAGCCGTGCCTGCCTTCATGGGGTGCTGAGGACGCAGTGTGGGGCAGGACGCATGCAGCACAGCACCCTGCAGGACTACGCGCCTTCCCCACCAGGACGGCCCACCTCTCCTGTCGCCCAGGCCTGGTGCAGCCAGTGCTACGAGGTCACGTGGCCCCTTCCTGTGTCACCGTTCCACGGAGTGTTTCTGCCTTTCCCACAGCTGGGCCTACCTCCCCAGTTACTTGTCCCTTCCACACCTGTCCGTGCTGCTGAGTCACACACGGGAGCCCAGCATGCTTTCCTCACCAAGCTCCCTCCTGCTCACGTTCTCACAGCAGGTCCCGGGACGAGGGCTATATTGTGCCGAGCCTCACTCTGTGACTTAGGACAGAGTGCTCATCGCACAGGAGGAAGGGGGGGACGTGTCAGGTGGCAGGCGGATCACCTGACTCCAGCTCATGAACTAAGGATGCCTCCCTGCCTGCAGGGCCCGCTGCACCAGCGCCTTCCTGGGCTGACACTGAGACGCCAGGCCTCCCAGGCCCACCTCAGGGCAGCTGGGGTCCCAGGTCAGACGGGACAGCTCCCGGCCTGTGCCTGATGTCAGCCAATGGCTTCTGTCTAACGGGGCCGCTGGGTGGACACTGGCTCCACACGCCTGTCACCTGGCAGGCATAAGCCCCTTTCCTGGGCGCTCCGCTGAGTGAGAGAGAGCTGTGCTCACTGTAGCCACACACCTGCTGACGCAAGTCCTAACGAAACATTTAGCTCCTCTCCCAAAGCCCAGGGCAGAGTTCTAGCAGGTTCTGATCTGCTTGGACCACTCACAAGCTGGCTCCTTAAAGAGGGTGTCAGGCATCGCCCCGACAGCAGCCAGAGGAAAAGGCTTGCCTGCAGTGTTCTGCGACTGGACGCTGCCGTGAGCGTGCAGTGACAGCATGAGAACTCAGCGGGTCAACATGTGGCGATCGACATTAGTGCGTGTCCTGCTTCTCCAGGGCGCAGAGCCCAGCTGCCCACGGAAGAGACGGCACTGGGGGCGGGTCGAGACTGCCACATCTGAGCAGGGACACGGGGTGTGGGGCTACAACGGCCACTTCGCCCACAGAGTGGATGGCTGGTTTTGGAGGCGCCACGACAAGGACACGACAGCCCACGTCCTGCTTACCGGGCCCTGGAGACTCCCGTCCTCTCTGTCCACGCTGCCTCGGGAGAGCCGCACGTCGGGTTTCTGAAGTGAAAACAGAACCAAACAGCTTCAGTCTGCGTTCTTAAGTTCCTTCCTTTTTCAACACAGCTGTCCTGACTAAGGAGAGTAGACTGGTCCCCCGTTTTGGAAAAATTCTCAAAAACCAGAGACGACAATCCCTGGTCGGCGGCCCACAAAGCCCCCCGCCCCCCGCGCTCACAGATAGGGTTGGGCCTGCCCCCGAGCCCGGCCCCGGCCCCAGCCCGGCGGCCTCTCCTCCAGCAGCAGGAGAGCCTTCCTCTGCACCCAGGAACCACCAGGAGGAAAAGGAGCAGTGCACTTCCTGGGCCTGCGGAGCGAGCGGCGTGGACCGGGCCCACCGCAGCAGCCACGGTCCCAGGTGAGCTTCCCACAAGCCCCCGGAATACAGAGACCGAGCAGAGGAACCCGGGTAACAGGAACGAGCACAACGACGTCACGGACACTAGGATAAAGGCTGGGCCCACGCCGTCGGGCGGCAGCCTCCAGCCTCCAGCACGCTGCCCACCGCACCGCCCCCTCCTGGGCCCATGCCCCCAGGGAGCCCTGTGACCGTGCAGCGGTCGCTCCCCGCCAGACCAGAGCGAGCTGCTGCGAGCCCAGCTGTGCAGCTCTGCACCTGGCAGGCCGGCGCCCAGGACACGGGCACAGGCACTGGCTGGGGTGGTGGAGAAAGGGCTCGGTCTCACCCTTCTTTTAAAGGCGCATGTGCACAAAAGGGCAACAACGTCACAGTTTCCGACCTCACTGAATTAATGTTGGCACGCCACTGAGTTATCGCCACATTAGGTGTCCAGCAGGCCAACACCCCTCGTCGATGGAACATCTGGGCCATTTTCACGGCCAATGGTGTGAGCCGGCTGCGGGTGACTCCTCTGTACAACCCGAGCTGAATCCCGATGTCTTCCCCAGGACGGAGCTCTAGGCACGGAATTACTGAGTCAGAGCTTCCAACATTTGGAGAGTTCTGGGTCTAAGCTGCCAAACTGCTCCCGGCAGGTGAGCTTAGCTGCTGGGTGCGTCTCTCCCGCTACGTCCCCCTGTGCAGTCACTCAGGGCTCAGCCAATCCACGAACAAAACGCCACGCGGCTGGGGTAGCCCCCTCTGGAAGAGAACACCTGTCTCTTCTCACCAGACGCTCGGCCCATGAGGGCAGAGGCCTGGCAGCGGCCCCGCTGGGCCTCAGGACGACACGTGGGGAAGAGCCACCGCATGACGCCCCAGACCCACTCTCACCCGAGACGGAGCCCACGTGTGCCCGGCACAGCAACGCGCACGTGCCAGGTGCTCAGTAAACAGGCTCCAGGAGTCGCTGCCCACCCAGGCGGACAGGCCTGCCGGTGAGGACGCTGCGCTCGGAAAGGCGGGAGTCACGGCGGCTCGGTCCGTCCCCAGGCACCAGGGAGCACCTTCTGCCTGGGGAGGGATTTTGTTTGCTTTTTTACTGCAACGAGAGCAACTTGGTTCATTGTTTGCTGACAGAATAAGGAGCTGTATTTCATGTACTTACAAGAATTACCTATTTTCTTCCCATGTAAATCACATGAAGTGACATGTGTTTGTTTCTTTATACATAATAGTTCCCTAAGGTATACTTTCCCCGAGTCGGGATTTCAGTTGGAAGGGAAAGGTCTTCACCGTGCGTCCGCTGTGTGTGAGTGGCCGTGACCGAGCTCCCCGCAGGCCGACAGCACCCGAGTGGAGCCCGCCCGCCTCGAGCAGTGGCCGCAGAGGGAAGAGATGGCTCTTCCCTGCTCCCGGGTGAGGCGAGTCTCCCCTCCCTCCCCCACCCAGGACACTCCAGACCGGAGGACAGGACCGGCTCCAACAAAGGAGGCGGCTCCGGCTGACATCTCACACTAGCGGGTACAGACGGAGCGCTGGGGCTGTCTGGTTGCTGTCCCACTGTGCAGCATCTCGTTTTTATTTAGGTACAACATTTACGACAAAGCGTGCAAATGCTCAGTGTGAAGCTCAACGCATTTTCATTCACGTGTGTCCCTGCCTAACACACCGCCCAGATCAGGACAACCCAGCAGGCTCCCGCCCCCCTGCCCCGCGGACACTTGCCTTCGCCCGGCCACAGGGCGAGTGGCTGAGCTTCACGTATGGACTCAATGTGCGCTCGTGTGTCTGCACCTGGTGGTGCCCGTGTGTGAGACGGCCCTGGGCTGCCCCCGTGGTGGCAGCACAGCACCTGCTGTGTGAATCTAGCTTGTTTCGTGGTCAAGGGGCAGGTGGGGTACCTCCAGTTCCTGGCACCACACAGGCGCTGCTACCAACAGGCTCCTGCGAGCGGGCGTGCACACTCCCTCTGCTCAGCGGCAGTGACAGCCACGGCACTTCTGAGGTCCTAGGAACACGGCCACCCACAGGTCCACCTCGGTCTTGACTCCCCCATCACTATCCCTCTAAACACTCCATACTCAGACTTTCACTCCAAAGTCCCGCCACGTTGAGCTACACTGCTTCGCCTTCAACCTGGCACTGATGTAAGGAAGCAGCACGGGGGTGTGGCCTGGACCAGAGCCAGAGCCAGAGCGAGCAGCAGAGCAGTCTGCGGACGGGCTGTCCTGGGTCGGCTCTGAGAGGAAAAACAGCTCAAATATGCACTTCCTGTCTGAGGACACAAAGCAGGCTTTATGGAGGCAGGCTTAAAATTAGACTGCTGTCTTGAGCCCAGCAGCACGTCAGAAAGCTCCTGTGCGCAGTGGCAAAAATCAGGAACAAAGGTACTCTGTGTGTAAGTCACGCCCAACCGGGAAGAGTGCTGGGAACAGCCTGGGACTGTGCTCTCTCCCAGTCCTGCATTCTGCTGGACTCGGAAGGGCACAAGCTGAGCAGGGATGGGAGAAGGGAGTGGGGCATGCCACCACACAAAGGTGCCGTGGGTCCCAGCTGTGTGACCTTGGGCAAGAGGCTGCCACTGCAAGAACGTGTGCTAATGGACACATAGATCTGGGGGTCCTGGCACACCACAGTCCTCAAGAAAAGGCAGGAGTGAATATTAACAACTAGTGCACAAATTTGTGCACACTGAAGGGAAATTAATTAGAAGAAATATTTTAATATCGCTATTCACCCTTTCTCTATAATAGAAGTGTCAACCAAATTCATGATTGACAATGACAGATGGAAATAGACGCGTGAGATCGGTGCCAGTGAGTGCTTTATATGTACTGCACGTGCGCGAGTCAACTTAGCCTTTTATAGACACAGAATAAACTTGCTTAGTTAGACCTGCTTTCTGATGCAGCTAAACTTTCTCCAGCCCAGTGAAGCACCCCAACTTCTCTTTCAGGTAATTGTCAGCAACACAGCAGTAAATATCAACACGAAGCAGATTATTATTGTAGATCACACAGGGAGAACAAAGGGTAAAATATTGAACTGCAGCATTGTTTGACTATATTCTGCACAGTGAGAAAACCTGAAGTCATTTTCACGGTCCACCATTTCTTACTTCTTTTCAGTCAGGTCAAGTTTCTAAACTTTCTAAATCTCCCTTTTCCGGCTAATGAAAAGAAAATAGGATTCCACCGAGTCTCCTGTCTGCCTACTCCAGGACTTCTGTGAGGATCAAATGAGATAAGGCACAGGAAAACACTTCATAGACATTTAAGTGTAAAATGTTTGCACCTGGCTATAAAGCAAGTTGTGTTCCTGGGCTAAAGAAACTTCTAGGAGGCTAGTTGCTAGGGAGAGGAAGCTGGGTATTGCTATACTGCTACATGACGTTATTACCCAGCACCCACAGCGACCATTTCTGGGCGGGGCTGGGCTGTGGGCCACATTTTGTGCACGGGGTTTCAGCAGCGTTGGCTGCAATTTGGTGGGGTGTCACTCTGGGGTGGTGGCAGGGCCTGTGTCCCACTTGGGGGAAGCCGAGGGTTGCTTTGTCAGCGCCAGGTTGGTGGTGCTGTTTCTTTGTCAATGGCCAGTGCACATCACAGTAGCTCCTGTGTTGAGCGCCTGACCTCTGGTGGTCAGTGTGCATCATAGTGACCGGTTGGACGGTGGAGGGACACTTAGCATGTTAGCCTTTTATATATGTAGATGACCATGCAATCACGTGAATCCTGAAAACGGGATCTACTGGAAAAAATCTGGGAACTATGACTGAGAAAGCAACTTTCAGAGTTAGTTTTCCAAGCAGAAACCTGATTCTCTGTCCAGGCTGCGTAGTTGATGTCACTGGGGGGCAGCACTCTCCCCAAGCAGTCTGAGGACCAAGGCGGGGCGGAAGTGATCTGTTACCAGGCCAGGAGGAGACAGACAGAAGACGAGAATCTTTAGAAATTTCTAGCGCAATCTGAAACAGTGTTAGGTCTGCTGAAGTTCATAATGAAAAAGCTTGGCTTGTGTGTTATATAGCGTTTTGAAAACTTCCCTTTCTAGTAACTGGGTTTCATTTCACTTAGCCGGGCAGCAGGCGCACAACACCAGAGGCTGGCCCGCCACGCTGGCAGCAGGACAAGCCTGCCCTGGAAAGGGCCGCGGCCTGAAAGGCGGCATTTACGACTGGCAGGCTCTGCGTCCTGGGGACACCGGGCACGCACCCTCCGGGGGCTGCTAGCTACCCACTAACGAGAGAGAGAAGGTTTCCTTAGGACAGCCAGTAACTCCCATCAAGGGCTCTGCAGCTCCTGAGCAGCGATCCTGAGGCTCCTCTGCAGAAACCTTTTGAGAGTGGACAACCTCTTACTCCACCTCTTCCTCAGCCTGGGGTCGGGAGCGGGGGAGGTCCTCTGGGACTGTCTGCAGGAATGCTGTGTCACAGGAGGAACTTCGTGACATGACCTAGGAGTCCAGGTTCTCATCAATGCACTCATGGCAGCGATGGAGCTCAAACCGAGGAAGAGCGAAAAAAGCCCTTTGAAAATTAATGGGGTGCTCCTCCCTCCACTGCTTCCATGTCACCCTCACCCCCCCATGAGGAAAGCGTTACCCGCACTGTGTGGCGGGTATGAAGTACTTCACAGGCTAAGAAATTAGGCATGAAGACAGAAAACAATGCAGGGTCCCAGTAACAAGGATTTTTAATTCTCCAAAGTCTAAGTTCTTTCTCGTAATGTCGGCTGAAAGGAGAGTCAGGATGGGAAGGACCTCTGAGTGCCAAACTGCTCTGTTCTCCCACCACCGCCAGGCCCTGGCCACCCTCCCTCCCCGCCTGCCAAGGCCCGAGGCCCTGTGGGGTCTGTCCCCTCATTCCTGCGCTCTGGCCTCTATGGCTGTCTTTCTGACCCTCAGATGTACTTGGCTCCTTCCCAGCTCGCCTTGGGTCCTTGTGCTTGGCGGGCCATCTCCCTGGAATGTTCTTCCCCAGATCTTCTGGGGCTGTCTCTCTTGCCATTTTAGCGGCTCAGTCTCCCCAATGACCTGGGGGCTGTCCCTCCCCTCTGTGCTCTGTCACAATCGGAGGCTGGCCCAGGAGGACAGGAGGAAAGGAGGGGCCAGGAGGAGGCTGGGCGGGTCACCCTGGGGTAGCTCCAGCAGATCTGACCCCGGAGATGCAGGATCACACTTGCATTTTAGGAACACCACTGTGGCTGTGGCGGGAACAGTGCTGCAGAGACCCCAATGAAAAGGCCCACGTGGAAGGAAGGCTTACTGGTCCCGTCTCCTCACTCTCAGTCCCATCACTGGGGGCGGCCCCGTCTTGACTGCCTGCTGCTCTCAGCCCCACCACCCACGACATGGACCTAAAGAAGACCCAAATCCGTAGGGTGGCAATCACTCAACTCACCTCAGAAACCAGCACTGTGCTGATCCTGAGGCCAATACGCGATGACAAGAAACAAATTCTTCTCCCTGATGAGCATCAATTCTAAATCCCAAAGAAACACCACCAACAATAAACCAGGCCTGAAAAGAGGGATCGCCAGAACTGAAGAGGGATTTATCTCTGGAATGCAGGACTAGCATAAACCCAAGCAAAACGCTCCAGGTAACTCAGAACTCAGGTTAAACCTTTTAAAGTTTTCTTTTCTTTTTTAAGAAAAAGAAATATAAAATACATATTTTTATTGATTTCAGAGAGGAAGGGAGAGGGAAAGACAGAAACACCAATGATGAGAGGGAATCACTGATTGGCTGCCTCCTGCACACCACCTACTGGGGAGGGAGCCTGCAACCCGGGCAGGTGCCCTTGACTGGAATCGAACCTGGGACCCTTCAGTCTGCAGGCCGACGCTCTATCCACTGAGCCAAACCAGCTAGGGCTAAAGTTTTCTTAAAAACACCACCAACCCTTCAATATATTTAAAACGTACAGGCACAAATATACCAAGTCATACTTAGTGGAGAAAACTATTAGAGGCACCAGCTTTAAAAATAAAAGCAGGAAGAGCCAGCAAGGAGCTCCTTCATACTCAAGTTGGCAAGAGACGCCCAGGAGAGAAGTGTCACGCGTCTAAGAAACATGGAGTGAGACGAAGAGCGACAGCTGTGCGTTCGGAAAATCCAAGGGAACCGGCCACCAAGAGCTCATGTGACAGATACCGGAAAACCCAAGACAAATTCCTGACCACCAACTGCACATGTACGCACAGAAATACACAATGACAAGGTCAACGGAAACGGGACACCAGCCTCAGCGATAGGCAGCTGCATGTGGCGGGCAGCAGGTTATCACGGAGGGGACAGGCGGGCTGTCCGTGCACAGGCTGACACCTCGGGGAGCTGTTTCTGTCCATCCGGTGGTAACACAGAAGCCACAGGAACGCTCACACCGCTGAGCCTGCAAGGCCACGGCTGCCCCCCGGAAACGGTACTGAGAAAGTGACTCCAGGAAAGCCAACCCCACAACCGCAGTCTCCGGCAGCGGATGGAGGCCGGCTCCCCTGCTTGGGAAAAGGGGGCCTGTGCCACAGAGCCCAGCAGGGCCTAAGGGGAAGGACATCTCCGAAACGCAGTTACCAGGAACCTCTCCTCTTTCTCCAGCCAGCGCTGGTCTTCCTCCATCTCCTGCTGCTGCCGGACCAGCCGCTCCTCCATCAGGTGTGTGGGCAACACCTGTCCGATCCCGCGCAGGTCCAGCGCCGCAGGGTCCTGGGGGCAGAAACGGCATGGCTGCTCTCGGGTCTACTTGGGATGCTCTTATGTCTTCCCTGTCTTCCCAACAAGGAAGCGAGGTGGTGGGGACAGGTGGCTTACACGGCTTGTGGGAGCGACTTTCCTGGAGGCTGCGAGTTGATGCGTGCCAAGCATCTTTAGAAAGTATACAATCGCTTCACTCAGCGCCACCGGCAGGGAGACACTTTACGGAGGAAGTGAGAAACGGTCTGGGAGTGAGCAGGACCCCACGACAGTGGTGACAGCACTGACGGCTCGTCTGCCTGCTCCGCCCTCAGCTCCAAGCCAATTCCATTCAATCTGGGGTCTGCCTTCCAAATGCTGGTGGCATCTCTCCTCTCTTTAATAAGAAAGATTCCCGGCACCAGAAAGCATCTGAGTAAAAGGAGCCTCCTGATCTGAGAAGTAGGTCACCGAAATCAAGACACCTCACGATTTAAAAGGAAAAGGCACCTGGGGCAAAGCTTGGTCAGTTAACAAACAGAAGCCTGAGAGCACCCAGCTTACCTCCACGCTGGGCTGCCACATGGACATCTCCTGGGGTCTGTGATTCCACGAATCAGTTTGGTCCAAAAGGGATGCCGGCCCCGGGTACATGCTGCCTGCCATGGCTGGGATTCCGTGTGAGCCAGGGTAGCCAGAGACCTGCAGGAGAGGGTGGGTCAGGTTCGGACACACGAGTTCTGCAGTCTGCACCCACGAGAGAGGAAGTAACTTAGACTAGAGAATGCTGTGGGGCCCAGTGACGGCCGCAGCTGCTCGCATCCAGTTCGCGGTCACCTTACAGGGCAAAGGGACTTTGCAGATGGATATAAATGAGGAACTTGAGACAGGGGTGGACCTGACGTGACCTCCAGGTTCCTTAGAGAGTGCAAGAGGGAAGCAGGAGGGCGGGGGAGGGAGACTGACTAGTGAAGATCACCAACTGTTGGCTCTGAAGGTGGAGGCAGGTCCCCAGCCGAGGAACGCAGGCGGCCCGGGGAGCCTGCACTGAGGCGCAGCAGACAGCTCCGCAAACACGCCCGCAGTCAGAACCTTACGCTTACTACAGCTGGGAGCAGCCGTCCTCGGAGGCCGTCCACAGGCTGCGCCACGCACTGCCACGGAACCCCTTCCTGTCCAACCCAGCAGACTGAGCCCCCAAAAGGCTGTGCCCTGGTGAACGAGGGCTGGCGGGGGCAATCTGCTAGAACAATCTTCCAGCTCTAACCAAGACGAATGAGCCTGACAGGAGCAGCCAGCTAGCCGTGGAGAACAGCGTCAGGCAGGAGGAAAATGAGAGGCTTTCTTCAGACGCTCCCTCCCTCAATCCAGAGAAGACAGAAGGGCCCTGCCCTTGTTCCCACGGCTCAGGATGGCCCGGGCTCTCAGTCAAGTTTTTAATGAGATAAAGAACAGCCAAATAGCCACACAGCCTTCAACAGAGGTTCTGTGTCTCTGTTAGGCCTCCAGGCACTGACATACCAACCTCCGTCCCGACAACATGGAATTAAACTGTCAAATGTGACATACAGATAGTGCTCACAGTTTGCTGAAGCCAATATTGAATGGTAAAAATTCTGCTAAACATAAAATGCTGTATGCCCTTACTATATTTGGTCAGAAAGGACGTACTACTTACTGCCAAGGAACATTTAGGAATTCTCACAACGAAGAGATTTCGAATGACCGAAGGCAGTGCTCTCCATACCACGCAGGTGGCAGGGCCAGACGAGCACTTCAGGCTCGCGAGGAGCCTGAAACACCGCCAGGAAAGTCCCGCAGCTGCGCTCACTTCCAAGAGCAGGAGGGCCATCATCCTTCCCGCCAGGATAACACAGATGCTGTCCTTGACTCGCTGGTCTCTACTGTACGCGCTGTTGCAGGCGCTGAGAGTCCAGGCGAGTCCCTGTCCTCGGGACCCCCACCACTAACAAACACGCACCAGAGCCCAGCCTGCAAGCGCCATAGCCGGCAAGCCCGTCACAGGGCGAGGACCCAGCTCTCGGGCTCCCTCTCGAAACAATGATGGGTCCGACCCCTGCTCAGTGCCCACTGAGCCCCAACTTCCTGCTCTTAAGAAAAGCTGACAGCTTCCCTCAGAAACCCACACCAACTGTGACTGACTTTGCCCTGGCCCCTTCTCGCAAGGGTTCCCTTCTCTGTGCAGGTAACTTGTCTGCAAGCCCACCCTGCCTGCCACACTTGACCATCTGGCCACTCATCTGGACTTCTTGTTTGTTTTGTCAATCCTCACCCAAGGATATTTTGCCATTGATTTTTAGAGAGAGTGGGAGGAAAAGGGGGAGAGAGATGGGAAGGGAAGGGGAGAGGGAAACACAGACGTGAGAGAGACACATCAATGGTTTGCCTCCCACAACTCCCAAACTGAGACCAGGGACGGACCTGCATCCCAGTTATGTGCCTTGACCGGGAATTGAACCCACGACCCTTCGGTGCATGGGCCAATGCTCTAACCACTTAGCACACCAGCCAGGGCTCACCTGGCCTTTAAGGCACTTTTGAACCTTATTCTAGGCTCCCAGGAGAACTGCCCAATTGAGTGGGCTCTGCAGAGCATGTGCCCACTGGGTCCTGTGCTGTACGGGAGCAGGAGGAAGGGAGCAGACCGGGCACGTTGGACACTTGCCCCAGCTGCTTTCAGAGCAGTGAGCGCTCCCAGCCCCACATGAACGTCAGGACCGCGTGCCCCTTGACAACACTCCTACGCACACAAGTAACAATACAGACACACACGTCCTTCCCGATCCCGAGCCGGGCTAAAGAAGAAGAGGACATACCCTGTCTCGGTGAGGCCTGGCGTACCTGGTAATGGTTGGTCTGCACCATGTGCTGTGGGCTGGGGTAAAACCCTTCGCTGGACCTCGGACTGGGATAACCAGGCCTGCTGGGCTGTGAACAAACCAACAGAGCATCACATGAATGGGCGTTCTGAATGCTGTGGTAAATCACAAATCCTCGTTTCACTGAACATAACAGAAGAAGGTATTGCTCTAAAAGAGTTTACTTGGGAAGAACGATAAAAGGTACCAGACATCTCAGTGGGGTTAGAAACAGTCTTTTCAGTAACTGATGCTGGAACAGGGACCCACACGTGAGCGGATGGAGCTGGTCCCCTTCCTCACAATGTCCACACAATGAGCTCAAAAGGGGCGTGATCTAAATGGAAGAGCTAAAGCTGTGAACTCCCAAAAGAAAACAGGACAAGTCTGTGGGCTAGGGAGTAGTTTTTGGCCAAGACACCAGAAGCTCAAGCAACAAAATGAAACAAATAAGTAAATAAACAAACTGGATTGCATCCAAATTAAAAGCTCTTGTGTTGCACACGGCGTCATTAGCAAGCATCAGGAAAGTGAAAGACAGCCCGCAGAATGGAAGAAGATATTTGCAAGCCGTCCATTCGGTAAGGTCATTCCCAATGACAAGACGACGCGTGTTCCAGGTAAACAGCGGGCGGAGGACTCGTGGACCCGGGAAGCCGTGCCATGGCCAATGAGCGCAGACGTGAGAAGATGCTCACACCACGCGGCCTCGAGGGCAAGTGATGCTGGACACCCATCCTGCCCGCCACTTCCTGGTGGGTGGCCGGGGACAGCGAGCGGCAGACTGGCCTCTACTTCCTCACCTATGAAATGGGGGTGGCGCTGAAGTCACTCCCAGCTCTAAACTCTGTTGGTGAGACACCTGACCTCCAAGCATTTTAATCCTTTCTGGGAACAACATGGATGCCGCTTTGTGGCATTACAGCTAAACTCAGCCACGGCAGGCGACTTGCCACACGGACCTGGAAACCGTGCCGCCAGCTGCTGCATCGCAGCCTCTGCCGTCTCTGGGCTGTGAGCGCCCCGCGCACCTCTCCCGTTCATCGCTGGGAAACAATGGAGAGCCGAGTGCGCAGCTCTTCCAATGACCACCCGTCGAAGTATCCCCGCAAACGGGGCTCCTTGTGAGCACCACCAGCCTCAGCAGAGGCTGAGAATCGCAAAGCCGTCATGGTGATGGAGATGTTTTCAAAATCCCAATTTTTGGTTGAAAATGCAAAGCTTACCCCTGGCGATAATGTTACCAGCTGTTTTCCTTGGCAAGACAGTCTCGCTGCTTTCTTCTTTAGAAAATGTCTACCCAACGCACAACTTAAACCGCACGGCGCACCGGCCAGCTTCCTCTCCAAGAACCGAGCTTCCGGGCAGCCCAGCCCTCAGCGCCGCGTGGAAACCGCTGCCGGTGCTTCTCGGGCCCTGACTACCTTGCCCAGGGTTTGCCAAGCTTCCTCTTGAAGGGCCAGAGAGTAACTACGCTGACCTTCGGGGCCACACAGTAACTGGGCTACTGAGCTCTGTCTGCGGCAGTGAAACCAGCCACGGACATTGCAAAAGGAGCTGCAGTTTGTTCCACTCAAACTCCAATGAATAAAATCGGGCCGTGGGCGACAGTTGGCTGATGCCTGTTTTAAAGGCAGAACAATCTCTGATTATGGAAAAGAACCTGAAATAGGCACTCTGAAGCACCTCCAAAAACAGTGGGATGTTTAAAAATGGAAGCAGGACTGGTCTCTCCTCTGCGACGAAGGGAAAACGCCCTGCCTCCTCCTGCACCTACGAACGCAGCAGCACAGCTTCCCGAACTCGGCCAAATGAACACAGCTCCGCATGCCACAGGGTGCGACACAGGGAACTGTCCAGGCGGGAGAGCCTGGAACTCTGTGAGTGTGGGGGTGCGAGGGTGCAGGCAGTGCTGTGAATGCCCGGCCACAGGGGACACAGCGAGGATGGCACAGGAGGGAGCCGGCCCGGCGGAGAGCCCGCTGGGAGCTGGGAGACCGCCCGCCCCAGCCCTGGCCTCTGGCAGCTGTCCCGAGGTAAGACAGGCACACTGCAGACAACTCGGGGGCCTGAGAGGCCGGGAAGTGGGGCGCACAGCTGTTCTGGGGGGCAAGGAGGGGTTTCTGTTGTTCCACTAGGAGACGGGGAAACGTCCCGGCTCCGACGTGAGGCCACTGCAGTGACTTCCCCGGGACGGGCGCGGCCTCCTGCCTGGCTTTGGGTCTCCACGCTGAGGAGGGTGCGCTGTGGAACCCCCTCGGGAAGTCTGGGGAACTGTGCCCGTCCCCAGCATGCCATCAAATGGCGACAGCGCTCCCGCGGCACAACGGAAAGCACTGCCCGGAGAGAGCAGCTCCCGGCAGACGGTGAAAGCCGGGTGGCATGCACACAGCACTTCGGGTTCACAGATTTCGGAACATTCTCAAAAAGAAATGAAGTAAAGAATGTCAACGTTTCTTAATGTTTTTAGCCAATGAAATAGCCAATCGCAGGTTATTAACTGCAGAAACGCCTCCTGTCTATTTACTTTCAGAGGATGGTCTGGACTGGACTGATGGCGACTGAGCCGGTGCGTGAAAGTACAGCCTGGCAGAGCCAAAGGGCACCCCCAGCACGGCTCAGCAGGCCACGACGGGGCGGGGGAGGAGGGGGCCCCCTGAGCACCAGAGTCTAGATGTGAGGGGAGTGGGGAGGCAAGGCCCAAGGATGCTGCTTGAGTTCCCTCACCAACACCCCAGCCAGCAGCTGCGAGCCAGAAAGAGGCTCCAACCCGACCCGACCCGAAAGGAGCAGGCGGGGGGCGGGGGGCGGGGGGCGGGGGGTGGGGGTGGTGGTAGTGGGGGTGGTGGTGGCTCCTGCTGAATAAAGCAACACGGAAAGCACT
This sequence comes from Corynorhinus townsendii, assembly GCA_026230045.1. Classification (NCBI taxonomy): domain Eukaryota; kingdom Metazoa; phylum Chordata; class Mammalia; order Chiroptera; family Vespertilionidae; genus Corynorhinus; species Corynorhinus townsendii. The sequence continues at coordinate 55,470,492 of JAPDVU010000010.1, forward strand.
CGGGCCTAGGCTCAGTCTCTCCTGCCTTAACCGTGACTTGACGTGAGCGAGCGAGGTCCCTGACGCCAACAAAGAGAAAGCCTCCCCAGGGAGGCTGCTCGGTCTGTGGCTGGGGGAGGGGGGAAGAGGAAGGGGAAAGGGCGGGAGACCAGAAAGAGCATTTTAAAATCACAGCAAACGAATCCAATCCAAGTGCACTGAGCGCCCCAGCAGGAGCAGACAGGAAACCACCGCTGGAGCGAGAGGGTCACTCTCGGAACCTCCCGTAGGTATGGCTTCCCCTCCAGGCAGCTGCCCACCCCAGAGGCGCAGAGGTCAGGGGAGGAATGCGAGTTGGGTGGGGGCCGCTGCTACCTTGGGTGGAGCTTCGTCAGACCCGCCAGAGTCCCAGGACACTGTGACCTGTCGCCTGGACTCCATCCTCACGCGCTCCTCGTGCTGAGCCTTCTCCTCCTCCAGGACTGTGCTGCAGAGACAACACAGGGGTTAAGGGAGCCGCGGGACCCAGCACACACCAGCCCCACCCGACTGTCCCCAACACACGGGCTAACAGTAGATGGCAATCAAGAGTGGGAAAGAGGATCAGGTTTCTGACTCTTCACAAAATGACTCAAAAATAGCTGAGTCCAAACGGCAAGCCCAGTGGCAGCCCAGCTACAGGTCAGAGGACAGCTGGGAAGACACGAAGAAGCGAGCGAGATCAAAGACGCGCCCAGGCGGGACGGATGTGTGTGCCTCCATGAGTTTGGAGCAGAGCATTGCCTCGAGCACCCCGGCACCTCACCCACACACAGGCCCCAGGACAGACTCCTCGTGGGAATCTGGGCATTCGGGGAGCCAGCACGTTAAGGGGCAGCTCAGCAATCTGGCCACCACCTCCGTACACCTCGGTTTCCTACTGGCTTTCAGCTACCCAGTACTTCACCCCTCAGGAAAATACAGAACCAGTGACAGTATTGCAGTGCTTCTGGAAATGCCAGCTGCTTTAAGCTGCGAAGTGTGGGTAGTAGTGCTGTAGGCAGTTAGACGGACATGAGCAGAGCAAGGAGGATGGGCCGAGTACAAGTCACCAGGATGGAAAGCCCAGGTGCCTAGCAATAGACAGTCAATTGCTGGGGGGGACCTCAGCCCCAGGTGACCTTCCTCCCCTAGCAAATCGCTGGTCATGAGGTTTGGACCCCTGACCTTTCCCCCCTCGAGGTAGCATCTATGTGTGTTTGGAGCAGTTGTATTTCAGCGCCAGGCCCAGACAAGCAGCAAACCCTGTCGGGCTGTCGTCAGGACCAGCTGCCCTGGATCGGGACCCTGTCCCGGTGCCGGCCAAGCCATCAGCGGAGCGCAGCCCTGAGAGGACACGCCTGGAAGCTGCTGCCTGTCTGCCGAGACCTTCCCCTGGAGCTGCCCCCCACCTCCGCCCTGAAGCCCTGAGGCTGGAGGGCCCAGAGCTCTCCTCCTGGGAGCACAGCCTGCCTGCCCTTCCCCTACCCCCAGGCAGTTTTAGCTCCTCGCTGCCCAGCTCCCAGGGCCCTTCCTTTCCTCCAGAACTTGTTTGCGGAGCCATTTCTCCTGGGAGTGACTTCTACCTGCGAGTCACCCAGTAAATGCTCTCTGGTCCGGGTCTGGCTCTGAATTCTGTCCCAGCCAGAACCCAAGGCCCGAGGCTGCTGAGCCCACAGGCCGACGCCCGGTGCCATGCCCCGCCTACGACAGCAGCACCCTACTTACCGCCGCTCGCCTACTCAGGGCCTCGCTGCATCCCACACTCCTCTGTGCCGGCGGTGCGGCAGCCTGGTTCTGCTCTCTGCCATCCAGAAGCTACCCAGAAGGCCGCCAAGCCAGCCCCTGCCCTCTGCCCATTGCACTCGGGGTTCGGCGGGCGGCCGGTCTGACTCTTCCGTCCCTACGATGGCAATCGGCTCTCCTACAAGCCTGCAAGGCTGAGCTCTAGGAATGTAGCCGCCTGGTGGATGCAGTGAGTCCGCCCAGAATTACTCATGGAGTGAGGTCACGGCAACGCTCCCGTTCTAATGTGGGAATGTGCTCGCTGCTTCAGACAGACATTCCTGCCTGACAAGCAGCATGCTGCTGCTCACCCAGCCAGCTCCCAGCGCCGCCAGGTCAGGGAGCGACAGTCAACAGTGCCCGCGCAGCAAACTATCGCCGCGGCGGGGTTTAAGGAAAGGGGCTGCTTCCTGTTTCCGTGGAAGATCCCACCTCCTCAAACAGCGTTCTGGTTTCTTCCTGCTCCGGCTCGGTCATCATGACCGAGGAAACACGCAGCGTCACCCTCAAGGCGGGAGGCGCACGCCGCCAGGCAGCTGGCCCCGGCGACGTCACTCTGGGTAAGATGCTCTGTAAACGGGACTGTCTGCTGGACTTTCGCTCCCACGAGGCCGATCCTGCCCGCCCACGCCCGGATCACCACAGATCCCGGTGCCCAGCTCCCTGTGCACTGGGTGGCCAGAGGGTCATGGAGCAGGGGTCCAGCCTGAGACACTGGCCCCAAAGGAGCCACCCTCTCTCAATCACCTGACCCTCAAAATATATAACGGCGCCCCAGAATCAGAATTTCCAAAAACTACAGTTTAAGACAACTCAAAAGTCCACAAAAATCAAGAAAAAAAAAATCAAGTTTAAAAATGTCCTTTTTTCAAGTAAGGAAAACCCAAGCAAACTATGAAAGACCACGTGCGACATACTCTTTAAGGAAGAGTACTTTTAAAAGGGAGGCCCCACGGGGAAAATTTACGACACGCGGGTTTGGTGAAATGGAGTCACTGCGCCCACAAAAACCACGCAGCTTACGAGAGGTCCCGGCCACAGGCCCTCCAGCTCCGTCCACCGGAGTCTCCACCACCCCGTTTCCCCTGCTCTCCGGCTCCTGAACATGCGTCTGAACCCGCTGCCAGCCCTTCAGCACCCCTGCCGCCCGCCCCCTCGGCCCTGTGGGTCTAGTGGTGGGCTCCCCGCGGCGTCACTCTCATCAGCCGTGCGGCAGCTGCATGACAGTCACTTCCATGTCCCTCCACTGCACAGGCCAGCCTCGTCCCCAAGAACGCAGTGACAACCGGGGAGCCAGTTCCCTCAGCCTCAGCACTCCATTCTCATACCAACACAGCACGAGACGCCCCTGAGAAACCACCCTTTCTGCTCCGAGTGGCCAGGAATACAAACAACTCACAAAACGCCTGTTTTCACGGTGGCAGAGGAATCCACCGTGGACTCGGGGCACGCGGGGACATTTCTGAACTCTGAGCAGCTGCTGCCGAAGAACCAGAGCGAGAGCTCGGATGTGTGTGTCAGGAGGTCAGGTTTAAACATATTTTCCCAAACGGCAGTATTTTTAGTAGCAAGACGCTCTACGGGAGCTCGGGGCTGCCTACTGGGAACTGGCACGGAGCCCTCGCTCCTTTCCTGGGACGTGGCTCTCAGTCTCAAACTTGCAAGCAGATGAAACAATAAAAGCCAAGACTCACTTAACATCAGAACACCCGGCACTGTGTCTGCTTATCCACAGGTCCCACCTAGGAAGAGGACGTGAGGAGAGGGATACTTAGTCCACGTCAGTCTTATTTTCCCGCCCCGGCTGTGACAGAAGTCACCGAAGACCCCGAGGCAGGGACAGGCCGCCCTGGGCTCCGAGGGCGCTCTGAGGGAGTCTCCGTCTGCAGCCCTCCTTCCCTGTGAGGCCTGGGCTCGGGGCTCGGGGAGCTGGCACGGGAGGGCTTATTAAATTTCCGTTCTGGAGCAGCAAAACATGACTTCACTTCGAAGGCATTTCATGGAGAGCGAGAAAGCGGTCTAATAGGTTCCTTGTTGCCAGGACTGACACGGACACAGGTCCCCAGCTCCGAGGGCTCACAGCGGCTGGTAGCTGCCAGGCTGGCCAGGACACGGCCGTCGTGAGGCGCTGCCTCTTGCTGAGGCTGTGACCACACCCAGCCTGGCGGTGCAACCTGCTTCCTCATTCAGAAAGGAGGATTCGGGCTGCCCTCTCCATCGCTCGGGGCTCGGACGGAGACAAGCGTGGGAGGAAGAGTCACGCTCCTAAGTGAGCAGAGTTCCCTCTCTCCCTCTCTCCCTCTCTCGCCTGCCTGCAGGCTACTAGGGGGCACATGCTTTTATCTGTTTCACTCTGGCGTGTTTTCCCCGAGAATGCTACTCTTCTTTGAAACGAAGTCCCTACAACAGTTCTTCTTTTTAATGTAATTTGCTTGAACGAGTTCTTTTGTAGCAGACTGGATTTGGGTCACCTCAACATCTTTTACGGCGACATCACACCCTTTGCTGTGGACACAGGAATCAGGCTGGATCCGCAGCTCCTCGGGCTAATCTGAAAAACGTCCGGAGAAACAGCAGCAAGAAACGGGGAGGGAAAAGCCAAGAGGGAAATGCTTGCTTTGGCAAGTTCCTGGGATATCAGTTTTGAAACATGATCTCTTCTAATTGCCCAGCACTGCCTCACCACGGAGGAATGGAGCTGACCCTCCAGCACAGCAGCAGCGGCCGGTGTCTGTGCAGAGAGCACGGCTGGAGACAGCGCGCCGGATGGCACGTCTGTAACGGGCTGACCTGGGGGTTACGCCCGGCCAGTGTGGCAGCTCGGCCTCTGCGCCTCTTCCCTTACAAACAGGCCGGGCAGCCGGACGTCTCGTTTCACGGATGCGCTAAAACAAAACCACTGTCTCTCTTTGCTTATTAGGTACCTAAGACTGTCGGAAATAATGTACTTTAGTTTAACTGTGTTACCCGTCTCAAAATTATTAAAAGAGTGATTTCTACTGAAATCTCCCTTTGAGATGGTGACCTCTTTGTATCTGCCAAGTTCGAGCACTCCGCTGTGGCCAGCCTCTTGCAGGCAGCGGCTATGGACATGGGAAGTGGCCGGGGAGGAGAGCCACCCAGGCGGTGAGTCTGGGAAGCTGACACAGAGGCAGGCCACGGCGCAGGGTGGGGCCCACATTTCAAAGGCCATTAGCCAGAAGCAGGCCCAATCCTGCTGGTATGAAGAACCAGAGCTTGAGTCACCACAGGAGGTGGAAAGTGAGGGGGGAAATCCCGGTACGCAGAGAGCCAGGCAGAGGTTTCCTCAAATTCTGAGTATGAATTCTGCCCCAAATCTCTAGCTGACCTGAGTCACCGCATATTAGGCAGCTCCCAGAAGCCCAGCTAAGGCTCAGAGAACGGAATTAAAAGGTGAGGCTGCCCACACCGCGGAGAGGGGCTGCCACTTGAGACCAGCTGAGTTCACTACTTGCTGAGACCAACCAACCAACCAACCGGCCAACTAACCAAGGTTTTCCGGAAAGAGTGCACAGCACTGTAGGACTTAAATATGAAGTATTTTTTCCTTAAAGAGATTACTTTACACCTTAAGTGCCCAGCCTGTTCTGTCTTCCGGTGTCTTCCGGACGGAAAGTATAGTGTCAGTCACTGGTGACTGACTGGGCGCTTAACGTGTTAAGACACAAAATATCTAACCTTATCTTGTGAGGTTACGAACAAACATGAATGCAACATACAATCCTCTAGCGCGGGAAGGGCCGAGGCGGGGCAGGCTGCCCACATCGTGGCGGACGATGACAAACTCTCAGTAGACTGAAAGTGACACATGGCTATCTGAGTCACCATAAAAAGACAATGCAGACGTGGGGTTAGGAGACAGGTGAGAAGATCAGCTGTGGTTTCACTCCTCTCAGCCAAGAACGGAGGGCCTGAGCCCAGGACTCCTCTCCTCCCCGCAGGCTGCAGGGCAGGTGGTCTGTAAGTGACGTGGAGCCTGCTTCTCCTGCCTCTTCCCCACCCCCCCCCACACCTCCCTGTCCCTCTGCACACTGAGGGGCGGGACCACCTCGTCCCCGACCCCCACTGCCAAGAGAGGAAGAGAGACAGTCCCATCTGCTCCTCTCCTCCTCGACGGCGCCAAGGATGATAACCTGGAGACAGCGTTCAGTGAAGGGAACGGAGGACAGCTGAACACCAGAGGGAGAATGAAATGGGGACAGGCAGACAGGCAGGGAAGGCGTGGCTGCTGGGAGAGTGAGGGTTTCACGGTGGGTTCTGAGGACGGGCAGACTGTAACAGTGAAATAAGGCCACAGCTGAGACGCACACTTGGCCTAGTCAGAGGTCTCTCTACAGGTGAGAAGCGAGGGGCCGCAAACGGCGCACGGAGGCACCAGAGGGAGGGCCCTGCGGCCTCGGAGGCCGGAGAAAGGGGCCGGGTCCTGGGAGCACGCGGTGCTGTCTGCACAAGCCAGGGTGAGCCATGGACTGTTCGACGCGTCTGCCGAGTGAAAGGGCAACAGTGACTCAAACACGGCGGCGCACGTGAGGATGACCCGTGAAGCCACACGGGACAAAGGACCGTGTTTCATTAAACGCAAGTTTACCCCACTGTTCGCCATAAGCGTCTGTAGACACAAGCGGGGGACCTTCCCCACATGCCACGTGCTTCTATGTAAAAAAATGTTTTCCCTAAGTGGCAGCCTGACCAATTTTAAAATCATTTTTCGTGATTCAAGAACATTATTTTTATAATATTCACTGCAAACTGGTTTTTAAAATTAAATTCAAAATATGGTGGCGTGTGGAGATGTTTCCGTTTTGGATGCGCAGCAGTTAACTGGGTAATCTCACTGGGAATTTGCTGACTTCACACAGAGCCAAATCGTGGCGGAGTACCGGTAAGACACATCTGCACAGCGTGGGACACCATGTGCGCTGAAACCAGCACGGGTAAGAATCACCCTTAGAGAGAAAAGGAACAGGTGGCACTACATCAAAACGAGACGCTCTGGGCAGCGAGAGACCATCAACTAAGCCAGAAAGCCGTACCGGTAAGACACATCTGCACAGCGTGGGACACCATGTGCGCTGAAACCAGCACGGGTAAGAATCACCCTTAGAGAGAAAAGGAACAGGTGGCACTACATCAAAACGAGACGCTCTGGGCAGCGAGAGACCGTCAACTAAGCCAGAAAGCCCACTGACGGGGCACGGGGTTGCCAGTGTCGTCTCCGATAGGCTACTCTCCAACGTCCACAGGGGCTCAGGCCGCTTCACAAAAGGAAGACAAACAACCAATCAGAAATGGGCAAAGGGCCTACATAGACACTTTTCCAAAGAGGACATACAGAAGGCCTGGACACATATGAAAACATGCTCAAAGTCACTAATTATCTGAGAGATGCAAATCAAAACGACAATGAGGTACCATCTCACCCCTGTCGGAATGGCTACCATCAACAAATCAACAAAACAACAAGTGCTGGGGAGGATGCGGAGAAAAGGGAACCCCCGTGCACTGCTGGTGGGAATGCAGACTGGTGCAGCCACTGTGGAGAATAGTATGGAGTTTCCTCAAAAAACTAAAGATGGAACTGCCATTTGACCCAGTGATCCCACTTCTAGGAATATATCCTAAGAAACTGGAAACACCAATCAGAAAGGATATATGCACCCCTATGTTCATAGCAGCACAAGTCACCATAGCTAAGATCTGGAAACAGCCTAAGTGCCCATCAGCAGATGAGTGGATTAAGAAACTGGGGTACATCTACACAATGGAATACTACGCTGCTATAAAAAAGAAGGAACTCTTACCATTTGCAACAGCATGGCTGGAACTGGAGAGCATTATGCTAAGCGAAATAAGCCCGTCAGAGAAAGATAAATATCACATGATCTCCCTCATCTGTGGAATATAATGAAAATAAACTGATGACCAAAAACAGAACCGGAGTCATAGAAGCATCGAACAGACTGTCCAACTATGAGGAAAGGTGGGGGTTGGGGGTAAGAGATCAACCACAGGTCTTGTATGCGTGCAGATGAGCATAACCAATGGACACAGACGGGGGGGGGGGGGGGAACGGACCAGGCAGTGGTCAATGGGGGGAAAGAAGGCTTATGTAATACCTTAAACACTTAAACAATAAAGACTTTAAATAAAGGATCATCCTTAGACAAGAAACAACGAGGACATAACTTTTAGAGGAAACAACCTAAATGTTACATTAAGTTCCCGCTGAACTTAGGGTTACTATTTACTTATGACTGGAAAGCGGAGGAGCAAGATCAAAAAGACCCTCCGGTTCGGTGGGGCCGTGTTCGGACGTGCCTGGGGACCTGAGGCCACCGTCCAGGGAGACCGAGCCCCAGCAGGACAGCGGTGAGAAGGAAACACGGGTATGGTGACGTCAGGACGCGTTTAACTCCACCTCCGAAAGGAATTTTGGAAGCGAACACAAAACCACTTAAAAACACACACACGGCTAGGAAGCACAAGGAACCTCGAGTCATTAACCAAACCCAGAGCCCACCTTTAGCATAAATGAAGACTCGAAAAAGGTAAAAGAACTTGTATAAGATGCTGGTCACATATTAACATCTTGAAATCCATGTCTCCATAAGACATCTATAAAATGTCAAAAAGATGTGCTTTGTATTTGGGTAGCTGCGTAGTAACAGGTAACACTTTCAAATTCCAATAACCAATTTTTAGAACGGCTACTGTTCAGGTCTCTGTACTCTGACGTCCCCAGGTCCCTTTTGGGTCTTCAGAAAGAGCCTTGTCATCACTACCGACACCAGAGCAGCGGCGTGCGCTGCGGAGCTGCGCGGTGACTTCCTTTCCCCGAGCACCGGCTGTAGGTGGGCTTTGTGACCCTGCTCTTACAGCCCAAGGTCACACAGCCTTTTAAACCCTAACCTTCACAACACAAGGTACAGCACTCTCTCACCTCCACGCTCAGGCGTGTTCTCAGAGCTTGCACTTCTGTAGGAGGCGCGTGCACACACACCGTACACCCTAAAGGTGCACCGGGCCTGAGTGGGCAGCCTCACAGGTGAACAGAGGTGTGCCTGAGATGCTGTGTACCGCCCCTTGGGTATGACACTGAGCTGTAGCAGGAGAAACACACTGTCCGAGTCTGCGGCTGCAGCCGCTCCAGGTTGTAGCTCTGAGGCCCGCTTTGTTCGATCAAGCAAAGAAGGGAACGTGACAATGTCCAGTTAAAATAACTCACCCCTCCCCGCCCCCGCCCCCGCCCCCGCGGACAGGCTGGCATGACGCAGACAGGAGGCATCCACAACCAGTAACTACAGATGGCCACACGCTGGCGGGACCTGACTGCCGCCACCTCGCCTCAAGTCCCCGCAGACAGCCTGGGCCTCCCCAGCACTTCCGAACCGCTCCCACACTTCTGGGACTCTGAGGCCACGGGCTGTGACAGCGAGACAACTGTCAGGAAGAGAACAGACGTTCTGAAACCAGCACAGAGACCAGGTCACCGTTCGAGGTCCTTGGCGGGCCTCCGTGCTACACCAGGGACGCTGCCACTCTTCTCGGGGTCTTGTCTGGTTGACGCCCAAACAAATGTACGAAAACTCACTGGGGGGTTCCCTGTAAAGTGTTTTCCTCCTCTCCCCTTTAAAATTACTTTACTTTTAAATATATTTGTACTGATTTCCAAAAGGAGAGGAGGAGACAGAAACAGCAACGAGAGAGAATCCTTGACGGGCTGCCTTCTGCACGCCTCTCTGGGGACGGAGCCCACAACGTGCGCACGGGTCCTGAGGGAATCGAACCGTGACCTCTGGTTCTTAGGTCACCACCGAGCCACGCCGGCCGGCTCCTCTTTTTCCTTGTTAACGAACAACATCGGCCAGGTGCTCACTGGCGTATCATAAGGTGGCGCACGCAACCTCGGCACGTCTCAACCAAGGCGCAGAGCAGAGCCACCAGCTCGGGCCCTGGGCGCTAGGCGGGCCTGCCGGGAACCCAGCCCGGCCGCGGTCACTGCCTGACCCGTCTCAGCACACGGAGGACGAGGCCCCGCCTCATCTCCAGGGCTGTGAGGACGAAGAGGAAACCATGGCTCAAGGTCACACTCAAAGCCGGGCCCACAGAGCGCGCAGTAAACACCGGTTCTGAAGTTGACGACGAGTCCATTAACGGGAGCGGATGGAGACCTGTCTCAGTGGACACGGTGCTGGCTCGCGTCTTCCCAGGCTCAGGGACAGGAGACCCACTGGGAACCCGGGGCCCCTTCCAGGCTGACACTGCACCGGCCAGTGTCTTTGGAACAGAAAAGCTCAGGTAACCTGCCTGCACGGCACTCGGCTCCTCTGGCCGGCCTCCTGGCGGACACCGCGCGCTGGAGCCAGGAGGCCGGCCCCGGGTTAACGCGCTGGGGCGAGAGAACGAGCGTCTGAGTGTGTGGGCGCATCCCCTTTGGAAACTGGCGGCACCTACTGACTAGACGTGTGCACACGGCTGCCTCTTGGGTACACACCGGACCGATACTGCTGAACACGTGCTCACCAAGAGACGCCCATCATCATGTTCACACAGCAAGAGTCTCAACAGCCCCAAACTGGAAAGGACCCGCAGCGCAGCGGGTAAGCTGTGCCAGCCTGCCCCGGACACCACAGCCACGCGCATGCAGCACAGCCACCTGGACAACAGGGACCATCTCAAGTGACACGCTGAGCAAACCCACCAGACAGAAAAGTCCGCACAGAATGCCCACTCACGTGACGCCCAGGCAGGGGAGCCCACCACGGTCGTGAGCCTGGGGCGCACCGTGACTGGGAGGGCAGCTGAGGGGGTGGGCCCTGGCAGCGCTGGTCTTGTTCTGGATGCTGCTTACAGGAGCGTGTGTGCCTGGTTGTGAAAACTGCACGAGCCGTTTACTTCTTGGCATGTCTACATGTTCACATCTTTGTACGTCAATGAGAAGTTAAAAAATATGAAAATTACGGTATGAAGCCGTAGCGGATAATTCCATTTGTGCGCTGCCCTTGTTCGTCTAAACAGGGTTTAAGAAAGCACATTAACTTAGGACGTGAACGCTTCCCTCGGGGTGCCACACGGACACGGCGATGCCAGCAGGAACCGTGGAGGCAGGCAGAGCGCTGCTGGAGCAGCACTGGGAACACACGCTCCCAAAGGGCAAACACGAAAGCTGTTTACGGCGGTTTCCTTGGCATAGTAGCTATTAAAAAATTAACTGAATTTGTCAGCGATCACGCAGCATTTTCATGAGAAAACAGTGCACACATGAGCTGTCAGTCACCCAGCACAGAAACACCAGAGAACACGGGGAGAGGAACGTCCACTGAGGGCCCGGCCCCGTGCTCCGCGGGGGCTTGTCAGGTCCATCTCAGTCGCGTCTCGGTGCGTTCACACCATGAGTAAGACACAGGATGGAAGGACAGGCTCTGAGTCACAGAGACCCACCCACGACAGAGTGCCCGCGTACTTCATGAGTCGCCCCACAAGGTTCACGCGAGGCAGGAGCACACAGAAGACCCACGGTGGGCGGCGGCGGCTGGCACCCTGCTGAGTCTCTCTGCAGTCCTTTCTTTTAAGGCAGACGAGGAGGATGGGGTTTGGGAAACTTTGTTAACTGCCCTGAGGTAAGGACTTTCCAAATTTATTACTTTGCAAGCATCTTGAATATAATAAAACCTTTTAAAAGCTCAGTAAAGCCTATTTAATTACTGTGATACACTGTTACATGTAAGTGACCAAGCAAGCTAGCAGATTCTCAATTTCACTGGCCTTTTTGGTAGCCGTATTAAACATTTTCAATTACAAAGTTAAATTTAATTTCTGACTAATACAGGACAATACAGAATAAATTAATTCTCAATGGCCTGTGCTAATTGTGCATAGGAAGATATCCATAAATTCTAGTCTAGAAATCTTGTATTTATTTGTGTGTGTGTGTGAGTGTGTGTTTGAAAATAGTTACATTTAGCTCTAAAAATCCATCCTGGATAGTTTCTGAGCTAGTTTAGCTGAAGGCACAGTCCTAAATGAATGTCAGTGCTAGCCCACACGCGCTCGGCAATGAGCTCAGTGGCTGTGTGATGCCTTGCTGCCTAGGCTCCTGGCCTGGAGGTGCGGGCGACACCGAGGTGAGTATGACGATCCCTGTCCTCAAGGAGCTTCAGTCTAGTAGGGGATGAGACATACTAGACTGTGAGCTCCTCGAGGGCAGGAAAAGTGCTCTAGTCAGCTTGCCCCAGTGACCAGCACCAGGCTCAGCTACGAGGGGCTCAGTGTCTGCGGGACTGAATGCGGCTGCGGCCAGTGCGGCAACATGGGGGCGGGGCAAGAAGAACAGTGCTCGGAGGACTCGGGGACCGCGGTGAGTTAGCTGGGAAGTCACGGAAAAGCCAGCACAGGAGAAGCCCAGAGGGACAGGCAGGGTCACCAGGGGAAGGAAGTGGTCCAGGCTAAAAGGCGGGGTTAGCTTGGCCACAGTGTGAGGAAAGGACGGAAAGAACTGGCAGGTCAAGGCCATACCGTTTGAGTCAGGGTCGTGTTCCACAGCAATGCTGCGGGAGACGGACTAACGAGCTCTCCTGGGCAGACGGGAGGACGGTCAGGAGGACAGTGGAGGAGGAGCAGGCAGGAGGATGGGGCTGGAGGCACCACAGGGAGGCCTCCGGCTGTCAGCTGGTGGGCGGGCGAGGAATTACCCATGACCCCAAGGTGGACTTGAAGACAAAGGCCCCACTGTCACAACAGAAGGTGAGGAGCCAAGAGGGGAAGGCCACAGCTTTGCTCTGGACAAACATTATGGCCAGTGGCGATTTCAAATGCAGGTGGAGGGGCTGCAAGAAAAGGCAGCACAGCCAGGAAGCAGACGAGGGTGGGAGGGAGGAGCAAAGCCCAGCAGTGCTGCCAAGAGCCCAGGAGGACGGAGCAGAAGAGGCCAGAGTAGGAACCTATCTGCTCAGAGCGATGGGGCAGGGACGCAAGGTCAAGAGACAAGAAGTCAGGGAGGCAGGCAGGCGGAACTGGGACCAGAGGGCAGAACCTGCAAGGGCAGAACCTGTGCGCTGCGGGGAAGGACCAAGGAGGAACAAGCAGCCTAGGAGCAAAACGGGAAGCACGTTCAAATCCAGCCCGAGCGGTGAGAGAACGTGCACGTAAGTCGTAGGGAAATGAGGAAGCTCGACTTGGGCCTGAAGCAGGCCCTCTGGAGTGCTGAAGCCCGCCATGTACGTGAGATGCAGAGCGGGCGGCTGTGTGCCCTGGCGCGGCGGTGCGGGGCAGAAACTGCCGACTCCTGTCTCCTCCACGGGATCTGACCCCGGGGCAGGCCGTGCTTTGCACAGCGGACTCCACAGGCCCAGCTCACGGAGGCAGGCACTCAGCAATCAGCTGCTGCCTGGATGGCCCCTCCCTTTCTCCCCAGGGCCCTGAATTCTCCTTCAGGAAACCTGTCCAGCAGGCTGAGTGCACAAGAGGAGGGAAGACTCTAGAGCAGTGGTTCTCCACCTGGGGGTCATGACCCACAGGTTGAGAACTGCTAGCAGGGTGGCCTAAGACCATCGGAAAACACAGAGATTTACATTACGATGCATAACAGTAGCAACATTACAGTTATGAAGTAGCAACGAAAATAATGTTATGGGTGGGGGTCACCCCAACATGAGGAACTGTGTTAAAGGGCCGCGGCGTTGGAAAGCTTGAGAACCACTGCTCTAAATGGTTAGGGAGGGTTCAGCACTGGTGAAGGTTGGGCTGGATGAGCTCAGGGCCTTCTGGACCCTGATATTAACTATATTTTATGAAAAAATATAAATAGCAGCAAATTAAAAAATCTCACATAACTTCAAGGAAGCACCCCAAATATGAAACAGGTGACACAGCTCACAATAAACCATGGCACTGGTTGGATATAAAATTAAGGTCCCCATGCATATGTGTAATATTAGAATATCTTATCTATTAAAGTATTAAGTCTTACTCCAGACTTAGTTCCATTCAATTAGGCAACTGTTTACTGAGCACGTAATGGGTGCCGGGTCCGAAGCTCCGGGGCACAGACAGGAGGAAGACCGGGGGCCATCCAGAGCCTGAGTCTGGCTGCAGACACAAACAAGCAAGCGAGGAACTGCCGGCCGGGGCAGGGCCACCTCTGTGCAGACGGCTAGCACTCAGCACGAGCAAGGCCCTGGCGGTGCCTCTTGGGGACTGGGAGCGACCGAAGGTTCGGGTCTAGCAGTGCCTGGCACAAAGCCGGAGCCTCTAAATGGCAGCGGGATGGCAATGCGGACGGCTTAATGTGATGACAGGCGTTCTGGAAAGGCACCAAAGGAGTGGCTGTCTCTTGGGGGCAGGGTAGATGGGGGAAGCTTCCTCAGGGAGGTGACATCTAGGCTGGATTCTAAAGACAGAACAGGTTCATGGGCGCAGGCAGGGAGGCACCTCTGAGAGAGCAGCCTGAGAAGAGGCAGGGAGCGGAGCTGGCGGGACGCAGGCGGGGGCAGGGCTGGGGCTGACGTGTGAGAGGTGACGACCGGCAAGCGAGGGCTCCATTCCTGAGGAGCTCACATGCCATGCGAAGTCGGCGAGAAGTTAGGGGAGAGAGATTTCAACGTAATTTGACGTTTATGAAGATTTGAAGATGTCATCTACTTAAGACTCTTGCAGGGTACAAATAAATGCAAAATAAGTTTCAAAATTATGTTTGCCCAAGAAACAGGGTCAGCCTTTGACGCACTGGTAAAGCGACCATGACTGCTATCACTCAGGGAGCAGCGGAGCCTGCCCAGCCCGGCCCTCTCTCCCCCCACTCCTACCTGAGCTGAGCCTTGAGCTCAGTGAACCGGGGCCGCCTGCTGGGGTCATAGGCCCAGCATTTCGTCATAAGGCTGTAGAGGGTGGGAGGGCAATTTGGAGGCATTGGCAATCTCTCCCCATTCTCAATGCGCCCGATCACATCATTGTTCTTCACTCCTTGAAAAGGCTTCACACCATGCATCAGTATCTCCCACATACATACACCTGTGGAACGGGACGAGAACAGAACAGGGGACTTAGCAGGGTCGCTTCAGAGTCGGCACGAGGCCACCAGCTGTGTGATGTGGCACCAGCTCCATAAAGCACATTCGATGAGCTCTTGTAAGAACAGAGCGCCACTTTAATACAAGGTGAGTAACGAAACGTTAAATTACCAAGGAAAAAGCCGTGACTTTTCTCTGAGGTTTTCTTACCTAAAACTCCTATTAGGAAATGGCCTGGTAGGACAGGGCCGCTTCCTGGCGTGGTGGAGACAGCTCAAAAAGCAAGCTCAAAGGCAGCGGAATGGGTTTCAGCCTCTCGCTCGCCAGTCCAACCTGCTTATGGGCGCAGCGGCTGGCCCGCGGCCTAGCCCCGGAAGCCCTGCACTGACACACTGCAGTTGGAACACGCGGAGCCCTTCTGAGCTGTGGTCTGTCCCGGACTCGGTGCACATGGCACTGGCTCCTGGCTCACCCACAAGCCAGTCACTGTGCCTGGGACGTCTCGTCCACAGACTCCACGATCAGCCTCAGAAAGTCTCCCTCATCACCTACCCTTGAGAATCTCACACGTGCTCAGGATCGCCTGAACAACTGGGCATTCACCTGTCTATTAAACAAATGAGCCAAACCTAAAACTGAGAGTGAGGGCCACCCCGGAGTGACCAGGGAACTGAGCCCGGTGAGAAGGGAGGGCAGCTTTCTCCTGCGGCGCCCGGTCAGCACCTGGCACTTTGGCCCCTGGAGATCTTGCCACCGAACATGCCACAAACGTGCCTTTGCTCGTGTGAAGTCCTCCGACGTCATGCCCCGTTACCTCCTCCTTCACAAACCCTCCTCTCGAGCACACCTGCGAGCTCTTCTCTAAAGCTCTTCCCGATCCCCGGGCCACCTCCTCTCTACTCCCCAAGTACACGCTGTGCACCTCCCTCAGGAGGGAGCTGGGCCTTTCCTTCCGTATCGTCAGTTCCTAAAATGGTCCGTCCCTCAGAGGAGGCCCGGCATCTTCTCGGAGCGTGTGAACGCGGCCCTGTAACTAGCCAAAGGCCGAGCATGGAGTGCGCAAGGCAGCGCTCAGTCCGCTCTCAGCGGAACCAGGGCAGCACTGTCAGAAACACAGGCCCCAGCAGCATCTCCTGAGGACGTGACACACCGCTGATACCCTTCCTCGAAGGCACACGTCATCCTCAATCCTCACACCTTCCATCTCCTCAAACACAGCTTTCCTCACGTCTAAGGTGCCACGGGCTGCAGGTGCGCCATTATTTATGTGACTGAGAAGGGGGGAGTGCTGCCAGGTAAGCAGTGACACAGCCTTTGTCATCTCTTAGCATTGTTCTCGCCTCACCAAAAAGCTTTCAACCCATCCAGACACGAAAGGCAACATGCACAGAACAGACCAGGTCCCCACGAGTGCAGGCAGAGCAGCAACAGGAAACAGGCCCCGCAATCCCCGTGCAGAACTCCACGCCCTGGGGTGCACACAGCCCGGTTCCAGGAACGTT
The DNA here is from genome assembly GCA_026230045.1 of Corynorhinus townsendii. Taxonomy (NCBI): domain Eukaryota; kingdom Metazoa; phylum Chordata; class Mammalia; order Chiroptera; family Vespertilionidae; genus Corynorhinus; species Corynorhinus townsendii. Next base: position 55,486,804 of record JAPDVU010000010.1, read on the forward strand.
AAAGTGGGGAAGAAACGGGCACTTAGAATCTCTGAAGGACAGACTTTCCCTGCGAACGTAAGTAACCTGCTCCCGAGCCGCACAGCTAACGAGGGAGGTCCTGGGACCAAGCCTTTTTCTTTTCCTTCCCTTCCCCTCCCCATTTCCTTTCCTTTCCTCTTAAATATTTTCTTCTCTTTATTTCAGAGGGGAAGGGACAGGGAGAGATGGAAATATCAATGATGAGAGAGAGCCATTGATCGGATGCCTCCTTGCACATCCTCTACTGGGGATCGAGCCCTCAACCAGCCATGTGCCCTGACGGGAAACTGAACCATGACCTCCTGGTTCATAGGTCAACGCTCAACCACTGAGCCACACCGGCCGGGCCCCAGAGCCGTTCTTGACCCTGTCGGACTACTTCCTATTTGGCTGAAGAGGCCCTCCCTGAACCTGGTGCCAGCGAGAGCACTAGACGGTCACCACGCCAACAGCAAGCACAGAGAGGAAAACAAGCACACACACTTGGCAGAGAGGAGGTTAGTTTATTTACAGGAAAAGGCGCGCGCACCAGCAGAGAAAGGACACGTCAGACTGTGCGCAGCTCCACGAGAGTTAGGACAGGGGAAGTGCAGAAGATGCGGAGACAGGGAGTCCTTGTGTCTGGACGCCACCCCTGCCACATGAAGCTTCACGGAAGAGGGACATTTCAGCTGACCTTGAGCTACAGAACTTGCACTGGGGGAGAGAGTGCGGGAAAAGGTGTTCCAGGTGGGAGGAGTCACAGCAGGAAGGGGCGGGGGGGCGTCCCCTGTACTGGAAGGCGATGCGCAGTGCGGCCTCGGAGAGCCCCTTACACTAGCTGGGAGGTGCTCAAGGACCCAGAGCAGGAGCAGGTCTAGGCGGGAAGGGACAGAGCAGACATGGAAGGGGCAGGACCACAGAGACGAGGGTCAAACCTCAAGCCCTGAGACAACTTAGGAAGGAGGAGGGTCCAGCGGAGAGGAGGAAGCGCGGTCTCAGGTCCCCAGGTCTGAGGGACAATCACAGAGCCAGAGGGACTCAAGTCCATCACAGAGAGGCATGAAGGAGATGGCAGAGAGCAGAGAGAGAAGGAAGCAGAGGTGACCGCCCTGTGGGGCAGAAGCACGGCAGGGGAAGCAAGGGCAGAGTGACGGAAGGGACCAGCAGCGGTTGTCGCAGAAGCCACGCCTGGAAGCTGGCGTGTGCAGCTCCACGACTAGCTGCCCAATGAGCCCGAGAGGCCGCCACCCACAGGCTCAGCCCAGGCGCAGTGCATTTCGGAGCGGGGGAAACGATCAGAAAACACAGAGGCATCACAATACTCACCGAACATCCACACGTCACTAGCTGAGGTAAAGCGTCGAAAATTGATGGACTCTGGAGCCATCCATTTAATAGGCAATTTTCCTTTGGAAGCTAGAAGATTAATTTTAGAAAGTGAATGTTCTCTGTTATCTGCTGAGGAAGCTAACAGTTACAGCTTGCTGAGATTTTTAGTATCAAGATAAAAAGCATTAAGTTAAACATTTGACCCTGAACTGCGTTTCCCTGGGAGTTATTTTCCCTTCCCTTGACGTGCTGAGGTCCCTGGGAGGGTGCCAGCTCCACCGGGCAGGGGCGTGGAGCCCCGGTGCCCTCTGGGGGGCAGGCGGGAGCAGGAAGGGTGAGGGAGCCCGTGGAGAAGGCATCCGCGTGAGCTCAGGTAAGCAGCTCACAATTCCCCAAGCCGCTCCTCACCCACAGGACGGGGCCTTGTGGTGGGAGCTCCTGCTAAGGACAGCAGCGCCTTCCCATCCATGAAGCACCTCGAACTCTGAAGCACGGTGCCCGGGGAAATAGCGCAGATGCGTGCTTATCTCCGTCCACTATACCCTGAAATCCTAAACCTGTCCCGGTAGGTTCTCTTTTCTTTGAACACGAGGTTCGGGCACCTTGGGTGACGAGCCCGAGCCTGGCCTTCCTTCTGTGGCGGAGGGAGCACGCCTCTGGTGACTTGGCATCAGGAGACAACTATATTCATTCCATTTGTAATTTCCCGCTTAACTTCCAGAACCTTCATGACAACTGAGCTCAAATCCTGTTTGCTTCCTTCCAGACAAACTGCTCTACAACTGTGTGCTGACCCGAAGGACCCCAACCTTCAGGGGGGTTTCCTAAGTCTATGGACTCTGCGCACTGACCTTCCTGAGGCGCTGTTTGCATGAAGCCGCCCGTTGCCCATTCAATGCTAAATGACGGCAGGCTCGCGCACCCTCCTGTTGGGAGTTAGCTTCACTGGGACTCTAGGGCTTGGACTGGTTAGGACTTGAGCGAGGCATGGCCTGTACTTTACAACACTGGACAGCTGGCTTGGCTGCTTTACAGTGACCGGACCAAATAACCAAAATGAATACACAACCCAAGACTTCTCTTTCCGCACAGCGAAGGGTCACGGCTCAGGTTGTTTCAGGCTGTGGTATGCAGAAAGCACGCGGAAAGACAAGAGCCAGGAGCTACAGGAAAAGTCACCCCTGAGAAACGGGCCTTTGTAAACAGTAGTCATAATCAGAATACACACTAAGAGCATAACATGAATTTATAATGCAAACCTCAGCTGAAATACTAGAATGTAAACATTTATTAATAAAAACATTAGGTCAATAATAACTTGAAGAACCAAAGTCAATCTGTCCAAGGTTGGCAAGTTCAAGGAAAACCACGTGAGCTGGGTTTCAGCTCACACCCCTGGGCCGAAGTCCTGGAGGTGTGTGAGTCGGACGCCTTTCACTGAGCCCTGGGACCACCCGTGCTGCGGCGTCTGACTGCGTCCACCAGAGGAAGGACACCTGGCTGACTCCAATTCTTGGCTCCCAGAAATAAGCAGCAATCACCCTTCAAGTGCAGGCTTTGAGTGAACTTAAGTTTTCATTTCTCCTGGAGAAATGCCCAGGATGGTCCTTGCGGGTCATATGGTAGTTGCATGCTTAGGTTCCAAAGGATCTGCAAACTCTCGCCCTCACTGGCGTGGCTCAGGTGGTTGGAGAGTCAGACCCTACAATGAAAGGCTGTGGGTTCAGTTCTAGTCAGAGCACGTGCAGGAGGAAACTGATCGTTTTCCCCCTCAAATCAATAAAAATACATATCCTTGGGTGAAGATTAAAAAAAAAAAAATAGCCCAGCCAGTGTTGCTCAGTGGTTGAGCGTCAACCCATGAACCAGGAGATCACAGTTTAATTCCTAGTTGGGCACAGGCCCGGACTGCAGGCTCCATCCCCAGTGGGGGGCGTGCAGGAGGCAGCCGATCGATGATTCTCATTATTGATGTTTTCTGTCTCTCTCTGAAATGAATGAAAACATATTTTAACAGAAATAATTGAGTTTTAAAAAGACTCTGCAAACTGTTTTCCAGAGTGGCTGCACTGTTTACTTTCTCACAACTGATTTCAGGAATTTGGTTTCCGTGTGTTTCCGCCAGCACTGATGGTATCGCCACTTTCACGCTAGCTGTTCTGACAGGTGTGCAATGGGATCTCACTGTGGTCTTCATCGGCATGCCCCTTTAATAACGTACTCATCTGTTATCTGCCTGTCCTCTTCAGTAAATTCTTCCTTCATCTCTTCGGCCATTTTCTTTCTTCTTTCTTCTGTACTGTTGAGTTCTGAGTTCTTTCTATATTCTAGGTATCAGTTCTTTGTTGGATAGATATGTGGTTGGCAAATACTTTCTTCCACTATGTGGCTTCTCTTTTCATTCTTTTAACAGGTCTTTTGCAGAACAAAGATCTTTAATTTTGATGAGGTCCAATCTATCCATTTTTCCTTCTACAGATGTTTTGGTAATGAGGCCAAGGACTCTTTGTCTAGCCCTAGAAACCAAACACTCACTCCTATGTTTTTCCTAGAAGCTGTACATTCTGTACTTGTCTGTGACCCGCTGTGAGTGACATGGAAGCGGTCAGGCTGAGCCCACGCGTGCCCGTGGACGCCAGCGCTCCAGCACTGCACCTCTCGGAAGGCTGTCCTTTCCGTAAACCCACTCTCACCTGTCAACAATCAGCTGAGCCTATTGCTTACAAACATGCCTTCTAAAGGAATAACACCCATGAACCGATTGCTTATTTACTGCTCCCATCTTACCTTTGTAGTAAGTACTGTCTTCCATGTATCGGGATAATCCAAAGTCTCCTAATTTCACGCAATCATTTGAGGACACCAGAACATTCCGAGCAGCAATGTCCCTGGTGAGGAAGAATTTGGGCCAACAGGTTTAACACAAGGAAGGTGAACCACAAAGCCATCTGTATCATACGAAGACACACAGGTACTTTGGAAGACAGCTTATATACAACGCAAACAGGAGACTGACCACTCCCTGGAGAGGGACACTGTACTATTTTATTTCAAGTACGTTTCTGCTGGCAGGCATTTACTCGTTAATATGATGACCAGTATCGTGAATGATGATGGCAAAGTGCATTCTCAAATAACGAAGCCACTCATTACTTTGCAAACAATTGTTTTTGCAGCGGCGTTACTGACGGTGACCCACAGCCACGGTCGGCACCCTGCTGGCCTCAGAGGCAGGAGGAAGGAAGAGTCATCTCATTACTTGTCAGTGTCTTTGCTGACGTGCCCGCTTTAATGCCAGATGACAAAACACGAGCACAATACCAAGCCCTCACTTGCACTCCAACTAGACCCAGGTTACACTCCGAAATCCCGAGAACACATGGATGCCCATGACACGCAGTGTCCTGGAAGGTCCCGGCCAGCATGTCAGGACGGAGTGCTCGCTGCTCTAGTGCCGCGGTCAGGCTCTCCATAGTGTTTGGAAGGAAAAGTGAACTGATCTAAACTGACACCTCACTCGGCCAGGGCTGACACAGCACCCCACCCGGCTCAAGCAGCACAAAGCCGCCCCCTCCCCCCGACCTTACCTGTGCACAAATCTCTTGCTCTCCAGGTACGCAAGAGCTGTGCTAAGCTGGTAGGCGTACAGGATCAAGGACGCCAGATCCAAGCTATACTTCCGGACTTGGAGAAATGACCTCAGCTTTGGGACAGTGACCAAGACAAAATGGAAGGGTTAGTGGAGAAGAGAAATCCACAGTCAAAGAGCTACTCCAACCACAATGCTGCCCATTTCTAAATGCACTCAGTGAGAATGGATTCAGTTCTCCCCTAAGGGCAAAGCATGACGAGCCAAACATACTAGCTCAGAAATTATGGTTAATCATTCTTCATTTGAAATCCCATTGTCAAGCTGGAATCTTCATGACTATAGACAAACTTTTGAAAAAAACAGAAAGATGTTTCCAGGGAATGAACAAAAGCACAAAATATCTATATATATAAAAGGCTAAGTGACCATCCAACCATCCAACTGGTAGCTATGATGCACAATGACCACTAGGGAGCAGACGCTCAACACAGGAGCTGCCGAGCTGAGATGACTTGGCAGCGGTGGTTCTCGGGTGACACACCCCGGAACCAGAGAGGAGGAAGCCTGATTCCAGGGTGCATCACCCAAGAACCGCCCTCTCGCAATCCAGAACCCCTCGGGGGTGTCAGAGAGCCGGTTTCGGCCTGATCCCCATAGGCCAAGTTGAGGGACCCCACCTGCCAGAGGGACCCGGCTCACTCCACAGAGCTGTGCTGCCACTGGCCAGGGAAGGACCACAGGAGGTTGGCTCCAGGACGTGTCTGGCCCATCTCACCCAGTCCTGCCCCTCCGGCCACCTTCTAATTAATTTCCTGTCAATGTGCACGAATCCATGCACCGGGGCACTAGTCACTAAATAATATTAGTTAGAAAACAAAAAGATCTAGTCACCTCTCAAAAAAATCCAATACACAAGCACGGTCAGCTCACACCACCCCATCCCGGGCAGATCTGCATCCCGGGCAGACCTGAGGATAGGTGAGGAGGGGAGGGAGGGAGGGAGAGGTACTACCCCCTTCTCGCCACCCCCATGGAGCTTTGGGTGCAGAAAGGTCAACTGATTGTGTTTAGGCTATTTATCCCACTGGGCTTCCCAGTGGCACCTACCACTGCCATGGTTCATTCAGCTAAATGCTAACATAGCAAAGAAAGGCAGAGGAGCTGAATACTCTCATTCTACAAAATCAACATATAAAGGAGAGACTTTTTAATCTCAACGAATTAGCAAATTCTTCAAAAGCAAAGCAGAAAAATACTGTACAAAAATATGGAAACAGCCCTAGCCGGTGTGGCTCAGCGGCTAGAGCGTCGGCCTGCGGACTGAAGGGTCCTGGGTTCAATTCTGGCCAAGGGCACAGGCCCAGGTTGCGGGCTCGATCCCCAGTGGGGGCGTGCAGGAGGCGGCCGACCAAAAATAGGGAAAGGCAGAGCAGAGGGAGACGTTGCAGGGGCCTTAAAACGCTCCAGCCAGCAACGTTGTCAGCATACGTGGGGAGAAGAGCGTAGGGACCTCGGGCAGGGCCCTTTCAAAGGCGGGCGTGGGTGATGCTGTTGCAAAGCGGAGGAAGGACCAAACTACGCTTCGGTTCCTGGTAGCGGGTAACCCAGTACCCATCAGAAGCAAAGCTATCTGGGACCCTTTAAAAAACCAGGAATGTGTGTTATGTTTTCCAAGGTTGCTTTAACTTTCAGTAGCAGAAAACTGTATCTGAAAAATCAACCTGTTGATCCCCAACCAGGCCAGGCTACTGAAGCAGCTGCAGATGATAGCAGAGCCCTGGGCCCTCGCTGCTGTGCCCGCCCCGCCCCGCCCCGCCCCGCCCCTGCGGGAGGGAAGGAGCCAGCAGGCCTGGGGTGGGGCAGAGTTTGCATTTGGAACAAGGTCCCAGGTGACGGTGTACAGTGATTAGTTCCGTGTTCTGGAGAAAGTCAAATAAGGAGAGCTCTTCACACTGTCACTCATCTTTAAAACTGTGACTAATGTCAGCGGGCCCAGCGTGAATTCTAAAAAGCTCAAGGAACCCTTCAGATTTACCAAAACCCAGCACTGCTTGGCCACTGCTTCTCTCCCCCTCCCAGCACCGGAGAGGAAAAGAGACCCACTTTTGTTAGGAGTGCTGCCTCCCGTCCTAACAAAACTGGTGGTGGGGGCAGGTGCGCTGCTGGGCCTGAGCTAGGGGACGACTGGGGAATGTAAGGATGAGGATGACATTGTACTAGATTCTCTGAATCAAAACCACACACACAGCATATACCTCCCTTTCTGAACCAAGGACATCACACAGCCACTGTGGATCGCGTGAGTGCTGAGCCCAGCTGACCTGCACCAGCGGCCCGCCCACAGGCCGGGTCTGGGCACAGGGCAGCCCGCCCACAGGCTGGGTCCGGGCACAGGGCAGCCCGCCCACACAGGCCAGATGATGGCACAGGGCAGCCCACCCACAGGCCAGGTCCGGGCACAGGGCAGCCCGCCCACAGGCCGGGCCTGGCACATGGTACCTCTCCGAGAGTGCACAGCTCCATGATGATCCAGACCGGGTTCTCCGTGATGACGCCAATCAGCTTCACGATATGAGGGTGGTCAAACTGGCGCATGGTTACTGGGGAGAAGAGTGTCCACAGTTACTTTCTCGCCAGGCTGTTAGGTGGTGATGGCGGGCTCGCTCTGTTTTCTTGGCCTACGGTCTAGCTGAGGCAGCAGTCCCTACCAGGCCCCAGTCTACTGAAGCCAGAGAGACACAGCAGGGCTAAGGCTATGCTTAGACAGCTGATGGAGTCGCGTAGGGTCCTAGATTTATTCACTGACTGTCACGTGGTAAACAGTCCCAGGGATGGAGAGGGGAAAGCAGCTGGTTGGTCAGGGCTCATGGAATGAAGAGTACCAAGATTCATTTATACAACCAACGTCCGCCAAGTCCCTTCTGTGAGCAAAATAGACACAGTCCCTGTCCCCCCTGGATCTCAGCATCTAGAGGGTGGGAGCGACAACACTACTTGCAAGCAAGGCCCCTGAGCGATGAGTGCTTGGAGAGGAGAGACCATGCCTGCGGCTGGATGAGAGGGACGTGTGAGAGGAGGAAGGGTTCCCAGCTCAAGGGCAGGAGGGTGGGAGCCTGACAGACTCCGCTCGTGCGCACCCAGCAGAGAAGACCCCCAGGCGGCTTGGTCAGGGAAGCATGACCCAGAGCAGCGGGGCCAGGGACTGCCTGTCCTGCTCTCTGCGAACTCCAGGGCTTGCAGCACGTGGCCTGGGACCACTTCTCTATCGGCCCAATTCCAGGGACAAGATTTCAGTGGTACAAGGTACCGAAGGACAAAGGGACAGTAAATCAATCTGCGTTCATACCCCCAACATCAAGGCTTGCCCAGGAAAATCTGCAGATACGGCCTCGACAAACACACTATCCATTTGCAAGGCAAGATTAATAAAAGGAGCTGCCTCATAAAAGTCACAACATTATTTTTCTTCTTCAGGGACAGTCTGGATTTCACAGATAAAGTCAACTGGAGTTCCAAAGAAATTTCTAGAAACTTACAGGCTTCTTGCAGGAACTTCTCTCTCACGCTGTCAGAAGTACAGTTTTTACAGGTTTTAATCGCAACTGCCAGAGCTGGATTCTCCTGTGGGGAAACCACAGCGTCACACGCGTGCTGCGAGGTCCTGTGCCTGCGGCAGGGCCGGCTCAGGCGGCTGTCCCCCTGCAGCCAGGGGACCCTGGGCCTGACAGAACCAGATGGGAACTCAGGAGAATGGAAACCGTGCACAGAAACGGTACGTGAATGTCCATAGCAGAATTATCTGTAACAGCCCAAGTGGTGACGACCCAAACAACACCACCTGATGAGGGGACAAGCAGAAAGCGGTGTATCCACACGTCATCTGCTGATAAAAAGGAGTGAAGTTCTCCATGACACGACGTGGGCCAACCCTGAAACCATCGTGCTGAGAAAAACCACCACAAAGGCCACACGTCGTGTGATTCCACCGGTAAGAAATGTCCAGAAAAGGCCAATTTAAGAAAGAGAAAGTAGACGTGTGGCTGCCAATGCTGGGAGAGGCAAAAGGAAGTAACTGCTAACGGGGGTTTCTTTGGGGATAAAAACGATGTTCTAAAATGTCCCTGCTGATGGCTGCACAACTCTGTGAACGTGCCAACAACACGGAATGATACATAAGAAGGAGTAAATGTGATCGCTTGTGAATTACATCTCAGTAAAGCTATTACTGAATAACTGATTTTTAAAGTTCACATCTCAGCGGAGGGCAATGTGGGACAAATGAACGCTCTCTTCTGAAAACGCAGGGAGGTGGGGACGTGGGCTGGCCGCTGCTCGGTTTGGCCATCTATCTGTTAATCCCAGCCAGCGGCACAACCTGCTCCGGAACTGAGAACTGATGGCGGAGCTGAGAGTAAAGGACAGAAGACACCCCGCACTCCAGGAGCTCTTCGGCCATGCTGTCCTTTGGAGTATTAAGGAAGCCGACACATATGGTGAGCTTTAAAAGGCCGCTGCAAACACCCGAGGAGCTCGGGGCTTACGGAGGCCATCAGCAGGCCGTTTCCCCGAGACAGCCAAAGCGGCCAGACCTGGGACTTACGGGGCTCACGTAGGTGCCTTGGTGCACGTCTCCGAACTGGCCTTCTCCAATACACCGTCCCAGCTCTATTCTCTCTCTTTGGATCTCATAATCTCGGGCTGCAAGACAGGACCCACACATCAGAAACACAAGCACAGCCACACCACGTGTGGAAATGACACTCTACACGGCTCATTTCGTGAACTCCCCTGAGTGACGACGCCCACAGTGGCACATCTTTCTACGAAAACGCTTCCAAGCCAGTGGAATGCTCTTAAACAGCATCTCTGACACGTAAAGGGCCTCGTGTCTGCAGGCTCTGGTTAAACGGCCAAACGCCAGCTGCTACTGCAGGCAGATGTGCTTTCACGTTTTCAATGTCTGATTTGGTTTATACCTATTGGATAGTTTTAAATCATTTCTCTAAATATTAACTTGTATGCTTATTAATAAGTGCTATTAGTTCAGGTATTAATATATGAAGGCTAAAAAGTTATTTAAAGCAATTATCTTACAAATAACTTAAACTTGTAAGTTATGGAGGCAACAAAAACTTATGTCGTGAGTAATTGTATGTTCTAAAAGTTTAAGAGTGTTCCACTTTATTATAACCCTATCTCAATATTATTCATGGAGCTAAAAGAGTTTAAAGAGGTAGCTTCTAAAAATTAATTTCAAAATTAGATGACTTGGAATCAGGTTGAGCACATCCCATAAATTATGAGTATTTTATATTTTTGAGAGCATATGCCTCAAATTAATGTATTAGATTGTTGGTTTACACAAACCAATGATTTAGAGGTACACGGAAAGGAATAGCCACTAGGGACCTGGGATATTGGTTCTAATCAATTCACTACTTCGTACGCGTTTGATTTCTCCCAGCCAGGAAAGTCCTCCCCACAGCCCTTACCGCACATGGCCCATTAGTGTGATCACCAATGGAATATCACAACTTTCCCCTGGGTTATCCAATTATCAATCTTGCAGAAATTCAACCCAAAATTTAGATGGTGATTTTCCTCTTTAAAATCCTTTAGCTAGTAGTTCCATTCAATTAACAGCATGAGTAAATCAATGAAAAATAGCTTAAAAATGAAAGAAACATCCCGTATCATTCCATAGGTTGCAAATGCAAGCAAATGCAGTTATTTTAAAGGGTCCTGTTACCTTCATCTATTCCATAGCTTTCTGTATTGCAATTAAGAGAGAGAAAAATTGAAGACCTTGCTTAGAAATAGCTAATAGCAATTAGGTTAACAACAATAAACATGGAGAGTACATCAATAATATTCACTTTATTAAATACTTTGACCATGAATATGAGGAGAAAAAAAGAGGACCCGACACGAGGAAAAACTACCCCCTCCAGTTAACTCAGTGTGACATAAACAACACTCCCAAGTTCTAGTCCATAAACTCCTTTGTGGTGACTCATTTTTCAGGGGGTCTGGGTGAAAGCAGCCATTTGGGCATTTACTACTCAACTCTGAATAATAAACATACAAATAAAATTTTGGATTCTCTGCAGGAATGTGCAAATAACTAAATGACTAAACAAAAATTAACATTTCCCCAAATTGCTGCTGCAAGTCAAAACGTGCACAGGAGTGTGGCTTTCGCCCACCTGTCCCGCCGCTCTCTCTGGTAACACGGGGGCCGAGGGGCCCGGGGCCCACCCAGGACTACGCCTGCCTCAGCAGGCCGGCAGTTTCTCTGTGTTTTGGTAACAGCTCCTCAATGTACACAGTAAATCTAAACACGAGCATCTTTTAAAAAGTTACACAACCTGCCGACCGGTGTGGCTCAGTGGATAGAGCGTCGGCCTGCGGACTGAAAGGTCCCAGGTTCGATTCCGGTCGAGGGCATGTACCTTGGTTGCGGACACATCCCCAGTGGGGGGTGCGCAGGAGGCAGCTGATCGATGTTTCTCTCTCATCGATGTTTCTAACTCTCTATCCCTCTCCCTTTCTCTCTGTAAAAATATCAATAAAATATATATTAAAAAAAAAAGTTACACAACAGGGTAAAGCACCCAAACATGCTACAAATATGCACAGCTCTACTGAAATCAGGATGTCAACTCGAATTATCTAGGCCAGTGGTTGGCAAACTGCGGCTCGCGAGCCACATGCGGCCCTTTGGCCCCTTGAGTGTGGCTCTTCCACAAAATACCACGGCCTGGGCGAGTCTATTTTGAAGAAGTGGCATTAGAAGTTTAAGTTTAAAAAATTTGGCTCTCAAAAGAAAGGTCCATCGTTGTACGGTTGCTATTTGGCTCTGTTGACTAGTGAGTTTGCCGACCACTGGCTAGGCCTTTGAGGCCGTAAGCTGGAACCATGATGGGGCCTCTTTGAGAGGGAGGGTACAATTTTAAAATGGGAATGACATTTCAAGGGCATCTCCAACTCAAGATCTGGGACTACACTCCAAGTAGACCGGGGCTTCCGGATTCTCCTCAGTCAGCGGGCAGCTCGGCAGAGAAGCGGGCTGCGGCTTTCCCAGGCTGCGGGAGGCCAGCTCCCCACCTCCCACCGGCTGCAGCCCTGAATCAGAGCAGCTCTTTGCCGCTGGTTAGTCAAGGGCAGTAAGGAACAACAATTTGCCCCGGCTGGTTCGGTTCAGTGGCTACAGCGCTGGCCTGCGGACTGCAGGGTCCCGGGTTCAATTCCGGTCAAGGGCACTGCCTGGGTTGCAGGCTCGATTCCCAGTAGGGGACATGCAGGAGGCGGCTGATCAATGATTCTCTCATCATTGATGTTTCTCTCTCCCTCTCCCTTCTTCTCTGAAATCAACAAAAAATTTATTTTTTTTAAAAAAAGAAAAAACAACAATTCCAAGGAGAAATGCAAGTCACTGGACATTTAAAAATTAAATACAGATTTTTAAACTTTAAATAACACTCTATGGAGAGGAAACACTCTAATCAATAAAATCATACTATCACAGAGCCCGAAAGCAAGATGACAAAAAGCCTGTAACTACACTAACTTGCATTTGAGTTTTAGGCAATAAAGTGTGGAATCTGGAGGTTGAGCAGAGTGCGGTGTCACAGGGAGGCACTGCACACGGCGGAGAAGGACAGTACGTGTCTGAAGCGCTGAGTGGGCCTGTGGCATGTGCGCCGAGCAGGCGGGCCGCTTACTTGAGGGCATGGTGTAGGTGTCCTCTTCATCGATGATCTCAGCGTAGTCGTCCGTTTCTGCAGGGAAGGAGACAGGTGCAGCGGAGAGGTTACACATCGGCCTCCGGGCCTGTGGGACCATGTGAGGAGGCAAATGGCCTGCCTGGACCCCACTGTGCTGTCGCGTTCTTAACACAGTCACTCAGCTGCTGCCCATGAGTCGTATGGAGGTGACAGTGACATCATTCCCCACTGTGTCAGAAGGCAGACTGGTTTCTCAGCGAGCAGGCAGAGCTGACACAGAACGCTCTTGTGGAGACAGGAAGACACGAGACAACCACACAGAGCTCCAGCCCACCAGCGGCGTGGACGGCCGCCTCCCGCAGCCCGCAGCCCTGGTCTCCATCTCCCAGCGAGACGGAGCTCACACATACACCCGACGGCACTCCGGAGGCTTCGCCACCGTGCTCTCCTCGGGAAATAAAGGGTGGCAGCCGACCTCTGCAGGGTTCCCGGGCTGACTTCCTTCCTTCGTTCAGGGCGAAGGCAGCCCAGGAATTTACCCCGCTAACTCTCTCTTTATCCCGCTAACTCTCTCTTTATCCCGCTAACTCTCTCTTTATCCCGCTAACTCTCTCTTTATCCCGCTAACTCTCTCTTTATCCCGCTAACTCTCTCTTTACCCCGCTAACTCTCTCTTTACCCCGCTAACTCTCTTTATCCCGCTAACTCTCCCTCAGACACTGGAAGGGTGCACGTGAAGAATGAGATGGGGTCCAGCAGCACGTTAAAATGAGTTATTTTCTGAGATAAGGACATGGAGTTCCAGGGCTCCCACTTGCTCCTTTCCATGCGCAGCTACTGAGAAACCCACCCCCACGGCCTGGGGAACCGCATGGGGAAAGCACTGCGCACCGGGGACACCGGCCTCCGCGCGTGGACGGAAGCTGGGGCCAGGGAAGGGCAGGCAGTCCTTCGGGAGCCATCCCCCGACTGGAGCTCAGTTTGAACTGACCTGGTGGCGCTGGAGACCCCGGAGAAACGAGAAGCTAAAAGCGCTCTCTTCTCCGATGCCACTAACGCCTCATTCCGATGTTAAAACTATAGAAACCAAGGAAACAGGACAGAGCGTTTCCACTCCAGGGCTCTAGTTGTCGCACGCCCGGCCACGTAATGACGGAGAGCACGCCTAAGAGTTCCCAGGGGAGTTGGCTTCTTAATCCGTAACCAACATTACGAGTTACTGAAGTAAAGAAAAAGCCACCTGGCAGAACGTGACGGAGGTAAGCCAGCTCTCTTCAGCACACGCACCAAGTAAGTGCCATGTGCGGGCAGATAGCCCTGTTGTCTCACCCGTCTCCCGAACCCTAACACTGCGTACAGGACTGAAGAAAATAATTCGTCTACCCAACCTTCCAGCTCTTACTTCCGTACTCCTCCCCCTGTCTGTTCTCAGGGAACACTGAAGAAAACAAATTGCCATGATGTAGGCCGTCGGCTTTGCTTTCTGTGTGAGACAGCTTAACAAAAGACACCGAAATGCCACGTGGGGACGAAGGCAGCCACTCAGCACCTGTAAGAAACAGGAGCTAACCATTTTGAAATGAACAATTTAAAAATGGGGACTTCTAAAACGTCAGACATTGTGATCGGAAAGGCTTGGTATCACAGCACGTGCTGAAATAAAAACGACAGAAGCCATACAGAAGGACAGAAAGCAGCAGCTCAGAGAGCTGGGGAGAAAGTACCGGGTTCTCCTCTGAAGCAGAGGGAGGGGACAGGGGAGTCTCTCCTGACGCCGCGGACACGCAGCGGAAGAGCCCGACGCCTGGGGCCCGGGAGGCAGCGCCGTGGCAGCGACACCTCACAGCTGTTGGCGGGGCTGCACAGGCTCCGACTTCTCCAGCGCCGCGAGGCTGAGACGAGGTGGGCCTGTCACCAGCCCCTCTGCTCGCTGGCAGGAAGCAGCGGCCCTTTCCCCTCGTGTGGGCTTGCACGCCTGCCATTCTGACCACCTGGTCCTCGGCTCAGGGGTGAGTGCGTCATCCGGCCCACAGGGTAACACCTGCTCAGTGACTAGGTTCCTCGGCCACTCGGGGGGACTGACCAACTTCACAGCTGCCATCCACCTGCTCTGACTCGCCCTGCTCTTTCCTGCCCACTAGCCACGTGACTCGGCCAGGGTCCGGAACTTTCTGGAAGAGGCCCACATGCTGTTCACACCGCCTCCGCTGATCACGCTCACCCAGGTGGCTCACGCTCCATGGGTAAGAGCCACAGCCACTACATGAATGAGCCACATGACTGTGTTCCAATAGAACCGACTGGTGGACACTGGCATCTGAGGTTCACACGGTTTCCATACTATTCTGCTTGTGTTTCCCTCCACCCGTTAGAACGTGTAGTAATCACTCTTAGCTCCAGGGGCAACATAAAGACAGCAGGCGGGCCGTGTTGGGCCCGTGGACCTTGTTCTGTGGACGCCTGACCTGGACTACATGATGGAAGGCATAGGCCGGTTTGTCTGCCTGTGAAATGGGCCTGCCCTGCATAGTTTACAGCATTAGAATTCAAATGCGGGAGCATGGGCGAGGACGTTCTCACGACCACTTGTGCTTCCGCAGCAATCGCGGGAGACCTCTCAGAGGCGAGGGCACAGGAGACGGGCCTCTGCTCAGGGTCACCGTGTCAGCTGAGGACAGCGCGGGCAGAGGGGCGCACAGGCGGGTGCAGCCTGAGACCGGGCCACTCATCTCCTGGTGGCCTCGGGTCATCAGTGGCCACACCTGCACAGGAGAATCGCCACGCACAGAAACTATCCCTGAGCGGAAGCCGCTCACCTGCACTCCCAGGAGTGTCTAGAAGTGCGCTCAATCCCCGGCTGCAGGCCCCGGGACACACTGCTCCAGCCCCGCTGACTTGAGATCCTCCCCGCCAGCGTCCCATCGCTGAAGCGGACGAAGATGAGAATGGCCAGGGCAGCAGCCGTCATCACCCCCCGAGGAGAAGCGCACCCTCGCTCAGTGTCCGTGGGTCAACTCTGCCTCCTCCGCATGGCGGGCACAGGTAGGCAAAGGAGACCCTGATGGGCAGGGAGACTTCCGGTTGGCTGGGTGCTCTCCTCAGCTGCTTGGGAAACAGCAGTCACCACCACAGCTGACACCTCCCTAAGCGTTTCAGTGTGTGTGACTCTGACTGATCCCTTTCTCCCTTCCTCTCTGCTCCCTCCCACGGAGCATGGCTCCAGATCCTGCACTTGGGGGCAGCGTGCTCTCGAGGGGGACGCATCTTGCTGAACGATACGTCTGGACCCCTTTTATACAACTTTGGTTTGAGTAACAAAACCTGGAAAATACACCATGAATACACACTACAAGTCAACTGCACCAGGGAGACGAGGTGAAGAAATGGAGTTCTCTTTCCATGTCGAAGCCCTAAGCAATTCCCATGAGACGTGTGCTCACGCCAGCATTCCAGCCCGCACACACGCTGTCACACAGAACCACCGCCTGTCTCTCCCTCCGTCCTGAGCTACATGCCGTCAGCAAACAGCCATCTCACATCGGTAACATGGATGTAAAATAAACATTACCGTCCCCACTAACTTCATCTGCAGATCCAGGTGGCATGCAAAGAAAGGGGGAGGGGTGGGGAGGGGAGGAGAGAAGGAGAGAGAGGGAAAACACTATTAAAATGACAAGTAAATCAAAGCGTAAGGAAAACAAAACAATTACCCCCCAAGGTCTACTTCAAAAGACAAAGACAGACGGTGGCAGTGTGTTCGCTGAAGGCATTGCTGTCGACACGGTATACCGTTACACTGCGGTGCGGCAGGGTTCAAGTCGGTCTCCACCACGCTGCACAAAACTAACTGGATTGCCTCTCACAATTAAGTGTCAAAATGGCTTCAACCCCCGAAGGAAACTTGGACCCTCTCGGTAAAGAGGAAAGCAAGGTGTCACTGGTGTGTATGCTCAAGGGTAAGCAGAGCAGTTCTGCGGCTCTTCGGGTGAGCCCAGCATGAGGCCGCGCGGGGCGGGCTCACAGGGCCAGTTTCCATCTGGATCCGCAGGTGCTGGGAGCAGCTCCTGCTCCCTCACGAGTCTGCTCTCCTAGACCCTCTCCACGTGGCCTGGCAGCCTCTGCTGCCCGCACCCCTCCACAGCTGCCCACAGCCCGGAAGCATCTCGGCACATGGCCACTCCCTGCATCCAGCCGCATGCTCCGTCAGGAAACCCCGGTGCACACACAGCAGCTGCGGTCCTGCGCTCCCACACCCACCCCCCATGGGGAACCGGAAGCTCCTTCTCGC
The DNA here is from genome assembly GCA_026230045.1 of Corynorhinus townsendii. Lineage (NCBI taxonomy): Eukaryota > Metazoa > Chordata > Mammalia > Chiroptera > Vespertilionidae > Corynorhinus > Corynorhinus townsendii. The sequence continues at coordinate 55,503,743 of JAPDVU010000010.1, forward strand.
CCTGCCATGCATGTACACATCAGCAAACAGGCAAACAGAGTCTGCTATCGACAGAGCAGCCCAAAGACCTTTACACAAACACTCGCCCCATGTCGCTGCTGGGCAGGGGCAGCACAGACGCAGGCCCCCTGTAAAGATGTGCTCTGCTCGAGGCCATCTACAAGCATCTGGGCAGATGCGGGCCTGGGGGCTGTGGCTAGTAATGGCCTGTGCAAATATGAGTGCAGTACCCGTAGGAGGTTCGTGGGAACAGAAGAGCAAGGGGAGAAAGCGCCTAGATTTCTTAGCCTTATGCTGGCAGTGACTCACTCCTTTATAAAGAGGCGAGAGAAAGAGAAAAACAGAAACATTATTTCAATACAAAAGAAACATTTTTTAAGACAAAGCTATAAAATAAACACAAAATTGCAATACTTTATTTGACTACTGACACATAATTTCTTACTATGATTAACTTGGGCTTGGAAAAAAATTAGTATTTTAACATGCAATTTCCTCTTTTAGCAAAGATTAGCACTAGGTACAGAAACTTCCAGCAGGACATAAGGAGAATCTTAAGACTGCAGTCAGCCAAGTGAAGGTACAGACACCCTTACAAACAACAAAACCAAAACAAAACAGGATGAAAAGTAAAGACCAACACATGATTCCAGATTCTCGCGAACACCTAACATTCAACCACAAAGAAAATGATGCAGAAACTGGCCCATCAGATCCTGATTTGTGAAAGAGCTTTATGGGCAATTTCCCCCAAGTCATCAGAAAGACAGACTCACAGACTTTGTGTACACTTACGTAAATTACCTCAACAAAAAACACTGGTGATGAGGATGCTTGAATACACAGGTTGCGAAGCTCTCTACCCACCAGCATCATTTACGCATTCACTCCCTCAGTCACACACTCACAGCTCATTTGAAAGTCAACTATCTCTAGAGGAGGCACCTGCTGGATCAATAAGACACATCCCAGCCTCAGGAGCTCACAGCACAGTGAGAAACAGAGAAGAAACATTTAGAGCAGAGCAGGGCAAAAGCAGGCATATCACAGGGAATTCAAACAAGGGACACACAGCACAGCCTTTTCAGAGGTAGCAGTGACATGTGACAGAAGAGGCATGAAAATTTAACAGGTACCCATCAAGAAAGATGAGAGGGAGCGGGGACAACCTGGGGTGGAGGGCGGGGGCGTGCTGGAGTGGGTCAGTGGTGGGGGGTGAGGTGGGGGGGATATATGTAATGCTTTCAACAATAAAGAATTAAAAAAAAAGATGAGGACGTCCAGTGTGGTTCCAGGGAGAGCCCAAGTCAGGGCCCAGCCTCAACAGGCCAGGAGGACGGGGAAGTGGAGCGCACTGCTCGCAGCAGCAGCGGATGCCACGGCCGGTCCACGCGGTGAGCGTCCTCTGATCTTTAGTCACATAAGTGACCAGGTCTCTCAGCCCTGCTCCTTTCCTGACGTGATGGTTCAGTGCTCACCACATGAATCTCATCTCAGCCCCGAGTTCTGAAAAAAACAGTCCTTCTGGCAAATCGCCCAAGCTGGGTGGTCACGGGACTCCCGCCCTCAGCAATGTTAAAAATCCATGAACTAAGGCGGCTCAGAGAGAGGAACCCCACTGAACGGCATCACCTGGGGAGGGAGGCACCTGTGTTTTAGAATCTGGGGAATGGAGGGAAAGAATCAGACAGCCTTTGCAGCAGGAACCATTCCTCAGTGTAACGGAGCCGCTGATGAGGGGAAGAAGTCTGTAGACACAGCCCAGCTAAATAACCAACAAGGAGAGGGCAGAAGTCGCATGTCCTCACGCAGCAGCCCGCATGGAGACAGGCGTGGAATGGAGGTCAGAAGCTGCTAAAGCCATCAGGACGTGCTCACGAGCTTTATAACGGATGCGTCACACATACCAAATCTATCGATGGCTCTGGACGCTGCAGAGAGACAGCCAGGGGCATGTGGGTCACCCAGGATGTAGTCTTGTAAAAAAACCAAACCACCGAACCCGACTCGGATCAAACTTCTCTGACCCTAACGCCCAGCTCAGGGGGAAAGGCAGGAATACAGACAGTGCCTGAGAGCAATGCACCCAGCATGACCTCACAGAGCTGGAGCAGCGAGCCCCGGAGTGTGGGGCACAGCATGGCACCGTGCCTTCAACAAACAACCTGCCATCAGCAAAGGAAAGGTGGGGAGACCTGACTGACGGCCTGGCGGACGGGAGACAGCAGTTCGAGCAGAGCTTGCTCCGACCCCGCCAGCACCTGAGCGTGACCGGGCAGAGGCCCGGTCAGGGGGATCTGCGCACCCACGGGAGAGGTGGCGTTAAGGAATTACTGTGCATTTTCTTGCAGCAGATACTTTTTAAAGGAGTCCTTAAGTTTTAGAAATATTTATAGGTGAAATTCGCCTTCGGCGCTTTAAACCTGCTGCGGGACGCCTGGGTGGGATGCACGCTGCGAAGAGCAGGGTCAGCGGCTGCACCGTGTGAGTGCGGGAGGAGCGTGCCAGTGCCTCCCTCTCTGAGTATAAAATTCTCCATGAAAAGTTTTAAAAGGACACACTCAGAAGTGTAACAATGTTCATACATTCGAATGGTTTCGTGCTTGTAAAAGTATCAAATGTGTTTCTGTCTTGACTCCCGCAGGCTGATTTTAATGAATCCCACAATTATTATGCAGCCACAACATGCCACACGCCTGAGCGGAGAGGGGAGAACCCTGAGTCCAAATTCTAACACTGGCACGTAAAGGGTTCCAGCCTTCCTTTAGTTTTCTCTTCCAAGAAAATAAATAACGGGGCCTTTTGATGTCAGCAATACATTTCGCAAGATGACTCTTGGGCTTCTCCTATTTTATTAGCAAATTTTTAAAAGTTATTGCAGTTCACTGAAGCACTGTCCTGATCCACGCCCCCCTCCCGCTGTGAGCACATCTACAGGCCCTTATTACAGGCTCTGGCCTCTGGGATCTAAGTTCTACCTGCACTCTAGAACATGCACGTTTCATAACAAAAACAAAAACTAAAACCCCACTTGGCAATTAGGCTAAAAACCTATCCAGGTCCAGAATAATGTGCCCAAAGAAGCAGCTGCTCTACATCAGACTTTTTGTAGATCTTGCTCGTTTTTACAGAGAAACCCGGTGTTGATGTCAAAGGTAAACTCTCCACACACTGAGCACCGACAGTAGCTGTCTTACTGAGGGTCTAATTACCGTCTTCCCTTTGCAATGAAACATGAGGGAGGGCCCGCTAGCCGTCTCCGGAACGTCAGGAGCTAGCTCTACTTCCCACCAGAGACCATCGGGAGCCAGACCCACCAGGGCCTCCACGGCCCTTGCCTCAACCCTCCTAGAAAGCGTCCAGAACAAATCACAGTGCGCGGCTCCCGGGATCATCCGGGAGACAGGGACTCTCACTTGGCTCCGCTGTTCCTGCCTTTCTCCTTTCCCGCTGCCTGAATGCATCCCTCTAAGTCCCAGCACAGAGATTCATTTAAAACATTTGGCACTTGCTGGCCACCCTGCAGCCGGCAGGCCTGGGACACTGCCCACCAGCACAGCTCCGCTCAGGCACACACCCCTCCGCTCCACCCTGGCGGGAAGCGCTCAGTGACTTCTGAGGGGGGTGCTCGACACACACCGTTGCACACAACGCATCGCGAGGGTATCTTTGCTCAGCGTATCAACACCGCACCATACTCCTGAGAGGGGCCTAGAGCCGCGGTTTGCCGCTCTGTTGACTAATGAGTTTGCCGACCACTGGCCTAGAGGATGTCTGTGCATAATAAGAGAAGGAACGATTATGTGTCTATGCTGGAAAGCAAAAAGAAGCCAAGTCATCAACTAGGCAAAAGCACAAAACTAAATTTCAGGAAGATGGACTCAGGACAAATTAAACTAACAGGAACTAGGTTTCTCCTAAGTCAGACTGTCAGTTACCAGAGCTGCTAGGAAGCTGTTACATACGTTAGAAATGTGACATATATCTAAGAACAGATTACATGTGTGCAGATACATGTGTAGACCTGCGTGTGTGTGTGTGTGTGTGTGTGTGTGTGTGTGCGTACATATATAACGTGTATTGTAAGGGAGCAAATTTGGGTCCATCCAAGATGCTGTTTCTTTCCCCCCTTCCTGTTTTCACGTTTTCAGTGGGGAAAAGGACACATATGTTTTGAAAACATACCAAGGGAAGTACACCACACTCATCACGCCAACAAATAGTTAAGACAGTGCTTGTCCATTATCTTAACTATAGTTCTAAAAGCAATATTCAAACACCATTTTATGTTAATTGTGAAAGACAAAAACCATCTAAAAATGTTTCACATATTCTGAACTTCCAGAAACAATGACATACAAAGTATATTCTGAAGTCTGCTGAAGTGCAAAGATAAGTTATAATGGCAATTCAAAAAGTAAACATGTTCACAGTAGATATGATTAACATGACAGTAAAACTGAATAACTTGGAACTCTATATAATCGTGAATAATCTGGAATTATACATGTACATGTCATCTACAAAAAAGACTACGAGCCATACTCACACCTATTTAACGAAGGTAAAGTGATGAAGCTGGGTAGTCAGAATGTCTTACTCATGGCTGCTCCGAAGGAGCGGTCGGAATAGGAGGAACCTGCCCCCTCCTACGGCACTGCTGGGAGCGAAGCCTGCGCAGCTGGCTCTGTGGGCTTCCAGGCCGAGCCCCTTACCTGACACGGAGACCGCATGTGTCCGCACGCCCTGCTTCTCACTGTTGGCCAGCCTGCAACAGAGAGGGGACCGCTGTGAGTGCCGTGCTCAGGACCGAGCGGCCGTCACGCTTTCAAACCACACTGCGGCCTCAGGAGGACCAGGCCATTTCCCGCGGAGACCCATGTTTCAGAGGACGGACTTTTGGAAAAATTGGATCCTACCACCCAAACCCTTAACTCACCGAGCTGCCTTAACTTTTTTTTTTTAATATATTTTTACTGATTTTTTACAGAGAGGAAGGAAGAGGGATAGAGAGCTAGAAACATCGATGAGAGAGAAACATTGATGAGCTGCCTCCTGCACACCCCCTACTGGGTATGTGCCTGCAACCAAGGTACATGCCCCTGACCGGAATCGAACCCAGGACCCTTCCGTCCGCAGGCTGACGCTCTATCCACTGAGCCAAACCCGTTTCGGCTGCCTTAACTTTATAAAAGTCAGAGATTAAGGTGGACACTGCAGGCTCTATGACCTGGAACTGGATTTGCTCTCTAAAACAATCTGAAACCCTGCTCAGGACTGGCCCCCCTGCGCCCAGAGCACGGCACGAGCAGGCGGCCGTGAGCAGACAGCGCCCCTCACAGGCTGGAAGAGGTGAGCTTACGTGTCCGGCTGCTGGTGCCAGGAGACGGCCAACATTCGTGTTTTACATATTTACCCACATACAACAAATGCTGGCCAAAGGGACATTTAAAGATGAAAGGAGAGCTCAGTTAAAAGTGTTCGAAAAACACAGAATACAGGAACCCTGCAGTCTTCAGAAGTCAAAGTCACTTTGATCTTTTATAAAAGAAACTTTTCCCAGACACGGGGCTTTGGCTATGGAAGTCCTGAATAAACTCTGTCTAGTGTACGGAATGGCCACTAGGAAACACCGAAACTTAAATAGCTCATCGGTTCTGAGAACGAGAAACAGTCCCTATGAAACTGTAACCTGGGTAAGGAGTGGTTTCAGCACAAAGCCATGGAGCTGAGCTCCATTTGTGGAGTTCTCTACCTGAGACGGTGCCTTTAAGTAAGAAAAGCCTAGACAAAGCTGTTTTCCCACGAACCCCGCGCCCCTGCACTGCAGCTGCCTCCGCCGGGAGCCCCTGCCTGGATGTTGGGGTGCGTGGGCAGAGGCTGCCTCGCCTTCTTCCGTCCCCGGCTGCTCAGGCCCGGGCCCCCTGCCCCAGGGCCTGCCTGTCTGTTGTGGAAAGTCACCTTCTTACACTGCCTGGCCAATGGCAACAACGGGGCTGCGGCTCTGAGGCTTACCCTTTGCTTTATTTACTCAGGTTCGCTAGCACCGGTGACCATTTCTAACCTAGAACCTTCTCTCACATCTGTCTGCACTTATGCTTCCTGGTGTTTTAATCCTCAGAGTCATCCTTAAAGACGTTCCGCAACTGAAGGTGCTCTGAGCATTAGTTCCTGGCCTGATACGGGACATGAATAAGTATTTATTAAACGTCACTGAGTTTGTGAAGCACCCTGCCTAAAAGCTAGGAGAAAGCTGCCCCCCCATCCCTCCATTCACCCCCACACATACTGTGCCTACTGTGTGCCCGACACCGCCCAGGCTAGGACACAACATGACCCTGCCTTCCACAAAGCCACGGGGGTGTGGACGAGCAGAGACGATTTGCAAAGTGTACGGACGACGGGGAAGTCGGATGCGCTATGGGAAAGCACGCAGGCCGCTCCCAGGACAGGGCCCACGGGAGGGTTCCAGAGGCAGCGAGGGGTGAGGCCGGCCTGGTGAACAGGCCCGGCTGCGAGCAGGGGCTGGAGGAAGAGCATTTGCCAAGGCCTGGCAGGGGCGAGGCGTGGCGCTCCAGCAACTCCCAGTTCGATGCAGCCGAGCGGCAGGGTGGGGCGTGGCGGCATAAGGCCGGTGAGCGGGCAGGGAGTGATCACACGGGACCCAGCGGGCTGAGGGCTCTGGCATTTACCCTCAGAGCCACAGTCAGGCGAGGGCTTGAATGAGGAAGCGCCCTCGTGCCGGAGCGCCGACACGGACAGGACAATGGGCGAAGCTGGACAAAGGTGGGCAGCAGGTGAGCAGAAACCGTTAACCCACAGCTCTGGACTGCGGTCCTCCGAGGTGCCTGTGGCTGGTGCTGGGGACCTGGGTTTCAGGAGGCTCCGGCCACCCCGCCCCGGGCAGGGGATGAGAGCGCTGTGCCTGCCCTGCACCACCAGCACACGTCCTGCTGGAGTCCCGCTTTCCTTCAGGGAGTTTGGAATGTTAGTCCGTTCCAGGCAGAGAGTGCCTATGCCCAGGAGCCCCTAAAAACCACGGGCACTGAGCTCTAACCAGCCTCCTGGACCAACAACCCTTCACATGTCCTCACTTGTCGCTGGAGGAACAGGGGGTGTCCTGCTGCGTGTGCCGGGAGAGCGCTCTTGGGAGCCTGTCCTGGTGCCCTCTGGGTGTCACCCTTGGGCCCCCTCCATGCTGGCTGGGCTTGGTGTCCTCTGACTGTGACACTGCACAGTTGTGACCATGTGCTGAGTCCTTTGCAGAGAATCATGAACCCCAAGGTGGTCTTGGGGACTCTGACACAGAGGGCCACGGGGGCGGCCCAGACGGAAGAGAACAAGAGCTGGAAATGGGAGGAGCCGTGGGCGGCGGTGCAGTGGAAGGAGAACAGGGGGGCAGAGCAGGGGTGCCGGGTGCCCCTCGCCCCGGGCTCCAGGGGAGTGCTCCTCCGCAGGCCCGGGGCTCTGGCCGCCCGCCTGGACTGCCCTGTACCCCGGCCTCAGCTGTCATTTGGTCCCAGTTCCCAGCACACTGGCTGAGAGAGAGCCATTAAGTAAGATCTCTAGGCATCACTATAGATTTTAAATTTTTATACCTCAACACACTGACTACGAAATCAATGACAAACAAGCAAAAAAAAATGAACTTGTTACTTCATAATTTTTAATGTTCTCACTTGTCCAATAGCCAGAATGGTCCCCCTCTCCAGGTTCCTAAAAGACCCGCGGTGACTGACCGTGTACTCGGCCCCAGGCTCGCCACTGCCTTCCTTGAGCTCCCTCCTGAACGGAAAGCAGCTTCTCATCAGACCCTCACACATCACGTGACCCCACGGGCTCGAATTCCATCTGCAAATGCTCGCTAGGCCCCATGCAGAAGGGTGGCGGCCTGGCTGCCAGGCAGGTGGTAATGAAGCAGCGATTTCCAGTTTCTACCAGTGAGTCACAACGTACACACAGCAGCACTTACTTTGGTATTGATGGCAACGCCCGTTCGCCTTCTGGGGAAAAAGGAAAGACAATGGTCAGGTTCCTTCCATTCCTTTCGGAAGGTCACGCAAGGTCACGCGTAGAAATCAGGGCTGAGAAGGACGAGTCCCGTTCCAGTATCTTAGCAATAGCCCTTAAAGGAAGTTCAAGTGTGAAAGTGACAAAACGATGAAAGGTGTCTTCCCAGGAGGCTCTCAAAGACCAGGCGCCTTATGGTCCCAGGGAACACTCCATAACCAAGGCCTGGACATGCTACCTTTTCACATTTTGGTAAATGAGCTTATTAGCAGCAACAAAGGTTCCAAACGATTCCTGTGCTACACACACGTGCACACACCTTGCTCCTCCCATCCCTGGCCCAGGGTTCTCTGTTCTTGTGCTTTTCGTGTTTTGTTTTTTAACATATTTTTATTGATTTATGAGAGGAAGGCAGAGGGGGAGATAGAAGCATCAATGATGAGAATCACTGATCGGCTGCCTCCTGCACCCCACACTGGGGATCAAGCCCACAGCCTGGGCATGTGCCTTTGACCGGAATAGAACCCGGGACCCGTCAGTCTGCAGGCCAACGCTCTATCCACTGAGACAAACCGGCTAGGGCTCTTCATGCTTTTCTATACTCTCCTCGATAAACCCAGCCTGCTCACGTGGGCACACCCCACCCAGCCCCTGCGGACTCTCCTCTGGAGGCACCCTCACCATCAGGTGCATGCGGAGGGATCCTGTGTCCGCCCGCCACACAGCTGGCTGCTCTGTGGGGAGGACTGTGGAGCCACCTACACCAGGCTCTAAAGTCGGTGTCCCGTGTCTCTTACAGATGAGCAATCTCAAAGTCAGGGTTCCCAGAGTGCGTGCCTATACACGGCAGCCACGGCCGCCATGGGAACACAAGAACCGACACTGGGAACACGTGTGCACAGGCACAGTCCCAGGCCTTGACGCACACGGGAGCGCTGACCCTCCCAAGCCCGCAGAAGACAGGCCACACTTTGGGCTCAGAGATGAGCGCCGTGGCACAGAGGAGGCGCCACAGAGGCTCCGACTGGAGCCACAGGCGACTCATTCCAAAGCCCAGTTTCCCCTGCACTCCCCACGCGACTGTCCTGCTGGGAAAGCTTTCTTTGACGTTCAGAAGCCCAAGCCTCTGACACATCCCTTCCTACTGCTTTGCAAAACCCACACACCATTTCTGAAGCAATACAGCCCCCCTGCTAGGATAATCATTCATCCTAATCGTTGCTTTTACCTCATGATTTATTTACATGTTAGAAGAGAAACTAAAAGCAAAACAAACCCAGAACATTATCCCAAAAGTTTACTTAAAAACACTAAGGTTTCCTAGAGAACACTCCGAGTGCGTCGCTCACAACACACAGCTTCCTTTAAGCCCTGGTCACACCCCGCACTGGGGGGGAGCTGGGCCACTTCCCTAGGAAAACCACAGTGCAGACTGACGGGCTCAGTCACTCGTCCGCGCTCACTTCGGAGGCATCAAAAAGGGCTCCAGGCTGCAGGGTAGCTCATCTCACAACGCCATGGGAACGCGCGAACGGACGCAGCAGCTCACCTTTCTGGGGTCGGATGATGAAGGACTGGGAGGCTCCGTTCACCAGCCGGCAGTACCCATCGATCAAGTCGGCCATGTTCTCGGCAATGGTCAGGGACGGGGCTGTCACTGTCAGAGGCTAAAAGGGGAACAGACCGAGAAAGAGCCGCTATTGTTCTCCCACAACCAGAGGACAGCTGCGCGTGACATCAGGCCTCTCGATGCCGTGGAGACGGGAGAGTGGGAGTGAAACAAGGCTCGTCGTAAGGTTTGAGGGGAAGGACATTTGATATTTAAGACGCTATTCCTAGACTGTGACAGAAGGCACACCCAGACGCAAACGGAAGCGTCGCTCACACGGAGACTCGCTTTCTAGAACACAAGGAGGTGAAACGTATTCCCTTCCGAGCGCCCGGTCCCTCTGGCACACTCTAATGGAAGGGAGCACGCAGACAAGCGGGGAGCTAAAGCAGGGCTTCTTTCAGAAACGACACCAACGTGGGGTACATTCTGTCGCCCATCCTCCGCGGCTTTTCTCAGCGAAAGGAAGTTAGTTCAGGACCATTATTCCCAACCAGGGCACAGCCACGTTTTGCCCCAGAGCGGAGACATCCCTCTTTCCAACGAAAACCTGCCCTTGGATAACCTTCCTAACGACCGCCACGGAGTGCCACCCAGGCGGCCATCAACGCTGTGCCTCACTTTCTACAACAGGCTCGTGCTGCTTCGCGCGGCATTTACAGCCCCTCGTGGATGAACAGCTGGCCTCACCTGCGTTACCCCTCGTGACTTGGGGGAGAGCACAGAGCAAGTGTGAAATGACAGAGCCTCCCTCACAAGAACATCCCTGAGCTATCTGCAGGAACTGTCCACCGGCCACAAGGTTTCAGTACGCTATCGTGTGGTTGAACACTAAGGATCAAATGCATTGCCCAGAGCCTCAGCAACGCCCACCAGGGCGAGGCCTGAGGACAGGTGAGAAGCCTTGCAGGTGAGCACGCCGGGAGGGCTGCCCGGGGCCTGGCGTGCTCCGCGCTCCGCAGGGGAGCGCCTAACACGCTTCCACACATGCACAGTGTTCGTGCCGCGCTGGCCAGACTCCACACGGGGGTGCTGCCGTCCATCTTCAGAAAGGCTCCCTTAGGCAGCCCTTGCCAGGTGCCCACTCCACGCCACAGCTCTTTAGTGCCCTCACGGCTTGCTGATGGAGAACAGGCCCTGGGGCCAGACACCGTGGTCTGGGAAACGACAGTTTACAGAATACATGTGTTTTATACCATTTGAAGAACTTGATGGCCTTGGTAATTCGCATGGATCTTTAATCATCTTCACAACGATGCTCTCAATTGATTTTTAAATCTCTGGGTCCTGTTCTACTCTGGGGACGTTGAATCACGATTATTTGTAATGTAACAGTGCTGAGGACCCATGGACATCTCACCCTAAAAACAGCATGGCTTCTAAAATGCCCCTCCGCTTCCGTCTCCCCGCGACGCAGTGAGCGTCCGTACCTCGGGCGCGCCCGCGATCTTGAGCTGGAGCATCCCTTTCCTGTCCTTGTCTTCGCTGTTTGAATACTGAATGGTCTGCACTTGATTGAAGTCGGCCAGATGTGTGGGCTTTGGGAAGAAAAGGCACACACTGTGGACCACAGACCAAAGACGGACTCCGCGCATCCCAGGAGGCTCTCAGTCCCACCGTCCCGCTCTCCTGAGGACGCCCTCCCCTGACCATAGGTGTCTGGGGGGAAGGGACGGTCCCAACAGCACCAGGGGCTTCTCTTTCTGAGCCGTGGTGGAGCCGCTGGAACCGTCTGCTCACTGCAGGGCCTCGGACGTGCCTGCTCTTTGTGCTCCTGATGGCCGAGGAGGGGCACTGCCCAGGGAGCTGGCCACGAGCCACGCAGGTACCAGACAAGGAGACAAACAGGCGAAGGAAGTAGAAGGGAGTCCTTGACTTGGCTCCTCGCCACCCGGGGGAGTGAGGGGGGAGATGGAACCGTGAGAAATGCCTGGCTGGAGCGGATGTTCTGCTCCCCTTCCCACAGGGAGGGGCTGGGCCCACCCACTGCCAGCACATCCTGAGCCTGCATGAGTCCGAGACCCCCAGTTCGAGGGTGGAACGGAGCTCCGGAGGAGGGAGGTGCCTAGGAACTGCCTATGCAGAGGCCCATAGCCTGTGCTCAGTTTCCCAGCAGAATTACCTTCTCAGGAGGCTAAGGGTGCCTCTCAATGTGGCCCTCAGCATTTCATCAAAGGGACTCCTCTGCATGCAGCCAGTCCCTAACCGTCATCCAGAACCACCAGCCTGGCTAAGGCCTCTTGCTCTTAGCACGTCACAAGCTATCAGCTTCTCCTGCCAAGTGGCCCCCAAAGCATGGGTCTCACCCCTGAGGCAGAGCTGGAGTTCAGGATCACCAAGGACTCAAACGCAGCTTCCTCCCCAGCAGAGCGTCTTTACAGCTTTGCTTTCAGGCACAGGAGTCTTCGGAGATGCCCCTGGGAATCCTCCACGCCCTCTGCCCTGGCGTCTGGGCAGCACGGCCCCAAAGCTCATTCTCCTCTGGGCCTAGGGGACAGGCGCCCGCAGGGTTCCTGCCACCGCCCTGGCGCTGTCACAGCTCCTTCACTGGCTTCTCCCTCGCTCGGTCTACAAGTGTTCAAGGGCCACAGACCCAGCGAATGCCCATTCCTTAGCTCAGCCCTCGGCCTGCAGCCAGCCCACTCCCACGTCACACCTGTCTTTAGGGCAGGAGCCCCACGTGAGGGGCGTGTGCAGCAGTGGCCGGGACGCCCCGGAGCAGACTTACATTGCAGCCCTTGTCTGTGAGGTAGCTGATGCCTTCCTCGGGGCCGATCGCCAGCTCCACCGAAATAATCCAGCTTGACTTTTGAAGGTGAGACAGGTGAAGGCGGAGGTACCGGAAGGAAAAGAACTATTTTAGATAAAGAGCCCGGGGCACATAAAAGGGCCAATGGGAGGCTGGCTTAGCTAGCCATTCATCTGTCTAACCGAATAACATGAAGCATTTATAACCTCATCAATCCGCATCTCCCTTGCCTAGCCAGAGACTGCGCTCCTTCCAATGGATCTGAAGCTCAAGGTTGCTGGGGAAGACAGTGTGAACAGGGCAAACTAGCCTTCGGCAGCAGGTGTCAACGGGCTGCGCGGCTGGAAGGAAGAGTCTAACTGAACACAGGCACGCGATGGAGAAAGGCGGCTGTCCTCACACTGACGCATTTGGGGCATTCCCCCCATTCTGATGCCGGTAACATGTGACAAATGCCATCGCCATCCGAGATGCAGACAGACCCAGGAAGCCGCCAGCGGGCCGCACTTACCCCCAGCGCGCACTTGAAGCACTCCTTGTCGAATCTGTACACGGGGGAGAGGATCTCGAAGAACTTCAGGATACTCTCCTCTCGGTTGAGGTTGGCAAACTGCCTGAATGTCTGTTGGATCAGTTTTCTCAGTGTTTTGGCCTGCACGACACAATCACAAAACCTCTTCAGAGCCGGGAGGGAGCCAAGAGCCCGGCAATGCCAGCTGACTTCGAGGAAGAGGCCTTCCGTACCATGCAATGCACCTGTCACAGCTCTGCAAGGGGCCTACCCGTCGGAGCTGTTTCTTTTTAAGTAGCTACAACAGAATGCAAACACACAGCAACACCACTTTCCAGTGTACAGTGCAGTAGCTCTGAGCTCTGTATCTTAGACAGAAATGTGTAAGGTAATGTTGGTTCATTAGAACATGTAAAGATGAGGCATTAAAAACATGCCCCTGCCCGTGACAGGGACCTGGCACAGGTGAGGAGCCGCGGCACTCACATGCCCATTGCTAGGGGGACAGTCAGTGCAGCCTTTCTGAAGGACTTGGCATCTCCCATCAGAAACCTTAGAAAACCACACTCTCCCAGCCTGGGAACTCCAGGGCATGCCTGCTGAGGACGGTCACAGAACGGCAGGCTTGGCACAGAGAGGCTCTGCAGGGCTGTCTGTAGGGAATGCGCGCTGCTGGGTCTGTCCCCCGGCTCTCTCCCCAGCCCTGAGAACGGCTGTGTGATGGTGACAGACATGAAAACCCCATCACAGAATTCCATGGAGCAGTATGAGAAAACTATGCACACACAGGTGCTTTGGAAAGGAGAGCACGGGGTGGGACTCAGACACGGACACAGGGAGCACACTGTGCATGGGGTGGGACTCACACGTGGACACGTGGGAGCACACTGTGCATGGGGAGAGACACACACGCGGACACATGAGAGCACACTGTGCATGGGGTGGGACTCACACATGGACACATGGGAGCACACTGTGCATGGGGTGGGACTCACACATGGGACACGTGGGAGCACACTGTGCATGGGGTGGGACTCACACATGGACACATGGGAGCACACTGTGCATGGGGAGAGACACAGATGCGGACACGTGGGAGCACACTGTGCATGGGGTGAGACACACACGCGGACACATGGGAGCACACTGCTCACCGGCATCAATGCATGAGGAAGGAGAGAAACAACATGCCCTTCATCCGTGTGGGAAACAGGCATCCCACCTATCCCCGCATGCTATCCCATTGCTAACGGGTTCCCACACAGAGAGAACTGCTGAGAATGTGACACTTCCTCAAAACGCAGCAGCAGCGCCTTAGCTGGTTTGGTCAGTGGATAAAGTGCTGGCCTGTGGACTGGAGGGTCCTAGATTCCAGCCCGGTCAAAGGGCGTGTGCCTCAGTTTCAGACGCGATCCCTGGCTCTGGCTGGGGCTCCTGTGGGAGGCAGCCAATCGATGGGTCTCTCTCACATCGATGCTTCTCTCTCTGGGTCTCTCCCCTCTCCCTTCTCCCTTTAAAATTAATGGAAAAATGTCCTCAGGTGAGGACTAAAATAGTAATAATAAGAATGAAGCCGTATTATTAGGTCAGAGCATCAGAAGTTACAACACAAAAATCATTTCCTATCAGTCAACCAAATCTTATCAGACACTGCTTGCAACAATGGATGCAACAATAGGGCTTCCAGATGAGGTTCTGATGTAATGCTAAAGAGAATTTCCGAGAAAGAAGTAACAGGCTGCTAAATATAGATGTGTTAACAATGCATGCAAAGCGTGCTTTAAAAACGAGATAATGGACCTACCATGGTGTTAGTTTTAGGAGGCCACCATAATGACTCCGTATCTGTACGGATCACAGAACGCTGGCCCCATGTCTGGTTATACCCATCACCTCACAGAGGGGCAAATTTTTCTCTTGTGAAGAGGACTTTTACAAGCTGCTCTTTGCAACGTTCAAATATGCAAGACAGTGTCATCAGCTACCACCACCTGCTGTGCGTCACATCCCCGGGACGTTTATTTGTAACTGAAGTCTGCACTTTTTCACTCCTTTCGCCCGTTTCACCCACCCAGTCCCCCACCTCTGGCATCCCCTCATCTGTTCTCTGTATCTCTGAGTCTGGGTCTGTTTTGTTTTGGATTTGGATTTTAGAGTCCACAGAGAAGTGAAATCCTATGGTATTTGTCCCTAACTTATTTCACCTAGCACATGCCCTCCAGGATCAGCCATGCTGTCACATGGCAGGATCTGCTTCTTCTTTTTTCAAAAAATATATTTTTATTGATTTCAGAGAGGAAGGAAGAGGGAGAGATAGAAACATCCATGATGAGAGAGTCAATGATTGGGCGCCTTCTGCACGCCCCCCACTGGGGATCGAACCCATAACCCGGGCATGTGCCCTTGACCGGAATCGAACCTGGGACCCTTCAGTCCACAGGCCGACGCTCTATCCACTGAGCACCACCGGCCAGGGCAGGATCTGCTTCCTTTTAGGCCTGAGTACTGTTCCGCTGTGCGCATCTTCTGGATCCAGTCATCCATCGATGGACACAGAAGTTGCTCCCTGCCCTGGCTGCTGTAAATGCTGCTGCCATGAGCTTGGGCTGCTGCTTTCCACCCCGCCCACAGGGCCCGTGCCGATGGGAACGTTCCATGCAAGCACCAGGTTCCCTCTCCTGGGCGCCCACGCTCAGGACCTGGCACGCAGCAGATGCCCACAATGGAGTGCGGAGTGACTCCTCAGCCAGGCATTCTGTGCTTGACTAAGTGTCAAGCCCGCAATGGTCACCTGCTCATCAGACATGAGAATTACTGTTTTCTCTAAGAATGAAACGAAGCGCCCCAATGGTGCTCTAGACAGCACTTTATTTCATCACTTGGGAACTGGAGAGCAGCTTCTCAAACCAGCAGACAGCAGAGCCCGGCCTTCCTCAGCCCACCTGAGTGGACACTTTCCGTGGCCCTGGTCCGGCCCTGTCCACTGCACTACAGACTGTGCCCACGTGTCACTGCCTGTCCACCGAGGACACTGTGCACTCCTCCCTTTGACCGTCAGGTGCTCACTTACTCGAGTCTCCTGTCTCCTCAGCTGTGACAGCTTTGACACTCTTGAAGAGGAAGGGTCAGAAAGCTGTACCTACAACTTAACACACGAGGGAGGACACCGCCTATCACGGGGGTGTGCATAAGTGGCCATCTGACTGTGATTCAGAACTCTAATTACCTTGACGGAATCCAGTAAACTCCTGGGGAAAAACCGCTTCAAACCAACATCTTTTCTGAAATAGAAAAAGATTTGTAACAGTACCACCACCAAGTCAGTGAACAGAATGACCTACTGCTAGGGCCCCGGAGTGTGGCCTATTTATCCCTGCACATGCGACCAAGAAGGAAGCACAACAACATTCAAGCTCACCGGCAAGGCCACCGAAGGGGCGGGACTAGTCATCATCTAGATCAGCGGCTGCCAACCGGTGGTCTGCGGACCGCTGGGGGTCCGTGAGGTCCGAAAGGTTGGCGACCGCTGATCTACGTATACGCACAAGACAGCAATGCACTGTGGTTTAAGTAGAAAGCCTTTGTTCTTCTAACACTTACTGGAGACCCATGTTAAATATCGCCTCTTTGAAACGGCAATGTACAGATAAACGGCTCTTCTTCCAGTATCCATGTGAAGGGGACAATGCTGTATTTGCAGATGGGCCTGGTTAGGTTAAAAAGGGGGGACATACTATGGGAGTTTTAAAAAATAAACCGCGAATTAATCCTAAAGGCGGATTCTTTTTTAAACTGAACTTTTTGACTAAGGGACACCGTTAGTCAAGGCTCCTCACCTCGGGCTCCCGCAGGAAACACGAGATTAAGGCGTTTGCCTGAGGACAAAAGCTGAGGGCGTGACAACGTGGACCGCTAACTTTCCTTAGATCAGGCTACAAAGCAGTCACAGCCCCAGAGCCGCCAGCACTCTGGCCCAGAAAACGGATGGGCAAGGACTTTCTTTTTCCCTTTGAGGACCACGTGCCCAGGGCTTTTGGCCACTAGGTGGCAGTCGTGTGCTGGTGGACAAGGCAAGGAATGGCAGGAGACCCTGAGATGTACAAAAGCATCAGGGAGAAAAGTGAAATCCAGGTACCTGTTCATGGTTACATAAGGAAACAAATAAACTGGATGTAAGATATTTAAAAAACACATGGAAGTCAGCGGCATCATACAGAAATCATGCCAGGGCATGTGGCTGATCCTACATCCAAAGCCGACCCCTCTCCTCTACAACCTGACTGCTCCTTACTGCGGGGTTCACTCCGTCTTTATAACATGCTTGCCTGGCTCTGTAACATACTTCCCCGGGTGGCATGTGTCCATTCATTCACGAAGCCCCTGGTTTCCATTTACTTCTCTAATTTCTCATCTTTTCCAAACTGCAGCACCGATGGGACTCCAGGCTGAACATTTTAATTTCTACATAGTGCTTTTCCCATTCTCTAAAGTTGGATCTGATGACTTTTAGAATAAAAATATCAAGAGTAACTCAACTGTCCCTCAGAGCAAGGTGTTCTATCCAAAACAAAGGGACGGTTTTCCAGCCGCTACCTCACCGAGTTTCGGTGCCTTCGCAACAGCTGGTCCCCTCCTGGATCAGCCTGCTGCCCGATCAGCAGCCCCCACCTGCCCACACTCCTTCTCCAAAGCTTGGGGTGGACAACCAGCTCAGATATCAAGTACTGCCCCCCACCCCGACACCCTCTGGAAAGTCCTACATTAGTTCCTAGTATTTTTAAAGTAATATTTACTTTCAAGTAAAGATAAACTAATAAAAACTACAATTTGAAGAATGCGCTAGTTCTGAATATTTGCTTCTAACAGGCTCGTTTCCAACGTGTGATACTTACTCTAATACTTCATAGTTAGACTTCTTCTCCAGCGCATTGCCCCGCATCTCCCAGTACGATCGCCTAAAATCAGGAAACAGATGACGTTTTACACACATACGTTGTCCAACGATGAGAAACTGTAGGGTGGGAGGGACTTAGCTACCTGTGGCTCAGCCACAAACACCCAGATGAGATCGAATACAGAACGAATCTGATTCCCAGCATGTCCCCACACCCTAATGAAGCACAATGGATTAACCCAGACCTATTTTTTTTTAATTTTTACTATTAAAAAAAAGTTTTTATTAATTTTCTAGAGAGAGAAAGGGAGAGGGAGAGCACGAGAGAGAAACACTGATTGGTTGCCTCCCACACGCACGCACGTGACTGGAGATTGAACCGAAATCTGGGCACGTGCCCTGACTGGGAACCGAACCAGCGACCTTTCAGGGCACAGGACCACACTCAACAACTGAGCCACCCGGCCAGGGCCACCCAGACCATTTCTACTGAGCAGCCTCCTCTCCCCTTGAAGGGGAAGCAGGTCTGACTCTCTGCAAAGACGAGGCGCAGGTTCCAACTCTAAGGGACCAGACACCTTCACTGCTTCTGAACGTCACCTTCCCTCAAGGGCCCGCACACACAGTCAGAGCCACACCCACTCGGTGGAGGCCCACAACACAGGGTAACCACATCAGACATGCAACAGAATCGTCTCAAGTTGTCGCTCACATTTTATTCAATATTTTATTGATCATCTTTATGAGAAAAGGAAAATACCTGAGTAATTTCCCAAAATAACAAAAACCACCAAGAAATAAGAACATCAGTGTGCAGGGAGCGCCTTACCGTATCTCTAGACAGCCCAACTTCAAAGCGATGTCCTGGTCTACTTGGTCAGCGATCTCTAACATGTAATCACTCTTCACCTACACCCAAAAGGAAGTGAAAACAATGCTGTTTTAAAAATACACTCAGACTTACGCATTCAATAGATGTTTACCTTTACATACTGTGTACAGACTGTGTACAGACTGTGTACAGACTGTGTACACGCTGTGTACAGGGCTGTGTACATACTGTGTACACACTGTGTACAGACTGTGTACACACTGTGTACAGACTGTGTACAGACTGTGTACAGACTGTGTACACGCTGTGTACAGACTGTGTACAGACTGTGTACAGACTGTGTACAGACTGTGTACACGCTGTGTACACGCTGTGTACACGCTGTGTACAGACTGTGTACAGACTGTGTACAGACTGTGTACAGACTGTGTACACACTGTGTACAGACTGTGTACAGACTGTGTACACGCTGTGTACAGACTGTGTACACGCTGTGTACACGCTGTGTACACGCTGTGTACACGCTGTGTACAGGCTGTGTACATGCTGTGTACAGACTGTGTACATGCTGTGTACAGACTGTGTACACACTGTGTACACACTGTGTACACACTGTGTACACACTGTACAGACTGTGTACAGACTGTGTACACACTGTGTACACACTGTGTACACACTGTGTACACACTGTGTACACACTGTGTACACACTGTGTAGACTGTGTACATACTGTGTACAGACTGTGTAGACTGTGTACATACTGTGTACAGACTGTGTACACACTGTGTACAGACTGTGTACAGACTGTGTACACACTGTGTACACACTGTGTACACGCTGTGTACACACTGTGTCAATGATGCGGGATGCTGGATATGAAGATGGATAATATAAAAAATAGGGAAAGGTATAAGAGACTCTCCTCCTAGGAAGAGCTGATGTAACCTATGAGCACTCACACGGGACTTTAAGAAACAACGGACTTCGTCAGAATCACAGTAACTCCGAGCGGCTCTACATCCTTCCCCACCGTCAGAAGGGAAAACCAGAGGGAGACCTCCATTCCCACACAAATTCGCAGTGGACCGATTTCCTAACTCAAACTGCAGCATTGTTTGGACCTTCGTGCAAGGCCAGGAACATCTACATATTTCAAAATTCAGTGAACTCTGCAACTGACGCGCTTCCGCCTACCCGCCACCTGTGATCCATCTGCAAAATAATAAAATATGCTCAACATCTCACGTGAAGAGAAGACTAACAGAATTTTACAAGTGCCTTCCCACGATGAGTGCTCGCGACTGACAGCGGGAGGGAGGACGTGCTCAGGTGAAGCAGGTAATGCGCCTCTTCACAATGGCCTTGGGGTGGGGGCAGTGCTTTCTTTTAGGGGCTCAGCACCTGCACTGATGCTGATGCTGGAAGCACCCGTGGGAGCCTCCGTGAAGGGAAATGCTCTCCCCTCCCCATTAGCAGACCGCTCTCGCCACAGCAGAGTACCAATTCCTGTCGAGGAAAACGCACCACCACAGGACTGTCTTCAAGATTAATCCCATGACTTTTACACATACTTTCAGGTGGGAAATGCCATCATTTGCTTTATTTCAGTCATCAAAACCCAATTCATGTATCATATCTGAGTTTTCCATCCGACTGTGCAAGAGAACGCAGCACAGGGTGTAATATAAAACCCACGCACATCTTTAACAGGAGGTTCTGGTTTTGTTAGTCCTCACCTGAGGCTACTTTTCCATTGATTTTTAGAGACTGGAAGAGAGAGGAAAAGACTGAGAGAAACACCGATGTGAGACAAACACATCGATTGGTTGCCTCCTGCACGAGCCCCAACCAGGGGCTGGCCGGGGAAAAGTCTGCAACCGAGGTACATGCCCTGCACCAGTATTGAACCTGGAGCCCTCAGTCCACAGGCCTGACCAGGTGTCCTAAGAGCTAACCATTTCAGTAATGCCAATGGTTTCTGTCCAAGTTTAGCTGATATGACAACTTTAAACAAAAAAAGAAACCTATTTTTATTGATTTCAGAGAGGAAGGGAGAGAGAGACAGAAACCTCAATGATGAGAGAAAACCATTGATCAGCTGCCTCCTGCTCGCCCCACGCTGGGGATGGAGCCTGCAGCCTGGGCATGTGCTCTGACCAGGAATGGAACCGTGACCTCCTGGTTCATAGGTTGATACTCAACCACTGAGACAGGCCAGCCGGGCCATACGAATACTTCTTGACTAAACACTGACGTAGCCCTTCAAACCAATGGCCACCACTACTTGCAAAAGGTTACCAACCAAATATTCACACTTTTAACAAGTTCAAGTTCAGAGAGATAAAAAGGAATAAAATACTATATGGCAAAGGGAAAACTCTATTTCAGGGTAAGACAATAGTTTTCTTGTTTTATAACGAGCCATTAGCTTTAGTGTCAAAACTTATTTTTATAGACTCCTGCTCTACAGTGAATAAGTTGTAACAAGATTCTAGTTTATTTTTAGAGTGTGCTGATTAATATCTTTCAGAAATTCTAAAATGGGTCAAAATCACTGAGTGAATCATTCACCCTATCCCACACTGGGAGTCCCATTTGGGACATCTTTAAATGAAACTCTGCATCCACAGAACAATGTCCAACAAGGCAGCCACCCACATCCACTACGTCCACCGACAGGTTTTCCTCATGACACCACGCCAGAGCATGGGACACAGGAACAGTGAGCACAGATGAGCTTTCAGAATCCATAATAGCAGTAAGGGAGGGTAATGTACGTTTTCTCTCCGCTTCTCTGGAAATGGTGGTAGAGAGAATCTAAACATAGTTCCTTCGTATCTAACCTGATAAAAAAGCCAAAACAAAAATACCAATTCTTCTGAAACAGAACGAACAACAAGCGTTAACGCTCAGGGGTGTTCACCATTCCCCCGTATAGACCTTCAAGATTCCCAGATGTGAAGGTCAACAAAATAACGGGCACAACAAACACACAGGAAATGCGTCACTACACAAGAGTCCATGCACGCCGCCCTTCACACCCAAGGGTACGCCCAAGGGATGAGGGTGCTGTCATTTTATTGAGACACTGACTCTCAATAAAATGATGAAGAGCCCTAACCAGTTTGGCTCAGTGGATAGAGTGTCGGCCTGCGGACTGAAGGGTCCCAGGTTCGATTCCGGTCAAGGGCATGTACCTTGGTTGAGGGCACATCCCCAGTGGGGGGTGTGCGGGAGGCAGCTGATGGATGTTTCTAACTCTCTATCCCTCTCCCTTCTTCTCTGTGAAAAATCAATAAAATATATTTTTAAAAAATGACAAAGAAATATAGGTGCATTTAGTGGCAAAATTGTAATTCAAATGTCCTGATATTAATTAGACGTTCTGACAGGCACAGCTCACTAACACTAACAAGTACCATTTATTCGGTCGTAAAATTGTGTTGGTTCATTTATGCCACATGTGTTTATTGCCCAGCTCAGTGGTCAAACTCACTAGTCCACAGAGCCAAACATCAACAGGACAACAACTGACATTTCTTCTGAGAGCCCAATGTTTTAAACTTAAACTTCTTCTAACGCCACTTCTTCAAAATAGACTCGCCCAGGCCGTGGTCTTTTGTGGAAGAGCCACACTCAAGGGGCCAAAGAGGCGCTTGTGACTCGCGAGCCGCAGTTTACCGACCACAGGCTAACTCGTACCGTAAGGGTGCAAAGAGCAAGCTCCTCTTGGTGTAAAAAAGTTATCCAGGTACAGTTACCTCTGACGACAAATTCTGCATCTGCTGGGTGTGCTGATGCTTAGGCATGTGAACTGAACTTGCAATTAGAGGATGAATAATGCTGTGTCACGAGGACTTACTGTCTCCACATAAAAGTGTCTTTTAAGAGTTGCCCAAGCATACAAAATTCACCAAGTGTCCAAAGTCCCTAAGTTCTTACTAGCTAAGAGCAACAAATTTATATTCTCCCAAATGTTAGATTTCATCTAATTCTTAAAATAAAGCTATCCTATACAATAAAGAGGGAATATGCTAATTGACCATCACTCCATCACAAAGATGGTTGCACCCACAGCTGAGGCCAAGTTCCCATAAGGAGCCTTAACAAGCAATCAGCAGGGACCTGAGACTAGCCCTCCCCTGCCCCCGTGGGGCTTGACAGGGGACCTCAGGCCACGCCCCCCATCCCAACTTCGGGCCAGGGGACCTGAGGCTGCGCCCCCCTGCCTAGCTGCGCCTTCCCATCTGGCAGGGCTTGACAGGGGACCTCAGGCCATGCCCCCCACCCAGCGGGGCTTTACAGGGGATCTCAGGCCGTGTCCCCCACCTGGCAGGGCTTAACCGAGGACCTCAAGGCATGTCCCCCCGCCCCAGTCTGGGCTGGGGGACCTCAGGCCATGCCCCCCGTCCTGGCGCCAGGTCAAGGGACCTGAGGGTAATGCACCCTGCCCATTAGGGCTTAAAAAGGGTGGGACTGGCCAGGTCTGGATCTAGCCCAATGGGGCGGGGGGGGGGGGGGGTGCGGCCGGGTCTGGGTCTCACGCAATTTTGAGGTTGCACGTGGGTGGGCGGGGACTTGACTCTGGGTCCCATGGTGAGCCCCAGACTCTGACAGGAGGAAGGTTTTCATATACATTTTACTATTTTCTTTCATCTCTGACACTTCTATTATAGAGAAAGGGCAAATAGCATTATTAAATTATTTCCTCTAATTAATCCCCTTTTAATGTGCACAAATTTTGTGCACCGGGTCACTAGTGTAATAAATAAAATTCAAAGAAATAAAGAAAAAAGTATATTAAATCACCCTCCCATACCTGTTGATAGAAGAAGTTCAAAGTTGGCTTGTCTTCAGTAAACTGGTTTAGAAATCCTTTTGGCAAATAACGAATTCGCAATTCATATCTAAAAAATAATTCACAAAATAGAACAATTAGAAAGCAGGAATTTCCTCAATTCATTGCTACAGTTACAATATGATGGTGTGTATGGCATTGCCAATTACACTGACATATTTAAAAAGTAAGTTAAAATATAATCGATCTATAAATGTTTTATTTTTCAGCACAGAAGTGTGTGGGTGTCTTCAGCTCCATGATTCTGCAGAGAGAGGGCCGGTGAGAAGCCCAGCAGCCCCTCCAGCACTTAGCCACTGTCCGCTGCTGCCACATGGCTTACTCACCCACATGGACTCACACAGGACAGCCTTTGTGCCTGGCTCCCTTCACTCACCAACATGTTCGTGAGATTTACCCACTTCTAGCAGCTGGAGTTTGCTCAAAGCTGAAAAGTGTGACACACACAACTATTCAGCCAGTAACTGCTGATGGCCACTTGAGTTGTTTCCATTTTTTGACTATTCGGAATAACGCCAAACACTCATTTTTTTCCTCCTCTAAGCACAAAAAAGGTAATCTACTTGCTCAGGAAGCCAAGCTTGAAGAATGGTCGAAACAAATTCTCTCTCATTTTCATTCTCTCTCTCTGTGTGTGTGTGTGTCTCCCATAATGAAGGCTCCTGCACAAATGCTGGGGAGCACTTGTACACATTTCTGCTGCGTAGCCACGGGCGCTCACTCCTGGATTATAACAAATACACACTGTAGCTTTATCTGACATCACCAAGCAGTGAATAAGCAGATGTACCAGCTGACACTCCCACCAGCAGCACGGGGTGTCCTGGCTCCTCTACACCCTCACCTCTCCCTGGCATTTCTAACCTGTTCATTGTGGTCACACGGCTATTTGTTTATTGCAATAGGACACAGTGATTGTAGCTGGCACGTCCTTGATGAATGATGACACTGGGTTAGTAAGCTTGGCTGGTAAAGACCAGCGGTCCAGCACAGACTAGAAACGCATCATCCTTGTCTGCCAGTGTCTGGTGCAGGAGCATCAGTGAACGTTACTGAATCAGCACATTCACAAGTCATCCTGGTTTCTAAAGGTGTCACTTCCTAACCTATCAGAGGTTCCTACGTACTGTCTTATGGCTGTCCATCTTTTCAAGATCTCTTGGTTGAACTCAGTATTACCACAAAACACTGGCTTTTCAAATTAAGGTACACGCATAGGGAGTGTCATTTTAAGAGAGAGCGCGCGCGCGCGCGCACACACACACACACACACACACACACACACACACACCGTACCGAAATCCAATCGGAAACGCCCTAAACTCCCAGTTCTCCTTTTCTTTTGTCCTCTTCGGAAAAGGACGCCTTTCGTCTAGCTAAGAGCTTTCTCCTGTAAAACTGAGAAAAACCCTCTTTGCAGAGCGAGCTGTGAGCCCAGTGAGCAGGGACGTGCTGAACAGGAGGACGTGACCCACATCTTGGCAACAAGGAAAAGGATTTTCTTTTCCAGCTGCTCTGCAAAGCCCCAACACCCTCTCAATGCCAAGGGAGCCTCCTCTGGGACCTGGCCCTCTGAGCGCCGACTCACCAGCTGAAAGGACGGCCAGTGCCCCAAACTCCGACAGCCTAAGTACAGCTGATCCACCCGCCGGGAAGCCATACCGACCCCGCCTCCGAGGCCAGTGGTCGGCAAACTGCGGCTCGCGAGCCACATGCGGATCGCGAGCCGCGGTTAGCCGCTCTGTTGACTAATGAGTTTGCTGACCATTGGGCTAGGGGATTAATCACAAGGAACAACAACAGCCTGTAATTATTGGAATTGAGAGTCTAGTCAGTGGTCGGCAAACTCATTAGTCAACAGAGCGGCAAACCGCGGCTTGCGATCCGCATGTGGCTCGCGAGCCGCAGTTTGCCGACCACTGACCTAGGGGATTCCAGATAACTGAAATAGTTACCAAAATTCCGTTAGCTAGAATTTAATTATCAAAGTGTAAGACTTCTAAGTTTAAATCTGTTTGACAGAAACCTCTCAAAACCTCCTAACACCTTTGGCTGCACTATGAACTCGGTGTGGCATTCAGTTTAAACGTTTTTGGCTGACTCAGGTGCTACCAATACCACCTACTTAACTTAACTGCATCTCCCAGGGACCCCATGATAAGTGGGCAAGCTCTTGGACCAGCTGAGAAGGAAGCAGGGACCGGGGCTCGTGTGTACCATGAAGAACCCAGTTCAGCCCCGGTTCCTTTGGGGTCTCACGGGGTCGGGGAAGGCTGCTCCCCCTCCAGGGGCTCTGAGTGCCTGCTGCCCTCTGCCCCTTTAGCTCTATGTCCATGTGGTCTTCCCCAGCGGTATTCCCCACGGCAGTTTTCGGGTTATTTTGCTTTTAACTTTATAATAGCATGTCATGCCGTGCCATCTTTTGAAACTTACTTTTTTTAAAGATGAAGGTAAAAATCACGTAACAAACAACAGCGGATGCAGCAGTGTGTGGTCCTGGGATTGCGTCTGTCACGCAGTGGTGTCTGGCTAAGATCCAGCCACACAGTGCGTGTCCCTGCAGCTCACGCATTCTGACTTGTTTGGTTTTTTAATTTTTTTGTTGTTGTGAATCCTCACCTGAGGATATTTCTTTCCATTTATGTTTTTAGAGAGAGTGGAAGGGAGGGGAAGGAGGGAGGGAGACAGAGAGAAACATCGATGGGAGAGAAACACATCACTTGGTTGCCTCCCACACGTCAGGGCCAGTGACTAGAGCCTGCAACCAGGTACATGCCCTTGACCGGGAATTGAACCCAAGACCCTTCGGGGCATGGCCAACGCCCTCACCACTGAGCGATACAGGGAAAGGCAGTCTTAAGTTTTAAAACACTTCTTGGATTAAGAGACTAAACAGCTGGAGGTCACACCTCCACTAGCCATTGATGTAAACCAACCAAACGATGTTGCCACGTAATACTTTGTTCGCTCAGTTCCTGCTACTTGAGAAATCTGAAAATACAAGTCATTTTTTTAATAAGCTCTAACTGGCACAAGATTTAATTCAACTAGAGGTTTATGGACCTAAACAAGTCAGTTTTTCTCTGAAAGTGCAGAACTGATGCCAATGTTCGCATGGTGCTTGCTGCCATCTGACCGTCCGCTTCCATCACAAGCTCCTCTATTCCTGCAGCGGCGACACACAGGGACCTGTTCTCACAACCATACTCTCTCCAGGGTCACTGTCAGACTTTCCACCTCCTACTACCATCGCCAGGTGAGACAGGGAAAGCACAACTGCAGGGGACTCCTCTGGCTCACCCGCACGGCCAGTTTCATTAGCGCCAGGCACCAGGCGGTCCCTTCCTGCTGTAATGCCCCCTGCGAACATCCACCACTCAGCCCGGACCTCAGAGCCAGCGATGCAGTCCAGTAACAAGGTCGCTGGTGTGGCCTCCTGGGCCCGTCAAGTCCGGCCGCACTAAAGGGTGCCGCAGGACTGACGAGGGAGGCGGGCCGGGTCTGTCCGAGTGGAATCCGAGCGAGCAGCACAGACAAGGGAAGCGGGAGCAGCCACAGACCCTCGTGCGCAAGAAGTCAGCGGTGCCCAAGGCAGACCGAGCAGGAGTTCGGACGGGTCACTGGTGAACAGGTCCCAGCCAACTCCACGCAGGAGTCGCAAGGACAACCAGCGTGAAAGGAAAGCTACCACGGTCACCCTCTCGTGCGCGACTGAACACAGAACACAGGCCAGCGAGTGGCACGAAGCAGGTGTGTGTCTTACTTCCACTCCTCCGGCGGGTGTGCGAGCTCATACTTCTCCCTCACGCTGGAGACGCCCATGTCCAAGTGGAGCCAGTGGACCTCCTCCGACCGGAGGTGACTGAGCCGAAATCCGTAGCAGGCCACGTGCTTTACTTTGTGACTGTCCACTATCTTCTGAATGATGCCCTGAAAACATCCCACAAACACAGCTGTTACCCACAAAACTATGTGCAAAAAACAATGCCATGGTCATTTCTTTTCATTAATTATTAGAAATTTTCGGTAAAAGCATTTCAAGGTAAGGACATCACTGAATTTCACCTGGGACTCTTGCCCCTCAAACAGCATTTTTATGAACAGGGAAGAGTTAAAACCACAGAGGCCCTTCCCTTTCTCTGCTGGTAAACAAGAGTCCGCGGGCCCCCGCACCGTCGCGCCGGGCCACCCTTCGCTCGCTGCCGAGGCGCAGACCCCAGGGGGCGGGGGGCGGTCTGAACCAAGGACAGCATATTGTTGGAGACCCGGCTGCAACTAATACCCTGTTGTAAAACACACACGTTTGGGAACACACGATGCAGAGCGTGTTCCTGGTAGCACCGGTGACATGTGACACGATGCAGAGCGTATTCCTGGTAGCACCGGTGACGTGTGGGGAGTTATTTGGAGGTGGGCCTAACCACTCTATCTGCGCGCCACACACAAATATGCGGCGACCTAAAAGAGCCCCAACTCCGGTGCTTCTGACACCAGTGGCCCAGGGTTTGAGAGAAGGTGACGGTCATCTCTGAAAGAGGCCACCGGGGAAGCCCTAGGACAGTGGTCGGCAAACTCATCAGTCAGCAGAGCCAAATACCAACAGCACAACGACTGAAATTTCTTTTGAGAGCCAAAAACCGACTTCTGCGCATGGGCCACAAGTTTCAATCGCACTGTACGCGCGCGCCCGCACGTGGTATGTTGTGGAAGAGCCACACTCAGGGGGCCAAAGAGCCGCATGTGTCTCGCGAGCCGCAGTTTGCCGACCACTGTCCTAGGGGAAGGGCGTTTCTCGGGGGCTGTGGCGAGGGAAGCGGCAGGCCTGGCTCTCGCCCTGTACCTGCACAGGTGTGGCAGTCACGGGCACACGTATCTCGGGACAGGCACACGTGGATACTCACTCGAGAATGACAAAACCCGCCACTGCCCTTGTGTGAGGCTGTGCCAGTCACAGCCCCGGAACCACCCCAATCCTTTAGGCCGTTAATAAACTTTAAACGATGCAGCTATTAACACATAAATGTCTGTCAGAGAACATGACTAGGCCCTAACCGGTGTGGCTCAGTGGATGGAGCGTCAGCCTACGGACTGAGGGGTCCCGGGTTTGATTCCGGTCAAGGACACAAGCCTGGGTTTTGGGCTCAATCCCCAGTGTGGGGCGTGCAGGAGGTGGCCAATCAATGAGTTTCTCACATCATTGGTGTTTCCATCTCTCTTTCCCTCTCCCTTCCTCTCTGAAATCAATAAAAATGTATTAAAAAAAAAAGAAAATGACTGGTTTTTAACAATTTACAATGACCTGAAGCTACCACCTAACTGAGGAGGAAAGACACACCCTAGAAGCCCCACCCGGGCACTATTGCTTATGGCGGCACCATGCTGGCGACGACACTGCAGGAGCTCCCAGCCCTCCCCATAGATGGGAAGCTCACGCGCCAATACTGGTGAGGCCCGAGCGTCCACACTAAGGCAGGCCGTGTGCTGCGCTCCTGGTGCCTGCACATGGCCAGCCCCCTGTCAGACTGCTCGGTCCGGACAAGCTGTGTCCAGCACAGGAGAGTGTCCAGGGAGGGATGGGGGGATGGGGGGCAGGGGGAGGGAACAAAGGACCAGGCTGGAAGAGTCAAAGACAGCTTTCTAAAGAATTCTCACAGGATAGGAAGGGTGGGTGGGACCAAGCTAGGCGTAAAATGCCCTATCTGGCTTTGGATTCAAGGCCAGGAATTGGTGACAGGGCCACCCGGAAGGCCAGTGCAGGCTGTGTCCCACCAGAGGGTGCCCAGGCAAGGGGGCCCAGGCTCCGTGGTGGGGGTCTGCCTAGAGGAAGGGACATCTTTTCTAGTAATTCTCTCACAGACGACTTCTGCAGCTTCTCCTTGCCAACACTCAGCTCCCTGAGCTACCCAGGACGGGCTGGCGCCTCTTTCAAATGCCCACAAAGGCGCCTTTGTCCGCGCCCTCAGCTCTGCCGGTTCACAACCAAGCGCACACTGCCACCCGCCACCCTGAGCAGCTCAGCTCAGCTCAGCTGTGGCCACAGCAGCTCAGTGTGCAGCCTTCCTTCCTCCTGCTGGGGCTCCAGCTCCCGTCTGCCTGTCTAGTCATCTACGCTCATGTCTGTCTTCCACGCCAGACACAGTGCAAAGTGCAGGGCGCACACCATTCCTTACACCTGTAGTTGCCATCAGCACCCCAGGAGAAACCCCAGCGTCTCTGGGTGCCCTTCCTCAGGACCCTTGCCAGGCTGCTCCATGTCCTCAGGACTCGGGGCACCCACAGGAGCCCCACAGAGAAGCAGCACTGACTGGAGAGGCTCACCAACACTCACACCACCCAGAGGAACGCTGCCCAGGCTAATGCGCACATCCGGGCCCCCGTGGGCTTCCTCGTCTCTGGGCATGCCTGGAGAAGCACCTGCTGCCTGGCATCCCCCCCGGACTGTGAGCTGTACGAGCAGGCAGTCTTCCGTCTCCAGAACCTGGCCCGTGTCTGGCAGGTAGAAGACAGTCAACAACTTCTAAGGAACTATCTATCCTCTTTGGAGTCATGAAAATCCCTCCAAAACTACACTTTCTACAAAATAACTTCTTATTTCATAGTACCAGAGGCTGTTTTAATTGCTTTGTGGTTTTTGTGCCCTTTAAATAATTAAAACGAAAACCAGGGGAGGAAAACAAGCCGGTGGCATCCTATGAATAATATATAATTCGGTCATTATTTTCCTAAGAAACTTTACAGCAACCTGAACTCTGGTCGGGCACACGGTGGGAGAACGAGTGCTATAAAGAAAAAGAAGCATCTCCGTACTGTGGGAATGCGAGGGGCTGCTTTATCTGTCTGTGCGTCTGCTAACGTTTACCTGCACACGTTGCCTCTGTTGCCTAGGAAACGCACTTACCCTGACATCAGTAGCATCTCCATGCCTGATGATACTGGCCCACGTGGTCGGCTCGCTATTGCTTTCAAAATAATGAAAGACTTTCAGCACTCGCTCCATGGCTCCCGGGGACCGTTCCGCACCGGTACACAGGTGCGTCTTGGCACTCGAATTCGGTGTGTGATTCAAGTTTGGGTCCAGGTAAGCAGCTGCCATTGTTTTGCTCGATGCTAGGTACCTGTCATATTCTGTGAGAGAGAGAAAAGATGTTCACCGTGCAATATTTGAAGTCTACTGATGGAAATGACCCGCTAATGTTACATTAACACGTTTTACAGCCTCTCCCCGTGCTTGAGAACTGAGACCTAGACCTAGACCAGCAGGATAGTCACTGCCCCCTCCCCCGCGTACAGCCAGAGCAGGACCTGATTCACCGTAGCATAATATTAATTACACAAACTCTTAAAAGGCCAGGAGTCCTATTTCAACTGTCAAAAATCCACTGTCATCTATAAACGATGTAACTCCCCCCTTTAATCAGAGCCTTTACATTTATGGGAAAATGTCACAGGAACACCGGCTATGTGAGTTTTGCTCCCTGCTTTTGAAAACTTTTCCCTGAGATACAGGTTCCTTGTTCACAAAATAACAATTCAGTGCGTAGTCACTACACATACTAGGCTTTAATGAAAAACGACAGGCAAAACAGTCCTCCTGCTCAGTCAGTCACCTTGCAGGAGAGTCACAACAGAAAACCAAACCAAACCTAAACACAGACCACCGACTGTTGAAAAGTAGGAGAGGGCTTGCATTTGAGTGTGAAGGAAAAGCTGGGGCAAGACTGAAACTCCTGCTGGGAAAACGCAGCAAAGCCGGCCGACACGCCTGAAGGCGCCTGACACAGGGAGGCCGCCTGACCGCCGGTGGCAGAGGCGCTGCCTTCTCTCTAGGGGTATTTTGCCAAGTCTGTGTCTTCAAGGCCCCAGGGGCTGAGAGGAGGAGCACAGAGGGAGACACTGTCTGGGGTGGGGGGGGGGGGCGGGCGGGCAGGAAGTAAGAGATTAATCCAGTTGGAGGAACATCGCCGGCCTAACTGCCGAACTCTCACCAGAACGAAGGCGGCACTTCATGCCTGGAGTGAAAGGCGGGGAAGCAGGGAGCCTGGGCTTGGGAGCTGACTGTGGAAAGAGAAGTGAACCTCAGTCCATCCCACTGCTTTCTGGCTGGGGGATGAGGGTGGGGACACATGAGTGACATTTTGCTTTTGGCTCTTTGAAACCTTTGAAGGGAAATTATAACCCCATAGAGAAACTGAGTGTTTGCAGTCCTCAGGAGAAGCCGATTTACCTTTGGGAGAAAGATTCTGAGGGAGGCGGGGGGGTGGGGTGGTGGTGTTTGGGGGGGGGGCGTTGCTCTCTCTCAGGGCACTGTGCAAACCCAAACAGCCTATGGCAAGCATCTTCCCGGAATGCAGACACTGGCTGGCACTGAGTGCAGACGCCCCGGGGTTGTTTCCCCAGCCCTGCGCACATGTACCAGGCCTGTCCTACTTACAGATGAAGCCACTTCATCCTCAGAATGCTTTACGTCCGCTTCCAGGTGTGGGAACAGAGGAGCGACTTGTCCGTGGCCACGTGACTGGTGCAGGGTACTCAGGCCAGGCAGTCCACCTGAAGACCATGCTCTGGAGACCACGCCCTGCTTTGCAGGGTTTGCTGGTTTCCATCTTGCTTTGAAAACTTGTCACCGGCTGAGTGACAGCACTCTCCGATCACCAGAGTCGTCACTGTGCTCTGCTGTCCTTGGCCAAGAGCCAGCTGCAGTTTCTTAGAGCTCCGCCCACCTCCTCACTCTTTCATCTGTTCACACCTCTGTAGGCAAATGATGTGCCACCCTCCCTCACATTCCCTAATCCTACCGACGTTTATGGAGTCCACTTGTAGCTAGGCACTGGGACCAGCGTGTGGCTGTGGGTGGAAAATTTTACATATACACACACATATCTGCGTGCATAAAGCCCTACCCTTCAGAGCTCGCAGCCTCCTCAGGAGACACACGCACACGTGTGTAATTACCGCTGTGTAAGTCCTAATGGAAACTGACCGCTGTGGCTCGAGCTGCACTGCATGTCGTAAGAGCCGAGGGAAGGCCACGTCAGGGCTGGCAGGAGGGCGGGCAGCCTGAGAGGCAGCCACGGAGCTTCTCGCTCGGGAACCTTCAATCCAGAAACCCTTCTCCTTTGGCTCCAGGAAACATTCCTGCGTCATCTCCTTGATGCCTTGCTCCCTTTTCTTCCTGGGCTCTACTTATTTGGATGTTGGACCTTCTGCATTTGCCATGCCCATTTCTTTCTCTGTCCTCCACTCATCTTCCCACACCAGGTTCTGAGGCACTCTCCACGCGACCTCCCAACGCTTCCCCAAACTGAGCTGGTGTCTGCTCTGCCGCGTCCCATGGCAGTGATCCTGATGAACTTTAAAGAATCCTGTGGGTCTTTGCTCCTCTCCGGCGTCTGGAGATCGTGCGCTGAGATGTGACTGTTTGTCTCCTGCTGGTAGTTGCCTGCTGCCTGCTGCGCCATCTTTGCTTTCTCTGGCTGTCTCTGGTTGGGCCTCATGCTTCGAAGGCAGAGATTCTTCAAACACAGGAACCCTGGGCCTGAGGGAGGCCTGATGACCTAGAGACAGCCATCAGCTAGAGCCCCAAGTGTGAGACCTGCCTGTGCTCTTGGCCAGGCTCCTCTGAAAATGATGCTTCCAACCCCCACCATGGCTGGGCACAAGCCTCCTTACAGGATTCCAGAAGCCAAGGAGAGAGAGGGTGCCTCATTTCACTCAATCCCCAACGATGAGTACCAGAATGCATTATCCTACTCTTTAGTATATGGGTTACCAGAAGTTTTCCACAGCGAAGTTTTTAAAACTTGCCCTAGCTGGTTTGACTCAGTGGATAGAGCATCAGCCTGTAGCCTGAAGGGTGCTGGGTTCGATTCCAGTCAAGGGCACGTGCCCGGGTTGTGGGCTCGATCCCCAGTGTGGGGCACACAGGAGGCAGCTGATCAATGATTCTCTCTCATCATTGATGTTCCTATCTCTCTCTACCTCTCCCTTCCTCTCTGAAATCAATAAAAAAATATTTTAAAAACCTATATATGTAGGCAAAGCACAATGGGGAATATAATTTATTACAACAGCATTTCAATTGTTATGGCTTTGAAGACTTTCACTGGTTAGGTACACTCCTCAAAGTACCGCGACTAAATCATCTCTCCTTGAGCCATTTATTCACTTTCTATGGGCAAGACACCCTCGGATCACAAGACACTGTAGGGTCACAAGACAGCTACAACTCCAGCTCAATCGCAGAATACACATTGAAAAGAATGAGCCCACCACGACCTCGGAGACTCGAACTGAACGAGCTGGAAACGCCACGGCAGAGGCTCATCTCCGAGGTATCAGCGGTGCCATCTGAGCAACATCTGATTAAGGAGGGGAACACCTCGCTTCAGAGTGTTAAAAACGTGCCCGGCCCCCCTCACCACTAGGAGACTCTGGTTACGAAGGTTCCTTATCTGTAAGGGCCAGCAGAGAGCCTCTCCTGTGAGCTGAGAGTCGCGGTCAACAGCTGATGACAGTCGCTGAAGAAGGGTGACCTGAATTCCCCAGGCCAAGGAAAGGGCTACTAAGCAGGACAGCTCTCCAAACGGGAATCGTCAGGCCCATCCCAGGCCGAAAAGCAGCTTTCCGGTGACACTCACAGGCCACCCTTCTTCCTGACCGTCTCTGGTATGTTTGAAATGTGTTAGTAAATCCAAAACCAAGCCCAGCACACATGGTCCCTTAACATTTCCTCCTAAACCTTGCCCTATAAAAAGACACGGATTTTTCACAACTGACAACATGCCACCCATCATGAACTTACATAGACGCTGAAGCGCAAAGACTGTTCAACAGTCTGGGATTCTTACCTTCTCAATGAGTCTACTTTAAAAACAGTACGATTTCTACAGTAAAAAAATTAATAAGCTAAGAGATGATATTCTAGCAGTACTTTGTCTCTTAAAAACAATAGTCACCAAAGCAGACCTCGGAGGTACAAACGCTGGCGTCAACCTGGTGAGCGGGCCGGGGTCTTTCCCGGTGTTTTCCTGACGGCAGAGCACACATCTTTCCATGTGTCTTCTAGCCCATGTGCATACACGGACGGTGAAGATTTACATCCCCCAAACTCATTATAATTTCAAACGGAAAGTATGTGTGAGGAAGTCTCGAGTCAAAATCCAAATGAAATGTGTAGGGCCTCACAATCACCGGGAGAGTTTGAAAGGCATGTCAGAAAGCTGCGCCCTGCCCTGGGAGGCGACTGCTCCAGTGTCCCCCTCCAGGCCCGGCCTCCTGCAGCGGGCCCGGGCACTGAGAGCAGAAACCAGGCGGCACACGCAGAGCGCTGGTTCGCAGCCTCTGCACCCTAAACACCAACCACCGGGACCCTCCTCACTCTTTCCTGGCTGGAGAGCACCCCGAACTTCTTCCCGGACCAGAGCTGCCCCTCCTTCACCGAAACCCCTCCTCCTCCAGCCCTTTCAGCCCCTTCCTCACCTCCCTCCAAGCCTCTGCTTTCCTCACCTCCTCGTTCAAGGGCACTGCCTTCTTTTCTACTCTAAGCTTCCACCTGCGTTTTCCCAGCACCTCTGTCATCCTGCCGTGTTTCAACGCAGAAAACAAACACTGCAGACACGGACACGACCAAGGGCTTTCCACCTTCAGTCCTGGCTCAACCTGCGGACGTGACATTTTCGTCAACACTCCGAGTTACAGCTCTGTACGGCTAGGGCACTGTGACGCGGCTGCACTCGTTACAACAAGTCCTTCCACGCATGTTAAAACCTGATCTTCCGAGGGCAGGACCAGGAGGGCTCCCTCACACCACACTCACCGTACGGCAGACTGTATGACGAGGAGACCCCAGAGGGTTCCGCGGAGGCCTTAGGGCCCCGTTCAGGGCCCACAATATAGGTCTGGCCCACTATTTTTAGCCTGTTCTAGTGAGTGTTTTATACGTCCTCCTAAAGTGGGACACTGCTGTTTTTTGAGGTTAATGTGACTGATAAAATCAAAGTGAGGTTTGGATGTCTAACTGCAGATTTGTCTCTTCTTTAGATCTGAGCTTTTTCATTTTGTATTTATCTGAAAGCAGTAGCTTTACACTTGACACCACCAATGCAGCCAGTTCTGCCTTTATCACACAACAACTGATCAGCACAAAGCCGCGCTCCCTCCTTCCTGTCCTGGCGGCGAGAAGGCGCACACTCACTGGGCAGGAGCATGCTCAGCCCCAGAAGGGGGCCAGGGACAAGCTCCTTCATCCGGAATGATCCAGAAGCAGGACCATTCCTCCCAAACAGCCTCGTCTAGCCCTGCAGAGACTGACTCTGACCTGTCCCTCTTCCTGTCCTCTACACACGTGAGCTCCATCTCTTGCCCAACCCCAACCTCTTAGAAATGGTATTTCTGTTAAAAATGCCTCTATTCATTTGCTCTGTCAGCAAAAATAATTTTAAAAAATAGATTGCTTCAATTCAACTGCTTTAGGATGAACAAAAACACTGCAATCTCTCTTTAAAGTCCCTATTTCTAAAGTCACTTTGAATTGGTAAAAACCTAGTAGCTGACTATATCATACCCCACCCATTGCTGCTGGGTCCGTAGGTCTGAGATCCAGCCTAGACCTGGTGAGTGCGGTGCCAGCCTTACTGAAGGGCCAGTACCAACGGGCACTACCGCACAGTGGAGGCGGCTCCATGCAAACACCCCAGCAGGTCTAGGAAAAGACCAAACAGTCCCAACAAGCACAGAACTCTGCCTCTGAACACTCACTGCTGGTCATGCTCATAACACTAGGCCGTCCTGGGGTTCCCAAGCCCAAAGCCCTTTAACATTCAAGAGCCTGAATTAACTCGGCAAAATCTTTCCTCTGGAGACCTGATTATTAACAAGGTGACAGGCGCTTTGATCAGAGAGCACCACACTATGACCGCTCCGACGTCATGTGTGTTAGATGCTAAAAGCCTAGACAGGAACCCACAGAACATGAACGGCCCCTCACACAGGAAAGCCAACTTAACAATGCCACTGTGGCTTGGTGCTGAGCCATCTCCTGGCGGCACATCCTCTACCACCGCTCTCCACCAGCACAGGAGCCTGCTGTGACAGTACTTCCCAAGTGCAGCCCGTAACATTTAAATAGTATATTTTAAAATAAGAATACTTTCATTACCTTCTTCCCTAAGGACTTGTCTCCAGGCTGAATTTTCACTCCTGCTTTAAGCAAAGCAGTGAAAGGTTTTGGCCTTATTTCTGCATGAATTTTGTGGCATTTTTAACTTCTAAGCATGCTCCCCAAATATTGCCTTAAATATTATAATAAAAATGCTACATTTTCTATTTACATTTTTAATATAAATAAAGGCCCTAACAACTGTGGAATGGAAAGCTGTCTATTCAGAGTGTTACTGACCCTTAATGATCAGCCCACCTGACAGTACCATGGAGTGTCAAGTTAAATAAATATACCATCTTTACAGGGAATGAAGGTAACCAACTTTGAAAACAAGAAAATCCATGCTACTCTTCTTTTTCTATTGTCTTACTTAAGTGAAAATTAGTCTTATTTTTCTTTTAACATTTCCACATCATAGAACAGATATGGATGTCTTGATTAAAATACAGAATAAAACATACAACTTCAAGAGACATAAGACAGAGCATATAAAAAAGACAGTTTACACACTTAAAATGCATTTCCACAAAAGTCCTTTTGCTATTTGAAAAGCTATCTAATCGGCTCCCTGCGGTAGCTGCAAACCCACGCCACATCAATGTCCGTCTTCCCAGCAATTTAACTGTAAATCTATTTGAGATAAACTCTACAAAACCCTTATCTACCATTTTAGTGCGAAGTGAGCATGGAAATAAAATGCAAACCAAACCGACTTTTAGGGTATTTATACCTTTAGCCCAACACACTGGGAACGGGCTACAGCCGCTCTTCTCCATACAGCCGGCCCCTGCTGCTTTCAGGGCCTGTCGGCCCGCCAGTTCCAACAACATCAACTCAGTGCTACCAAGACCAAGCCCGGAGTCCGCACACCAAGTCCCAGGTCATGGCTCCCACAGCGCGTGCTTCCATCCGCGAGGAGACCAAGCTTCCCTGGGCTCCTTCTCTCAGAGCGCGAGGCACACTCGGGAGGTGCTGCTTCTGGGCAGCCCGCAGCCGCTGAAGAATGCCTCTGTTACAGTCTCCTCCTGCTTCCGCAATCTGAAACAGACCATCCTGGCCAGATTAGGCCACCGAACAGAAAGAAACCAGCCAGTAACCAGTAACGTGACCCCGCGGGTCTGTGTTCCTAGATTCATTCAGGGTAGGAGGAGGGGAGGAGGGGAGAAGGGAGGAGGGAGGAGGGAGGAGGGAGGAGGGAGGAGAGAGGAGGGAGGAGGGGGGAGGGAGGAGGGGGGGAAGGGGGAGGGGGGAGGAGGGGAGGGGGGAGGAGGGGAGGGGGGGAGGAGGGGGGAGGCAGGCCAGCAGCCAGCCCCTTATTAATATGCTAATCTCAGCCTTGGTCAGCTCGTCCAGCAGCCTGTTGACACCAGGGCCAGAGCCCAGCACTGAGTGAGCTGAGGACCAAACCCCACGGGCCCGTGTCTGCACAGGCCGCCTCAGACCGCTGCTGTGTTCAAAGTCATGCCTCGGGCATTTTCCAGCCTAATTCTGACCTTACAGTTAAAGTAATTACCTTGATAAAATAAAAATCATTTTGAAAACAAAATCCTTATCGTCATTAAAAAAACAGGCTGTAAAATAAATATATGACCATAGAAACCCAAATCTTTGTTAGGTAAAATATGTTTCCAAATTGATACTTTCATAGTAAGTTTGTAAATGTATAAAACTATCTAGAAAACATACAGAAACAGAAATTTGAGGGTGCCAACTTGTTTTAGAATTAGCTTCGAGGAATCTCAAGGGATCCAAATGCTTGATCGCTTTTCTTAGCTTCAAAATGTAAGAATCTCACATTGGAGAAGCAGCACGGAAAACAAGCTTACTAGCAATGTCTTCAAAATGAAACACTGCTTACTCATGCGTTCCAGCTGAGAGGCAGTCAAGGCCACCCCAGAACGCAGCGATCCACACCCCACGCAGCAGAAGGGTCAGAGCAGCCAGCTCCTGGAGCCCTTGCCGCTGAGCGTAGGTTTCCAAACATACGGGTCACTTTGTGAGTAGCCAATCCCACGAACTAACAAAAAAACCGAGTGCTTTACTTAACTGTGAACGTGACTGAGGCTTTATGAGTTCACTAACTTCGGAAAATGAGCGGAGCAAAGGCTGAGAACAAGAGGCATGTCTGTGTCCAGTGAAGCCCGCGCAGTCTGTCTCAGTTCTAACACGCTGCTCTTGATGATGGCTTTGTCTCCAGGCTTCACAGTCAGGCTCCTAACAGCAGCGAGGCTCAAGTGACCTTGTATGTGCCCCAGTGAAAACACATCAGTCACCAGGGTGAACTCTGACCCCAGGCAACACTGGGAAGAAAGGGGGCTCCAGAAAAACACAGGCAAGCAGGCTAGAAAAAGAAGAGAAGAGACAGCAGACAGATCAATTCGAATACATGACACTCCGCCAGCTTCCACACTCCGAGGAGAGCAGGCCACAAAGGCCTGCTGCGCCCTGGGAGCAGCAAGTCTGACGTCCGATCAGACCCGAGGACGCGGCTGCCTCTGAACACGAAGTAAGGGACGGCACAAACAGCCCTCGCCAACTGCAAGTCTCGCTCAGAGCTGGGACTCTGCAGAAGATAAAAGCAAAGCTCCTCTGCTAGTCCCCTGGACGCTGGACTCACTACACGCTGACGACATCGCATTTTCCCATCTTCCAGCAGAAGCAGGGCTAGCACCTCTGTGAAGGCAGGGCCCCACAACCAGGAAGAGGGCACCGAGCCCCCCCCCCCATTACCCGGGAAGCCAGGGGTCGTCACACACACCCGCCTCAGGAGGGACAGGAGCTAAGCACCACCTGTGCAGCGGGGCTGGCGCGAGCGGTGGCGGAGGCTGGGGCGGAGGCAGGGCAGTGGAGGCCGACGGGGCAGACGTGGGGCTTTATAGGATGGAGAAGGTGAGTGTGGAGAGTGAGGAAGAGACGAATGGGTCTCTGACGTTGAAGTAACCAGTGAATGGCAGCTTCCTCCCACCCCGTCAAGCTTTGGTGATATCCAGATATCACCGTCAAACGTACAAGGGCCTGAGTGCCTAGAAAGACCACAGATAAGGAATCACAAATCCCTCCCGGCCAGGAAGCAGACCCCGTGGAAGCAGCAGCTATGGAAACGGTAAGAACCAATCAAGGCACCAAGAAAAAAGAGACCAGACGGTGAAAGAGAGAGGTGGGGGGGGGGGGGGCCAGAGACAGGAAACAGGTGCCACCACCACAGTCCAGAGCGGCTCACCGGAGCCAGTGCTTTTCTATGAAGACCACCCGTCACCCAGGAGAAGAAGCTGAGGCCCAGAAAGGCCGAGCGAGTTGCCCGTGGCCAAAGAGCTGAAAAATGCCCCGGGCCCGGCAGCTTGGTGGTGGATCATGGCTTGTATCTTCTTCTCGCTCAATATTAAGAACTTGTGCTTTTAAATTCCCCAGCCAGTGACATCTCGCTCAATATTAAGAACTTGTGCTTTTAAATTCCCCACCAGTGACATCTTGAAAAGAACTGGAATAGCCTACAGTTAATGCAACATAAGTAAAAAAAGCAGTCCTTCGTGCTTTCTGACTTAAGAATTCTATATACTAATTTATAAAGGTCATCATTCATGAGAAGTTCTGTAATTTTTTTAAATCCTTACCCGAGGGTATTTTTCCATTGATTTTTAGAGAGAGTGGGCGGGGGAGAGACAGAGAGAAACACTGATGTGAGAGAGACACATCAACAACGCACCCGGACCAGGGCCCTGGCGGGGAAGAAGCCTGCAACCAAGGTAAGTGCCCTGGACTGGAATCGAACCCAGGACCCTTCTAGGGCAAAATTCTATAATTTTAAAAACAAACTCTTTATAGTATCAGTATAGTTAAAAGCAACTCTGCTAAGTCCTACTTAACAGGTCTTAATTGAAAGACTTTTCTTTACAAAGAAGATACTCAGACACAAACCTTAGTCATCCTGACGTCTGTCTCCTGGCGCAAAGCATCCATCAGCAGAACCCTTGAACAGCACGAGGTTAGGGGTACCAACCCTGCAGAATCAAAAATCTGCACGTAGCCCTGGCCAGTCTTGCCCAATGGTTAGAGCATCAGCCTGCACACCAAAGGGGCATGGGTTTGATTCCCGGTCAAGGGCACAGACCTGGGCTGCAGGTTCGATGCCCAGCCTTAGTCAGGGTGAATGCAAGAGGCAATCAGTTGATGTCTCTCTCTCACAAAGACGTTTCTCTGTCTCCCTCCCTCCCTTCCACTTTCTCCAAAAAAAGAAAATCCACACATAACTTTGACTCCCCCAAAACTTAGGTGCAGTCCTCCTTCAGTATCCACAGGGATTAGTTCCAGAACCCTGACAGCATGGCCCCCAAGATCCAGCTGAGAAATACCGAGTGAATAGTTACTATCCTGCACCTCAGTTGGTGCATGCTGGAAACGAGGATGATGACAACAGCTGTCACTTACTGGACAGCAACTCCGCGTCCTCACTAAGGAGGAAAACAGCCACACTGATAACAATGACAAGGACGAGATAATGCCGACACCCAGCTCCTGTTTACTGCATGCCAAGCCCGTTCTAAGTATTTTCAAAATATTGACTCATTTAGTTTTAACAGTCAATCCCACGAGGTAGATTCTATTGCCGATTCACAGATGAAGAAACTGAAGCACAGAGAGCTAAGCAACTTGTTCAAGGTCACAGAGCTTCTAAGTAGCCAAGCTGGGAGGACTCCACCTCGGGCAGTCAGCTCCACAGTCCGTGTTCCTCGCCTATTTCTCAATTGGCACTCCCAGCGGCCAATGAGGTCCATGATTCTGTGACCCACGTGGCATGCGAAGGGAAGGAGGAACAGAGTAGTGAAGTGCATACCCACGACGACAGCTGGCTGGTCAGTGGCAGAGCCAGGACAGCCTCCAGCACTTGGACCCAGCCAGACCAGACCACACACTTAACCCACCACCGACAGTGTCACCCACCTGGCTTGCTGCCAGGTCTGCAGAGCGAGTCAGGAAGAAGGCCCTGCTCGGCCTATGGAGAGTGACTGAACCAGGGAGGACCACAGGGACAAAGAAAGAACGAGGAGGGACGCGCCCCAGAAAGAGCATGAGACAGGCGAGCTGCTCCCAGGGGGCCTACGCAACACCCACATTCACCCAAGCCCGCACTCAGGTGACAGTGCCCTGGTGACAGCAATCCTGCCCCAGCTCAAACGCAGACAAAGGCGTCGCAGTACCGGCTGGCTCGTAGCTGGTGGCAGGGAAGTGCATCGGAACGCCCAGGAAATGAACTCGCACGAGGGAGGCCGCACCAAAAGGCAGGAAATTTGGAACGCCTTCTTACGCTAAGCAATCCCCAACAGAGTACAGGCTTTCCCCGGGGCTGTGAGATGTTTGATCGTGCAGCACCCGACTGTTTAGTCAGGGGCACCGACCTCTTTTCCCGTAGATTGTCCAGTTAAAAAATGACAGCAGTCAACATAACAATAGCCATCCGGGATGAACGAATCAAAATTATACTTTGTTTCTGTCAGGTCGGCAAAAAATGTGATGTATGTTTTGGTGTGTTCCCGAATGTCAGTCATTAGCACATGTGTGCCATGGGGTGGAAAAGGTTGAAAACCACTGGGCCAGAGCGCTTTCACAGACACCAATTAGTGCTATCTCCAATTGTTTCGCCATACAGGAGATCAAAGCTAACTTCCAGGCTTAGAAACTATTGGGAGGTTACTTGTCATCAAGTTTGAGAGGAAAAAAACAGCCCCTGAAAGCTGTCAGATGAGACTAGTTTTTCAAATATGCTGGGAGGGGCATGATGACACAGCGCACGCCAAGAAACGCCGCAAACATTTCAACATAACTGTGTGTCATAACACAGAGGGGCTTTGTTTTTGATCAAAATAACACACACATCAAAAGAGAGTCAAGTAGTTACTGACTTTAATGTTGACACGGCTCAAATAAAACTTTATTTTACTGAACATGCATGGACACACCTAACTAACTTGAGCACCTCATCCATTTTCTTTGTACCCTATAGATCCAGTGTAGCCCTGGTGCGATCACTCACCTGAGCTAGCAAACAGCACCAGCATCAGAGGACTGCACCCCCACGTTAGATCCGGAAGCAGGGCCTCCAGGCTCTGCCTGTGAGAAGTGGGCTGTGAGGCCAGCTATCACAGGAAGGCATGCTGGTGTCAGGAGGGCCCCTGGTGGTGAATGTGAGTCCCTCCTACCGCCTACATCTCTCAGCCACGAAGAGGGGAAATCAACACTACATTGTAAACTATCCCTTGTGGCGGCTTAATCTACAATCGGACTCCGCACTCTGTTTTCCAGCAGCAGCAGCAGCAGCCTCTGGTGCGGACCCATTCCTTGCTCCAGTGACAGGAGGAGACGTAAACAGCGTCCCTTCCGAACACAGCTACACAGCGGCCGGGTTCTTTGTCAGCTGCCCTCCCCTCCACGTTCAGTTTTGTCTTATTGGGTTTGACAGATACTACTCCAACTGAGCAAGAAATT
Source organism: Corynorhinus townsendii (assembly GCA_026230045.1). Lineage (NCBI taxonomy): Eukaryota > Metazoa > Chordata > Mammalia > Chiroptera > Vespertilionidae > Corynorhinus > Corynorhinus townsendii. The sequence continues at coordinate 55,546,845 of JAPDVU010000010.1, forward strand.
TACGCAGTCGCTTTTCTAATTCTACTCAAGATGTTTATGATGTTGAAACCAACCTCATACTTATTGAGATGATCACTACGTAAAAAACAAAACAGAAAAGAACGAGTGTTGGCACGGTTGTGGAGAAACTGTTCGGATCTATTAAGAAAAGAGAGCTTGTTTGTGGTGAGCATTAAACAGTCCTTTGTTCAGCATTTAACGGGAACTACCTGTGGCTTACGCAGAAAAGATGCAGAGATGAAATACAATCCTTGTCCTCGAAGACTCTCGGAAACAGACTTCCCCCAAGCACACAAAACACTGCTGAACAAAGACACACATTCTACGGACAGGAGGCGAGGTCCACAGGGAAGCAAGTAGCTGGGCTGTGACCTTCTCCGCCTGCAAGGCCGTCACACCTCGCCCCGCACAAACACAGAGCGGGCCCTCCCGCAGCCGGCCGAGCAGGGGACTGGAAGAACAGGAGTCACGCTTCCAGGCCTCGCGAGGAAACTGAAACTGCATGACAATTTCCTTTCCTCCTACCTAGTCTCTGTAGAAACAGAAGTGGGTTTGGGGGAGAAAGAAGAACAAAAAAAGGAAAGTGAACTGACCCTCAAAAGGAAATGAAAAAAACAATCCAGGGTCCCGCTCCTCGGACATCTAAGACAAAGACACTGCCCAAGCCAAGTTCAACATAAATGATAAAGCACTATGAATTCTGGGCCCATGAAGTCCAAGTTCATGAGGCTTTTACCATACCAACATATTGGTAAAACACCCCCAGCAAGATTCACGAATCTTCTATCAACTATCTGTCCTCCATTTGCCACTGACTCACGGGAAAGAGCAGTCTCTTCAGACAAACTAGGACAGAATCCGGCTCTACAACTTTCCACCTGTGAGCAAAGACAAGTTCCAAACTAACAAATCACAAAATCCCCATCTCTCTGGGCTGTTTTCCCCTGGTTAGAATGGGGAAGACCCCACGCAATCACCGTCGCTATCGGGTGTGAGTGCTGAGCACACGGCACACGTCTCACAGCGTCTTCCCCACCGGGCAGGAGGTCCCAGAACTACACGCTCTGTCCGAGGAGAAAGTTGGGTGTGGGTGTCAGTGAAGAGTTCCTAAGCGAAGCCCACATCTGCGTCCCAGGCCCACAAGAATGGGTATTAGTAGAGAGCACACACGCGGAAGCCACGGAGTGTGCATCGAGCTTGGCAGTTACTAACCTAGGAACCTTGAACCCTGTGTATCTTGGTTACGCAAGTATGAAACGGGACAAGGGACCCTACTCCCAGGTTACTGTGAGGACAGAGTGAGTGGTTGTGACTGAGCATGTTCATTGTGCCCCAGCACTATTCTAAAGCGCGCCGTCACTGTGACGAGCAGCACTGTTCCCGTTACTATAATGCCGCCTACCTCAGAAAATACGTGGGAAGTGTGTACACACAGAAGGCACTACACAACTCACCGCGCACTCCTGCCCTCACCTGCTCTGCAAAATCAATGCCTTTGGTTTGTTTCTGCTGGGTGCACAGCCACCCAGGGCAGGTGAAAGGAAAATCAAATCAAACGAAAAACCAAGGCACAAGCGCAGCAAGAGAAGGGTACTCACGGTCGGGGCCCCGCAGCTCGGTGGAGGAGTCAATGACAGTGTGCGGGAACACCCCTAGCTTCTCTTCCCGCCCTCCATAGCCGCGAAGAGAACCTGCCAAGAGAGACTGCACGTAAGAGACCACCTTAGGGCACTGTGTTCTCAGAGGCCCGCTGTGGTCACCACCTCAGTCAGCTTCACTACCACCTCTCTGTGGAATGGGGGTAAAAAATCCGATGTCAAGTTCCTGCCTTCAAACCTACACCCTAGCTGAGAAAATACATGTGAGTAACTGAAAGCTATCGAAACTCATCAATAATCACAAATTAATATGGCAACAGGATATACAGATCTATTTCACCCCCTCCCACTAAAATTATACTGAAGAGGTATTTTTAAAAATTATTTTAAAACAGCACAGGGAGAACTGAAAAGGGAAAAAGGAACAAAAATTTTGGAAATTATAAGAAAAGCTTAGTTCTAATTCTAACGTTGGAAGAGAAAGACCAAAACAAAGAAAACAAAGCAGGAGAGCCCTAGCCGGTTTGGCTCAGTGGATAGAGCATCGGCCTGCAGACTGAAAGGTCCCGGGTTCGATTCCGGTCAAGGGCATGTACCTTGGTTGCGGGCACATCCCTAGTGGGGGGTGTGCGGGAGGCAGCTGATTGATGTTTCTCTCTCATTGATGTTTCTGACTCTCTATCCCTCTCCCTTCCTCTCTGTAAAAAAAAATCAATAAAATATATTATTTTTTTAAAAAGCAGGAGAAAAAACGTGGAGGAAACCAATTACACAAAGATTGGCAGCGTAGAAATGACTCCACAGGCCGAGAGAGCCAGGCCCCGCGCCAGTGGAACACGGAGAACCGCTGCAGGGCCCAGCGGTGCCCAGGAGGCTCACCTGGCAGCACCAGACAGACAGAGCTGGGGGCAGAGGCTGGGCTGCAGCTAGGGCTCAACACCAGGCCTCCAGGCGACTCTCCTCACCCGGACAGAAGGCTGGAGGGTCACTCCCTGGAAAAAGCAGTGTCTCTGGACTGAGGCACCCAGCCCAGCTCTACTAAACGGAGGTGGAGCTCGTCCCGGTCCGCACGGAACAGTGAACTCTCCAGGCCTGGAGTCCCCACCCACGTGAGAGGGGAGCAGGAAGGAGACAGGAGGGAGAGAAAGGGAGTGGAAAGAGAAACTGTACAAACTATCAAGCACGGTTTCAGTCATGCATTTGTCTCTAACATCTTACCGCCAAGCATCCTATCTCAAAAAGCCCCTGGAGAAAGTCTCCACCAAAATGTGATGAGCAGAAACAAGTATGAGGAAGCATGGGGCACCGAAAACATGAGCTCCAACGGAGAAGAGCGAAGGACAGGGAATCCCCAGGGTAAGGGGGAGGGAGGGAGGCTCTGGAACCAATGGCAGCTGTGCACCAGGAGTGGGACTGCGGCCCCGCTGGAGCAGGCCAGTCCAGAGCAGGTTGTGGAGGCTGTCTTCACCTAGCCCGGTGGTCGGCAAACGCCTTAGTGAACAGAGCCAAATATCAGCAGCACAGCGACTGAAATTTCTTTTGAGAGCCGAAAACCGACGTCTGCGCGTGGGCCACGGAGTTCCAGTCGCACTGTATGTGCGCGCCTGCACGTGGCATTCTGTGGAAGAGCCACGCTCAAGGGGCCAAAGAGCCGCAGCTGGCCGACCACTGACCTAGCCCAAAGGCACTGCGCCATCTCTTTGCGGGGATCCACTGCGGGGTGATGTGCCCGACCAAAACAAGAAGTCGGCCAAGAAATACAAGGACGAGAGAACATAAGCACAAGCCCAGCTCTGGAGAAAGCCAAGAATGAGCACAGGGACGTCCGGACAACACAGCGAATGGCAGAGGAGCACCCCGCTCGGCGCAGAAGACGACAGAGACCTCTAGGAAGCTGTCTCCCAGAAATGCAGTGCGAGCAGAGGAGTCTGTGGACTGACCGTTGGGAAACTGGCTAGCAGGCCAGCAGGCGCTAAGGGAAAATAAGCAACAGGTATGAAAAGAACTAAGAAATGGGGAGCTGAGCTGTCAGAGAAAGGTGACTCTCCATCCTACTACCCGGGGCATCTCCATCCGGGCCTCACCGGCCGCACTGTGATCAGAGACTGACTGCTCTCTCCCTCGCTGACGGAAAGAGCTTGTGGCGAGGGCCCGTCTTAGCTGGCTGTGGCTCTCAGAACCCAGCAGAATGCCTGCTACCAGGCTACACACCAAAGCAAAGGCTCCCTGCTACTGATTCACGTCCCGAGCGCCACTGCTGCTCCTGCACGTGTCACCTGGGGCGCACCGTAACAACACGGCTCCAGTACTGTTCTACAACTCACTGCTCACACACGTCTACCTCGAGAGAAGGACCACATCCATTTGTTGTGTCAGCATGTCCTACACTCAACACTGACACTGTCCGCCTCTTGTAGCCGTGTGACTGTTCAGAATGCCTAATAATATGAACTTCAGCTTTGTCGAATGTAAAATAGTGCGCTGAAAACATTTCATCCCAACTAGAGCCCCAAACCCCTGGCTGGCCTCCATGTACCAAGCGTGTCTTGTGTTGACTGGAGGATGGGGAGGCCAGGGGAAACATGTGAATTGCCGGTGTGAACTTGACTTGGCGTTTGGGGTATATTACATTTACAGTAAGATTCCTGTCATCCGGATGGCTAGCCTTTGCTCCCGGCCCCAAACCACCGAAGAGCACCAGGTGCCCACCATCTGACAAGGACTGGATCCCTTGGGGGTGGGCTCCCTTCAACAATCTGATGAAAGCCCCAGTCTCTCCCCAGGGCAACAGCTCACATGCTCACACAATTCTCTTAAGATTTCTGGGATTCATGAACCTAGGAGTACATGTTTCCTCCTCAACGCTTTTGTTCAATCGCTAGCATTTGCATAAGAGCAAAAAGAGCTTCATGAAGTTATCACCAAAGGGGAAATCTGGGAGCCATGCTGGACGTACCCTGGACTCCCTCAGCCCTGCTGCTGCACTCACCAGCTCAGGGCCCGGAGATGAACTCAGAGCAGGCCTCACATGCCTCTCTCCCAGTCTCAGCTGCACCCTTAATTAAGGCTTTCTTCACTTATTTGTACAACAGCCATACATATAAAAGGCTAAGTGTCCATCTGTCCAACTGGTGGCTATGACGCGCACTGACCACCAGGGAGCAGATGCTCAACGCAGGAGCTGCCATGAAACACACTGGCCATTTAAAAATAAGTGGCACCACGGACCTGGTGCCGACAAACCAACACTCGGCTTCCCCCAAGTGGGGCACAGGCCCCACCACCATCCCGGAGCGACACCCCACCACATCGCAGCCAACGCTGCCAAGACCCCATGGCACAAAATGCGGCCCACACCCCAGCCCAGCCCGGAAACAGTCACTGTGGTGCCTGATAACGCCTGGCTTCCTCTCCCTAGTGACTAGCCCTCCTTGCAGTTTCTTCAGCCCAGGAACACAGCTTGCTTTATAGCCAGGTGCAAACATTTTACACTTAAACAAATGTCTGTGAAGCGTTTTCCTGTGCCTTATCTCATTGATCCTCACAGAAGTCCTGGAGTAGGCAGACAGGAGACTCGGTGGAATCCTATTTTCTTTTCATTAGCCAGAAAAGAGATTTAGAAAGTTTAGAAACTTGACCCAACTGAAAAGAAGTAAAAAACGGTGGACCTTGAAAATGACTTCAGGTTTTCTCACTGCGCAGATTATAGTCAAACACTGCTGCAGTTAAATATTTTACCCTTTGTTCTCCCTGCATAATCAATAGTAATAATATGTTTCATGTTGGTATTTACTGCTGTGTTGCTGACAATTACCTGAAAGAGAAGTCGGGGTGCTTCACTGGGCTGGAGAAAGTTTAGCTGCATCAGAAAGCAGGTCTAACTAAGCAAGTTTATTCTATATCTATAAAAGGCTAAGTTGACTCACGCATGCACAATACATATAAAGTTCTCACTGGCACCAATCACATGCGTGTGTTTCGATCTGTCATTGCCGATCGTGAATTTAGTTGACAATTCTATTATAGAGAAAGTGCGAATAGCGACATTAAAATATTTCTTCTAATTAATTTCCTTTCGATGTGCACAAATCCGTGCACTGGGACACTAGTAATTATATAATTGTATCGCACCCTCTGAACTTGGCTCGCCACTTTACCAGCGAGGCGACACTGGGCAGCTGTTTCCTTAATGACGTCTTAAGTGTGTGACTGCAATACCCCTTTGCTGAGCTTTGTAACTCCAGTCCAGCTACCCTCCTGCCCCACAAACCTTCTCTGAATTAGCATCAAGTACAAACTGCATTGATCTTGTCTATAATATCAACTTCACTGCCTTCTCTGCACAACCCATCCTGTACTCTCAACTTGACAGAAACATTCAGTTCCACAGAGCCCAGCCTCTCACACCTGCGCCTTTGCACAGGTGTGTCCTCTGTCTGGAAGGCCCTTCCTGCTTCCCTTGTCCACTGACCTGCTCCAGGTCCTTTCACTCAGCTAGATCCTGCAGAGGTGGCCACATCTGGTCCGCAGCCAGTTTTTGGTAGAGGTCCTGGATTAAGAATGATCCTTACCTTTTTAAAGGGCTAAAAAAAATGTGGCCCACAAAGTCTGAAGTGTTTACTGTCTGGCAACGCCTGAACTTGACCAGCACGGGGGATGTGCCTCCTGAGTCCTCAGAGCACCTGCTACGACATGAGCACTGTGGGCATCACCCTGCAGTGTGTCAGGCTTGGTCCCCTCAGGTCTGTACCTGTTACAAGACAGGCATTCAATAGATGCTGAACAAATGAAGTAATTGAACAGAACAGCTCAAGGACAAACTAGGGAAACACATTCAGCACAAAGGGCACCTTCAGTAGCAAAACACTATGGAAGTCTGTTAACGATCCAGTGCCAACGCTTCACATCTGTACGCACTTAACATGGTAACTGTACACACGGCCTCAAAGGCTGAGTTCACCACAAGCACAGGCTTGATCAGCAAGGACACTGGGATCACAGAAACTAGACAACTTGTCCAAAGTCCCATGACCAAAGGCACAGAGCCAACATGTGCACCTAGGCCTTCTGTCTCCTAGGTGAGACGCTCTTTCTACTAAAAAGACCTGCCTCTCTACACACACCCGGATACCTAGACCCCTTCAGCTACTAATTCCTGAGGCTTTGGGGAAGGGACAGCATTTAATTTTTGACTCATTATTTAATTTTTATAATTTTCCACATTAATATTATTTTGTAAAAAGGCAACAAAATAAAATTGAAAAGGACACCCAAAATAAGGACTAAATGGCCTCAGCATAATCACAAACCAAAAAAAGTTTCTTTCCTTTTTTTAAAAACCAGTCCCTGAGAAAGAAAATTAAACAGCTCAGTTAACAAACGCAGTGCGGGGCAGGCAGCTGCAGGCCCCATGAGCCCGCGTGACAGCGGGGCTCAGACTGGCAGGCGGGTGGTCTCCTTTCCGGTCACGTTTCCGAAAGCCTGCGTCTGGGGAGAACGGGCCAGGAGCTGGACGTGCACATTTACTCCTCCACCTGGGGCAGGAGCCAGCAGCTTCCCGAGGCAGAAATTAACTGGAGAAACTCTATAACTAAAAGCTCAGACTAACCTACTGCTCAATCTATTGTTCATGACCAAGGTATAAGCTACCTACGTAGCTCAGAGCCCAGAAGTTTCTAAGTTAGAGCAAGATCGTAGCCAAAGTGACCTATGACATGGGTCTATTTAATGTAACATTTCAAAAAACTAGTTTCACACACAACAAATCTTGTGACTACAACCCCATTTTAGAAGTCAGTCACTACCAGGTACATCAAAAAATGCACTCATTTGTAATTTATCAAACACTTTCCAGGATCTGGATGGCAATTAAAAAGTATAGTATCTACATAATGAACTTACTGAGTAGAACAATAAATGTTTTATGAACTAAATAAAAGTACTTCATATCAAAATTTAGCCCTCCAATAAAGAAAGATTCCTTAAATGAAACAAAAAATGCTAATCATAAAAGAAAATATCGATAGAGAACTTTAATATTAAAAACTTTCGTTCTAAGACACGTCAAAAGGAAGACGCCAAACCGCTACTGGAAGACAAAGGACTGCTGAGTCCACGCCCAGAGAGAAAGAAGGGCCAGAGCCAGGAAGCAAAAGGGAGAGGAGATTAGGCCAATGACCTCCCACGTCCATTCTAAAACAGAGAAGAGATATGGCCAATAGATTAAAAGAAGCTCAGCAACATTAGTAATGAGGGAAATTCAATTTAAAGCCACAATAGATATTATTACACACTCAACAGAATGGCGAAACTAGAAAGCCAGACCAAATAAACTACTGGCAAGGATGTGGAGCCAGGAGTCACTGTCTCACATTCATGGCGGAGCAAATTGGTACAAGCACTTTGAAAGCAATTTGGCAGCAACTAGTCACGCTGAACACTAGCCAGCCCAGAGCCCAGCAATGGTGCTCCTGGACGGATGGGCTGGACATCCGCACGCATGTGGGCAGCGGGAAACATACAGCAGCGTTTGCAATAGCAAAAGGCTAGAGGCCAGCCAAGTGCCCACCAATGGCAGGCCAGATTACACAACAGTGAAAATGAATGAACACTGACAAGGTACACCACACCCCTCAGGTGAGTCTCAGGATCAGAGCTGAGTGCAAAAAGGAAGTTGTAAAAACACATAGAGTATGACTCCCTGAGTAAAAAGTTCAGCCCTGGCTGGTGTGCTCAATGGTTGGAGCGTTGCCCCAAGCACCAAAAGGTTGTGGGTTCAATTCCAAGTCAAGAATATGTACCTACGTTGCATGTTTGCTCCCCACCCCAGGTCAGGGTGCGTGCAGAAGGCAACCAATAAATGTGTCTTTCTCACATCTATGTTTCTTGCTCTCTCTCTCTTTTTCTCTCTCCACCCCCTTCTTTCCCTCCCTCCCACTCTCTCTGAAAAAGCAATGGAAAAAGTACATTCAGGTGAGGATTAACAAAACAAGACAAAAAGCTCAAGATTGACAAAAAAGGCTAGAATTGTGCCCAGTAAGTGCCAGGGCCATCCACAGCATGGGAAGCTGGCAGAGGGACAGCGAGTGGGGCTGCTTCCGCATGGCCCTGGTCCACACGTCCCTGGCTACCTGCAAGCTCAGTGGCTACAAGAGGTTCCAAGCCATCCCTAACACTACCTTCTTACCAAGTAGCAGGGATGCCTGCGTGAATGGATGGAGCGCCGTTTCAGGTTTTCCACTCATGACATTTTCTTAAATCTGTGCTTCTGCCCCCTTTCTTGATACGGGAGGCTAATGTGTGGTGCAGTAAACCAACTGCACGTTCCCACCACCACCCATCTTTGCCTGTGCTCTTCTTCTGCCTAGAACACTGTCCCCGTCTTTCCCCTCGCCCCCAGGCCAGCTCCTACTGACCCCTCCACCGAGGGTGCAGCCCCCTGCAAGCCGGGCAGTCCCCTGCAGCTCTGTAACGCACTTGAACATGGCATGGCAATGCCTATTTACTAGACAACCACCCCCAAGGCAGGGATTCAAGTCAACACATGATAAATGTTTTCAGTAACTCTCAGTGAAATTGGCAGCTATCTGGAAGCTAACTCTCAGTACTCAGTGCACCACCTGCCCAGTCTGAGACCCCCACCCACCTCACGGGGAGGCTTCACGACAAGCTTATAAAGGGGCTCCATCATCTGCTCTAGCTGCAGGCAGACTGCAGAAAATCAAACTTTACGCAACAAGGACACCTGTATTCGTGGTCCTCAAGGCAGACCAGTGCGCCACGGCCCGTCCCCGTGACGTCCTCAGTGTCGCCAGTGCTGTCCAATATAATTTCGTGCAATGATGCAAATGCTGTGTTTGCAGTGTCCCAGGCAGTAGCCACTAGCCACCTGTGGAGACTGAGCACCTGAAATGGGGCTAGTGTGACTGTGGAATAGAACTTTTAACTTAATTTCACTTAATTTTAATAGCACACGTGGCCAGTGGCTACTACAGGAGAGTCAGCAGCGCCCAGTTTGATGGCAGACAGTGGAGTAGAAATGAAGTTTCCTTGGTTCCTAACAGCAGGCTATATTATTTGAAAAAGACTATATTGTCTGCAAAAAGACTTAAAAAGATGGATGGAATACTTTAATCTGAAAAGCAACCAGAAACTGACAAGACAACAAGGAAGTACCGGGACAAAGTTAAAGTGAAATCAGGAACCCAGAGATAAAGCAGCACAGAAACCACCTTTGCCCTGAGTCATTTGCCAGTTCTGAGATTTTCAACTTTCCTTTCCACAATAGTGCGGGGAAAGAGACAGCAATCAAAGGCTGGGTCCCCCGAGTGTCTGACCCGACCTCAAAGAGCAGGGCCCCTCGCTACCCCGCTCTGGATGGGCGTGGCCAGCAGTGAGCCATCTCTAGTGGAATTACAGCTCTGCAGGGGCACAGACCCTCAAGCCTAGACCTTGGCTTCAGGTGATCGCAGACTGGGTGACGCAAAATCAAATGCTCTCTGGAGGGAGTTACCTTTTACAGTCTATGCCTTAAATAACGTGGATCCACATGCCACACCACAAATAAAGATGATCTCAAAATGAATCAGAGGCCTCCATGTGAAACCTAAAATTACAAATCTATGGGGGGGAAATGGGAGAAAATCTTTGTGATCAAAATTAGGCAAAGATTTCTTAAATATGACACCAAAAAAGCACAATCCATAAAACAAATTGATAAATGGGACATCATCAAAATGTAACTTCTGCTCTTCAGGAAACTGTTAAGAGAATGAAAAAACAAGCCACAGCATAGGACAAAAGCATTGTTCGTATCTGATAAAGGCTTGTAACAGAATATGTAAAGAATGCACCAATAAGGGAAAAATAATTTTAATGGGCAAAATATTTGAACACCAAAGATGTTAGGGATGTCAAATAAGCATATGAAAAGATACTCAACATTATTAGGCATTTGGGGAATGTAAATTAAAACCACAATGAAATATCATTAGACACCTATTACAATGGCTAAAATTTAAAAGACTAACCACACCGCACATTAATGAAACTGATCCTTCTTCATACTATACACCAAAATCAATTCAAGAGAATTATAAAGTTAAAGGAGGGAGGCAAAACCATGAAGCATTTAGAATATAACAGGGGAATTAATTCATGACATCAGGGTAGGGAAAGACACGAAAAGCACCAACTATAAAGGAAAAGACTGATAAGACTTAAGAACTTCTATTCATAAAAACAAAACAAACAAAAAAACGCAAACCAAGCCCTGGCTGTTTGGCTCAGTGGAGAGAGCATCAGGCCTCGGACTGAAGGGTCCCGGGGTTGATTCCTGTCAAGGGCACACACCTGGGTTGCAGGCTCAATCCCAGCCCTGGTCAGGGCGCGTGCCAGAGGCAACCAATTAATGTGTCTCTCTCACATCGCTGTTTCTCTCTCCCCCTCCCTTCCACTCTCCCTAAAAATCATGCAAAACTATCCTCAGGTGAGGATTAACAACAACAAACAAACAGACAGAAACACTGAGTCAGTGAAACTGCATATGACAAAGTGGGAAGAGACAGTGGCAAAACATATAACTAACAAGACTTCTGAATAAAGAAGTCCACAATCAATTTTTAAGTAGAAAAATACGGGCACTTCGTGAAACAGTGAATGGCCGGCAAATGTACAAAGAGATATGCAACCTCATTCTAACCAGGAAAAGGCTATTGAAAACCCCAAGTGGTAATACTACAGAAGCCACCAGCCGGTGGGCAGGAAAGGCCCAGGAGCCCAGAGAGGGCTGCAGAGGGAGCGGCTCTCCCGCCCCCACCCCGCGTCAGTGCGGGCACCAGGAGAACTGGGGGCTGTTCCTCTGGGCCAGGCACCTGAAGCACATTTCGTGGGGTCACAGCCTGTAACCGACTGAACTCTAATTTCATTTGCCCGATTTTAAGACAGACACTGTTCCAGAAGGCTCTTTCCCACCCGCTCATTTCTTTCCCCTTCACAGAGCTGTGCAGTTGACTGAAAGTTTGACCATGGGGTGGGGGGCAGAGGTGGGGGGGATTTATGCGGAAACTCCTTCTCACTGTTTTGGGATCCCACCTAATTACATCTGCCTACCCCTAACTCTTCTTCTCCACCTTTTAGCAACTCTGACATGGTGAAGACCCTCCTTCCCACGAAGCCCACAACCAAGTCTTTACTCCAGGCTTTGTCCTTGGCTCCCTTCAGGACCTCAGCAGGAGACACTGTCTCCAAGCAGCCAGAGCACTGACCACCCACCTACGCCAGGAGAACGAGGAAGCTGTGGGGACCCGGGTCTGGAAGGGTAACATAAAGTCCTTGTCCCTGAGCTCACACATTCCATCTGCCAGCAGGAACACCTGATTCTGCATCTGCGATAGACACATCACCAATCCCAACGTCGTACCGGCTAACGTTTGTTTAGCCTTTTTCTTAGGAAAAAAGGCAAGGACAAAAGGCTAAACAAAATGTATTGAAGTTAGCTATGAATTTAAGGTTAGGCAGAGAATCAATTCACACCACACGCCCTGACTCTGGTAGAAGCTAGCCAATTTTCAGCACCAGAACAAAACTACCAGGGAACACGTGCCTTAGGCACTCCCCCATACACACTCTCCTGCCATTAACCAAAGCCACAAGCCCAGGAGCCACACAAACGATTGCAATGTAAAACTGCTCACTTAAAATTGTCCGTCTTAAATCGGGATTCAAAGCCCGTCCCTGGAATCCAGTCCGCTGTGGTCTGCAAATGAGGGTCTTCACCAAGGCGCATCAAGCAGCAGCCTCCTGGCGCAGCGCAGTTCTCCAGCGTCGGTGTTTGATCCGACGCTGGACACGCAACAGCGTGTAAGCCGAAGTGCGGCCCCCATGGCGCTTCAGCTCTGACGGGAAGATCCACACGCCACTAACATGTCATGTAAAAGCATGTGTCTCCCGTGCAGCAAAGACAAGGTCATGAGTAGGCACCAGCAGCACCCGCAGCTCACAGCACAACCCACACCACGGGACGGCAGGACTTTCCGTCTGGAAGGTGCGGGCAGGAGGAGACGCTGGGCACAGACAGCCCGCGGGCACGGCTTTGTAGGTTCTTCCAAGCCTTGGCTTTGGTCCACTGACGCCAAATAAAGGAGTGGAGAGTGTGTCAACTGGTAAACACAGGACGGAAACTCTAAGCTGGTGAGAATGAGCGGTCACTTCAGACATTTTTAGAGCAGCAGTGTGTTACAGATGAGACATACCAGGAGTACCATAGAGCTTATCTGTGAGACACTTGCAGTTGCTTTTCCCTCCTGTCACTCCTTGCTTCCCACAAAACTGTACTCATAAACAACACTGACCCCCAAAAGTCGCCAATGACAGTCTCCGGAAATACACAGAAGTTACTAAGGCACGTCCGCTGACAAATACGCGCCCGTCACTGCACAAGGCACCGCCCCTTCTATTTAATTGATTCTGATTTTAAATAATTAAACAATTTTGGTATTTCATCACCATGTTTGACAACTCTCTGTCAGCCATATCAGAACTTCGAGTTCTAAAGTATCAGAGTCAGACAGAAAACAAGTTTAGGCCTTCCCAGACGTGGTCATAGCTCCTGCACACGGCTCACTCCGCTTCCGAGGGCTGGGTGAAGACGTGCGCGACTGCTCCGCCCCCAGTTAGGAGCGGGCTCTGGTCAGTCCCCCAGGCCTGGCCAAGGAGGACCCGCCACTTCGGGGTCGAAAGGCCGAGGGCGAGCTACGCTAACTCCAAACTCGCAGTGTCTCATCTACAAAATGAGGATATGAACAGCTCGACAGCTCTCTAGTCCTTGTGAGGCGTAGAGGAGAGGAAGCAATAAAGCACCCCGCTCCGGTCTGCCCACGGTGCGTAACCAATGTAACTTCCTTACAGTGCGGAGCCTCTCCCAGATCTAGCCACCTGTAAGAAGGTAGCGACAGCCTGTGTCCCACACAGTGACGTCGCATGCCTCCCCTAGCATTGGATAATGTTCAAACGTATTAACTTGGGTCATTTTTCTGGTTCTGAAAAGAGTTTACAGTCAATGGCAATGTACATGAAGCTCAGGTAGAATTATTCTAATTAAATACGAAGTCTGTAGGGAAACACCGTCACGTTCTTAAAACCAGGTAAAGGCTGTGGTGGTGCGACCAGGATTTTTCTGAGGCTCCCAGCTGCTCAAGAGTGGGAATGGCGCCACGTGGGTGAAACATCTATTTCCTCCTTCTGTCTATAAACCAGGTCAACAGTGTTTACACAAATCAGACGCTAATCAACAGCATGTGCTAAAAATTCTTTTAAACTCAAAGTTGAACTCTATATGCTTATCTGGATTTATTTTCATCAGAGAGCCCAGTAAAAAAGCAACCCAATTATTACAGACAGGAACAGAGGGGCTTCTCTGCTGTTTTAAAATCAGAAACACGAAACATTGGTGGAGAGAAAGAGCAATAAAGAGTTCAAAGAGCCCTAGCCCGTGTGCTCCGTGGTTAGAGTATCAACCTATGAACCAGAAGGGCACGTGCCCCGGTTGTGGGCTCGATCCCCAGTAGGGTGTGTGCAGGAGGCAACTGATCAATGATTCTCTCTCATCGTTGATGTTTCTATCCGTCTCCCTTCCTCTTTCTGAAATCAATAAAAACATATTGTTTAATATATAGCCCTGGCAGTGTTACTCAGTGGTTAGAGCGCCGGCCAGAGCACAAGGGGTCTCAGCTTTGATTCCTGGAAGAGCATGTACCAGGGTGTGTTCGGGAAGCAACCAACGGCTATGTGTCTCTCTCACGTGGATGCTTCTCTCTCTCTCTCTGCCTCCCTCCCTTCCTCCCTCCCACTCTTTCTAAAAATCAGTGGAAAAAAATATTCTCAGGCAAGGAAATAGAGAGTTCAGCTACTGTTTACAGAAGAGAAGTAAAACATCACTCTCAGTGTAGCTGGGAGAGGGTTGAATCCCAGGTGCCCCCGAGCTCAGCCGAACTGCTCTCCATCCTCTTAAAGGGCACCTTCTAAGGACTGACAAGCACCTTCACGGTGAATGCTTATTTGCATTCAGAAACTTCCTGGACTTTACTATTGACTCAAGGTCATTTCCTTTGTCCAAACTTTTAATTGGCATTTTTAGTCATTAATACAGGCATCAGTAAAAAGCCTCAAAGACCTTCACAACAATTTTTTTGCTAATTATTTAGGGCTTTTTTAAGGGGAAACAGTAAGGACAATACGTTCTTAAACAAGCTTTAAGATAAAGTACTACAGAAATAAGCTTTTATCATTTTTTAACCAAAAAACTCATTTCACAAATATGATAACAAGAACAGAACTTTCAATGCTATTGAAATTTAAAACAAGATTTATTCTAGCTGAAAATGTCTTAACTGCAAATATTTAATTTCAAGTTAAACATTTACATAATATATTAATACTTTAAATCTAATCTTTATTGCCCTAGTGACAATTTATTATTTCCTCAAAATCAAGAAATTTTAAAATATAGGAAAAAGTTTCCATAGTATTTTAGAGTTTAATAGGGATAGGAACTAAGATCCTATTTCTCTTATCCAAATAACATCCAAAGAAAGGATAGTAATTTTCAAAATTATTTTTACTATGTTACAGTGTATGTACACACACACACACACACACCACATATATAGATCAGTATAATAATTTCTTCTGGGGAAGCTAATCATCTTTTTTAAAGGAACTAACTTTAGCAATATAATTTTGTTATTTAAACCATTTCTCCAACTTCCTAACAAGAAAATGACCTGACTAGTTCTGAGAACTGGGACATTAAATTCCGTAATTCCCAACACTGGGCATGGAGTGTCGCAGAAACAATTTCAGTTAAAACGTCTTCATGATTCCCAACGATGGGCATGGAGTGCAGACGCAATGTTAAAAACATCTGGATCCTCAAGGCCGCTCAGAACCCCCTCCCTTCCCACAGACCCTTCATCACGCCTGCGTTCACGGAGCTCCCTCCTGATCTGGCACTTACTCACCCTCCGTGGGTGCCAGTCTCAGAAGAGGCTCAAGGCACACCTCCTCCGGGACCGGTGTCGGCCCAAACCATGAACGTTAAGTTTGGGGTGCAGTGTCGTATTTGCCCAAGACCTGCCGTCTGCTGCCTGTGCTCCTCCCTCTGCCTCTGTGCACTGCTCGGGAAGAACGCGGCTTTCCCCAGCCCTCCCCGGTGCTCCTTCGGAAGCTGGATCCCTTGGTAATGCCTAGAGATGCTCTGGAGGAGGGTCTGGAACACCCGACCTTGCCAGTTCTGAGCATTCGGTCCGCAAGTGCTCCAGAGGATGAACAATGGGCTCGGCGGGCTCCCCTCCGAGCAGAGCCTGCTCAGGGCGGCCCCGAAACGCCGACTTCCTGGACGCGCTCCGTGGGTTTGAAGGCGACGGGGCCTGGAGACGCACCCCAGCACAGCCGGCGAAACGCCCCCGAGGGCGCACCTCCACGAAGGCACACGGCACACGGCACACGGCACACGGCACACGGCGGGCGGGCGGGCGGGCGGGCGCGGCTGTCTCCCGGGTCGCTCCCGCCACGCACTCTCCTCCCGCCCCTCACAGGGCGTCCGAGGCGGGACGACCGACCAGAGGGCCCCGCCGTGTCACTTCCGAGAGGAGAGAGGCTGTTTTCACTGCCCACTTCACACACATGGAGGCTGAGGCTCTGCGCTCCATTCCACGGAGCAGCGGCCTATTTCTCCAGCCATGGCCGTATTTACCTCGCGAGTAAAACCCCGGGGATGGCCGCCTTGCACACAGATGCCCAAGCGCGCCCCCGCCCCCGCCCCCGGCCCCGGCGCCCCTACAATGTCACTATTCTCTGCCTCCCACTGCCCAAGCCCAGCTGCAGGCCAACGCCGCAGGAATGGGACGGCTGAAATGGCTCCAAAAGGAAAACACGCCGCGAGCGCCTTAAGCTACAAAATCCGGCAGGAAGCCCCAACAAACAAACAAACAAAAACACGAACCCCACGCACCCTCCCGACAAAGGCCGGGTGCGAGGGAGGAACCGGGAGGGCCGCCCGCCGCGGTCCCCCTAGCGCGGCGGGGGGCGGGGGCACGCGAGGAGGAAACTCGGGCGGCACCGGGACCCCGCCGAGCTCCCCGGCCGTCGCCCTGGGGTCGCGGGGCCACGGGGAACTTGAGCGCCGGCAGCCGGGATGCAGCGCGCCCCGGCCCGGTTCGAGGTCACCCGCCCGCGGCCCCGCTCTGACGGACACTCCTTCACCCTCCGTGGGCGCCAGTCTCAGGAGAGGCCCCCGAGGGTGAGTTTCCATCCCGGGTCCCCCCGGCGTCCCCGCGGGTCTCCCGCTTCCTCCTCCTTCCTCTCCCCTTTTGTGAGGCGCCCGGCCCGCTCGGCGGCGGCGGCGGCCGGCCCCCCACGTCCCCGGCCTCTTCGTCTTCCCTGAGCCCCCCGCGTCCCCACCGCCCCGGCCTCCCCAAGTCCCCGTTCCCCCACAGCCCCGGCCTCTCAGTCCTCCCCGAGCCCCCGGCCTCCTCATGTCCCCCGGCGTCCCCACCGCCCCGGCCTCCCCGAGCCCCCGGTCTCCTCACGTCCGCGGCCTCCCCATGTCCCCAGCCCCCCGGAACGGCGGCGGGCGGGCGGGCAGCGCGGGAGGAGCCGGCCTCCGTCGCATCCGTCTCCGGGACTGGTCTGTCCGGCCCCGCTCGGCCCTCCGCCCTCGGGCCGCGGCCCTGCCAACCACCAGCTCCGGGAGTGGCCCGCCCGCGCCCCGGCCCGGCCCCGCACTCACTCGGACCGCGCTCGGCGCGGGGAGGCGAAGACCGACGACAACGGGGCGGCGCCGCGGGCGGACTGGCCGCGCTCCCTCCCACGCCTCACGCCGCGGGCGCACAGCGGTCCCGGCCCGGCGGCGGCGGCGGCGGCGGCGGCGGCGGGCTCGCGCCCTCGGGGCCGTGCTGCGCGTGCGCGGCGGCCGGCGGAGGCGCGCGCTCCCCGCTCCACTACGCGTGTCCGCGTCCCGCGCTTCCGCCTCCTGCAGGATCGGGCCTGCGCGCCGCTGGACGCGCATGCGCAGGACGCCGCCGGGCTCCTCTGCGAGGTCGCGCGGGGGACGCCGGGCCGGGGCTTCTGGAGGGCCCGGGGCTGAGTGGGCGGGGCTGCGCGCCGGGGAAGCCTTGCCCGGGGCGGGAGGGGGCGCCGGCTTGCGGACGTCCGGGGGCCGACGTGGGGGCCTCCGGGCCGGCGGGTGGGACACTTCCCTGTCCCCAAACCAAACGCGGCCGCTCTGGACGCCCTGGTCGGCGACCCAACAGTCCCGCCCCAGAGTCGGAACCGCCCGTGTCGGGTGTCGCTGTGGGCCTGGTCCGTGACCTCTTCAGGCTTCACGCCCACCCTAAGGAGTTAGGTGCCCTTTGCAGATGGGGCAGCTGAGGCTCGGGGGCGTGGTTCAGCGGCCTCGCAGCTGATGCTGGGCCTTGCTGAGATTTGATCTTGAAACGGTCTGAAGGGGCTGGTGAATCAGGTGGGCAGCTATGGCCCTGGTCCGGGGCGGGGTGCTCTGGGCCTGAGGCCTGAGGACGGAGGAGGATCCGGGAATCTGGGCATCACCAGGCAGAGAGCGGCTGAGGGACAGCCCAGCTTTGGAGAGCTGATGGATTAGGAAGACGGGGTGTCGGCGGGTGGCAGGGGGTGCAAAATGCCCATGGCGGGGCCTGGCAGTCGGGGCGGAGGCGCCTGGCCTTTATTCTTGAGGCAGCGGGGACCTCGGGAAGGGTCTGCACAGATAGGGAGAGTTGATTTGTGTTCTTTTATAAAAACCACTGGCAACTGCGGTAGGAAGTGAAAGAGCTTTCTTTTTGACGGTGTCGCTTTAACCCTCACCGCAAGCCGGGAGGCAGGCCGCACGTCCTCCTTTTGCAAGGTGAGCTCCCCGGAGCTGGCAAAGCCGACGAGCGGTCCCGCTTTCGGAAGCTGTAACTTGGTTCTCATTGTAACAGAACCGGGTGGGAGAACGTGCTTTTGCTTAGCAAGACCTTTTCCATAGTTAACGTTTGCTTTGTATGCTGTTCCTTAGTGGAATGTATTGCGGTTGTTTGTTGGGTGTGTGTCTTTTGACTACACGTGAACTTGCAAGGCGTTCTCTCTTGTCGATGCCAGCCCAGGGCCTTCGCCCTTGCTGCTTGCTCTACCGGCCCCCCACGCCTGGCCCTCCTGCTCCCCTCGCTTCCTTCAAGCCCGCAGAGCATCCTAGTGGATGTAACTGACCCCTGTGTATAGGAAGAACCTTGCACTCCCCTCCCGCCCACTCTGCTGTTCTCCAGAGCACCCATTGTTCACAGCCCGGCAGTAGGTGCTTGTCTATCTCTGGATGGTCTGCTGCCTCCCCGAGAATATCAGATTCATGAGAGCAGCGACTTTATTTTGTTCGCTTCTGGGTCCCTGGCACATAATAACATGTTTGTTGAGTGATTGAATGAAGCTTTGGGCGATGCGAAGTGAGAAAGTATTATTTAAAGTAAAAGAAGGGGATGGGAGTGGGGAGGGGAGTAAAGGGACAAAAGGGATTATAGTAAAGAGGTGTCTTTGGGGGGAGGGGTTGCTTCGTGTGGTAGACTAAACACAGCCGCCAAGTCTTGGACATTGCTCCCTACAAGAGATGGGATCTAGCTAGTCACCCCTTGAATCTGGACAGATGTTGCAACTTGCTTTGACCCATAAAATGTGTTACCGTGATGTCCGACTTCTAAGGCGAGGCCTCCAGAGGCCAGCCCCAGCAAGCCTAGGGAGGCCGGTGGAAGAGAACTGAAGCCGGCTTCCCCTGCCCTACGCCCCCTCCCCTCCTCCTCACCCCACCCCCGCCAAGCGGCCCCCCCGCCAGACGTGTGAGTGAGGCTGCCCTAGACCCTGCCTCAGTTTAGCCAACTGCAGAGAATCTTGAGCAAATGAAAACTGGAGGTGGGGGTTAATTTTTGTTTTATTTCTTGATTGTAGAGAGGGGGAGGGAGAAAGACAGAAACATCAACCTGTCCTGCCATTATTTATGCATTCAGTGGTTGTTTCTGGGTGTGCCCTGGCAGGGGGTCAAACTGAAACCTTGGGGCATCGGGACGACGCTCCGACCAGCTGAGCTACCCGGCCAGGGCACAACTTGTGGTCTTAAGCTTCTGTGTGTTGGGGGGAGTTGGTTACACAGCCATGGATGACTGATACGTTCCATTTCTTCTTGGCCAGCCGTGATGCATTTGAAATTGACGTTCTTGACAGGCGGCTCTGATTATTCTGCTTAACGAAGAAAATGGGGGGAAGGCAGGAGGAAGAATGGATGCGCATGGGAAGGGCAGGCAGAAAAGGCCACAACCTGGGAAGCAGTGAGAGGCTGGTTGTCTCACAGCCCGCGTCCTGCGGTGCCCAGACGCTGAGGCTCAGCCGTCGGATGACCGGCGGCGCGGACCCAGGTCAGGTCCAGCCATCCGCAGTTCACCGGCACCTGACGCTGGGCAGGTTGCACAGCGTCTCTGAACCTCATTCCCGGTCTGCAAAGTGGGCTCTAAAGGGCCTGCGTGACATCGGGTGGCTGTAGGACGGAATGAACCTCGCCGTGAGGCACTCAGCAGTGTGCACGGCATAATACCTGTTACGGATTGGCCATAGCACGACCACTCACCTTGACGATCACGGCTCCCAGAGCAGTGTTAGCGAAGGCCGACGTGACGTGGGCTGTGGGTCAGTCCTGCACACACCCCCTCGACACCTCATAGCAGCCCTGCAGCTTACTCACGGCTGACATCATCCCGTTTCACCGATGTGGAAACCAGGGCTCGATCCCCAGTGCAGAGCGTGCAGGGGGCAGCCGATCCATGATTCTCTCTCCTTAGATGTTGCCATCTCTCCCTCCCCCTTCCTCTCAGAAATCAGTAAAGATACATTTAAAAGACAAACACACGGTGGCTCAGAGAAGAAAGATGACCCGCCGTGGGAATTCACTGCTGTGTTTCTCATGACGAGACCGGCGTGATGGGAGAGGCCACAGGCGTTACATCGAGTGCCATCATAGCTCATCATATCCATCACTAGTTCATACTGTCAACGCGACTTAAGACGCTGGACATTGACCTTGGTCACCTGGCTGAGGTTGTGTTTGTCAGCGTTCTCCTGCAGGAAGTCACTCGCCCACGCTCCTGGCCAGACCGAGTGCCTCGGCAGGAAGTCTGTGTGAAGCCCCAGCGAGAGGGCGTGGGAAGCATCTATACAGGTTACTTGGGGTTCTTCTGTGTGGGAGACCTGTGTCTTCTCCCCCACGTGTTCAGTTACTCCGTGGATATCAGTGCGGGCTCATGGGTGTGTATATTTGGTACTTTGGGTTACAGACCATCACCACTTCTTTTTGTTGCTCTTTCTTTGGACATTGTTAACGTCCAAAACACCGCCACGCCCGACATCATCCATTCAGAGCCAGGCCAGTGTTTGCTCAGGTGGAGCCGCCTCGTGGCAGAGAACCCGCCCTGGCCACACACACGGAGACCTCCACGCGTGGAAGAGCCAGCGGGGCAGCGGGCAGGAGACTGACGGGTCTGGTTATAGAGCTGGGACGCACCTCCCAGGTCTGTAATGTTCGTTCCCTCGTTCCCACCACTCGAGCCGCGCCCGGGGACGCACCGCACAGCGCGCCAAGCACCAGCGTGCTTCATTCTGGTGGGAGCCGTCGGTAAACGGAATCAGGACTCGGGCAGCGAGCCGCGCCCGCTGTTGCAGAGGTGGTGTTTGCGCTGGGTCTTTTTCTTGTTGTTGTTGATCCTCGCCCCAGTATCTTCTTCCACCGGTTTTCAGGGAGAGGGGAGAGGAGGGGGAGACAGAGAGAGAAACATCGTCATGAGAGACACATTGATTGGTTGCCTCCAGCATGTACCCCAACCTGGGCTGGGGGTCGAACCTGCAACCCAGATACATGCCCTTAATGGGATTTAAACCCACGACCTTCGGTGCGAGGGCCGGCGCTCTAACCACTGAGCACACTGGCCAGGGCGTGGCCATAATTTTTTAGTAACTGTTAGATCCGAGGCATATTAATTCCTCTCTCTTATCATCACTTCCAGGTTAGATGTTCTTATTATCCCATCTGATGGACTGGAAGACTGAGGCACAAAGAGATTAAGAGACTGCCCGCGGTCAAACCTTTGGCTCCCCGCCGCAGGGCCTTGTCTCTGGCTTGGTGTGTACTCCTCGGAAACAGCCCAGCAGCCAGCAGCTATGAAGTCAGAAATGCCACTTTAAACTCCAACGGGTGTCCGCACCGACCCGTCCGCGTGTTCTGAAACGTCCCTTATTCTCTGGCCTGAGCGGTTTTCCTCTCCGTCTTCTCCAGCTGTGTGCCATCACATGTCACCGTGACCGTGACGACGTCCTTTTCTTTTCCAAAAGTTACCTAGCCAACCTGGCTGGGCGCGGCTCCGTGGGTGAGCGTCGGCCTATGAACCAGGAGGTGACAGTTTGATTCCCAGTCAGGGCACGTGCCCGGGCTGTGCACTCACTCCCCCGTGTGGAGCATGCAGGCGGCCGCAGATGCACGATTCTCTCTCATCGTGGATGTTGCTCTCTCTCACCCTCAATAAAAATATTTCTTACAAATGATTTAAAAGTTATTTAGCCAAAGCGAGGGGTAGTTTATAACCCGCCAGGTAAGAAGTGCGTGTGGCAGCCCACAGGCGTGGCACAGACCTCAGCGGCGGGGCAGGAAGGCATCCACGGGAAAAAGCCCGTCCCACACCCGCTCTGGGGGACTCACACACCTCAGGCGGCATCCGTCAGTCGCACTGTGTCTGTCAATCATGTTGACCAGCAGCCACTCGTGTGGTGGCCCTGAGGGGAGGCTGAGGCTCACCCGCAGCATCAGCCAATCAGCACGAGAGGCTGGTGGGCACAACTCCACCACGGGTGGGGAGAACCGTGTGCCGAATCCGGTGTTTGTTGAAGGACTGAATGAAGGTCTCCCTAGCCACTGGCTTCTCCCCATGAGCGTGGACAGTGTGGTACCGGGCACTCGCCTAACTGTGAACTCCCTGGGTAAGGAGCAGGTGGCTGGCTCCCCGCTACCCACTCAGTGGGAGGTGATGAGGCGAAAGCAGCCCACCCCCAGGACAGAGCTGTCCCGCTCACCGTGCACACCCCGTTCACACACGCAGCTGATCGCAGGCGCTCAGACGTCTGTTGGCTGGAGTTCCCAGTAGTCTGCGGCCGTCATTCCTACTTTAAACATGGCCGTAGTCTGTAATTCATCCGGAGCGTCCAGGGCTCTGCAGCTCCTACAAAGGGGCTCTGAGGATGCGTATATGGAGAGGGACGTGTTTCTTTTCTCTCTTTTTTAATATTTGTATTGATTTCAGAGAGGAAAGGAGAGGGGGAGAGAGAGAGAAACATCAATGATGAGAGAGAATCATGGATTGGCTGCCTCCTGCACGCCCACACTGCAGAGCCAGTCTGCAACCCGGGCGTGTGCCCTTGACCGGGAATGGAACCAACGTGACCTCCTGGTCCATAGGTCGATGCTCAACCCCTGAGCCACACCGGCCGGGCGGAGAGGGACCCACTTCTCAGTAGCAGCCCAGAGCCCGCCCACAAGGGGTGGAGGGGCCCGCTCACCTGCGATGGTGATTAGCATCCCACCTGGGGAAGTCCCGGTGACTCACTGGGTGGAAAGGCCTCGGGAGCAGGAAAAGGGCTGGGCCCCCCGCCAGCCCTGCCAGGCCTGCGGCTCCCTGACTCCCGGTGGAAGTCAGTGTGGCTGCCTCACGGGAAAGGGCACCCGCGGGACTCACAGCCGCCTCTCCTGCCTCGGCCACGGCCACAGCGCCCTCCGCAGCCTCGTGCTCCTGGTCCGTGCACGGGCCGAGGACTTCCAGTTCTGAAACCCTGTGAACCCGCCGAAGGGTGACGTTCAGTCGGCCGCGGGCTATTAATGGTCCCCACTGGGCACGTGCCCAGCTCAGACGCTCGACGGATGTTGAGGGCAGGGGTGCGGCCTGCTGGGAGCCGGTGCTTTCGGAAGCCCCCCGCCCCCCACAGACTGACATGGCAGCGGGCAGACGTGAGGACAGAGAGGACAGACAAAAGCCGGGCGCTCGGTGCTCCCGGCCAGCCGAGGCCGTACGAGATGAGCCGGAGCCCCATGCCCGGCTTCGAGGAGCAGGCCTCCAAAGGGCGTCTGCCACCACGGACATGGCAGGGCCCGGCACCCACGGGAGGCACGGCGGGGAAGGGGCCCAGCGGAACCGCGTGTCCTTGCCACCGAGCCCACCCTCCGCCATGAGGGGCAGGCCCGCGTCTCTGTGGACTGTGTGGGCTTCTCAAGAGAACAGAATTCGCGAGTGGAGGGGTGTCACCCCACACTTCCTTTCTGTTCCCGCCGCGCCAAATCGAGGACTCTCGTCCAAGCCAGCACTGTCATTTGCCCTAGGGCAGGGGTCGGCAGTCATTAGTCAACAGAGCCAAATACCAACAGTACAACGATTGACATTTCTTTTTGAGAGCCGAAAACCGACTTGTGCGCATGGGCCACGAAGTTTCAATCGCACGTGATATTTTGTGGAAGAGCCACACTCAAGGGGCCAAAGAGCTGCATGTGGCTCGCGAGCCGCAGATTGCCGACCGCTGCTCTAAGGGGTCGGGAAGGAGAAACTAGCTGGGGTGACCCCATGTGCTCAGCGTGACCCCATGCTCCATGGCGGATGCTGACTTCCACGCAGCCCTGGGGGAAGGGGAGGCCTGGCACGGGGCGGGGGGGGCATTCTGCGCCCAGCAGCCCTCTCCCGTCCATAAATCCAGCTGCAGGTAGGTGTCCTGCAGACCTACTATGTGTGGAATGCTACCAGGTGCTGAGAAGGCAAAGAAGCAGGAGCGTCCAGGCTCTGGCTGCCTGTGGGTGTCACAGGGGCCAGCAGGGGGCTAGTGGGGTGCCAGCTGGGGGGAGGAAGGGTCCTGGGGAAGGTGGGAGCATTCCTGGGGGCGTGGTCCTAGGCCAGATCCTGTCCCCCCAGTCCATGGGCATTGTCCCTCATTCTCCCCCGTGGTCACCCTGCACCGATGACCCTCAAAGCCAGGCCTCTACCCAGACTTGCAGCCCGGGGTCCGAGGGGCACAGACCCCATTCTAAGCGTTTTACCAATCGTCACTTACAGCGACCCCCCACCAGCCTGAACAGGTGGCGACTGCTGTGACCCCCACTTTGTAGACGAGGGCACCGAGGAGCAGAGAGGACCTGGCCCAGAGCCCACAGCCCAGGGGCGGCAGAAGCAGGGTCTGGGCTCAGGGCCCAGCCTCCGCGGTGCGTCTGTAAGTCGCATTCAACCCAGAAGCCTGGCCTGCGAAAGATGTTAGTTCTCGGCTTCCTATTTTAAGCCAAGCCGCGGCTGCAGGAAACAGATAAGGAGTGTGCTTCCGGAGCCCAGGCCCGGGCAGACCCTCCCATCGCGTGGAGCGGGAGCCGAGCCGCAGACGGGTGAGGCCGGGAGAGGTCCCAGGGGCGCGGGGGTGGCTCCCTGCCGGCCTGCGTGCCTCAGGCGGAAACCGATAAGTGGACATCCGAACACCCAAGCCCCCGCGAGCAAACTCAACGGGCGCCGCGTGGAAACGTACCAGGAGGAGAGGGGAGGGGAGCTGCAAAGGGAAGGCGGGCACTCAGCCAGGCCTGGGGTCCCCCTGCCTGAAGGAAGACGCCCCAGTGCCCAGGGAGACAGAGCAGCTATTCAGAGCGCACACCCGCGTTCTCTTCAATAATTGATGCGAAAGCCGCCTGCAAGCCTGCACCTGGCGAGGGGAGCAGGGAGGAAGGAGGCGGTGCTGTGGCCTCCCCAACCCGGGGAGGGGCCCCGGGGCTGACAGCTCTGCTGAGGCCCCGCTCCCCCACTCACCGGCTTCGTGGCCTTGAACCTCTGAACCCCAGTTTCTCCATCAGATTGGCCATCGTGGCCACAAGCTGTTCCTTCAGGATTTGGTGGGGGGGAGAGGGGAGCAGGGGCGGGGAGCGGGGAGCCCGAAGCTGGGAGAAATATTTCCACCAGGGCCTCGGACGCTGGTTGTCTGAGCCAGTCGGGTCCAGGAAAACTGGCCGCGCAGACGGGGCTGAACAAGCCCTCAGAGCTGCGGTGAGCGCCTCTGGTGACCGGCCGGGGCCTGGCCCGCGGCGACCTCCCTGCCCAGTGGCTGCAGGAGGCAGGCGGCCAGCCCCGGGCCCCGCCTGTCTGCCCCACGGGTGCAGTCGGAGGCCCCTGCGGAGGGGGACGGGACTTCCACTCAGAGCCCTGCCGTCACCATCTAAAAATGCTTAATATTTTATCTTTGCATCTGCGTTTCGTAAGCGACATCCAGGGACAATGAAGGACCCTCGGGGGACACTTGAAGCCTCAGCATGTGGTCCCCCCATCACCTCCAGGCCTCCCTGCCTCCCAACGCCCAGGGTCCCACCTGACCTCTACCTTCCTGCCCCCTCCCTGGGGCAGCTGCCGCCCTCCACCCCCGACAGGTGGGCATGGTAGAGGCTGTCCCCACCCTTGGCTGGCAGTGCCCCGGCATCCCCCTCCGAGCCAGGGCCATCCTTTGGGGATGTCCTCCACCGTGGCTGGGGGAGGGCCCTGAGAAGCAGAGATGGCTCCTGGCTCCTGGCTGCAGCATCCCTTTTTCGTTTTGCCTCGAGCCCTGCAGATTCCACAGCCGGCTAACCCTGTGGCTGGGCAACACCCAGGCGCCAGGCCCTCACACGCCGCTCGAGCTGTCCCCAGCACACGGGATGGCTCTCTCCAGGGCCCTGGGCCACTCCTCAGGGTGACAGCTTGGCATGGAGGCCGGGTGACTCATCCCACAAAACACTCCACCTCCGCGTGGAGCCAGGGGCAGGAGGACCTTCCCAGAGGAGATGCCATGGCTTGCCGCTTCCGCCCAGAGCAGGGCTGGGGCCGGCTGGGAAGGGCGCTCTCCGCTGGTGGAACAGCATCTGCTAGGAGCCCTCAGCTGGGAAGCGTCTTGATGTTCAGGGGGGAACCTAGGCGTGTGATGGGGGGCTTGGCGGCAGGGAGGAGCCGCGAGGGCTGGAGGAGGCGGGACAGGCGGGAGGGCCTGCGCAGGAGCCACCGGAGTTGGGATTTTATCTTTCTGGTCGTTCCCCAGCCATCTAGGCGGCCAGCAGGAGAGGCTCAGGCGAAGCTTCGTGGAAGCAGACACGCCCCTGACATTTCCCGGCGCCTCCTCACGCTGCGTGTGAACGGCACTGCCGAGGAGGGGCGCGGTTTATTCCCCAAAACACTCAGGAGGCGCCCACGGAGGGACAGAGCCCACGGGACACAGCGGCTGGTGCTGCCGGGGACCCTTTTTCTAGAGATGTTTCCCCCGGGCGCTGCAGGGCAGGGGAGAGAGGGCTGAGGGAGTGGCTGATGGGGCAGAACTGATCGGTTGGGGCAGAGATTTTAAAATCCGTGTGCAGCCCTAACCGGTGTGGCTCAGTGGCTAGAGCGTCGGCCTGCGGACTGAAGGGTCCAGGGTTCGATTCCGGTCAAGGGCATGTACCTTGGTTGCGGGCACATCCCAGCAGGAGGCAGCTGATCGATGTTTCTCTCTCATCGATGTTTCTGACTCTCTATCCCTCTCCTCTCCCTTCCTCTCTGTAAAAATATCAATAAAATATGTTTAAAAACATAAAAATAAAAATAAAATCTGCGTGCGGACGTGTGAGAGGAGACTCATGGACAGCGTCCCTCCGTGAGGCTGTGCCAGCACAGGAGCACGGCCACCGCGCACAGAACCCAAAGCAGGCGGCGGCCTCCACAGCCACCGGCAGGCGGGAGCTGACCGGTGCCCGGCTCACCCCCAGGTGTGGGCAGAGCAGGTCCCTTCCGAGGAGAACCTGCCCGGGCTTTCCCGCGTCCCTGTCTGCACGCCTCGGCTCCCAGCCCCTTCCCCCCTCCTCCCGGGCACCTCCTGCCTCTGCTTCCCTCGCCACATCTCCTTCCCACGGGGCCACCTGCCGCCCTCCTTCAGGGACCCGTGTGAACATGGAACCGGACAACCCGGGGCCCGGCTACCTGTCGCTGCTGCAGCCACTTGAGCAGAGGCCGAGCGGGTTGAAGCCTAGATGAGCGTTTATTCCAGTCCTGCCGGCAGCGTGGGGAGCAGCAGGCCCTCCACAGACAGCTGCTCTGCACCCCGAGCCGCTGCGTACTGGGTGGAAGGAGGAAGGTTACACGGGGAGCAGGAATGCCAGGCGCGGGGAAGCAGGCCAGGCGGGCGGGGGGTGGGGGCGGGGGTGGGACTCCATTGTCTGGGCAACACGGTTGTTAATCTCTCCCGGACAGTAGGCAGCTCTTGAATGGGGATGGACCGCTCCAAGGCTGACTCCCAGGTCCCAGGCTGACTCTCAGGTCCCAGGCTGACTCCCAGGTCCCAGGCTGACTCCCAGGTCCCAGGCTGACTCCCAGGTCCCAGGCTGACTCCCAGGTCCCAGGCTGACTCTCAGGTCCCAGGCTGACTCTCAGGTCCAAGGCTGACTCCCAGGTCCCAGGCTGACTCCCAGGTCCCAGGCTGACTCCCAGGTCCCAGGCTGACTCCCAGGTCCCAGGCTGACTCTCAGGTCCCAGGCTGACTCCCAGGTCCCGGGGGCATACAACCCTCAGCCAGGTTAGAGTGTCCTTCCCTCCCTCCTTCCTTCCTTCCTTCCTTAATATATATTTTTATTGATTTCAGTGAGGAAGGGAGAGGGAGAGAGAGATAGAAACATCAATGATGAGAGAGAATCATTGATTGGCTGCCTCCTGCACGCCCCCTACTGGGGATGGAGCCTGAAACCTGGGCATGTGCCCTTGATCGGAATCAAACCCAGGACCCTTCAGTTGGCAGGCCGACACTCTATCCACTGAGCCACACCAGCCGGGGCGAATGTCCTCTCTTTAACCAGCACAAGGCAACCCTGGTTCAGAGCATGATCAACACATCCCGTAGCCATAGCTCAGTCCCAACGTTCTATGTTTGCCCCACAATGACAGGACCACTGCGTAGCCCAGGTGACCTGCCCTTAACCACACCCGCCACGTCCCTCTCGCCACCGAAGGTCACCGTTTGCAGGGCCCAGGGTTGGGGGTGGATGGTGTCCGAGGGCCATCACTGCTCCCACAGTCACGGTTACAACACGTTGAAGAATCCAGGTGGGACAAAGGGCCGAGTGACCCAAGAAGGGAGCGGTGAGGGGGACGGTAGGGCTCTGGGAGGACCCCCTGGAGGAGGTGGCCCTGAGCTGAGGTGGCAGAGCCAGAAGCATTCCAGGCAGAAGGCAGCCCAGAGCGAAGGTGCCGGGAGAGAGGACGAGGGTGCTGACCGAGCGCCAGGTAGGTAGGGGACGCACAGACACGGCCCGTCACGTGCCTGCACACCTCCCCTCCGCAGGGACGCTGTCCCGGTGCCCCTCAAAGTAGGAAGGCCCCAACCTCCCCAAACCCCAGCTGTGAGCACAGGGCGGGCGGGCGGGGGCGGGGGGGCGGGTGGCTCACCCACGAGCGGGCAACCTGGCTGCACCTGCGAGCAGGATGGGGCCAGCGGGCATGTCTCCGGATCTGGACCGAGCGACGGGGAGGGAACCCTGGGGTTGGTGAGTGGGGGAAGGTAAGGGACCCTGAGGCAGGAGGGCCGGGATGGCGCCAGGAGGTAAAGTGAGGAGGAAGCAGAAGGTATGGGAACCGTGCTGAGGAAGCCCAAGTGCTGAGGGGGGTCTCCTGGGAGCGGTGCCCCCCAGGGGGGCACGGAGGAAGGCCTGCTGCTCTGGGGGGCACTGCTCTGGATGAGTCAGGGGTGCTCTCTGCTCGGCCCTGGGCCTCTCCCTGCTCCCCCGCCTCCACCACCCAGGTGCGGACCCCCAATCGCTCCCTCCCCCCCTCCTCGCCTCCGTCCCCCTCCCCCAGTCTTCCCACCACCCTGCCTCCCGGCAGCAGCTCTCTCAAGATGCACCGTCTCCCAAGCACACACCAACGCCATGGCAACGGCAACCCCGTGACAACAGCAAAGAAGCCAGACGCCAATCGCCAACTCAGAGAGCCGGCCATCTGCGCGGCCCAACCCGCCACATGCCGCCCGTGCTGAGAGCTCCTGGCAGCCCGGCCTTGCGGGGGGCAGAGCCGACCTTCGAGTGGCGCAGGAACAGCGGCCCCATGGCATCCCTCCAGATGGTGTTTCTGACCCACCGTGACCGTGACCGAGGACGGGAGCAGCAGGGGCCAGAGGTGCCCGGTGGGAGGGGGTCGTGGTAGGGAACCTTAGGTCACCGTGAGGGGAGGGGCTCTCCACTGACCCCACAGTCCGTGCTCTCTGTCGGGAGTCCGTGTGCAAGCCCATGTATGGAGGCAAAGCCTGTGCATCTTTGGATCAAAGGCCCACCCACGTAGCCCCCTGGGGCCCGGGCTTCCGCAGGCTTGCTGTTGGTTGTCATAACTGTAAGAGTTTTCCCAGGGCGTGCGACCCGTGTGCCAGGCCTTCACGTCTGGTATCTCACTGGAGGCTTGGTGCACGAATTCGTGCATGGGTGGGGTCCCTGGGCCTGGCCAGCGATCCAGGCTGTCTCCCACTCTGATCAGGGCCCAGGGCTGATAGGGGCTAGACAGCCGGGGGGCAGGGGGATGCTGGCTGTGGGAGTGCACTGACCACCAGGGGGCAGCTCCTGCATTGAGCGTCTGCCCCTGGTGGTCAGTGCACATCATAGTGACTGGTCGACCAGTTGTTCAGTTGCTTAGGCTTTTATATATATAGATTCTTCTCCACAGCAAACTTGGGAGGAGGGGCTGTGATGGGCTTCTTTCTTTCTTTTGTTTTTTGTTAATCCTCACCTGAGTGCGTGTATATATATATTTAATATATATATTTTTTTATTTCACAGAAGAAAGGAGAGGGAGAGAGAAACATCAGTGATGAGAGAGAATCATGGAACAGCTGCCTCCTGCACATCCCACACTGAGGATCAAGCCTGCAACCCAGGCACGTGCCCTGACCGGGAATTGAACCGTGACCTCCTGGTTCAGAGGTCAATGCTCAGTCACTGAGCCACGCCAGCCAGGCACCTGAGGGTGTTTTCTCATTGCTTTTTAGAGAGAGTAGAAGGGAAGGAAGGGGAGGGAGGGAGGGAGGGAGGGAGGGAGGGAGGGAGGGAGGGAGAAAAGAGAGAGGCATTGATGTGAGAGACACACATCAACTGGTTGCTCCCCCACACACCCCAACCAGGACTGGGGATTGACCTGCGGCCCAAGTACGTGCCCTTGACCAGGAAGTGGACCCACGGCCCTTTGGTGCTGGGGCCGATGCTCTAGCCACTGGGCCACCGGCCAGGGCATCATCTTTCTGAAGATGAGAAAGTACGCTAAGAGGTGCTCCCTGTGCAGGGTCATCCAGGTGCGAGGAGGAGGAAGAAGGATGGAAGCAGCCATTCTGCTCTAGGGTGTGATTTCTTGACCTTCACCTCACTCCGGGGTCAGGGCAGCCCGAGGGACGCCCTGTGGAGGAAGAAGGGGTTCTGTGGAAAGCCGCCTGGCTGAGGATTTGGTCATAAATCCCTAACGAGGCCAGTCACGGCGGCAGTCAGGTCCAGGCCTGTACCTCCGGGGAAAGGGTGAGTCCCGCCCTGAGCCAGCCCTGGCCATTGTTCTAGTGCGGCTGGGGTTACTGGCCTTGGCCTTCGACATAAGAGGTAGCTGCCCTCCAGGGAGCACGCCCCTTTAGCCTCCTGTGGCCCCGCCTCCGCCGCGTCGCCTGCCTTCCCTTCCCGCCTGCACACCGTCCTCCTGGCGCGTGTGAGGCCTTGCTTCGCGGCAGCGTCAGTCTTGCTCCCAGGAACTCAAACACTCCCCACCGGCTTGGGCGTTTCTCACGTGGACGGTGGACGACGGCGCCCCACGCGGCACAGCTGTCTGCCGGGTGTGTGATCAGAGGCGGCAGCAGGCGGCGGGAAGGCACAGGTGTCTGACCCGGGGTTTGGGCACCTCGGTCCTTGGGTTCCGGCTGGGAAAGGATTCAGAGCAAGGCCCGCACTGCAGAGGACGTTCTTGGAAGAGCACAGAGCCCCAGAAGTGATTCCAGGAGAGGTGGGCCGAGGGAACAGTCACGGAGGTGACCTTGGGAGTGAGGAAGGGGGTGGTAATGTGCAGGGGAGCGGGGGCGGGGCGGGGGGAGGGGAGGCACAGGTGCGCTGGGGAGGGCGGCAGGAGGGCGCACGGGGCCCGTCCTAAGGGTGTGAAGGCGGAGATGGTAGGGCAGCTCCCAGGAGATCTGACTAGAACATGCGGCCGCGCCCCCGGTGTGTGGTCCCGGTCCGGTCCGGGGCTCCCCTGCGGACTGGCGGCTCCAGGACAGGACCAGCACCCGGGCGGGCAGCTGTCCTGAGGCAGCCGTGGTGTCGCTGGTCTGGTTTGGCTGCTTTTCTGGGCCTGGAGTGAAATACAACTGAGGCCCAGATGTTATCTCCAGGGGGAAAGGTCAGGGGCCCGAACCGCATGACCTGCGACCTGCCAGGGAGGAGGGGTCACCCTGGGGGCGGGTCCCGCCTAGGTTTGTCCATTGCTAGGCACCTGGGCGTTCTGCCCTGGTGGCCTCTGTCCGGGACCCAGCGTCCTTGCCTGCTCCTGTCTGTCTATCTGCCGACCACACCGTGCCTCTCTGGGGTCTGCCCTGCGCCTGCGGGACTTCGGGAAGGGGGGAGGGGTGCAGAGCCACCTCTGCTGCTAGGTTTGCTTCAAAAAAAAAGCAAGCCGCGTTGTGGGTTTAGGTGCAGAGCCCCGCCACCCCACCTCCCCACCTCCGCCCGCAGGGCTGGGCGCCGGGGTCATGGGTGCCTCTCCCACTTCCTCTCTGCTCTGACCGCCGACCGCAGACGCACTTTCGCTGAGATCCTTCCCCCTGAGATTACAGGGCTGAGGCGCCGGGAAGCCCTGGTCTGAATCAGCTGCCGCCCGGCCAGGGTGAACGGGGTGGGTCTGTCTGACCAAGCTGCAGCGGTGACTCCTGCCCTCAACTTTCCACACCGGCCCCCAGGAGACCCGTGTTTCTGCCCTGGCCAGTTTGGCTCAGTGGATAGAGCGTCGGCCTGCAGACTGAAGGGTCCCAGGTTCGATTCCTGGTCAGGGCACATGCCCAGGGTTGTGGGCTGGATCCCCAGTGTGAGGCGTGCAGGAGGCAGCCGATCAGTGACTATCTCTCATCATCGATGTTTCTCTCTCCCTCTCCCTCTCCCTTCCTCTCTGACATCAATACAAATATATATACTTTAAAAGCTCCACGTTTCTGTTCCTTGCGTGCAGGCTCATGACCTTGGGTGGGCCTCGGGGCCTCTTCCACGGGGCGTGTATCAGTTTCCAAGGCTGCTGTCACTGCGGGTGGTTAACACACAGAAACTCCGCCCACAGGCCCCGAGCAGGGCCTCCAGGTCCAGGTGCCATCCGGCCTCCTTCCCGAGGAGGCTCCGGGGAAAGACCCGCCCTCCCTGGGCAGGGGCTGCTGCCTCCCTCCTCCAAGGTCCTCTCCTTGGGTCTAAGTCTCACCCTACATCCCGGAGGGTCTCCTCTCAAGATCCTTCACTTGCGTCCGCCAAGACTTTCCCCAAATAAGGTCACGCTCCCAGGAACTGGGGGTCAGGACTTGAACACATGGTTTGGGGACACATTTCTGCCCCCTCCCCTGATGCTTGTGGGGACAGGGACCTGACCCCACCCCACGGATGGGGCGGGCAGGAGAAGTGAGACACAGGCAGAGGGCTGGAGCCGTCCGCAATCCCAGGGGTGAGGCGCAGGGGGCCGCAGCAGGCCCCACCCGGACAGCTAAGCCGCCAGGCCTCTCCTCTGCTGTCTGTCGGAGCAGCAGGACCACCTGCTCCTTGGGGGCAGAGCTGCGTCTTACACCCCCCCCCCCCGCCCCCCTGGCCTTCCCTGTGTCACACTCTGCCCCACAGAGGTCCCAGCCGCCCTCATGGCTCTCAGCCCTCCCTCCCTCCCTCCCTCCCTCCCTCCCTCCCTCCCTCCCTCGGCCTAAATTCCAGCTGCTTCCTTCCTTCTCCCCCGCCCCTGCTCCCTGGACTCTCCTGACCTTTTCCTGTTCCAGGCACAGGGTGCTAGCCATCACCGGGCACCTCTCAGGGGGCCCCCACACAGGAGTACAGGGGCAGGAAGGCACCCCTCCTGAGCCTCCAGCGCGGAGGGACCATGGCCACACACATGGTCCCCGCGCCCAGTGATGCCCCTGCGAGGGGGTGAGCCTGGGCCTGCCTCCCCTCTGCCTGTACCTCCCCCAGCCCTCCATCTGAGCACAGGGCCCCCCTCCCTGGAGAAGCCCCCAGCTTCTCCGGGGTGGGGGGCTGTGGGGGCCCAGCGCCCACCTGGCTCCTTCCTGGGCGGTTACCCTGAGCGCAGGGAGGGGGGCTGAGCAAGCCCACCCGGTCCTGAGTCAGAATTCTCCCGCGGCTTCCCGTTCACACTTCCCAGCCCCAGTGCCGCTTGGGTGCTTATCTCCTCCCGACTCAGTTTCCTAAATGACTCAGGACACAGAGGGCAGGGTGAGGTCCGTGGGCACCCCACCCCGCATTGGGGTTCCGGGCGACTTGGGTACATCTGTCTGTTTCCCCAGGGCGGCGATGAGGCAGGGGGATGGCGGGGCTAGGGATGGCAGGCCACCCCAGGTGGGCGTGATCCCCCTTTCCAGAGAGGGATGGGGGCGGGGTGCGCACCAGGGCTCCCCGTGACTGGGAAGCTGCAGCACGTGACTTCCTGCCCCAACGTGGTGACTGGCGGCCAGGCTCCAGGGCCGGGGGACCTGGGGAGGGGGCTGCCCACCCTGATGTCCTGGGGTGGACAGGAGCTGGGGTAGCGGGTGTCCAGGCCGCCCTTCCTCCAGCCCTGGGCGGAAGCTCCCCCCCGCCCCCCAGGAAGTCCATCTGGCCATTGTTTGGCATTTCCTCCTTGGCAGTGGCCTTGGTTCCGGAGCAGGGATCCTGGCCTCCCCAGCTGCCCAGGGGCCAAGGCCTGGCTCTCCCAGGTCCCTGCGGAGCTCAGCCAGCCAGCCAACAAATATGCGCCTGCCCTGGAGATAAGGGAGTGGCTGGAGATAGAGCCAGACCTTCAGGGCCACCCCGCCTCCTTCCAGCCCAGCCTCCCGAGCTCAGCACCGGCAGAGATGGAGCTGGACCTAGATAGTGAGACAGCCACTGTCATTGTGGTAAAATACAAGGAACGAAGTTTACACTGTGACCACTTCTTTAAAAAATGTACATCTACATACATGTTTAAATTGATGTCAGAGATGGAGAAGCAAAGACAGAGAGAGAAACATCAACAACGCGAGGATGAGAGAAATCACTGATCAGCTGCCCACTGCACACCACACACCGGACCGGGAATCCAACTGCGACCTCCTGGTTCATAGGTCAACGCTCAACCCGAGTACACGGAGCAGACGACAGCGTCACCACTAAGGGCACAGTTCATTCGCACCAAGGAAGTTCAAACTGTTGTGCAAGTATCACCACCTTCCACTTCCAGAACCTTCTCTCTTCCCACATGGAAACCGTCCCATGAAACCCCCTGTCCCTGCCCTCCCTGACACCCTGGCACCCGGCGTTCTCTGCCTCTCTCTGACCTTGACCTCTCCAGGTGCCTCAACACAGGGAACCTGCCGTCTGTGTCTCACTGCGACTGGCTTCTCTCATTGAGCAGCTCCTCCAGGCTGCTCCAGCTGCAGCACAAGGCGGACCGCCCTCAAGTTCAAGGCCGAGTAATATTCCTTCCTACACCCGGGCAGCCATTGTTTCCCACCGTCGGCCGTGGACCCGGCGTGGCCCCACCGTCGGCCGTGGACCCGGCGTGGCCCCACCATCGGCCGCTGGGAATAGCGCTGCTGGGAACACTGTGCCGGCCCCCGGGGTTCTGCTTCGGTCCTTTGATACACGGAAGTGGGATTGCTGGACACACGCAGGGACAGACAGAGAGGGAGAGAGACAGACAGACAGATACACAGAAACAGAGAGGGAGAGAGGTGAAATAGATGGAGACAGACAGATGGAGGGAGGGCTCCTGCTCGCTCGGGCTGCAGGCACTGAGCCAGCGTAACTTTCTCCAAATCCGTGAGGCAGCCTGGCTGGAAGGTGCTGGGAGTTCCAGCTCCCTGGCTCGCTGGTCAAACTGTATAAAGGCCTCCCCAGGCCCCCGGGGGGTGGGGGCAGGGTTCCCAGCTACAATGTGATGACTTGTCATTTGGCCCAAAGATAACAGCCTGGAGAAGCCCAGCTCCTTCCACATCAGCACCCTGTGGCCCGGCTCCTCCCCCATCAGCACCCTGTGGCCCGGCTCCTTCCCCATCGGCACCGTGCGGCCGTCCTGTGGCCCGTCTGGTGGCCGAGGTGGGTGTGGGTGCTTCCAGGGGAAGTGCCAGTGGCTCTGGCTCCAGAGATGCGCTCAGGCCTCTGTGTGTGTGGGCGCGTGCACCTGTGCACGTGTGTTGCAAACGTGTGATGTGGTGCCCTCATCTGCGTGTCCCAACCCCCAGGAGCTGGGCGCTGTGGCAGTTGTACAGAGAAAGAGCAGCTCACAGAGGTCCCTCCACAGCCAGGACCTGCACGCAGCCTCTGGGGTCCGAGCCCTCTGCTCTTCCCTCCACGCGCTGCAGGGACAGCCTGCCAGGCGCTCCGCTCAGAGGTGAGAGGGCCCTGTGCGAGCAGAGGAGAGGATGCGTGAGCTAGAATTGAGCTTCGTGGGGAATACACGGACGGAAGCATGGAGCGGCCCTGGGATGGAACCGACAGAGGAAGAACATGAGAGAAGGGCGAGGCACCGTGTAGAAGTGACACGTGCGGTGACGGTCCGAGGAGGGAAGGAGAGGGTGAAGCAGAAGGGAACCCGGAATTCAGACGTGTTGGGGTCACGAAGGGCTGTCAGCATTCCTCCCAGCTCACCCACACGCAGAAGGAACACTCAACGCGCATCAGGCAGAGGGAAACTATCCCAGACGAAGGGAGGAAGTGGAGTAGGAAAAAAGGGCGCCAAAGTAGAAGGCAGATAAAACCGGTAAATATTGACGTTTTAACTAACCTCGTGTGGGATTGGAACATACATACAATAACATAATTAACAAAACAAAAATGTCACGGAGAATTTACAAATCTGGAACCCAGAGGTGTATCTGACCCCGGGCAAAAACATGCCCCGCCCACAACCCTGCCGCGCCCACTGCCACCTGGTGGCCGCACACGGTAACTGCAAGGAGCTGTCGGAGGAGAGGAGCGGTGCAGGCCCCCAGGCCTCGCTGCCGGAAACGGGGCGCCGGGCGCCAAGTTGTTCAGTCCTATCTGCAGGGGGAAGAGGTCATTGCTATGTCCTCCGCCCGTATTTCTTTTTAAGAAACATAATATTGAAATACAAAGCGCCATCTGTGCGTTATAGAGAACTCAGTAAGACAAGCTGAAATCCCACAGATGGCAGCAAAAACACAGCCCGGTCCCAGCAGCCAGGAGCCGACACCATCGGGTGACCTTCATTTCGGACAGCTGAGCACGCACCACGCACAGAAGCCTGGGCGGCCCAGGTGGGCAGAGACACGGCCATCCACCATCACAAGCACATCTCAGATGCAACTTAAATGTAATTCCACGTGAACTTCACAAAAGACAAAGAGAAGTTGATGGAATTGCTGAATTCACAGAAATATTTCCTCTAGACAAGAGATGCTTCCCCTAAAATATCCGTTCGAGATAAAAACACACAAAACTGTGAGAACATCAAACGTTGGAGTCACTGTGATTTTCCCAAGGATGGAAGTTCATGTCTGTTCGTCTCTAGACCGACTCCTTGCTGTGGAAGACGGGTTCGTTGGCCCAGCCACCGGGCACGAACACGCGGTTCTGAAGACGCTGGCGCCCTTCTGTACCGTCAGTAAACGGCAGCCCTGGACGCTCCCCAGGGCTCCCCCTCCCCCTGCTGCCCCCAGCCCGGCCTCCCCGGACCCAGAGCCACAGGGAAGGGGACTCTGGCCCCGCCTCCCAGGCCCTTCCACAGGCACCACTTCGCCCCAAGCAGCTCAGCTTCCAGTGTGCGCACAATGGCCTCCGTGAGGCGCCGTTTGCAGGAAGGATTCCGTGGGAAAGCCCTGCTCAGGGTCAGCCCTCAGACAGCCTGGGCTTTCGGACGGAGGCCTTTCCCCAGCACGGGCAGCTCCCGAGGAAGCAAGTGCCTCCGCGTCCTGGTGTCCTGACCTGGCATCCTAATGGGCAGCAGACCCCGGCCTGCGGGCGTGGACGGGGCTGAGCGGCTCCAAGTCGGAGGCGGCAGGTGCTGGAGCCCGGGCTCCGGCGGAGGCGGCAGGCAGGGCGTGGGCTTTGCTGGGCTCTGGCTCAGCAGCCAGTCCCGCCGCAGGTGCTCTCGGATCCTGCGAGGTGTTCCCTCCCTCCCTTCCTCCCCCCCCCATCCCTCCCTCCCTCCCCCCCTCCCGGATTCACCGAGCACCGGTCTGTGCCAGGGGCTGGGGCACAAAGGCAGAGCTCGCACCCCAAGACCTCAGCCCCGGGACAGCATCATCGAGGAAACGGCTGTGACCTTGGGGGGTGCAGGGGGCGCCCCGAGGGGCTCAGAGAAGGCTCCCAGGGGACTTACAGCCGAGCTGGGCCCCGGAGGCTGAGGAAGGCCATTCCAGGCGGCAGGAACTCCTGTGCGAAGGCGGGGAGGCGGGACCCAGCCCGCCCGGCCTGGGAGCTGTGGGAGGGCGATGGAGCCCGGGGCAGGCAATCTGCCGGGTGAGGCTGGGGTCCCAGGACCCACTCCCTGGACCCTCTGCCTCCTGGACCTCCTTGGCTCCCGGCTGCCTGCCCCAAAGGAGGCTGCGGGCTGGAGAGGGATGAGGAAGGCGGCCCGCTGTGGGCGTTTGGGGATGGCGCCTCAGAAACCTGCCCGCCTCTTCCTCCTGACACCATGGCAACCAGGTGGCCGCTGGGGGCGCCTGTGCGCTGGGCGGAGCGGGGCGGGGGCGGTGGGCTGGGGCCGGGCCCTCTGCTCCCCTCTCTGAGCCTCAGGTGTGGCTCCTAGGAGACGGGCACCACACCCAGTGGGGCTCCGGTCCACCCAGGAGCTCCAGGAAGCGGAGGCCCAGGCTGGGCTCCGGAGGGGGAGGCGGGCGGGGAGGCCCGCACCATCCTGCAGCGGGGGGGGCGCGGCCAGGCGGGGGGGGGGGGCCCTGAGCCACGTGGCCTGCGCTTCCCGCCCAGCAGCCACTGCACCGTCCCTGCCGGGGAGCGGGAGGCACAGACACAGGGAGGCGCTCCGGGGAGCCCTGCAGGGAGAGGTCTGGGGGCTCCCCTGCTGTTCCCAGAACCCGGTCAGCGCCCCAAAGGAGGGGCCAGGAGGGCTGTTTCCTGGGGCTGCTGCTCCGATGACGACAGACGGGCCTCAACCAACGGGAACACGTGCTGCCGCCGTTCTGGGGCCAGAACGCGAAATCAGGGCGCGGAGGGCGGCGCTCCCTCCGGGGGCTCCAGGGCCGGGGCCTTCCTGCCTCTCAGCTTCGGGGCTCCCGGGCTCCGGGGCTCCTGGCCGCGTCCCTTCCATCTCAGCCTCATCTTCTCGCGCCTCCTCCCTCCGCACGTAACCCCACCCCCCTGGTCATGAGACCACTGCGCCGACCACGTGGTTCCCCCCCTTCATGCGGGCACTTCTGGCAGATCACGTGGCCCCCGCCCCTGGACACCTTGGTTGGTCTTTGTTTCTGGGGTGCCCGCTCTCACACCTGTCAGCAGTCCCTGTGACAAAGTCCTTTCAGAAAACCGTGTGCGAGTGCCCTCTCTCCTGCTGGGCCGTGACAGCTGGGACTGCAGAGGAGACATGAGAGCAGCCCTCCAGAGCCGTGCCAGAGGTCCAGCGGGGCCTGTGGGTCCCTGGAAGGCTGGGGGAGGGGAGGGTGGTGAGGGGGGGTGCTGATTAGGGAGCAGAAAGCCCTCAGGGAAGGCGGGTACACAC
This sequence comes from Corynorhinus townsendii, assembly GCA_026230045.1. Lineage (NCBI taxonomy): Eukaryota > Metazoa > Chordata > Mammalia > Chiroptera > Vespertilionidae > Corynorhinus > Corynorhinus townsendii. The sequence goes on from JAPDVU010000010.1 coordinate 55,586,437, forward strand.
AATTGTTGTAGTGTAACCCCCATCTTACAAAGGACGCCTCAAAAAAGGTCGAATTATGGAGTCATTTATTAAAAGCCGGCGGCATAGGAGGGAGCAAAAGCGCTCCAGACCTCGCGGCCCCGAACAGCTAGCCACCTCTGGCTTATATGCCGAATATCACAAAAGTATCGGTTACATCTTTGGGTCTGGAATGAGGAACCTGTTTCGAGAGAAAAGCATTTTTACAGAAGCGAAATCGCGCAACTCAGTTATCTAAAGTATCTACGAATCACTGAATCACCGGAAACGCATTATCTGGGACCACCTGGGCAAACTTAGAATAATTGTGCTGTCCAGACTCTGAGATCACCGAGTCCACGGAAACTCAGTTCTCTGTAGCCGCTGAGACAGTTTAGGATCGCTATCTGTCCTGCGTCCCAGAGGAATGTGCTTCGATGACCAGTGAGATCACAATCAATGGGATATTCAAACCATCATCAATAGAGTATTCAATCATACACAAGTTCAGAAAATCAAAATAACTTCTAAATGAGTACAGAACCCAAAACAGCAAGGTTAAAATATCAAACAGCAATTTTTACCCAAGGACGGTTGCTACCGTACTTCACAATCCCCCCACACTCCTGTGAGGAGCCGCTGGGGCCCATCCTACTGGAGAGGCTACTGCAGCACAGAGAGGGCAGCGGCTTCATCCTACTGGAGAGGCTACTGCAGCACAGAGAGGGCAGCGGCTTCCTTGAGGGCACACCGCCTGAGGGCAGAGCTAAACAGGGAACCAGGGGCTGCCCACAGCCTGCGTCTCCCTGACCTGTGACCTCTGGGAAAGCGGCCCCTCACCTGTGGCCATTGGCTCTGATGGGCTTCACCCCTCCCCCTCCTCCTCCCCAGCGGACAGGGGTCCTGTCATCACCCCGGGCCTCTGGGCGACTCCTCTTTGCCCCCGGGTCCCTCCCAGCTGGTAACCTGGGCGAGTCCCGCCGCCTGGGGCGAGGGCCTGGAGTGGAGAACGCGGCCGCCCCCCTCCCCTCCCTCCCCGCCGTCCGTGGCTTAGGTGACCAAGGCCGACGTTTGCTCTGGGTCTCTCCCGCCTGCCTGCCCGCACACAGTGTTTACCTCGAAAAGCCATTGATTCGGGTCTGCAAACCGGCCAGCTGACTTCCTGCCTTCGCTCTTGAGCAGCGGCTCTGCCGGGCGCCGCCTCCACGTCCCTGATGCCACCCCACCTCCGAGGCAGCATCTCTCACCCCCCCCTTCCCCCGGAGCCCCCACGCAGCGCCCAGCACCCTCAGCGCTCCCTGCAGCCCCAGGGACCCGCTGAGCCCGGGCCGGGCCTGTCACTAGTCCCCCAGGTCCTGAGTGCAGCCCCGGGGTCCTCAAGCCCCCTTAGACAGAGGGGTGCAGACCCCAGGTGGGCACGCGGCCCCTCGGCAATGCTGTGAGCACCGAATCTGTGCCGACGTCCAGCTCCTGGAGGGCTCGGCCTGCGCAGTGCGGCCACCAAGGGGACACGGCGGGGTGCCACCTGGCCCTGCTCAGCCTCCGCCTCGCCTCACCCCTGCGGAAGGGACCCAGGTGCGGTGCCCGCCCGCCCGCCCAGCGGCCTGCCTCGGGAGGCGGCGGGCGCTGTCGCCCTCTGCTGGCCGGTGCCAGTTCCTGCAGAAGGTAGAGCCGTCCCTGCCCCAGCCGGTGCCCAGGGGCCAGCCCAGCCCACCTTGCGTCTCACAGTCAGAGCCAGGCCGCGCCTCCCGCAGCCGGACGGAGCGGAGCTGGACTGGGAACCGGGAGGAGGGGGGGGGGCTCTGCCGCTGAGGCGTGTGGCTCCCCGTCACGACCCGGGAGGCTCCTGCCCCGTGCACGTGTCACTGTGGCCATGGCCGTGCACCCTGCAGAGAGGTGGCAGGTCAGCCCGAGAGCTCGGAAGAGACAGCCGAGCCAGCGGAAAGGCTGTGGAGGGGAGCGGAGGCCCGGCCCCTCTCCTCGCGCCTCCAGGGGGCGCCCGCACCCCCGCGGGGCAGGCAGGTCCAGGCTCCTGTTGGGGGAGGAGAGACCGGTCCGGCCCTTTGCTTCCTACGAGGGAACCCGAGGCGCACGGAGCCCGAGGGACGGCTCTGTGTCCCGTGGGCCTCGCGCTGTCCTCGCGGGTCCCTCCTGCCCCTTCCCGGCCTGATGGGGCCCCGTCCCTGTCCTGTCCCAGCTGGCGGGAATGCAGGATGCTCGAACCCGGAACCGCAGTGGCACAGGGCCTGCTGGGAAGGCGTGGGGGATGGGCGGGCATCGCTGAGTCCTCCTCCCGCCTGGGGGCACCTGGTCTTGTCCGTTCTTTCCTTCCTTCTGACTCGTCATGGTGTTTCTAATGTGCGATTTAATGGATTTTTAAAAATATATATTTTTATTTATTTCAGGGAGGAAGGGAATGGGAGAGAGGGAGAGAGAGATATCAATGATGAGGGAATTATCCATCAACTGCCTTCTGCACGCCCCACACTGGGGATGGAGCCCGCAACCCGGGCATGTGCCCTGACCTCCTGGTTCATAGGTCGATGCTCAGCCACTGAGCCACACTGGCCAGGTTAATGTGGTTTTAAGTAAAAATAAAACTTTGCATCATGGTATTTTGATTAAATACTAATGAGATGAGTAATGCTAATAACATAACCCACAATTGGAATTTTATTCTTCATCGTTTTACTGTGTGACGCCCGTTTTAAATGGGAAGCATTGAGCTCGCGGGAGGCCTCTCCAGGACCACAGACCGTGTTTCGTCGCTTGTACATGCAAATGCCTTCTGTCCTCAGGAGAACAGCGGAAAGACTGCGGGTCGAACCCCCTGCTTGTGGCGCCTGGCACGCGCGAGCCACGCCTCTCCGCACAGAAGCCCTCAGGCCACGCCTCTCCGCACAGAAGCCCTCAGGCCACGCCTCTCCGCACAGAAGCCCTCAGGCCACGCCTCTCCCGCACAGAAGCCCTCAGGCCACGCCTCTCCCGCACAGAAGCCCTCAGGCCACGCCTCTCCCGCACAGAAGCCCTCAGGCCACGCCTCTCCCGCACAGAAGCCCTCAGGCCACGCCTCTCCGCACAGAAGCCCTCAGGCCACGCCTCTCCCGCACAGAAGCCCTCAGGCCACGCCTCTCCGCACAGAAGCCCTCAGGCCACGCCTCTCCGCACAGAAGCCATCACCCCGGGTCTTGCTGAGCGCCTGTGGGTTGTGGCTCCTCCAGGATTCCATGCCCCAGTGACACTGCAAACACCACGTGCTCCCGGCCCACGGAACCAGAACTACACAAACGCAGGGTCCCGTCTGCTCACGGGCTCCCTCATTGTCCCACCACCAGGTGACAGCAGAGCCCACGACAGGGGGGGCTCTTCCCAGCGGGGGCCTATGTGACTGTGCACAGTGTGTGTCCCTGAGCCTGGCCCTGCCCCTGGCATGTCCGGAGGGAGAAATTAACACTCTGAGATGGAAGATGCTGGGCTCAGGGGAAGGACAGGGCAAGGACATGAGTGTGGGGGTCGCTGACATGTAGAGCCAGTGAATGTGGGCACGCTGGGGATGCGTGAGGAAGGCGAAGACCCCAGGGGAGAAGTAGGAAGAGTCTGGCCAGCTCTGCCATTGACAAGCTCTGAACAGGTGACTTAAACTCTCACCTGTCCGGCCACCCCTCCATTCACCAGCTCCCCCATCCACCCATCTACCCACCATCCATTGTCCATTCCATCTACCCCTCATCCATCCCTCCGTCTATCCATGTACTCTCCATCCATCCGTCTATCCATCAATCTAACCATCCATCCATCCATCCATTGATCTAACCATCCATCCATCCATCATCCATTCCATCTACCCTTCATCCATCCACCCATCCATCTAACCATCCATCCATCCATCCATCCATCATCCATTCCATCTACCCTTCATCCATCCACCCATCCATCTAACCATCCGTCTATCCATCAATCTAACCATCCATCCATCCATCCATCCATCCATCATCCATTCCATCTACCCTTCATCCATCCACCCATCCATCTAACCATCCATCCATCCATCGATCTAACCATCCATCACCCATTCCATTTACCCACTCATACATTTATCCCCCTATCTACCCTGTCAATCCATCCATCCATCCAACTAATATTTTTGAAGTCTCCTAGGAGCCACAGTGGTGACCACGTGGTGAACACGGCCTCTGCTGTAGGTGAGGGTGCCGTACTTGTAACAGTGTTGGTGAGCTGTGGGCACAGAGCAGTTTAACATGTAGGTGGGCCCCGACTCTCCAAAGTTCTGCCTTTATTTCCCCTCATCTCCCAAATTGCTATGAAATAAAACAGGCGCTAGAGGCCCGTCTTCACTGAGGGCCTGGCAGAAAGCGGGTGGGAGAAAGGGCAGCGGAGGCTGGAGGCCCAGCGGTGGGTCCTGCGGGAGGGGCTGGGCACAAGGTCCTCTGGGCACAGCCACCCATCAGAAGCTCTGAGGGGTGGGCTCTGCGGTGCCCACTTTACAGAGCGGTGCGGAGCCAGGCCGAGGACCCTGGCTCACTCTGCCACCCTCCCGTCCCCCAGCTCCGGCCGTGCGCAGCGGCGCAGGCTCTGCCCTTGCAGACAGTCAGCAAGCACCGGCCAAGTCTTGCCTGATCCTGCGAGCAGCGGGGCATGAAAAGGGGAAGGAAGTGAGGCCGCCCCAAGCACACGGCAGGTGCCCAGCCTCGGGTGGCCCCAGTCACTTCTCAGAAGAGCCAGGGGGCTGTGCCATTACCCCATTTCACAGCTGGGAAAAGCAAGGCTCCCCACAGCCCACAGCGCTGAGGCCAGCCGCGACTTTCTTCCTGAATTTAATGGATGCCCGGCAATGTGAACCGCAGAGAGGAAAGCCCCGCCCCCAGGCCCCCACTGCTTGGTTCTTTCCAGGCCCTGTCCACATCGGGGCCAGCACGTGCCCGTGTCACGTTGGTCATGGTGACCCTAAGGGACCCCCAGCTCGCTTCTGGCCAAAAGCCCCTTCATTTCCCTGTGGCCACACTGGCTGCATAGTGACAAGGTTTTGAAATAAGTGGGCTTCCCCCCTCACATTAGAAATTCTATCTAATTACAGAAAGAAATTTAAAACTAAGAAAAAAGAAGAAAATCACCCCCCGTGACCCCCCTGCCGCCTGGCGGTCTAACCCCCATGTCTGTTATTCATCCAGTTATTGAGCACCTACTGTGTGCTGGGCATTGTTAGGCCTGGGGTAGGAAAATGAACAAAACACACGTGCATTCACAGAGCTGGGCCAGCTCAGTGCCTGAGGCTCTGCCCTCCAACCTCTCCTCCCACCCACAAGTCTTGGTGTGGTTGTCTACGCGGGGACCTCACAATGGCCTGCGGGGGGCGGGGGGTAAGGGGGGGCATTGCAAGTTGCTCTGGAAGCCCGTCCAGCTGCACCCCACATCTGGTCTGGAGCCGAGGCCGGCTGCTAGGGTGAATGTGTGGTGTGTAGGTGACAGGGGCTGGGCCCCGGCTCCCCACCCTGGGGCCTCCCAGCCTAGCTGTCCCTGGGGCACTGCCTGGCTTCCGGCTGAGCACAGCGTCTCCGCCCGCGGTGCCTGGCCAGCTGGCCGGTATCTAAGTTTAGATGAGAGGAAAGGAAGGGCGGAACTGTTGCCAGCACACCGATGCAGGAAAGAATTGAGTCAAGAGAGAAAATGCAGCAAGGCAAGCAGGAATGTACTGGCCACAGCAAAGCCACACCCACGACGGTGAAACCAGGAGGGGCACCAGAAGCCACAGGTGCACCCAGGCCGGCTCCTCTGGCTCCCTGGAGAGGCCGAGAAAAGGGGGCCTTGGAGACAGGCCCCGGGGGTGGGCCTGGGACGAGCTGCCGCTGCCCACTGCTGCCCTGGTCACAAGTCTGGCGGGATCCCTGGGCATCTAGCAGATGCAGCCATGGGGGAAGGAGGGAGGGAGGAAGGAATGGCACCAGCACCACCCCAGAGGGAGAGCGCCCGCTGGGCCCTGGGTCCTGAGGGTGTTTATTTCTCTCCTGCAGCTGGGACTCTCAGGGCAGGGCTCAGAGGAGGTTCAGCAGAACATGTGGCCGCGCCCCCGTGTGTGCTCCGGGTCCGGTCCGGGCTCCCCTGCGGACTGGCGGCTCCAGGGCAGGGCCAGCACCCGGGCGGGCAGCTGTCCTGAGGCAGCCGTGGTGTCGCTGGTCTGGTTTGGCTGCTTTTCTGGGCCTGGAGTGAAATACAACTGAGGCCCAGATGTTATCTCCGGGGGAGAAAGGTCAGGGGGCCGAACCGCATGACCTGCGACCTGCCAGGGAGGAGGGGTCACCCTGGGAGTGAGGTCCTTGTTTTCCAAGTTTTGCCCCTGGCCAGGCACCCGGGGCTTTCCGCCGAGGTGACCTCCGTAGCTGGCCCCTCGTCCTTGCTCTGCTCCTGTCTCTCTAGCTGCCTATGACACAATGGGCAGTGGTGGGCCTGCGGCCAGGAGAGCCACAGGGGCACCAGCATTCTCCAGGTAGCCTGAGCAGGCACCTGAGGACGAGGGGTTCCCCCTCCCCCCCGCCACCCCCAAAGCAGGTGCGTGCAGGGAGGGTCAGGCTCCTGTGAGCCCGCCACCTACCAGGGTGCCACGTGGGGTCACGTGTCCGGCACGGCGGGAAGCTGTGAGCAGCAGGGCCAGCCAGCACCCCAGCGCTTTAACAAGTGCCTGGTGCTCCCCGAACCAGCCCGAGGGCCGGCCCCGTCCTTGCTCAGCTGGCGCTGTTTTCATCCTCCTCTCTGCGTCGTGCCTCGATGTGCTGCCAACATCCGAGCCCAGCAAGGGTTCCAGACGACCCAGCACCTAGTCTCTCATGTGTCGGCAAGAGAAATACGTTTATGTATCTTTCTATTTTATTAAAAAAATATTTTTTTTTGCCCTAGCCAGCTTGGCTAGGTGGATAGAGCGCAGGCGTGCAGACTGGGGGCACCGGTTTGATTCTGGTCAGGGGCACATGCCTGGGTTGCAGGCTTGGTTGCGGGCTCAGCCGACCGATGGTTCTCTCTCATCATTGATGTTTCTCTCTCTCTCTCCCTTCCTCTCTGAAATCAGTAAAAATATATTTTTAATATATATATTTTTTATTTCAGAGAGGAAGGAAGAGGGAGAGAGAGAGAAACATCAATGATGAGAGAGGATCACTGATTGGCTGCCTCCTGCACGCCCCACACTGGGGATCGAGCCCCCGTCCTGGGCCTGTGCTGTGACCTCCTGGTGCTACCGCTGAGCCGCGGGCCGGGCCGTAAGTGCCTTTTATACGGCAGGAGCGGCACCTAAGTGTCCTCCTGGTGCTGGAGGTGCAGGGCAGACCCACGGGCGCCTTGGGGGGCCAGGTCCTCCTACAACAGGCTTGCGGGGCTGGGGGGGAGCTGCCCATCGGAAGCCCCAGCCCCACCTGGCCTGTCTGGGGGGACAAGCCCTCCTTCCAGGGTTTCTCTTTTCCTGCAAGTTTTGGACCAAAGTTTTATTTCTGTTTTTTGTCTGCCTCTGAGGCTGGGACCCCAGGAGGTGGGACAGCAGCTCCAGAGTCTGCACTGTCTCCTCTGCCTAGTTTCTGGGGGTGCTGGCCAAGGGCTGTGTGGGAGAGGGAGCTGGGGGGGGCGGGCCGCACTGGACAGGTTCTGCACACAGCAAGGAAGCATGACATCGCAGCGGCGGGAACAGCAGGCGCTTCCCCTTTTGCTTCCATGGGCTCCCGCCTGGTCCCGAAGCTTCTTGAACCACAGAGCGCCCAGGGGCTCAGGCAGCCCTCCTGGGACCTCCCCGCCCTTTGTGGGGAGCAGAGGGTTGAAAAGAAACAGAATAGGCCGGAGGCCACCGAGTGGACAGTGCCAGAATCCCAGGGGCAAGAGCAGGGGTGGGGGTAGGGGTGTCTCCGAGGCTGGCACAGCCCCGCCCAACTCAACCAACCCATTTCCCAGGTGAGGACACTGAGTCCCAGAGGGTGTGCATGCTCCTGAGCAGGTGATGGTCACACCGGGAACGGGGAAGGCCCCATGCTGGGTTTCAGAGGGAGTCAGGGAACCCCACTCGCCCCCCAAGCTGTTCCCTTGCTGTCCTGTTGCGCGTGCCCAGGTTGCCACGGTGACTGGCACATCTGGGCTGGGGGAGGGGCACCAGCATCAGGGCAGCTCCAGTTCTGCCTTGGCCATCTACCCGCCAGTCACTCTCCCCCCACCCCGCCCCCCGAGGTCAGGCTCCTCCTCTACAAAATGGATAAACACCCAGAGGCGGGGCTGGGGGTGTGGTGGTGGTGAACGGTGGGTGACCTATGATCCAGGAGGTCACGGTTCGATTCCCGGTCAGGGCACAGGCCCGGGGTGCGGGCTCTATCCCCAGTGGGCAGCTGGTCGATGATTCTCTCTCATCATTGCTGTTTCTCTCCCTCTCCCTCTGCCTTCCTCTCTGACATCAGTAAGAACATTTTTTAAAAATTGTGAAGAGCGAGTTCTCCAGGGAAGGAGCAGGGGTCCGGGCTGCTGAGCCTCTGCCGTCCCTTCCTCCAGAAGCGGCGGAGAGAGGCAGGTGGAGCCAGGCCGCCGTACACCTCAGGTCTGTGCTGGGTGGGAGGGAGCTGGGCACCGTGTGGGCGTGCCAGCCAACCCCGCTCAGTGTCCCCGGCCACCTCCGCTTGTCTCAGAGAAGCAGTGACAGGGGGCCACTCAGGCGGGGAGAAGGAGCACTTCGGCGGAGCCTCCAGCCACGTCTCCGAGGGGAAAGGCCAGCCAGCCACCACCTCAGGGCCAGGGCCTGAGTGGCTCCCCACCTGGGTCCCCGGCCGCATCCTCCGGCCCCCTGCCTTGGAGCGTGGCCTGGGGCAGGGTACCTGGCCTTCTGCGAGGTCCAGAGGCGGGCACCTGGCTGACGTGTCCTGCACCCCGACATTAGTAAGCGCCCCGTTCATGTCAGTGTGGGGGCATCCGTGGGCTTCTCTCCCCGGTGGCCTCTCAGGACGGGCGCTGTGGGTAACCAGGACGTCAGCCAGAGCAGCCTCAGCAGCCATGTTAACAAAGTGAAAGGAATGAGTGTGATGGGTTTTTCTAGGACATCCTATTGCCTGGCTGGTGTGGCTGCATTGGTGGGGCGTCGCTCGGGGCACGGGAAGGTGGCCAGTTGGATTCCCAGGCAGGGCACGTGCCTGGCTGTGGTCTCTGTCCCGGGTGGGGACGTGCAGGAGGCAGCTGATCGATGTTTCTCTCTCGCCCTCTCCCTTCCTCTCTCTCTAAAACTCAATTAAAAAGCTAAAATACCCATTCTAGCCGAAACTGGTTTGGCTCAGTGGATAGAGCGTCGGCCTGCGGACTGAAAGGTCCCAGGTTCGATTCTGGTCAAGGGCATGTACCTGGGTTGTGGGCACATCCCCAGTAGGGGGCGTGCAGGAGGCAGCTGTCGATGTTCCTCTCTCATCAATGTTCCTCTCTCATCGATGTTTCTAACTCTCTATCTCTCTCCCTTCCTCTCTGTAAAAAATCAATAAAATATATTTAAAAATAAAATAAAATCCCCATTCTGTTTAGCGCAGCACATCTAAGATGTGTTACCTCAACACGTGCTCGCTGTGCAGTCAGTAACAGGGTATTTACATTCTCCCGGCTAAGTCCTCGAAACCCATTCGGAGCAGACCCTGCCAGGGTGTGGCCGGGGTGCTGGCAGGTGTGGGGGCGCTGTGAGGCCCCCGCCGGTTCCTGTGACCCTTGTCCGGGGGCGGGCACTGACACACAGGTCCACCCACAGCCCGGCCGAGGGGAGGCTGCCCTGGGGTGGCGGCAGGGGAGCAGCCTGCGGGCAGGGCACCCTCCTGGGCTGCAGCACCCGCTGCTGCAGGGCCCAACTCCAGGGCGGGAAGGAGCTCCGAGCCCACCCGGCCAGGGCTGTGCAGTTGAAACAGCGCCCTTGGCTGCCTGCCCAGCGGGCCCTCCTGTCGCTTTGATGGGACTAATCTGAGGCCACGTCCGGTCCCCAGACCTCCCCGCGGGACAGTACTCTGCTGCGGCCGCGCCCTGGCTGGGCCGTTCCCAGAGGCCGGAACTGGGAGCGCCCTTCCTTCCCCAGGGCCTGCCTGCGGGACCGCAGGGGCTCCAGGGCCTTGAACAGAATGTCTCCAGGTCAAGGCCAAATGGGAAACTGCGGGGCGGGGTGGGGGGACCCCGGTTCCAGGAAGCACCTTCATCCGGCCCACACTCCACAGAACGTCTGTCTCTCAATGTCCCTTCCCCACCCTACACACACTCACACTCACATGTGCTCACACTCACATGCTCACACTCACACACACTCACATGCTCACACTCACACTCACTCACATACACACTCACACTCACACGTGCTCACACACATACGCTCACACTCACACACACTCACACGTGCTCACACACATACGCTCACACTCACACACACTCACACGTGCTCACACACACATGCTCACACTCACACACACTCACACTCACACGTGCTCACACTCACATGCTCACACTCACTCACACTCACATGCTCACACTCAGACTCACATGCTCACACACATGCTCACACTCACACACACTCACATGCTCACACTCACACACACTCACATGCTCACACACATATATGCTCATACTCACACACACTCACACATGCTCACACTCACACCCACACTCACACACTCACATGCCTACACACACTCACACTCACACATGCTCACACCCACATGCTCACACTCACATGCTCACACTCACACACACACTCACATGCTTACATTCACACACGCTCACACACACTCATACACTCACACTCACTCACACACTCACACACATGCCCACACACGTGCACGCACCTGGCAGGGGTGTGGGTGGCCCCATCGGTGGCCAGCTGGATGAGAAGCAATGGGGCCGAGCCCCAGGCCTCTGCCCGTCCTTGACCCGGGGCACCAGGCCTTGGGCTTGCAGGTGAAGAGGGACAGAGACGGGACAGCAGAGCCCGGCAGCGGCGAGGACCTGAGCAGCCACAGGGGGCCCAGAGGTGTTTGTGGTTGAGGCTGAGCTGCCCAGCAGCCCCAGGCCACTTCCTGCGGGCGTGAGGCCGTGCCCTTCTCCGTGGGTGGGTGCAGCCTGGCCTCCCGGCTCCCTGGAGAGCCCTGAGAGGAGATGCCTTCTGTCTGGGGAGGTGTATCCGGGGGAAGGCAGTGTTTCCAGCCTGGCCTTGGGCACCTCTTGGTGGCCCGAGCCCCTCTCTCCTCTCCAGGACTCCCCTCCATGCTCCATTCAGCCCTGGGCTGGAGCCAGCATCGCCCACCCAGCGGGGTGCTGACCAAGGGCTGTGGGATGACCTGGGGGACGCAGCTTTGACCTTTCACAGGGCCCTGGGGAGTGTGAGGTGATGGGCGTTTGGCCAAGAGGCCCCAAATCCCTTGAAAGCTCGCATGCAGCGTGGGGGAGGGCTGCTCCTCACCACTGAGCAAATTGAAGAACCACCTAAAATTTCAGGTAGTGAAAATGTCGTGGGCCCAAAGCCAGGGCTGGTTTTCAACAAATCCACCCTTGACAGACGCCCCACGCCCATCAGGGGAGCCATCAGCATCATGGCCACCATCCCTGCCCCTTGTGTGTCTGCCCCGGCCACACCTTGCAAGCCTGCAGAGGGTCCCAAAGAGGGGAGAGCCCAGGGCTGCCCTGTCTCCCAGGAAGTGCCAGGTGAGATGGGACTAGACTGAGGCTCTGGAGTGAGAAAGAAGCGAGGGGTCAGGTCAGTTCGTCAGTGGGAGGCCCCAGGGCAGGCACAGAGGGCAGGACCCGCTCATGTGGCGGCCGTGGTCCAAGGGCCATGATGAGGGCCCAAGAGGAGTGATGGGATGGGGGAGGGGGCGGCCACTCCCACCTGGATAGGCAAAGCAGGGAGGGCTTCCTGGAGGAGGCAGCATTTGAGCCAATGAAAGGAGAGTTCGTTGTCTGGGCAGAAAAGGGAAAAGGACATTTCAGGGCAGCAGGACCGGCAGGTGCAGAGGAGAATAACCTTGCATAACCTTGGGCTTCTTTCTCTCTTGGGCCCTCGAGTGCCGGTTGGTACCTGACTTCCCCTTTCGCCCCCACTTACTGTCAGCTGCCTATTGGTATTTGTCTTGATTCCCAGTCTGGGTGAGTTAAGAGAGTTCTCACGTCTGTCCCCTTCCTCCATGCCTGGCGCACAGCAGCAGCTGGACCGCAGCTGGACCGCAGCTTCCTGTCTTTCTTCACAGCAAAAGGCAAGTGTGGCCCCCCTCCCCCCCCACGTGGGGGATCGGGCGGCTCTGCCCCACAGCCCTGCAGCCTCTCCGCCCGTCATCCTTCCCTCCCTAGCATTCGCTCTAAGCGAGACCCTCTGAGTGTTGTCCCTGAGAGTGGGACACAGCCTTGGTGCAAGGCACCCGCCCGGCCACCAGTGTGGGGACCCGGGACAGCCCACAGCAGCCACATTGTTTGACAGCAACAATGCGCCGGAAACAGGCCAGACCGTGGGCTGCCTCTTTTTCTCTGAGGAAGTTTTTCATGTTTACAAAGAACGTGTTCAACTATCACATGAACACCCAGCCCTCCCCCGCGCCCCCCCGAAGCCACCCGGACCCCTCCCCTCCTGAACTTGTGTCGCGCTCCCTTGCGGTCCCTTTAAAAAAAAGGCATACATATTTGTATTGATTTCAGAGAGGAAGGGAGAGGGAGGGAGAGAGAGAGAGAGAGAAACATCAACGATGAGAGAGAATCATGGATCGCTGCCTCCTGCTCGGCCCACACTGGAGCCTGCAACCCAGGCCTGTGCCCTGACCGGGAATCGAACCATGACCTCCTGGTTCAGGGGTCAACGCTCAACCACGGAGCCACGCCCTCGCTCTCTTTTCTACCCTCTTTACGTCTGTGTGTTTTGCCCAAGCGCGGACTCGGTTAAATGGTGGCTCGGTGTGTTTTCCTGGGATCCGATTCTTCTCCTCGGCCTCAGGTTGCTGAGTGGCTGTTGAATGGCACCCACTGCACAGATGGGCCCTCACTGAGGGGCAGTGGAACTGGATTCTCTTATTCATCAAATACTCGTGTGCACCCGGGCGTGCTGGGGACTCACGTGCACGGGCGGGGTCACCCAGCCTGTGGGCACCGGGCCGGGTCAGATTGTAAGTCACCCGCAGCTATTCAGCCCCACTACGCGCCAGCTCTGTCCGGCACGACGGTGGCCGGCACACAGTGGGCGCTCAGAAGGTGTTTGCGGAGCTGAAGGAGATGTGTTTATTTGGGAGAGGGAAGGCCCTGACTTCCGTTTTACTGCTGATACGGGACAGCCTGCGCCCAGCGGTTTTGCAGCTGGCGGCTCCTCGGCCGGCTGGGCTGCCTGTGGGGCTCCGGCTGCCCGCCTGGCCCTGCAGGCAACCGAGGGGTCCCCGGAACCATCCCCAGGGATTTGGGCCTGCCCGGGTAGGAGCCGGGTGCGCACCCCTCATGGCCCCGGGAGACACTGAAGCCAGAGGCTGCCGTCTCCACAGGAGCCTGGCGGGCAGCACGGACCAGCATGTGACTTCCTCTTATTTATTTTTAAAAGAGAAAACAATTTGTCACCATGGGGTTTCAGCTGGTTGGGCAAGGTGCCCCTCCCCCGGGCGCTCAGCGTGCTGGGCTTGTCAGGGAGGCCAGGCCCGCAGCCTGGATGCTCGGTTGGCACTGCCCTCTGGTCTCTCAAGTTCCTGCCGTCCCTTCCCACCGGGTTTCGGGTTTTGGGGTTCGGGCTCAGTCCCCAGTGTGGGGCGTGTAGGAGGCAGCCGTCAATGTTTCTCTCTCATCACTGATGTTTCTGTCCCTCTCCCTCCCCCCTCCTCTCTCTCTGACATTAATCTAAAATGTTTTTTTAAAAGGATAGATTTTGCTCATACTTGTCTGGCTTTCTCCCCAGATATGTGTCTTGACCCGGAATCCCGCCGTGACCTCCTGGTTCATATACCGGTCTACGCTCAACCACGGAGCCGCGCCGGCCGGCCAATCTCTCCTTTTTAAAAAATATATTTTTATTGATTTCAGAGAGGAAGGGAGAGGGAGCAAGAGATGGAAACATCAATGATGAGAGAGAATCATGGATTGGTTGCCTCCTGCATGCCCTCTACTGGGGATTGAGCCAGCAACCCGGGCATATGCCCTTGAAAGGAATCAAACCCAGGACCCTTCAGTCCACAGGCCGGCACTCTACCCACTGAGCCACACCAGCCAGGGCCACATCTGTCCTTTTGAAATCAATGACTAACTGCTTGTCGCCAGGCGGAGGAGAGCCCCAGCTGCCTGGCCACCTGCAGACTGACTGAGCGTGACTCAGGATCCTGAGGTGACTTACTGCTAAGTGGAACACAAATCCCGCTCTGAGTCAGGCTGTGGGGCCGCCGGCCGAAGGGGTGAAGGAATCCTTCGCCTCGAGGTCCAGGCCTGCCCCATCCCCACCCCACCCCACCCCCACCCCAGGCATTTCCACTTGTGTCCTAGTTATTGTTCTTTTGTACTTGGGCTGATGGCAGAGGTTTGAAGTTATTATTGGGCACTGCCGGCTTTTAAATCATAGATTATTAGAACTAGAAGTTTCTTTGGAATCATTTCCCTTTTTGTTTTATAGATGCATATGCTAGGGTCCAGCCGGGATATGCCCAAGGTCAGCAGGGACCACGGCCCCTTCCGTTGTGTCCAATGACCAGGCTCCAAAGCCAGACCAGGAGGTCGCAGATAGCCCCGTTTCACTGGCCTGACGGGCTGGGAGAGGCCCACGGTCCCTAGAGACCCGGCCAGGCCTGGAGCTGGAGGGGCAAGGGCCTGTCTGTCTCGGACCCTTCCCAGTCCTTTGCTCCCAGGGCTCCAGTAGCGCGCCCTCCACCCTGTTTCCTGCTGAAATTTAGTTTATTTTATTCTTTTTTCCTGCTGAATTTTACTCAACCTCTTACTGGACACGGCCAGTCTTGGGTTAACCGGCACGAGTTACTAACCAGGAATGGAGCTTTCCACTCCTTTTCTGCGCCGGCCCTTCCTGCTGTCCACGCCCAGCCAACTCCAGGCCCAGGGCCAGAGGGCTTCCTGGAGGAGGCGGCCGGGCGGGGTGAGGGGGGGAGCCCGAGGGACCTTAGTCCCTCCGGGTCACCAGGCCCCATCTGGGGACCTCGCCCACTCCTTCTCTAGTTCCCCGGGAAGGGGGCCGCGCGCCAGGACCCGCCAGTCCGGTTCGGAAATGACTTGCTCCAGGCGGGCCCTGCGCCAGCCCCTCTCCTACCCGTTCCGCTCCAGCCCTCAGCCCCGCCCCCTCCCCCGCCAGGCCCCGCCCCGCCCCCGCCAGGCCCCGCCCCGCCCCCGCCAGGCCCCGCCCCGCCGGCTGCGCTCCAGCCCTCAGACCCCGCCCCACAGGCCCCGCCCCCACAGGCCCCGCCTCGGTCCAGGCCCCGCCCCGCGGACGGCGCTCTTCGCGGATCCGGCCGGCAGCGGGTAGTGCGCTCCGGGGCGCTGCTGGGCGCGAGGTTGGAATCGGGCCCCCCGGGTGCGCCCCGCTGGCAGCGGCGGCATAGCAGCCATGGCGGAGGCGGCGCCGCAGCACCTGGCGCTGCCCTCGGGGCTGCTGGAGCTGTGCGTGCTGCTGGGGGCCCCCCGGGACAGCCTCCGCGGCCCTGAGCTGGTAAGCACCCCGCGGGGGGACTCAGGCGGCGCGACGGTTGCTGAGCGGATTCAGGACCCGGCGCACCCCGAGTCAGTGTCCCTGAGGACTCCCGCACCACCTCCTCGTACTCGCGGCGCCTTCCCTCCACCCCCGGGCGGGGACCCTGCACGTCTGCCGGGTGCGCGCAGGACAAGGCGCCCGAGCTCCTGCCGGGCCTGGCTGCCTCCAGTCTGCGGGTGCCCAGAACCGCAGGTGTCCTTCCCAGAGGTGGAGTCGTGTTTGGCTGCCCCTGGGAGCTCCCCCGCCCCCGCAGCACCCTCAGGGGTGGGGACCCGCTGGAGTCCTTCCAGAGATTCCTGGGAGGGAGAGCCTGGCGCCCGTCCCGCGTTCTCTAGGAGCTTTGCCTCCCGGTGAAAGCAGCTGTTTTTCTCACTCGCGGCAGCGGCGGCCCCACCTCCCTCTTCCCTTCTCCCCACCCGTCAGCCCAAGGCACAGGCTCGGGCCCCTCCGGCCCCTGGAGAGCAGCAGCTTGGGACTTCTCCTTGTTTTAACGTGTGTCCTCACTTTTTATTAGTCCTGGAACCCGGCTCTCTTCCTTTTCTCTTGGCCGAGGGTGTCCGTGACTGTCATTTTTTCCTGGTTAGAGGCGATGCCCCGTGTGCTCAGAGGCCCCGACTTTACCCCGTTATCCCGGCAAGTGCATCAGAGAGGCCATGAGAGCAGAGAGAGGCATTTGCGCATTCGAGACCGCAGGACTGAATGGACGTGGCCGAGAGAAGCTCAATGTTACTGAAATGAACCGATTTACACCTGCCCATGCTTTCCTGGTCTCTGCTCCTTGGCCATCGCCCCCCCCCCCCCCCGCCCTTTCTCCTTGAACCCCCAAATGTCTGTGTCCCCTTTTTAAAAAAGTATTTTTAAAAATTGATTTCAGAGAGGAAGGGAGAAGGAGAGAGAAACATCAGTGATGAGAGAGACTCATTGGTTGGCTGCCTCCTGCACGCCCCACACTGGAGATCCAACCCAGGCATGTGCCCTGACAGGGAATCCAACCTGGGACCCTTCAGTCTGCAGGCCGACGTTCTGTCCACTGAGCCACACCAGCCAGGGCCGTGTCCCCCTTTTGACCGGTCTCTGACCCGCTGTGGGTTGGCTGAGTGGTCTCCCTGCCTCTCCGCTGGCAAGTGGCCGTTCCTCCTTTTTCTTCTGATAGGAAATGGCCGGGTTCGGCCTGGTCTGCCAGCAGCCAGGCGCCCGTGCTTCTGGCCGTTACCACACACCAGTCAGTAGGCTCGATGTGACATGTTTGTGAGCAGGACTGAGCGAACTGAAATGTTACAGCGCTACTTCCTGAACCGAACAGGCTGCGGCATCCTCCCAGGTCGGGGCCCCGCTGCTCTGCCTTCTACCTTTTGCCTTCTGTTCTAGACCGCGATTCCGTGAGGGCTTTGGAGGAGGGCGGGGAGAAGGCTAGAAGGAGCAGGAAAAAGGAGGGAGCGTGAAGACACGTGTGCACTTCCTGGAGGGGGCCTGCTTGTATGACTCACATGAATGTTACAATGAACCCGCCGTTTTCTTTGTTTACTAGAGGCCTGGTGCACAAAATGTGTGCACAGGTGGGGGGGTCCCCTCAGCCCAGCCTGCACCCTCTCCAATCTCGGACCCCTCGGGGGATGTCCGACTGCCGGTTTAGGCCTGGTCCCACACTGGGGATCAAGCCCGCAACCTGGGCACGTGCCCTTGACTGGAATCAAACCCAGGACCCTTCAGTCCACAGGCCGACGCTCTATCCACTGAGCCAAACCAGCCAGGGCTGAACCAAACATTTTATTTACTTAGTTTGATTTAAAAAATATATATATTTTTATTGATCTCAGGGAGGAAGGGAGAGGGAGACAGAAAAACATCAATGATGAAAGAGAATCATGGATCGGCTGCCTCCTTCACGTCCCCTCCTGGGGGTCGAGCCCGCAACCCAGGCCTGTGCCCTGACCAGGAATCGAACTGTGACCTCCTGGTTCATAGGTCGACGCTCAGCCACTGAGCCACGCCAGTCAGGCTTTCTTAGCTTGATTTTTTGGAGCTGTTCTATTTGGAATGTCCAAGGCTGTTTAATGGCTTTTAACTTGGCTTTTTGAAGCGCCACCATTTCTCTGTGACGCAGACCTTCCTCTGGTGAGCGGAGAGGCATGAGAGCCGTCCAGCTTCAGCGTAGGACCGAGTGGTGTCCTGACTTCGGGGTTTGTGTGTTTCTCAGATGAGGTCTTGTTGGTGTTGTTGACGACAGTGACAGGGAATTGGACGGTACAGTTCAATCCCCAGGTGAGTTACCTGTTGGTGACATTTCCCGCCGCTCCGTGGTTGCTATGGAGACCAAGCACAGGGTGTGAGGCAGGGGGCACAAATCCATCAGGGAGGACGGAAGGAAGTGCTCTGAGCCTTCGCAGTTCGGGTCGCGCTGGCAGTTTAGTGGAGAGCATCCTGGTTTCGGTTTCGAGACCAGTACCGCCCAGCAGGACTTTCTGGACCATGACCGCTGGTGTTCTTTATCTGCGCTGCCCAGCACGCCGGCCACTGGCCGCAGAGGCCGCCGGATAGCTGCTCCAGAGCGCTAACCAGTGATTAATTTCTGTTCCATTTCTCAGATGAGGCAGACCCCCCCTGCCCGTCCCCCGTGAAGGTCAGGGCCACTGTGACTCACAAAAAATCTGTGACTCGTGAATGAGTGCTTGTGGTTTTTACTGTGAATTAGATTTTTTTTAATGCAAATGATGTTTTTCTTGGGGGAGAAGGGGCTTATTAAGTCCCGGCCTGCTGGACCAGAGCAGGAACCCCCTTGGGCAGAGTCTGTGGAGATGGAACTGTCCACCCAGGGGGATGTGTAACGCCCAACACTCCGGCGTTCAGGGTTAATCTCCCGGGACTGACTGATCGAGGGGTCCTCGCCCGTGCACAGATGTGTCGGTGACACTCTTCCTGGCTGTCCCCGGTCAGGGTGCTCCGCAGGAAGACGTGGGGGCAAGGCGCCCGCCCCCCGTGGGGGTCGGCACAGACATCACCGCTTCGTCGCACAATGTGGCACTGCGCGGTGTGAACGGGGCGCCGGCCCAGTGTGTGGTTACGTGGGGACAAACGCGTGGCTACGGGGCCACGTGACTAGGATGGTTCTGTTTAGGAGAAAATGCTCCTTACAGATTCACAAGCAGCGAGAAGGGCGCGGGGGGGGGGGGGGGGGGTCTTTTCAGACGCGTCTGTATGGCTCGCCGGATCGGAAGCGGCGACGGCGGCGGAAATGGTTTCCGCGATTTTTTTAATTCTCACCCAGGGGTATTTCCCATTGCTTTTCAGAGAGGGGAAGCGGGAGGGAGAGACCCAGAGAAGCTGTGCGGGAAGCACACGGATGGTCGCCGCCTGTAACCCAGGCCCATGCCCTGGACCGGAGTGGGACGCCTGGCCCTCCGGTCCACCTGCCTGCGCTCTGGCCACGGAGCCAAACCAGGAGGGCCGGTTCGCACTTGGGAGGCAGCGCGCTGACCGAGGGGACGGAAGCGAAGAGGGGGAATGCCGGGAGCTCCTGGGTCCCAGTGTGACGGCCACATTCAACCCAGATGAGCGGGCCTGAGGGGTCGCCGTGTGCCGAGGGGGATGGACGCGTGCCGAGGGGGATGGACGCGTGCGGGGGGGTGGACGCGTGCGGGGGGGATGGACGCGTGCCGGGGGGATGGACGCGTGCCGAGGGGGATGGACGCGTGTGTGTGGGGGGATGGATGCGTGCGGGGGGGATGGACACGTGCCGGGGGGGGATGGACACGTGCCGGGGGGATGGACACGTGCCGGGGGAGGGATGGACACATGCCGGGGGGATGGACGCGTGCGGGGGGGGGGGGTTGGACACGTGCCGGGGGGGGATGGACACGTGCGGGGGGGATGGACACGTGCCGGGGGGGATGGACACGTGCCGGGGGGATGGACGCGTGCGGGGGGATGGACGTGTGTGTGTGGGGGGATGGATGCGTGTGGGGGGGATGGACACGTGCCGGGGGGATGGACACGTGCCGGGGGGGATGGACGCGTGCGGGGGGGGGGGATGGACGCGTGCCAGGGGGGATGGACGGAGGGAGCCACGTCTGTGCTGGGGGTGGGGACACACAGAGGAAACAGGGCAGTCTCTGCCTCGCCCACCCGCAGTGCCAATGGTGGTACGGTGCCAAGGCCGGGGCGGCTGCGCTCTGGAGGGAGGACGGAGTGGGGGGGGAGGGTCTGGGAGGTGATGGGAGGGTGATCTGGAGCTTAATTTTCGGAGCTGTAGGTTTAAGGGGCCCGCGCAGGTGCAGGCAGATCGGAGGCACCCGAGGACAGCCTGGCAGTGGAAGGCGGTCTGAGCCGGCGTGGGGCTCCGGGCGCTGCCCCTGTGGGTGGACGGAGGGAGTGAGGAGGGACTGGGGCCCAGGGCTCAGCCCTGGGGGGGCCGCAGGCGGCTGCGAGGGGCAGGAGGGAGGGGAAGCTTCCGGAAAAGGGCCCATCAGCCGCCTCCTCTGACTGTTTCTCCGAGAGGTTGCTGGCGGGGGGTGCCTCACCCCGTCTTCATGGAGGTAGCGCCCCTGTGGGGAGAAGGGGAGACACGGGCTGTAGCGGACCGGGCCCCAGCTGCTGCGTTTGGAAGGACAAGCTGCACGAAAGGTTTCGCGTGACCAGAGACGGGCTCCTTTGAGTGCGACGCGGAGGTTTTGGGGATGCAGCCCTCTGACCTCCGTGTTTGCTCTTGGTTCCCATCGGTATTAATTTCCCCCCAAACAAAAAGTGATTGCATGTACCTTCTAGAGCACGACCATATTTTCCTTCACTTTTTATTGATCGATGTTGGAGAGAGGACGGGGCCGAGGGAAGCATTGATTTGTTGTGCCACGCATTTGTGCGGTCGGTGGCTGATTCTTCGTTTTCTCTACCGCCACGTGCCCTGACCGGGATCGAACCGATAACCCGGTATCGGGACGATGCTCTAACCAGCTCCCTGGGCTGCAGCACGCTAGCAGACCCTTAGTGACGGACATGCTGTCAGCCCCGTGCCAGCCCGAGTGTGGCGTCGGCGGCTGGCGCCGCTCCGTCCGGAGGTGTGATGTCGGCTGTTTCCTTCCTGCTGGCCACGGCCACGTCCTCCTGGGGCCAGTGATGTCCTTCCTAAGGCCATTTCTAGGGCCGTGTACAGAGCCCGTCATGGCGCTGCCCTCCCCACCAGCCCGTGAGGCGACGTGGGGGCTTCCTGGTGACCCAGAGAGGCTGAGCCCTTGGCCTGGGGTGTCCCCTTTACTTCCCGGGGCAGGGAAGCTCAAGGCTGAGGCGCTAACTGGCCGCCCGCGGAGACGGCGCCGCACCTGACCGCGGTCTGCCCACCGCAGGACGGGGCTTCGTTTGCTGCTGCCGCGTCCGTGTCCGCAGCTGCAGGCCCAGGCCTGGGCGGTGTCCCCTTGCCCGGACACCGGGCAGCTTCCGAGGTCCTCACTGTCATAGCTGCTGGCGGGAGACGCGCTCCACGGCAGGGCCGCTGCCCGCCGTGCGTTCGTGGGCCCGAAGGGGCGACCCGGGACGAGGGCCGCAGTAACTCTTCCTTCTGCCTCCAGGTTGCCCAGAAAAGGGGGGTCCAAAATCTTTCTGCCCTCGACCCCGAGGTGCTGTCCGTCTTCGTGCCGCCCTTCGTCAGCAAGGAGGACGGACAGACAGCCGGCACCAGCTGCGGGACCCTCGGCAAAGCCAAGCGGCGCTCCTTCAGGAAGAAGAGAGAGAAGCCCAGAGCGGACCCTGGCAAGGGCCCCTCGGGGCCCCGAGAGATGGACATGGAGGACGTCAGTGTGCCCGACGGCGTGGACCTGCTGGCCCTGCCTCAGCTGTGCTTCCCAGGTACCCGCCCCGATGGAGCTGCCTGAGGCCACACCGTGACCTGCGTCCCGAAGTCACTGCCGTAGGGAGAGTGCAGCCGGAGGGGAGCTGGCCACGCCTCGGGCCCTGCGTCCTGTCCCAGGACTGAGCTGTCTTTTTCACTCTTGTTAAAATATATTTTTATTGATTTCAGAGAGGAAGGGAGTGGGAGAGAGAGAAACATCACTGAGGAGAGAGAATCATGGATCGGCTGCCTCCTGCACGTCCCACACTGGGGATGGAGCCCACCACCCGGGCCTGTGCCCTGACCGGGAATCGAACCCTGACCTCCTGCTTCACAGGTCAACGCTCAACCCCTGAGCCCTGCCGGCCGGGCAGGACTGAGCTGTCTTGATCTCGGGGTTTCAACCCTGAAAGGCAGCTGGCATTTAGCACAGCTGGGCTGTTTGAGAGCCGAGTCGTGGCAGGGCCGCGTGGTGTTGATGATGCTTTTAAAGCATCTCGTCCGCAGGGGCCCGCAGGGGCCTGTGATGCCAGGTGAGCAGCTCCGGCCCCCCCCCGCCCTTTCCTGCGTCTCTGGGGCCAGAGGCACAGGATGTGTTCCCACCGGAACTGGCCGGGTCTGCAGCCAGCAGGACTCGTGCGGGGCCAGGCTTTCCAGCTGGCCGTGGAGAAACGGCGCAGAGGCTGGGGTGGAGAGCTCAGGCTGAGGACTGGACGTAGTGCCCGTCTGGCTGTTTCCACAGGAAGCCGCCGCCGCCGCCGCCTCGCTTCGGGGACGGTACACCAGGGGTCCCCCGTGCTCAGGCAGCGGTGGCCACTCTGGCTTCACAACTTCTTTCTTCTTCCCGCCTGCAGGGGGCCTGTGTGTGGCCTCGGAACCAAAGGAGGACTGTGTCCACTTCCTGGTGCTGACGGACGTCTGCGGGAACAGGACGTACGGCGCGGTGGCCCAGTACTACCGGCCGCTGCACGTAGGTGACTCCCGTGCCTTCCCTCTGACATCGGGTCCAGGTTGGGTGCTCAGGACCATCCCGTTTTACAGATGAGAAAATGGTGGCACAGAGAGGTCAAGTGACTTGCCTGAGGTCACACAGCGGCCAGGATTTGAACTTGAGCAGACCGACCCTCAAGAGTGTGCACTCACTGAACGGTGGTGGGCAGGCGACGAGGCCGATGGCTCCAGGGCCCTGCCTCTGCCGGGCCGTCTACCTCACAGTGACCTCCAGTTCACACAGCCCCAGGCGGAAGCTGTCCTCACGCTCCTCCATCCCTTCCCTAACCCCTCCAAAGCCCCCTCCCTAACGCCCAGGTTGTGGCCCCCAGACAGTGCCCCTGAGTGAGCGGTGCCTCTGGCAGCTGCTGCTGAGCTGTTCTCTGGCTGAGATCCCGGTCATGGCTGAGGTCCCTCCTGCTCCTCCTCCTCCGTGACGCCCCCCGGCTCCCGGCCCCTGATGCTGCACTTGGCTCCTTGTTCAGCCGAGCCCTGTGGCCCCTCTGGTGTCCCCTCTGCGTCCCCTCCCCTGAGGCTGTGAGCTCCCCCAGGGCGCGGACGCACCTTACCTTCTTTGTAACCTTTTAAAAAACATTGTTAATGATTTCAGAGAGGAAGGGAGAGAGAGAGAGAGAGCCATCCATGATGAGAGAGGACCATTGATCGGCTGCCTCCTGCACCCCCCCCCCCCCACACACACACAACCTGTGCACCTGGCCCTGGAGACCCAGGAAACAGGTGGGAGGGGCGGAACTGGCTCACCTGACATCCCAGCCCTGCCAGGCCCCTGAAGGTGATGGAACTCGGGGCTGAAAATGCTTTGAAAGCCCCGTAAACACCACTGGGGATGGAGCCCACGACCGGGCCTGTGCCCTGACGGGAATTGAACTGTGATGGGGCGGGGTGGGGGGGGGCGGCGTCACCATGACGGAGAGGCTGGTCCTCGCTGGACCTGGCAGTGAGATGGGGTGCGGGAGGGGGACTGGGTCCGGCCCCTGCAGTCCCGTCTCTGTCTGGAGACGCGAGCGCTGTGGAGGATGCACACGGGGACGCCGGGCGGGAGGTGACGGCCCTCCGCTCGCTCTCTCCCAGGACGAGCACTGCTTCTACAACGGCAAGCCGCCCTGGGAGCCGTCCCGGCTGAGCGTGGGCGCCGCCGGCTGCTTCGTGCCCTTCGCCGTGTGCGTGATCTCACGGTTCCCCTACTACAACGCCCTCAGGGACTGCCTGTCCTGGTGAGCCGCCCCCGGGCCCTCGGCTGCGGCCCCTCCTGAAACCCTGACCGGGACCTCCGCGCGATGCTGACCTGGGGACCGAGGGGCTGGGAGGGGAGGTAGGGCAGCCTGTCGGAGGGAATCAATACGGAGGGTTTCCCTGGGGTTTAAGAAAGGGACAATGCTTTCCCTGGCTAGCTGAGTAAGTCAGCCACTGCTGTCAGTTCTGATTTTTGTTTGCATTTTATTTTCATTTACTTATTTACTTATTTTAAAATACATTTTATTGGTGTTTTACAGAGAGGAAGGGAGAGGGATAGAGAGCTAGAAATATCAATGAGAGAGAAACATTGATCAGCTGCCTCCTGCACGCCCCCCCACTGGGATGTGCTCGCAACCCAGGTACATGCCCTTGACCGGAATCGAACCCGGGACCTTTCAGTCCGCAGGCCGACGCTCTATCCACTGAGCCAAACCGGTTTCGGCTCATTTATTTATTTTTTCAAAATATATTTTTATTGATTTCAGAGAGGAAGGGAGAGGGAGAGAGAGACATCCATGATGAGGGAGAATCACGGATCGGCTGCCTCCTGCACGCCCCCTACTGGGGATGGAGCCCACAACCCGGGCATGTGCCCTTGGCCAGGAATCGAACCCTGACCTCCTGGTTCATAGGTCGACGCTCACTCACTGAGCCCCGCTGGCGGGCTCTGTTGGCACGCTTTCAGTTTCCCTTCGGGGGAGAAGAACTGACTTCCTGCGGATGCTGAGTTGGAAGCCGGAGCATGCAGAGCAGGCCTGGGGAACCAGGAGAGCATTGCCCGGAGCCACGCCCTCGCGGGGTGTGGCCGTGGGGACCCTGCGCGCAGCACGGCCCGGCTCTGCTCTCGGATCGGAGTGCTGATGGCGGGCCGCGCGGAAGGCGTGGGCAGCGGTTGCCCTGGGTCCTGACGCCGAGAGCCATGTGCGCAGGTCCCGAGTCCCGCTGGTTCCGCTGGAGGACAGTCCACCGGGGCTCCCCAGATCGGGCCGAGCCGGCATCCTCTCCGGCCAACGAGCCATGCCCGCGACTCAGGTCCCAACACCCCAGTTGCATTTTGTCAACTGTGGCCCGTCTCCCGACACAGTTGGGGTCCAGCCTGCATTTATGGCCACGGTCGTCACGTGTGGTAGAACAGAGAGCTGACTGATTCTTTTTTTTTTAAAAAAATATTTCTTTATTGATTTCAGAGAGGAAGGAAGAGGGTGAGAGAGATAGAAACATGAGTGATGGGAGAGGATAGTAGATTGGCTGCCTCCTGCACGCCCCCTAGTGGGGATGGAGCCTGCAACCCCGGCCAGAATTGAACCTGGGACCCCTCCGTCCACAGCCCGACGTTCTATCGACTGAGCCAAGCTGGCTAGGGCTGACTGATTCTTTTTCAATTTCAGCTTGTTGACGCATCTGAAGCTCTGTAAAGATTTCGAAGTTGACAATCACATCAAAGACTTTGCTGCAAAACTCTCTTTGATCCCCAGCCCCCCACCGGGCCCGCTGCATTTGGTAATCGTCGCCTGCGTGTCTCTTTGCAGATAGGAACGGTGACATGATGAAGACGGCCTCAGTGTTTCTCCTAAAAAATTTCTTAAGGGCTTAGCTGGGTTTCTGCTTTGGCTCTCAAATTCCTGACAAGCCTTTTACACGCTCTCTCTAAAGGTCAAAAGAACCCAAAGTAGAACTTGATTTTCTCAAAGTTTAGCAATGATGCTTTGTTCTTGCACCCAGTAGGGAGGCCTCGAGTTCCGCTAATTGGCTCCCGGTAAGTGGCTGTGGAGCTGGTGACCGGCCCCTTGAGGAGTTAACCGGCTAGGTCATTACTCCCTATGCAGAAAACACGTAGCATTTACTTAAATTACAGATTTCCCCCTTGTTTCTCCAGAATATCAGGCAATATAGTTACTTAATGTTTTCTCCTGTCTGGTGTGACTAATGAGATACAGATATATTTAGTTAGTTAATGAACAACCATTTCCCAAACTGGGTTCCGTGGAACCCTGCCTCCCCCCCCCCCCCCCCGAGCTGTTTTTGGCTGTTACATGACAGGAGGATTTCAGGGTTCAGGGGGAGGGTTCGGGATGGGCAGACCACATTCTGCCTTTGTTGAGTAACAGCTCAGACTGCATGTGATGCAACCTGTTTGACTCAGCGGTTTTCAGGCTGATGTAGCTGTGCGATGCTTCCTTTTTAAAAAACCAAACCAAACCCAGAAAACCAGGACCGTTGAATAAGGGCTAGAAGCGCGCAGGGACTATCGAATCCTGTGGCTCTCTGAGCCTAAACCGTGGGCGTAGGTGCGTTCCCGCCTCTGCTGGGGCGGCTCTGCGCTCACCATGGAAACGCGTCTCTGCAGACATTCAACATGAAGCCGCTGCAGATCGTGTTCCCCTCGCGAGCGGACCCTGAGAGCCCGGTCATCGACCTGGACCTCCACCTGCCGCTGCTGTGCTTCCGACCCGAGAAGGTGCTACAGGTGCGCGCCCTCCCACACCTGGGTGCCTGCCCATCGGCCTCATGGGCATCAGGGATGATTCCAAAGCAAGTGTCTTCCATAGCGTAAGGCCCATGTACTCCAAGTGTTAATTTCCATTTTTATTGAGAGTGGAAGGGATAGGGGAGGGGGGAGGGGAGAGAGAGAGAAACATCGATGTGAGAGAGACACGTTGATTGGTTACCTCCCGCGCTGGCCCTGACCGGGCTGGGGATAGGGTCTGCAGCCCACGTGGTGCGCGGACTGACACTAACCATTGAGCACACTGGCCAGGGCTCAGAATGTTAAAATTTTAAAAAAATATATTTCCATGGATGTCAGAGAGGAAGGGAGAGGAAGAGAGAGATGGAAACATCCATGATGAGAGAGAACCCTTGACTGGCTGCCTCCTGCACGCCCTCTAGTGGGGATGGAGCCCGCAACCCGGGCCTGTGCCCTGACCGGGAATCAAACCGGTGACCCCTTGGTTCCTGGGTCAGTGTTCAACCGCTGAGCCACCCCCGGCCGGGTAAATGTTCATTTTTTTGTTTAAAAAAAATGTATCGTTCACTCCTGCGAACACTATTTACAAATTGCAACTTTTTTTTTTTGGAGGGGGGGGCGTCCAGGTGGCTTTGGTCTGGCAAACGGAGCAGGGACACCCTGGCAGAACCCGCACCCCAGGCTCTGGCTTCGTTGGGGGTGCACGGCGCCCTGGCGGCCGTGCGGCGGGAGCATGCCCGCGGTGCGTCTGTCCCCGCAGATCCTGACGTGCCTGCTGACGGAGCAGCGGCTGGTGTTCTTCTCGGCGAGCTGGGCGCTGCTGCCACTGGTGGCCGCGTGCTTCCTGGCCTACCTGCACCCGCTGCGCTGGCAGCACACGCTGGTGCCCATCCTGCCGGGGCAGATGCTGGACTTCCTCATGGCGCCCACAGCCTTCCTCATGGGCTGCCACCTCCGCCACTTTGAGGAAGTCAGCAAGGTCAGGCACCGCCGATCCGACCTCGCAGGGGCGCGGGCGGGCGGGGACCTGCCGGGTCCCGGCACATTCCGGGGCTGTTGGCTCGAGGCCTCTGGTGTGTGTGTGTGTCTTCTGTCGCAGGTAAGACTGCACAAGGAGGCCGTGCGCGTATCTTAAAAATCCCAAGTGTGTGCGGTCACCGAGCCGGGGCCCTGCCCAGGCCGGGTTCTTGGAGGCGCAGAGCTGGTGGGGCAGCCGGACGGACTCGGACTCGTCGGGCGTGGAATGTTGATGATGCTTCGCTGGAGCTCTGGAATGTTCTCTCCAGGCTCCTCGAAGTAGCGCTGCAGTGTTTGTACCGGGGCAGGCGGGAGCCCGCGATGTGCACTGAGGTCTTGACTCCGACACAGGCCTTTAGCTCGTCGACATCACTCACGGTGTGGACCCACTTTTGGTCGAGATCCCATACGGCTCTGTGTCCACATGAGGCTGGGTGATTTTTAAAAATGTATATTTTTATTGATGTCAGAGAGGAAGGGAGAGGGAGAGGGTGAGAGAGAGAGAAACACCAATGAGGAGAGAGCATCATGGACCGGCTGCCTCCTGCACGCCCCACACTGGGGATGGAGCCCACAACCCGGGCCTGTGCCCTGACCGGGAATCGAACCCTGACCTCCTGGTTCCTAGGTGGACGCTCACCCCCTGAGCCAGGCCGCCGGGCCGAGCCGGGTAGTTTAATGAGGACGCTAGCTCTGGGCGCACTGCCTTCTGTGTCCTCAGAGCCACATGCAGATTCTCACCTCGGCCTCGACGCCTGTCCACAGGAAGCCGACGGTTTGGTTCTCATCAACATCGACAGCGGGAGCGTCACCTGCTCGGGCACCGAGGTCCCCGACATCCCCCTGCTGGCGGCGCAGGCCTTCATTCAGAGGTAACTGTGGGAACGGCTGTGCGGGCTCTCGCTGCCCGTTCCGAGCTCCTTTCGGTCTTACACTATCAACGGGCCAGAGGCCCGAGGCTGCACATTTGTGCAAGCGCAGGCCCCGCGCCCGGCTTCGTCCGGAAGGGCGTCCGGACGGTCGTTCCGCTGTTAGGCCACTTGGTCGATTTGCATATTATGCTTTTATTATTATCGCTATTTCACGTGTTTATAGTTTGAAATTATTTGTGAGTTTTTAGAAGTAAAAGTCATTTGTCTTCGTTCTGATCTACCCCACGTATCATTATGGCCTGAGGAATCTGGGGTGATCATGCTCCCAGAATGGTACCTCTTCTTGCCCAGGAACCTGTGCCCATGACCTTTGCAGTTCCTTCTGTCCATCACCCCATCCCTCCACCTGTCCATTCTTCCCTCCCTCCACCTGTCCATCCATCCATCCCTCCGTCCACCTGTCCATCCACCCCTCCATCCACCTGTCCATCCACCCCTCCATCCACCTGTCCATCCACCCCTCCATCCACCTGTCCATCACCCCTCCATCCACCTGTCCATCCACCCCTCCATCCACCTGTCCATCCACCTCTCCCTCCACCTGTCCATTCATCCCTCCACCTGTCCATCCATCCCTCTGTCCAACTGTCCATCCACCTCTCCCTCCACCTGTCCATCCATCCCTCTGTCCAACTGTCCATCCACCTCTCCCTCCACCTGTCCATTCATCCCTCCACCTGTCCATCCACCCCTCCATCCACCTGTCCATCCACCTCTCCCTCCACCTGTCCATCCATCCCTCTGTCCAACTGTCCATCCACCTCTCCCTCCACCTGTCCATTCATCCCTCCACCTGTCCATCCATCCCTCTGTCCACCTGTCCATCCACCTCTCCCTCCACCTGTCCATTCATCCCTCCACCTGTCCATCCATCCATCCCTCCGTCCACCTGTCCATCCACCCCTCCATCCACCTGTCCATCCATCCCTCCCTCCACCTGTCCATTCATCCCTCCACCTGTCCATCCATCCATCCATCCACCTGTCCATCCATCCCTCCCTCCACCTGTCCATTCATCCCTCCACCTGTCCATCCATCCATCCATCCCTCCGTCCACCTGTCCATCCACACCTTCATCCACCTGTCCATTCTTCCCTCCATCCACCTGTCCATCCATCCATCCACCTGTTCATCCATCCCTCCACCTGTCGTTGGGGACTCGGGCCAAGGGGTGACCCGAGAGGTTTGGTGCCTCTGAGCGTGCCAGGCAGGCGTGCGGTCAGGCCCTGCGCTGGAGGCCTGGCTGTCCTGCGGGGGAGTGTGTGCCTCACTGGGCAGAGCACGGGGAATGGAATGACTCCTGGCTCAACATGTGGTGCAGGCAGTCAGGCCCGTGAGCTCTGCACGGAGTGGCTGGCTGGGCGAGGGGACTAACTTACTAACGTATGGGGGGTGTGTGTGTATTGTGTCCCCCGCTCCGGTTATTGGGTGCCCTGAGCCCCGGCCTCCCGGAGCCTTCTCCCCGCCCAGTGGGAGCACAGGTGACACGTCCCTGCCCTCCAGGGTCCAGAGCCTCCAGCTGCACTACGACCTGGACCTCGCCCACCTGGGTGCCAGCACCGACGTGAACGAGGGGCGAGCCCGCAGGTGGGCCTGGCAGCAGAGGCTCAACGGCCAGATCCAGCAGCTCACCCTGCAGCTGCTCGTCAGCATCTTCAGGTACCGCCCCTCCCGGCCAGGGGGCGGGGGCGGGGCACCTTCCCTGGGGGGTCAGAGCAGAGCCTGCCCACGGGCTCACCACCCGGAACTCTGTTTTTTTAATACTTCAATTTTTTTTTCTTCTTAAAACATATCTTTATTGATTCCAGAGAGGAAGGGAGAGGGAGAGAGAGAGAAACATCAATAACGAACGAGAGAGAATCACGGATCGGCTGCCTCCTGCACACTCCACACTGGGGACCGAGCCTGCAACCGGGCATGTGCCCTGACCAGGAATCGAACCCTGACCTCCTGGTTCAGAGGTCGATGCTCAGCCCCTGAGCCACGCCGGCCGGTCGTGCTGGTCTCAGCTTCCTTTGCGTGAACCACGATTGATTTTGCACCGTCCTTTCTGTGAGCGGCGGGGCCTGGGCCGCCCTGGTCGCCGGGAAACCTGTGCTGGACGTGGTTTTGCCCCAAAGCGCTCGTTCCGGGCGCCCGGAGGCCCTCCTTCTCTGAAGACCTGCTTCTCCTGACGTGCGTCCTCGTGTCGTGTCAGGGAGGTGAAGAACCACCTCAACTACGAGCACCGCGTGTTTAACAGCGAGGAGTTCCTCAAAACCCGCGCCCCCGGCGACCAGCGCTTCTACAAGCAGGTGAGAGGCGCGGCCCTCCGGCGTCCCCAGCGTCTGCCCGCGCCCAGCCAGGGCGCCGTCTCCGTCTCCCGGCGCGTCTCCCGGCCGGCTCGCTGCCAGCCTCGGAGTGCGGCTTAACAAAACGCACCCATGTTAAGTGCCGAGTGTGATGGGTTTTAAAATTATTTTGTACAGTATTTTTTATTGGCTTCAGAGAGGAAGGGAGAAGGAGAGGGAGAGAAACCTCAATGATGAGAGAGAATCACTGGTCGGCTGCCTCCTCCCTGCCCGGGAATTGCACTGTGACCTCCTGGTTCATAGGTCAACACTCAACCGTGCTGGCCGGGCCGAGTGTGATGACTTTCGACACGTGCCCACCTGGGTAACCCCTCCTCGGTCTGGGTGGAGACCTTCCCATCCTCCCAAACAGTCTCCCCCTCCCTGCCCCCGGTTCCCCGGGCCCATGTAGGTCCCTGTGGGTTTCACTGGGTGAGGCCACCACCTGTGCCCGGGGTGGTCCTTCCTCTTTGCCCAGCAGAAACCCCTGGGCCGGGGAGCCCCGCCCTCCCTCTCTGTCTCCCGTTGATGAGCGTCTGGCTGGCTCCGTTCTTGTCTGTTAGGCAAAGTCGCGTTTTGGGGTTTCTCTGGGCTCAGGCCCAGGCAGGGCTTAATTTCAGGGGAGGCTGAGCCTCTGCGTGGCCCTCTCCTTGTGGGCAGCTCCATGGCCTCGTCCACCCCTCATCCTCCTGCTGAACATGGGGTTTGCCAGCCCCCTCCTCTCTGAGCCCCAATCCTCCTGCATGCCCCCCCATGCCCCTGCCACGCCCGGGGCAGCAGAGAGCAGGTCACCGTGGAAACAGCCTGGCTGTGGCTGCGGGAGGCTCAACGTTGCCTGGGTCGTGGGAGCTCAGGGCAGGCGTCCCGAGCTGACAGGGGGCCGGGGGCGGGGGGGCAGGCAGGACGGCTGCCTGAGGCCTGGAGGGTGCAGGGGGAAGCCTCAGTCCCTCCCGGGATGGGTGACAGGCCTTGGAGACTGGGCCACGCTGCTGTGGGTGGGGGCCGTGGCCTGGGCTTCTGCACTTCCTGGTGATTTTAAATGCACGACGGGGCGCATACGTTCCCCTCGTGGGTGAGGCACGGGGAGCGCCAGGCGGTTGTGATGAGTTAGGAGACTGGGAACCTGTGCCCTCGGAGCCGTGCCGGGAGGCTGGTGGCCGGGGCGGGGGCGCGGGGGAGACAGGCGTGCGGCGGGTCACCTGCGGTCTCCCTCAGGTCCTGGACACCTACATGTTTCACTCCTTCCTCAAAGCCCGGCTGAGCCGGAGGATGGACGCCTTTGCTCAGATGGAGCTCAGCACGCAGCCGGAGGAAGACAGGTGCGCCGCGGGCATGGGGCTCTGGGCGCCGGCCTCGCGCGGTGCAGTGTAACTGCCCAGAGAAATGACACGTTCGCCGCAGGGCCCACGTGCAGCACTGCGTGATGCGCTGCGGGGTCGGCTCCTCTCCGGGTATTTACTTGGGGTCCCTCTGCACCCCACACCGGCACCCCTCCCCCGGTATTTGCACCTCTGGGTCTGTGTGCAGGCCGTTCCCTCCCATCTTCCTTCTTGCTCCCCGCCCCATTTTCCCGAGGCCCTCCGCCTCCACTGCCCCGCTCAGCCTCCGCTCGAGTGTGGGGATGGGACACCGGCCACCACCCTGGGGACCCGCGGAGCCTAGGCTCACGCGTCAGTAGTTTTTGGTTAATCCTCACCCACGGATATTTTCCTACTGATTTTTGGAGAGAGTGGCAGGGAGGGGGGAGACAGAGAGAAACACCGATGTGAGAGAGACATGGACTGCTTGCCTCGCACTTGCTCCTGGCCAGGCCCGAGAGCCTGCAGTTAGGACAGGTGCCCTTGACTGGAATCGAACCCAGGACCCTTCAGTCCGCAGGCTGACGCTCTACCCACTGAGCCACCTCGGCTTGGGGCAGGCGTTTTTGTGTCTATAAGACATTGCTTCTTTCAGCATGAACGGGATGCTCCTGAGCCTAAGGAGACCAACCATCGAGAAAAAGGCGTCGCACAAACCGTCGCCCGGGCGCACAGCCCGCCGGCGCATGGTGGTCAGCATGCCCAACCTGCAGGACATCGCGGGCCCCGAGCTGCCGCCCAGGAACGCGTCGCTGCGGAAGGTGGAGGCCGCGGGCTGCAGCTGCCCCAGCCCAGGTGATGCCGCTCGGCGTGGGGGTTGCAGGCTGGGTTCATGACGCTTTTCTTATTCCTACATTTTTAATTGACTTCAAGGAGAAAGGGGGAGAGAATCATCCATGATGAGAGGGAATCGTCGGTCGGCTGCCTCCTGCATGCCCCACCCTGGGGATCGAGCCCGCAACGAGGGCCTGTGCCCTGACCGGGCACTGAACCCTGACCTCCTGGTGCCTCGGCCGACACTCAGTCCCTGGGCCACACGGCCAGGCAGCCCCGTTCTTGCTCTGCACCGCAGGGGGTGGATGTTTCCGGGACCCCATTGGGGTGGGGCCCGGGGTTGTCTGCGGATCCTGCTGACCATCTGCTTCCCCGCTTCGCTCCAGCTCCGGACGTGAGCCCCAAGCCCACGTACACGTTCAAGATCCCCGAGGTGCACTTCCCCCGGGTGCGCCAGTGCGTGCAGACCTACTACGCGGACTGCGTGTCCCTGCTGACCAAGGCCATGAGCTGCGTGGCCCCCGACAACTCGGTGCTGCTGGCGCGGTACCTGTACCTGCGGGGCCTGATGCGCCTGGCGCAGGGCCAGCTGCTGGACGCCCTGCTGGACTTCCAGAGCCTCTACAAGACCGACCTCAGCGTCTTCCCCGCCGACCTGGTGCGCAGCGCCGTGCAGGCCCTGCCGGGCCCCGAGCGCGCCCAGGCCGAGCGCACGCCCGAGCTGCGCAGGCTCATCAGCCGGGTCCTGGACAAGCCGGGCGAGGCCCCCAAGGCCGACGACCGCGTGAAGCACTTCGAGCTGCCGAGCCGGCACCTGCCGCTGGGCGACTTCGTGCAGCGGGTGCAGGAGTCGGGCATCGTGAAGGACGCCGGCCTCATCGGGCGCCTGTTCGAGGCCCTGACTGTCGGTGAGAGGCTCTCGCGGGATGGGACGGGACGGGGAGACCTGCGGCGAGAGGGCTGTGCCCCAGCCGGGCGCCTGCAGGGAGGGAGGGGGGCAGTGCCTCCACAGTGAGGGGCACGCTGCACACACGCGCCGTCTTCTTCCAGGCGCCGCCGGCCCGGCACTCCCTGGCCACTCGCGGGCCACGCTCCGGAGATGCCGCGAGGAAAGGGCACCGCTGTGGCCAGCGCAGGCGGGGGCTGGTGTCACTGGGGATCTGAGAGCGGGGGACACCGCCCAGGAGCTGCCCCTGGACAGGGCAGTGGGGGACCGTGAGCTGTGCCAAGGGGCAGGTGCCCACAGGGCAGAGGAACCGCGCCAGCCGGGCACCTCGGGGCTGGGCTCCCGTCAGAACGGGCCCTGCCCTCCCTCTATGGGACACAGGTGCCCGGCAGTTCAGTAGCAAGGCCTGAAATATGGGGCGTAAAGCGCGGGGTGTGTTCCCACAGCCGGGGCGTCGCGCACCCCTCCAGCCACTGAGCCACACAGCCCCGTTGTCGCTGTGGCTGCTCTCACGTCGCAGTCAGTGAGTGGCTGGACTGGGACACGGGAGCCATGCAGCTGGCACCAATGGGCGTTTGGGCCTCACCCAAGGGGATTTTCCCACTGGTTTTTAGAGAGAGCGTTAGAGGGAAAGGCAGAGAGAAACATCGACGTGCGGCAAACACATTGGCCGGCTGCCTCCTGCACACGCCCCAGCCGGGGCCGGGGCCAGGGAGGAGCCTGCGACCAAGGTAGCTCCGTGCCCTGGACCGGAAGTGAATCCAGGACCCTTTGGTCCGCAGGCCGAGGCTCTGCCTACGGAGCCACGCCGGCCAGGGCCGAGTATCGCCGTCGTGGAATGAACTGGTGTGTGTAAGATACATCCAAGGTTTTGTTGAAAAAATTCACGTGCCCTGGCTGGTTTGGCTCAGAGCGTCGGCCTGCGGACCGAAGGGTCCCGGTTCGATTCTGGTTAAGGGCACGTGCAGGAGGCAGCCGATCGAGGATTCTCTCATCAGTGATGTTTCTCTCTCTGTCTCCCTCTCCCTTCCTCTCTGACATCAATAAAAGTATATTTTTAAAAAATGCATGTGCCCCAGCTGCGCTCTGCAGGCCCGTGAGTGCGGGTGAGCGCCCCCTGGTGGAGAGCCTCCCGAACAGTCTGGTGCCTGCACCTGGGGGCTGGCTTCCAGGTCCTAATTCTGACAGTCCCCGCAGTTCTCACTCCTCAACCCGCCCCGCCCCGCCCCAGGACCTGGCTTCCCTTTCCCTGGCCACCCCGAAGACAGCTGTTGTGCCACCACTCAGCTGTGGCCGTGACATCAAATTCCCCGGGTACCCGTCCCCCCGACCCTGTGATGGAACCCGAGCGGGCATGTGGCCGCACGCCAGGCTGGGACAGAGCAGGTGCCAGCGGGAAGGCAGACCCGGGAGCACAGAGCAGGGGGCTGCCTGCCCGGCCCCAGGCCCCACGGCACCCTCACTGCCAGGAAGGGCTTGCCCGCCCGTGCCTCGGTTTCCCCGATAGTAGTGCTGCCTCCTGCAGCGGCCGGGAGGGCCCCACGGCCTGGGTGGTGGGGGTGCGGAGAGCGCCATCAGACCCCCACGGGGCCAGGATGGCTGCTGCTCGGAGGCTGCTACGTGTTCTCTCCGGGCTTTGAAGGATGCGTAGGAGTTTCCCGGTCCACGCGTGTGCAGGGCCCCGTGGCGACATGCTGGGTGCCTGGAACGTGGGTGTGGAGGGCACTAGTGCCCCACCTGAAGGAATTTGGGGCCTGGTGTGGCCAAGGAGCCCTGAAGTGTTTGAACGGGGGGTGGAGCCCCTACTGGCATCTTAGAAACGCCATTGTGGGCGCGTGGAGCAGCTGGGAGCCAGGGCAGGGCCACATGGGAGCTGCTTCCTGCGCGGGCAAACACGGGGCTGCTGTGCGACAGGGCAGGCCGGGCACAGAAAGGGGTGGGCGGCGCGGAGGCCGAACAGAGCTACGGCAGGAGGGGGAGAGGCCGGACTCCCTCGGTGGTGTGCGGGGGAGGGACAGGCCACCTCCACTTACAGACACGGGAGCGGCCCCTCGCACAGCTGCCTGCAGTCACACTGCGAACAGGCGTGAGGCTGGGCATGCACACAGGACGCTATTTTTTTAATATTCCTTTTTTTAAAAAAAATTATTAAATTGGTTTCAGAGAGGAAGGGAGAGGGAGATGGAAACATCCATGCTGAGAGAGCATCGCTGATCGGCTGCCTCCTGCACGCCCCCCACTGGGGATGGAGCCGGAAACCCGGGCCTCGGCCCTGACCGGGAACCGAACCCTGACCTCCTGGTTCCTAGGTCGATGCTCAGCCCCTGAGGCACGCTGGCCGGGCTGTGTTGGACATTTGTAAAGGTTACCGCAGCAATTAAGATCATCTTGGCTACAGATGATGGGAGTAATGTGTTTGCTCACGTCACCCAGAAGTACTGACACGCCTGGTTCTGGCACAGCTCGATCCAGGGGCGTGGGAGGGTCACCAAGGGTCTGGGCTCTTCACCCGAGGGCTAGCTCCCGCGTGGCCCCGGGGCGGCTGCCACCGGTCCTCGTGGTGACACCGATCTCTGCCGCCGTCGAGTGCTCTTGTCCCCGTGTCTCCCCTGCTGCCCTCCGGCACCGTGACTACCTGGCCTCGCTCACCCAGCGATCCCCACCCCTGGTCAGGGGCTGGGAGGGCGGATGGGCGGGGTCTAGCTCCTGCAGGGAAGGGAGGGGGGACTCACTCCCAGGTGTTTCCCAGCGCGCCACCTGCTGCCCCGGTCGGTCGGGCAACGCGCCGCTGCCTCAGGGAGTGCACCCAGCGCGGGTGCCCAGTCCCCTGGGTGACGCAGACTCCTCTCTCCTTCGGCCCCCTCAGGGCAGCAGAAGCTGATCGACCCCGAGACGTTCAGAGAGTTCTACGCCTGCTGGAAGGAGACGGAGGCCCAGGCGCAGGAGGTCAGCCTGCCCGCGGCCGTGACGGAGCACCTGGACAGGAACGAGTGCGTGTACAAGCTGTCCGGCTCCGTGAGGACGAGCCGGGGCGTGGGCAAGATCGCCATGACCCAGAAGCGGCTGTTCCTGCTGACGGAGGGCAGGCCCGGCTACGTGGAGATCGCCACCTTCCGCAACATCGAGGTGGGCGCCGCCGGGGCCCCCATCCCTCCTCCACGTGTGCGCGTCCGAAGACAGCGCACCCTGCTCTGTGTCTCCCCACGGCTTTGCCCGCCCCCCCCCCCCCCGAGTCAGGGCAAGAGGAACCCCCTTTGATTTAAATGCTGTGCACGAGGCCGAGGGAGGAGCTGCCGACACCCCCCAGGAGGACACTGAGCCTGGGACATCCACCGGCTTGGTTTCTCCGTGTCTGAGACGCTGCCCTCCTCCCTCCTCCCTCCTCCCTCCTCCCTCCTCCCTCCTCCCTCCTGGGACCAGGGTCATTTCGGGGCCTTCTCTGTCCTGCGGGGACCCCCCTCCCACAGCCCCCGTCAGCCCAGCTCTGGGCCAAGCCCCCAGGCTCTGTGCTCTCTGGGTGTGGCCCCCCCCCCCCCCCCCCCGTGCTGCTGTGTGTGAGCGCCCTGGCAGGCCCCTCAGCGAGTGTGGACGGGACAGCATGGTCCTTATTTTTAGTATTATTTTTTAAAAAATGTTTTTATTTATTTCAGAGAGGGAGGGAGAGGGAGAGAGAGAGAAACATCCGTGATGAGAGAGAACCATGGATCGGCTGCCTCCTGCACGCCCCCTACTGGGCTGGGGATTCAAGCCCACAACCCAGGCCTGTGCCCTGACCTCCTGGTTCATAGGTCAACGCTCAGCCACTGAGCCACGCCGGCCGGGGGACAGCATCGTTTTTAAATTTTGTGTTTTGTCCTTTTTTTAAATCCTCACTCGAGGACATGTTTTTTTAATTGACTTTTTTAGGGAGAGGAAGAGAGAGAGACACATCCATGTGAGAGAGACACATAGATTGGCTGCCTCCTGCATGCACGCCCACTGGGGATCATGCCCCTAAGCTAGGTATGTGCCCCGAGAGGGAATCGAACCTCTGACCTTCTGGGGCAGGTGCTGCTCCAACCAGCCGAGCACCGCCCTGCCCCCCCCCCCCCCCCCAGGCCGGGCACAGCTTGGTCTCCAGGCGCCGCCACCCCTCATTGCTGACCCCATCATCCCGCCCCCTCATCCCGCCCCCTCATCCCGGCTCACCGCCGCCCCCGCAGGAGGTCAGGAGCACCACCGGGGCCTTCCTGCTGCTCCGCATCCCCACGCTGAAGATCAAGTCGGTGGCCAAGAAGGAGGTCTTCGAGGCGAACCTGAAGGCGGAGTGCGACCTGTGGCACCTGATGGTGAAGGAGATGTGGGCGGGGAAGGCGCTGGCGGACGACCACAAGGTCAGGCACGGCGGTGGCCCAGGCCGCGGGCGGGCCGCGTGTCCCGGGGAAGATGCAGGGCCCTCAGACGCACAGCCGAGCCAGGGGTGAGGTCTGGCCAGGAGGCAGCGAAGAGGCTGCGGTCTGTCAGGCCTGTGGGCGGAAGTGTCCCCCCCGTCCCCCGTCGTCCCTGTCCCCCGTCGCCGTCCGGTGACATCCCGGGAGGAGGAGGGGGCTGGCCTGGCAGGGCCGGTGGGTGCCGGGCGCCCCGTTCGTTCCTCCCCGTGTCGGCCTCGTGCGCCGCCGGGGTTCTGCCCTGCATTTACTCGGGGCCTCGCTGGTGGCTCTGTTGCGTCACGTCCCAGAGACCAGGGACAGCGGCCGGAGGGAGGTCGGGGGGAGCGTGTGTGGTCACCGTGGCAGATGAGACAGGAAAACCGCCACAGACGGCCCGGAGCCTGAGCAGGGCTCCCACGGGGAGAGCCCATCCCCCCAGGCGGCGGCTCTCAGCGCGGTGCAGGCCTTGGTTGGAACTGTGGGGCGGGGGAGGGGGCTGTCGTTGGGGAGGGGTGTCCCTGTCACGGGAGGGGCTCCCGCCACGGTGCGGAGCGAGCGTCTGGTTCGGGGTGCGAGGGGGGTGGCGATCGGGTGGCCGCAGCGGAGGGTCCCCTCGGGCCGGGGCAGCGGTCGGCGTGGCTTAACCGGGAGGAACCCGATGCGGCTCCCCCGGGCGCCGCGAGGGGCCTCAGCGCCGTGTCCCCGCAGGACCCGCAGTACGTGCAGCAGGCGCTGACGCACGCCCTGCTGATGGACGCCGTGGTGGGCGCGCTGCAGTCGCCCGGGGCCATCTACGCGGCCTCCAAGCTGTCCTACTTCGACAAGATGAGGAGCGAAAGTAAGGCCTGGGGGGCTCCGTGGGGGGAGGGGGGACGCTCAGCCCCGGCCGTGGGCTTTGATGCCCGTGTTTACGTTATTGATGTCGGCGAGGAAGGGAGAGGGGGAGAGACATCCATGAGGAGAGCACCACTGATCGGCTGCCTCCTGCACGCCCCCACTGGGGATCGAGCCCGCAACCGGGCCTGTGCCCTGACCGGGAATCGAACCCTGACTTCCTGGTTCCTAGGTTGAGGCTCAGCCCCTGAGCCAGGCGGCCGGGCTCCGCCTTGAATTATGTCGCGGTCACTGTTCTGACCCTCCCCTCTCCTCCTGACCAATCCCGGGAGCGCGTGGCGTGGGGGCCGTGGCCGTGGTCCGTGTCTGCTTTCACCGTGCCCGCGTGTGTTTCAGTGCCCGCGGCCGTTCCCAAGACGACGGCGGAGACGCTGAAGCACAAGATCAACCCTTCGGCCGGGGAGACCTTCCCGCAAGCCGTGGACGTGCTGCTGTACACGCCAGGTACCGCCCCACCCGCCGCGGGGAGCTCAGGCTCACGTCCAGGATCAGCCAGGGGCCGTGCAGGGGGACGGGGCCTGGGGGTCCTGCTCTTCGCGGGGAAAACCACGGCAGCTGCTCTGTGACCCTCCGTGGCCGCCACCATGTGGAAGCCGGAGCCGAGGAGCCGGGGGGGGGGGGGGGGGGGAGGGGGCGGGTCAGGCGCTCCCGTGGGCGTCGCTCAGAGGCCCGCAGAGGTGACAGCGGCACCAGGGCCTCTCCCGGTGAACCTGGTCCTGTTGTCATGGTTACAGAGTGACCAGAGTCCCCCTGGGTGGCACCGGGCCGGCTGCTGGCCGGCTCCCCTCTCCCGCCGCCCCTGGTGCCCACAGCCCTGCTCCTCCGTCCCCTCCGCCCCAAGCCCACTGTCTCAGACCTCGGCGACCCTCCAGGCCCCGCTGGGCAGAGCCCCCCCGGCGGCTCCGAGGGGGACGGGGGTCCCCGTGGCGCTCACCTGGCGCCTCGCAGGAGCCCAGGCAGTGCCCGGGCCATGGCGCGGCCCCGCCTGCCGCAGCGAAGGCTTTTTCGTGACCCCCTCTCGGTTGCTTTTCGCTTTAGGGCACCTGGACCCGGCGGAGAGGGCGGGGGATGCGCGCCCCAAGCTGTGGTGCGCCCTGCAGGCGGGCAGAGTGATGGTGTTCGACGCGTCGTCCTGGAGCCTCCACCAGCACTGCGTCCGCGTGGGGTCCTCCGCGCTGGTGCGTCCCCGCGGGAGGGCGGGCGCCTCGGGCAGCTGCCAGGTCACGTGGTGACGGAGGGAAGGGGACAGTCAGGCCGCGGGACGGGACCCCGCAGCGCCCTCCGCTCTGGAATCAGGGGCTCTCGCTTCTGCTTCCAGTTTTTAAATCAAACGTAGGCTGGTCCCAGCTTTACTGAAATGTTCTCATTTAAATGAGCAGGTGATGGCTGAGCGCCCTCGCTCCGAACCTGACCTGGACCTCAGGCACCTGGGTCAGCCCGAGTCCTCTGCTCACCTCAGGCGGCACACGGGGCTGTCTTTTGTAAAATATGTTTATTGACTTCAGAGAGGAAGGGTGGGAGAGAGAGAGAGAAACATCAGTGATGAGAGAGAATCATGGATCAGCTGCCTCCTGCACGCCCCGCTGGGGATCCAGCCACACCCGGGCCTGTGCCCTGACTGGGACCTCCTGGTTCCTGGGTCCACGCTCAACCCCTGAGCCACGCCGGCCGGGCCCATTTCTGTGCTTTTTCTGGGTGGCCTCTGCCGGGGAGCCGGTCCCCAGGTGTGCAGCGGCGTGCTGGCTGGTGTCCCTAAGCGCGAGAAGGCGTGCCCTGCCTCGCGGGGGTGGTGTGAGGTCAGCTGCGCCCAGACACGCTTCCCGTGACGTTGGCCGTGGGCTCGCGGTGACAAGTCAGCCGTTCACACGAAGTACCACGTGTCGCTGGGTTGGAGCTCCGGGAACCTCACCGCGCTCCCCAGGAGTGCTGGCTCGGCCCTCGCGGGCTCCGTGACGTTTCACGAGGCCGCCCTTCTCCCACAGAACTGCATGGCGATGGTGGCGCAGGGCCAGGTGTGGGTGGGCTCAGAGGACTCCGTCATCTACATCATCAGCGTCCACAGCATGTCCTGCAACAAGCAGCTCACCGAGCACCGCGCCAGCGTCACCGGCTTCGTGGTGCAGGACGGGCCGGACGCGCCCAGGTACCCGGCTCCCTGGCAGGCGTTGCCACATGCCCTCTGTGGACACTGTGTGAGCGGTCACCGCAGGGGCCAGGCCTGGCCGGTGACCAGGGTCTGGAACGAGATGCCAGGTGACGCCCTGGTTTGCTCCCGGTTCTGGGCCAGAGCGGCGGTCTCCCGTGGGAACAGCCCCAGGCTTCTCCGCGGCTCCCTCGGCCCCCCTCCCCCCTGGCTCCCTGACGCAGTGTCCGTGCGGCTCCCCGTCCGCGGTGAGGCCGGTTCAGGTGGAGCCTGGGGCACGTGGCTCTCCAGCGCGCCGCGCGGCCACACGGTGCCGGTGGTCCGGCTGCGGCGCAGCTCATACGCCGCCTCGTGCTGCCGATCGATCGGCTGCACCGAGCCCAGGCCTGTTCTAGCCCCGGTAGTGCGCCTGTCAGTCTGCCCGGCGGCGGGCGGCGAGCTTTCACGGCCCCTTTGGATTCCCGGATTAAAATGCACCGAGTGTGTTTCACAGACAAAACGAGACGCGTTTATGCCTCCAGCCAGGTGTACTCGTGCAGCGTGGACGGGGCGGTCCTGGCGTGGGACGTGAGCACGCTGCAGGTGACCCGCAGGCTCCAGCTGCCGGGCAGCGGCCTTTCGTCCATCCAGCTGCACGCTGGCTGCCTGTGGTGCTGTGAGTCCTCCGCCCTCACCAGGGAGCCACCCGCGCCGAAGGCCTGCTTGCTTCACGCAGTCCAGCTGTCACGTTCAAAGTCCAGTCTTTCTGGTCCCTTCTCTGGATGCCCCCTGGGCTGGTCAGCTCCACAGCCTCTCCCCTCTGCCTGCTGGTGGCGTGGGCACAGCCACGCGCTCCCAGGAGTCGCCTGTGAGCAGCGGAGGGTGTGCCGTGCCCCCGCACCCCAGCAGAGCAGGCGGAGGGCTGCGGGCTGAGCCAGCCTTTGCGGGGGGTGGGACCCGAGCTTTGCGCGGTGCCTGCGGCCTGTTCTGCATTCCTGAGGAGCTCAGAAGCCAGCCGCCCCTCCGCTGCTGGATGGGAGGCCCCGCGTGCTCTGCCGCCCTCACGCGCCCCTCCCGCAGGCACCTGGGGCAGCATCATGGCGGTGAACGGCAGTGTCCGCCAGGAGCTGAGGATCGACGAGACCTTCCAGGAGCCGAGCACCACCTTCGCGGCCTTCCAGCTGCTCCCCGAGGTACCCGCCTGCCTGCCCTGGGGCCCCGCCCGCCGCCGGCACACACCGGCACCCGCCTGGCCCTTTCTGTCTCAGCAGGAGCAGCTGTGGGCCGCGTGCGCGGGGTACGACGACCTGTACGTCTGGGGCCTGAAGGACCTGGCCCGGCCGCCCAGGAGGGTGCACCTGCCCGACTGCGCCCAGGTCACCTGCATGATCCGGGTGAAGAGGCAGGTAAGGGGCCGCCGGGGCGTGGGCTTGGGGCGAGCCCTTCACCCCTCCAGCCCTTCACGCCCGCGAGGGGCCCTCCTGGCCCGGGCGCTGACGCCCGTGTCCGGCAGGTGTGGGTGGGCGGCACGGGGCTGTCGCAGGGCAAGTCCCGGGGGAAGATCTACGTGATCGACGCCGAGAGGAGGACGGTGGAGAAGGAGCTGGTGGCGCACGCGGACGCCGTGAGGACGCTGTGCTCGGCCGAGGACAGATACGTGCTGAGCGGGTCCGGCCCGGAGGAGGGCAAGATCGCCATCTGGACCGTGGAGTGAGGGGGCCGTGCGGGGCGGAGCTGCCAGGGAACACCGCCCTCCTGCCCGCTGGCCCGCGGCGCCCGGAAGCCTGTGGGCCGCGGCGCCCGCTGCGGGCTGCCCTCCGAGGCCGGCCTTCTCTGCGATGTTCCTGAGGAAACTACGGCTCCCGGGCAGGCAGGGCCCCACCGGAGAACCTCTGCCCAGACGCTGCCCGCTA
The DNA here is from genome assembly GCA_026230045.1 of Corynorhinus townsendii. Taxonomy (NCBI): domain Eukaryota; kingdom Metazoa; phylum Chordata; class Mammalia; order Chiroptera; family Vespertilionidae; genus Corynorhinus; species Corynorhinus townsendii. The sequence continues at coordinate 55,629,355 of JAPDVU010000010.1, forward strand.
CCCCGGGCACAGCTTGGAAGGTTCCAGAGCCCATGCCGCCCCGGAGCCAGTCTCAGGCAAGCGGGCTGCACGCCTCTGTCGGCCCGTTCACGCCCGAGCCCCGGCGCCCGTGGCTCCCGCCTCCAGGCCTGCTGCCCTGGAGCAGGCGAGGCCGCCAGGGAGGGACACGCGGACAGGCTGGGGACCACGGGCAGCGAAGGCCAGCTCGGGCCTGCTCTCCCTAATGGACACGGAGCCTTTATGAAGAAGCCCCGAGACCCCCGTCCACCGAGAGCACAGGCCACGCTCCCTCTCGCCGCCCAGCCCCGCCCGCCCGCCCGCCCGCCCGCCCGCCGCGCCGTCTCTAACGGAAGGTGGCCCCGCTGTCACTAACCCAGTGTTTGCAAAGAAGCCTCTTGCACACGTTCCCCGTGGTGTTGCCGTCTCGTTCCCTACAGCCCAGGAGGGATGGGTCGTGTGGTCGCCGGGCACCGAGGTGTGGGGTTTGGGGACTCGGAGGCCCCGCAGCCCTCGCTCGCCTGAGCGGTCGGAAGGTGCGTGTCGGACCCCAGGCCAGGGCCTCCGGATGGATGCCCCGCCGGGGCCTCTGGCATGGTGCCCGGGGCCCAAGCATTTAGGAAGGTCCGGAGTGGTGGCGGCATTTGGGGGTCTCCTGGGAGGCTCCCCCAGTCTGCTTACCAGGGGTGTGTGTGTGTGCAATTCTGCTTTTATAAACACGTGACACGTTCCCTTGAAAGTCTGAGAACGGAGCGGGCTGTTTAACACCAGGCCTCACCTCCCAGGGAGGGGACTGTCCACTCGGCTGTGACGTCCACTCCTTTCCCCCCGAGGCCTGCGGCAGAGACCCTGCGGGGGGCAGGGCTGCGGGATCCGCTGGCGATTCACCCGAGCCCGTCACGTGACTCACGCAGGCGCTCCACCCCCCGCCCCCCTTGGCGAGACTTCCCACGATCCTCTTTGCCAGTCACTGCATTGAAAACGACTGCCCGGCCGGCGGGGCCCGGGGGCGGAGCATCGACCTCTGACCCAGGAGGTCAGGGTTCGATTCCCGGTGGGGCACAGGCCTGGGCTGTGGGCTCCATCCCAGTGGGGGCGTGCGGGAGGCGGCCGGTCAGTGACTCTCTCTCCTCGTGGACGTGTGTCTCTCCCTCCCTCCCTGACATCAGTGAAGACACATTTAAAAGCAGCGAATGCCGGCACACCAGAGGCTCTGAGCGGACGGCCCTCCACAGGAAGGAGAGGCCGGGCACGGGCTGCGGCACGCGTGGGCTCCACACCAAGTCTCGAGGGTCTTGGGGGTGGAAAGGGCACGTCACGCCTCAGCTCTTCTGGGCGTGGAGAGCCCGTCGGGAGCCCCCGAGGAGCCAGACCTACACGGACAGGGCCCTCCTGCTCGGCAGGGCTGGGATTGGTCCAAAAGGGGCACGCACAGTGCTGCCCTCACGCGGGGACGCCGGACCTGCTCGCGTGGAGCTGTGCAGACGCACTGGAGGCTGACCTCTAGGGCGCCGTGCCAGAAGCTGGGCCGGGCAGGGTGCTGCTGCCTCCGCGCCTCTCCGGCCCCCGTGGCACTCCCAGCACAGACCGCGCCTCCGTCCGTGCCATCCCGCCTGCCCTCCAGCTGCCTCCGTCTGTGCCATCCCGCCTGCCCTCCAGCTGCCAGAAGTCCTAGTGGTGGTTCCCGGGAGAGGCCTTACTGTGGCCTTTCACTGTGTGAGTGTGTGTGTGTGAGTGTGTGTGTGTGTGAGACTGTGTGTGAGTGTGAGTGTGAGTGTGAGAGTGTGTGTGTGTGAGACTGTGTGTGTGAGTGTGTGTGTGTGTGAGAGTGTGTGTGTGTGAGAGTGTGAGACTGTGTGAGAGTGTGTGTGTGTGTGAGTGTGAGTGTGAGAGTGTGTGTGTGTGTGAGTGTGTGTGTGTGTGAGACTGTGTGTGTGTGTGAGTGTGAGTGTGAGAGTGTGTGTGAGACTGTGTGTGTGTGAGTGTGAGTGTGAGAGTGTGTGTGTGTGAGACTGTGTGTGTGAGAGTGTGTGTGTGTGAGAGTGTGTGTGTGTGTGTGAGTGTGTGTGTGAGTGTGTGTGAGACTGTGTGAGTGTGTGTGTGAGTGTGTGTGTGAGTGTGAGACTGTGTGAGAGTGTGTGTGTGAGTGTGTGTGTGTGTGTGTGAGTGTGTGTGTGTGTGAGTGTGTGTGTGAGACTGTGTGTGTGTGAGTGTGTGTGTGTGAGTGTGTGAGTGTGAGACTGTGTGAGTGTGTGTGTGAGTGTGTGTGTGAGTGTGTGTGTGTGAGTGTGTGTGTGTGAGACTGTGTGTGTGTGTGTGAGACTGTGTGTGTGTGTGTGTGAGTGTGTGTGAGAGTGTGTGTGTGTGTGAGTGTGTGTGTGTGTGTGTGAGAGTGTGTGAGTGTGTGTGTGAGACTGTGTGTGTGAGTGTGTGTGTGAGTGTGTGTGTGTGAGACTGTGTGTGTGAGTGTGTGTGTGTGAGACTGTGTGTGTGAGTGTGAGTGTGTTTCCGGTCATTTCTAAGGGCCTGGAAGAGACCCCGTGTCCGTGCCCCCCTCTGCACCTCTCAGAGCTCGGTGTCCTGGTCTAAAAAGTGGTCTCCTCTCCAGTGTGGGAGAAGCCCAGTCAGGTGACGGCGTGAAAACCTCCCCACGGCCTGGCTGGTTGCTCAGTGGTTATAGCGCCGGCCCAAGCACCAAAGGGTCCCAGGTTTGATTCCCAGTCGAGGGCATGTGCCTGGGTCGTAGGTTCGATCCCCGGGCCCCATCAGGGTGGGTTCAGGAGGCAAACGATGGATGTTTCTCTCCCCCCCCTTCCACTCTCTCTGAAGAGCAATGAAGAACTAGCCTCATGTGAGGACGAACAGAAACCAAAGTGAACACCCGCACATGGAGGGCGGGGAGCGCGGGCGGCGCCCTGCGAGTCCATAGCCACGTGGGCTTCTCACTGAGACCCAACTTCCCGGTTCACTGCTCATCTGTGCGCCCCGGACGGCACTGGTGGGCGCACACACTCACACACTCACACTCACACACACACACACACAGTCACACACACATACACACACAGTCACACACACATACACACACACACTCACACACACACACACACACACACACAGTCACACACACATACACAGTCACACACACATACACACACACACACACACTCACACACACACACACTCACACTCACAGTCACACACACACTCACACACACACACTCAGTCACACACACTCACACTCACACACACACACACATTCACACATACACACACACACTCAGTCACACACACTATATAGTCACACACACACACTCAGAGTCACACACACACTCACACTCACACACACACACTCAGTCACACACACTATATACAGCCACACACACACTCAGTCACACACAGTCACACACACTCACACACACACTCACACACTCACACTCACACACACACACACACACACAGTCACATACATACACTCACACACATACACACACATACACACACACACTCACAGTCACTTCCTAGCTCACCCAGAGACACCTGCAGGGCGCGGAATGTTCAGAGTAAACGACACAGACAGACAGACAGAGACAGACTGGAGGGCGGCTACAGCGTTTGGACAGGTTCAAGCCTCGGACTGACGAGAGGGCGCGGTCCTCTCGTGGCAAAGTCGCGTGCAAGTCCCAGCGTGGAAGGCAGAGCCCTCCCCGCACAGTGTAGCCAGCAGCTGGAGCTGTGAGCGTGAACCTGTGGTCCGAACACGTGGCCCCACGTGCCTGAGTGACGTGCGCTTGACAGAGCGCAGGTGCATGTGATTGAGGGGCTGGACACCCGCGAGGACGGTGTGAACATCTGACGGCGCGCTTCCTCTGCCCCGTGGGACCGCTGTGACGGGAAGCCTGGCTTGTGGGCCGCGCCGTCTCCATCCGCGCGCAGGTCCCGCCGGCCCAGCCCCAGCCTTCTCCTCGGTCTCCTTCCCAAGCCCTCCCCGCCCCTCAGGCTCACCCTGGGCCGTGCTGGCCCAGCACAGCAGACACACAATGAACACGAACAAGGCGTTTTTCCCAATAAAAACCCCAAAAACTCAAAGCAGGAGGCCTCGCCCACTCTTCCCAGGAGGCACCGCCTGTGCAAAGAGGGAGGAGCAGCCGCTGCTGAGCAGAGACCGGCCTGGGGCGCGTGGCTTCGGTGAGCTCAGAAGCCCACTGGCCCTCAGCCTGGGGGAGGGGGGCGCGAAGGCGGGGCTGAGGGGCTGCCTGCTGCCCTGGGGGAGCCACCGGGAGTGCCTGGAGGGGCACCAGGGCCAAAGGGCCCCTTGCGTGCGTGAGGGCCGAGTGGACAGCAGGGGGCGCTGCGAGCCAGTGCTAGCCAAGGAAGCCGCGATCCCCATGCCCAGCAGGGAGCGCCCCACCCCCGTGATCCCACAATAGGGTGCTGTCTCCTCAAGTCCAGGCTGGACCGCAACGCCACCCCCGTCCTGCGTTCTGGGAGATCCCTTCTTCCCGCCTCCACCCACCCCCACCCGGCCAGCTCCCTCAGCGCCCCCCTCCCACCAGTCAGGGGAGCCTTTCAACAAACAGAACAGTCCCGGGCTCAAGTCTCGTCCGTGGGGACCTGGGGCAGTCCCAGCCCCTCTTCCTCCGCTGCCACCTGGGCTGTGGTGCACTGGGGCGGCCGTTTCCAAGTCCCCTGCCCCACATGCTCTCCAGGCGGTCAGGGCGCCCACCCCCCGGAGCCTGAGAGGCCTGGGTACCCAGCTCAGCCACGCTGGTGGGTGCGTGGGTCTCCCCAGCCGCTCAGCCTGAGCCCCCAGAGCAGGTGACCCCACCTCCCGCAGCCGCAGCCAGCGCTGCCCAGGAGCTGGGGCTGGAGGTGCCTGTGAGGCTCAGACGTGGGCCCTGGTGTGAGCGAGGCCTTGGGGAAACAGCCCACTCCCACCAGATGGAGGCCACCGCCCGGCCCGGAGGGACAGACACACGGCACCTGGTGGAAGTTCCTCAGATTCCACCCCAAGTCACAGGAGACGGGGCAGACACAGGAGGCCCAGCTCCACGCTGTCTGCAAGGGGGCGGTATGAGCACACACAGCGGGGTACACAGAGCGGGTGCAGGGCTGAACCCCACAGACAGAACGGGGTACACAGAGCGGGTGCAGGGCTGAACCCCACAGGAGAATGGGGTACACAGAGCGGGTGCAGGGCTGAACCCCACAGACAGAACGGGGTACACACAGCGGGTGCAGGGCTGAACCCCACAGGAGAATGGGGTACACACAGAGCGGGTGCAGGGCTGAACCCCACAGAACGGGGTACACAGAGCGGGTGCAGGGCTGAACCCCACAGGAGAATGGGGTACACAGAGCAGGTGCAGGGCTGAACCCCACAGGAGAATGGGGTACATAGAGCGGGTGCAGGGCTGAACCCCACAGGAGAATGGGGTACACAGAGCAGGTGCAGGGCTGAACCCCACAGGCAGAACGGGGTACACAGAGCGGGTACAGGGCTGAACCCCACAGGAGAATGGGGTACACAGAGCAGGTGCAGGGCTGAACCCCACAGGCAGAACGGGGTACACAGAGCGGGTACAGGGCTGAACCCCACAGGAGAATGGGGTACATAGAGCGGGTGCAGGGCCAGACCCCACGTCCACCACAGGGAACAGCAAGGCCTAAGTCCTTGCCCGCCTCCAGCCCACTGCCCACCCAATAGGAAGGGTAAGGAGCGCAGTCTTTACGACTGGTCCTCCCACCAGCTGTGTCACACGCGTGTCTGCCGAGCCCAGCGGGAGCTCACAGCCTCCAGCTTAGGAAGCGGGTCACGGTGGCCAGCTGACAAGGCTGGGCTCGGAGGTCCGGGGGGTAGCAGGGCAGCTGGGACCCGTCCCAGCCCCGCCTTGCAGGGGGCCCTGCCCCACCGGCTCCTCAACTCGGTCCTGGTGGCGGCAGGAGCCAAGCAGCTGGGAGGTCTGTTGGGAGGGGCTGCCTGGCCGCTCCGTGTGGGGTTTGGCGTGTACCTGTGTGTCTGCGCCAGGCGGAAGGCCGGGCACCTTTGAGAGGACTGCAAGCAGGCCACGCACACAGCCGGCCTCAGTGGCCTGCGCCTGGCGGGCTGGGAGGGGCCCACTCCTGCCCCTGCAGCCCACACCTCAGGGGGCTCCACCCTGGAGTTCAGGGGGTGAGAGGGGGTCAGACCTGTTTCTCCATACGCTGCTGACTCAGCAAACACCCGAGACTGTGGAGCCCTGACTCCGTGGGGCGTGCTGTCCTGCCCCGCCCCGGGGACACTGGGCACCCGTCCGCTTGGCCATGCAGGCGCCCCGGTGTCTGGAACCAGGGGAGCTGAAGTGCAGTGAGAAGATGGTACCTGGCCGCTCGGGAGGCCCTGCCCGTCCCCGAGAGGCTCTCGGCCTCTCCAGGCCTCACACGTGCATCCCTCATCTGCCAGGCGGGCCTCTGGGGTCCTGGCCTACACGGGAGGGAGCCCAGGGGGAGGGCATCTGAGGCGGGCGGACACCCAAAACCTGGGCACAGGTGCTGCCAGCGGCGGAGACGGGGTGAGACCAGCCGCCAGTCAAGGACACAGCACACAGTCGTTCCTTTACATACACAGAAATTCAAGTAATTTATTTCAAAACTGCTTAGTTTCATCTGAAATATATATTTGCTCTAGAATGATCATATTGCAGCATGATTCTCATGCAGTTAAAGTCCTTTATTTAAAAAAACATCAACTTGAGGCAGCGAAGTTTTACAGCTGGGGCTCCACCGGGCGCCGGCCTCCCCTGAGACTGCGGCCCGAGCGCGTGCGGGCGCCGGTGCAGAGACGGCAGCCAACGGCCTGGCAGCTGCACACCGTGAGGCGATGGATCTTGCCTCACGGAGTGACCGTGGGGACTCCAGCGTCAAGCGAGGGACCAGGCGACGAGGTCAGAGGGTTCAGCAGTGTCCAGCACGTGGCCGGCGGCCGTGTCCCGCACACCGCGGTGGGGCTGGGCGGGCCCAGCAGACGGTTGAAAGACAAAGTGCAATGAAAGAGCCGGTGACGCGCCCGGGACCCTGGCAGGGACGTGCTGTGGGGCCGATCTGCCGCTCCAATGCCGCCGGCTCGTCTCCGGGGCCGAGCCAGGAGTGACCCCTGCAAACCGCTCGCTCCCCCGGAGCAGGACCCTGCCCTCCCAGCTTTGGTGTGTGGCTGCCACATGCCCGCTGCCCAGGAGCGGGCACACGCGTCAGACTCTCTGAGGCGGCGAGGAGATGCTGTTAGTCTAAACAGTGTTTTGGAAAACATTTTTTTCTCTAAAATAATCGGAAACAAAAAGACTCGCCCGCAGCAAGCTGCGGCACCGACGTGCGGCGAGATCTGACACGTCCCGACACCACAGAGAACGCATCTGGTGAGAACGCCCGTCACCGACCAGGGGACCGGGACCGAAGCGCTCAGAGACGGCGCCGCGAGGAGCCGGCCTCGGGTCCCCACTGCGCCTCGGCAGGAGGCCCTCCCGTCTCCGAGCCGCTCGCCGCCGACACCGTAAGCCCAGCTCACAACTCAAACACGCAGAACAGTGTGCCTGCGGGTCAAAGACAAAGTGGGATTAAGTGACCTTTTCCAATTTAAAAAAAGATTTCAAATGAGTTTTAATTGTGGAGAAAGGGAATCCTTGTGGGATCTGCCTCGTGGCTCTGCCTGTGTGACAGCAGAGCCTCCCCTCGGCCCGGGCAGGCGCCTGGGCTGGCGCGGCCACGGAAGCGGCGGCGGGCCTGCTGCGGGCGCTCATGCTCTGCACCCCGCGGGCATGTGTGCACCGGAGCCCCTCAGACCATGGACTCTGTCTCCACGGGCCCCTGCGGGCCCTCCTTCCGCGACAGCCGCAGAACCGTGGGCTTCTCGCGGCTGTCCTCTCCTGGCGGCGGGGCGGACAGGCCTTTCTGCTCGTCCTTGGCCTCCTCCGACACCTCTGGGTAGATGACCAGGAACGTGGCGGACAGGAAGCCCAGGAAGGAGCCCACGGAGGCCACCATGGGGATGACACGCACGGTGCCCACGGCGTCCACCACGCCACCGAGGGCCGATGCCACCAGGATCTGGGAGATGTAGACCTGGCAGGAGAGGATGGCGCAGTCGATGCCGAAGCCGCGCTTGGAGCTGCCGGGGCTGTGGTGGATGTACTGCAAGAGAGAGCGGGAGCGCTAGACACGGCCGCTCCGAGGACCCCGCCCCCTGGCACCCTGGGGCCACTCCAGAGCTCAGAGCACCGAGCCGGGACCCGCGGTGGCCCAACGTCGGGGATACGTGCGGAGCGATCTGGGCACGAGGCAGTGAGTGTGGGCGTGGGAGCCAGGCCACCGGTGAGCCGGCCAAGGTGCCAGCACCCCGAGGCGGCGGACGCACCTCCTTGATGTCGTGGTACTGCCCCAGCAGGGCGTAGGGGCAGTAGGAGATGCTCATGGACACGACGCCCATGGTGCTGATCATGATCATGGCCACGTAGACGTTGGCGAACATGGCCATCACGGCGGTGCCCACGGAGAAGCCCAGCGTCCCCAGCACGTAGATGACCCGGATGCTCAGATCATAGTTGTCCAGGTACTTCTGGAGCAGAGCTGCCGAGAGAGCACATGCTCACCGCCTGACCCCCTCCCCGCCCCAGCCCGCCTCCCTCCACGCCGCTGCCACTGCAGTGCCCACTCCCTGTCCCGGGCTCCAGCCCCTCAGGAAGGAGCCAGCCCTCAGTCCGGGCTCTGCAGTCGGCCCCGTCCCGCCGCTCCCCGGGCCTCTCTGCCCGCCAGCCCAGGCCTGTTCAGCGGCCTCCACCCTGTGCCCAGTCCTGCGGGGGGACTCAAGCGGTTGTGGGTTTGCTCATGGGCACCCCTTGGCCCACCCTTCCTGGCCAGCAGCTGGATGTCACCTCCCCCGGAGGCATCAGGGATGCCATCCTGAGAACTGTCCGAGCTCGGAACGCGCTGTGACCGCCACGCTGGCGCCGGCTGCTGGGCGGTGTTTATCTCGGCTGCCTGAGTCCAGGCCAGGCTGGGGCGAAGCCACCGCCTCCCCCAGGATGTGGGTGAAGAACAGGCAGGGAACCCCTACCTGGCACAGGGCTCCCAGGACTGAGCCTGTCACCCTGACCCCGACCCCCGGACCAGCTGTCTCTGGGGGAAGGCCCGCCTGCACGGCAGGTGCCCCTGCAGCCACCCTGACTGCCTCGCCGGGGTCCTGTGCCCACCCACACCCCCGCTCCCTGTCCTGGCTGAGGTGCCATGGCCCTCCCGGGCTCAGGGGCACAGCCCCCTTTGAGGGTTCCTGCAGGGCTCAGCCCCGAGGCCCGCCGCAGCGGAGCTCAGGACACCGCAGCCTTTTGCAGAGACAGGATCTGCGTTCCCGTGCCCTTTCCCGGAGGGCAGGCAGCCCTGATTCCTCTGAGGCAGAGCCCCCGCCGTGAGGCAGGCGCCCTGGAGACCACTCACCCGAGCAGATGGCCCCGGTGGCCGCGTAGATGACCAGCCCCCAGCAGCCCATCTTCACGCCGGCGTTGTAGGCCTGCCAGGCAGTTGAGTTGGAGGGAGCCTGTTCCAGGGACAAGACTGGGCTCGGGCCACGCACCACACCCGGCACAGGCGGCCGCTTCACCTCTCGACGCAGCCAGCGGGTTGCTGCGCAGCAGGCACAGTGGCCTCCACCCAGATCAGCGCGGAGCGGTCCGCTTCCCTGCAGCCTCGCTCCTCCCCGGTCCGGGCTCCCCTAACCGGCAGCCCCCGCCTCGGCCGTCCCGCAGCCCAGTGGCCCACGGAGCAGCTCCACAGGCTCAGGTGAGGGACACATGGAGGGCGGGGCCAGAGCCCGTGCCGAGACCACCCAGCTGGATCCCAGGAGACACGGCCACAGGTGTGAGCCAGGCGACGTGGGCAGAAGCGGCGGCCGTTGGCCTCGCCCACGCGTGGTGCCCGATGGCCACTGTAGGACGCTGAGGGTCTGGCCCACGGTTCTCGGTGCCCCGCCCGGGGGTCCTGACTGCTGGCTGTGCACCAAGTTCCCGCGATGGCCCTGCCATGTCCCCAGGGGCACGCTGGCCGCTGCCCGGAGAGCCACCCACCGCACCCCAGCCCTGCGCTCACCTTGGGGTCCCCCTCGAAGATGACCTGGCCCATGAAGTCGGTGTAGAAGACGGCCTCGGCGATGACGGAGAACCAGGTGAGCAGGTGGCAGAGGCAGAGCCGCAGCAGCTCGCGCGGCATCTTGAGCATGGACAGCCACAGCAGCCGCACGCTGGTCTCGCCCTCGCCCTCCTCACTCTCAGTGTCGCCGCTCGACGTGGTGGCCCCGCTCTGGTTGCGGTGCCGGCTGCGCTGCCGCTGCCGCTTCTGCAGGTCGTACAGGTCGCTCATGCTGCGCGAGGGCTTGATCAGGACCACGGCGTTGGCGCGCCGGTAGCGGTAGCGGTGGGAGCCGATCTTGCCGTAGTAGGAGAAGGTGCTGGAGGCCTGGCGGCGGAAGCCGTGCCTGCGCCGCCGTAGGGCGCCGGACGTGGTCGAGGGCTTTGGGTCCATGGCGCCGTAGCCGGGCGGGCCGTCCCTCGGGGGAGAGCCGCTGCCGTTGGGGACCTTGGCCTCGTGCATGTGGTGCTCCAGCAGCACGGCGTCCTCTTTGGTGGTGTCCCCGAGCAGCGAGGACAGGCGGGGCGGCGGGGCGGGGCCCAGGTCCTGGCTGGCGCTGTGGGGCGTGCCGGGGCCCGAGGCGTCGTGGAAGATGGAGGGCTCGATGCCGCGGAGAAACAGCAGCTCGGGCTCCAGGTCTAGCGCCGCGTCTGGCACGTGCAGCACGGAGTCACTCTTGCTTCGCACCAGCTCCACGCCCAGGTAGTCCAGCGCCAGCTCCTGCTCAGACTGCACCTCGTCGGGGAACAGGCCGCCGTCCAGGAGGCCGGGCGGGGCGGGCGGGGCGGCCTCGGCACGCTCCTGCTGGGGGCAGTACTGCTCCTCCTCGATGCTGAACAGGTGCAGGGCCACCGACGCCGTGAACACCACGGCCGCGAAGAAGAACAGCACCTGGTTCTGCGTCCGGAACCAGGAGCCCAAGAAGGTCTGTGTCCAGTCCAGCCCCCCCAGCACGTAGCCGACGGCCCCGCCGAGGCCTGGCGGGCGGAAGGACAGCAGCAGTGAGGAGCGGGGCCTGGGCCCCGTGCAGACAGGCCAGCCAGGGGTCTGCGACGGGCCCGCGGGCTCGCGAGGGAGAGGGGCGGGCGGGGAGGCGGCACAGGCCCCGCCGGCTGCCTCTGGGTTTGCAATTCTGACCCCACAGCTTCCTGCTTCATAAACTAGGACAGACTGCCAGGCGGGGAGCAGAGCCCAGGGACCCCGCGGCCCCACCCCCACCCCAGGCCTTGGAAGCGGGCATTCCCATTGGAGGTGAAAGCTGCAGGAGTGGTGGGCCCCGGGCCGGACAGGGCCAGCTGCCAGCACATCACCCGTCAGGACAAGCCACTGGGCCCGGGGACGGGGGCCTGCTCAGCTGGCAGCTGGCCGCAGCCCACCGCCCTGATGTGGGTGCGGCCTCAGGAGCAGCCACCCGAGCACGGGCTGGGATGAGGGCGGGGCAGGGCGCTCACCAGCAGAGAAGGCATGGATGTTGAGGGCCATGTCCTGCTCCTCGCTGTCCACCACGTCCAGCAGGTAGGCGCGGATGGGCCCCTCGGTCGCATCGGCGCTGAAGTCCAGGACCACCACGCCCAGCACGGTGAGCACGATGCCGATGGGCTGCTGGCCAGGCACGTCCCCGAGGACCAGGCCTGGCGGGCACACAGCAGGGCAGGCCTCAGCTCCAGGCGCCGCCACAGCCCAGCCCAGAGTGCGCCCGGGCCTCCTTCCTGCCGCCGTGGGCTGCTTTCCCTCCTGTTCATGCTAACTGGCCGTGGGCTCAGAGCTCCTTACTGTGTGTGCCACGACCAAGAAGAGAGGGTCCTTCCCACCCACCTACTCGGGTGGGGTCTCTGTGGGAGCGCTGGGAGAAAGGGCCGTATGGCAGTCACGCACTGCGTGTGGGTCCAAGGTTGGCATCCCTGCCGGGCCTCGGGGAGCACATGCCCGCCCGGCCCAGGCCTGCAGGGACATCCATGGTGCCGAGTGCACGGGGACGGGAGTGACGCGTGGGCTTCTATCGGGGACACGGTGCTGCAGGGGCTGCCCTCAGGGGTGGGGTTCAGGCAGCGCCTCCTCCTCCGTGTCCGGCAACATGACCGGCATCACTGGCTGCCACAGGGGGGCACAGGCCTGGGGCAAGCTCCCGCCTTAAAAAGTCACTGATGGCGGGGGGGGGGGGGGGGCACGGACAATGGGGAAGGAGGAGACGTGTGATGCTTTAAACAACAAAAAGGAATGTTTTACCACCCTGCAAAGCAAAAAAAGCCACTGGCAGAAAGCAACGTGCTGCTCTCCGCAGCCTAACGGGCGCCCGCGGGCAAACACGGTTCCCCTCCTGGAGCTGCTTCAGGTACAGGCAAAACCAAGCCACACCAAGCCAAGCCGCCGCGAGGACACGAAAGCACACGGGAGCGAGCGGGGCCTGGGCCTTTCAGTACCGAGTCGGGAAAAGACAGTGTCTGGACTCACGATGGAAACAGGATGTGGGTCGGATACGCGCTGAGCAAACAGCCCACCAGGAGGCGCCTCCCTGTGAACGGGCTCCCGGCGCTTTCCCACAGCCCCGGCCGCCAGGCCACCGCCGCGGGCACCGCGAGCCGGGCCCAGGCCGCCACTGAGCGACTTCACTGTGGGGAAGGCTCTCCCCGCGCGGGGCCCGGGCGGCGGGCACTCACCGATGGCAGAGCCGTTGAGGAAGAGCGCCACCCCGAAGAGCACGCCCACGCACAGGGCGAGGATGAACGGCCGCCGGCGGCCCCAGCTCAGGGTGCACCGGTCACTCGCGGAGCCGATGAGAGGCGTGAAGATGAGGCCGAGGATGGGGCTCAGGAACCAGGTGAGACTGTAGTACTGTTCCGGGAGGCCTGCAACAGACACCGCTGTCACACGGGCAGGCGTGCACACGCACAGACACGCGCCATCACACACACGGGCACGCACACGCACAGACATGCGCCATCACACACACGGGCACGCACATGCACAGACACTGCCATCACACTCACACACATGCCGTCACACATGCGGGTACGCACACACATTACACATGCATGGGCCGTCACAGGTGCAGGCATGCCCACGTATCATGCGTGCCATCACACACAGGAACACACAGACACGCACCATCACACAGAAAGGCACACACACAGAGACGGGTGGCTGTTGCATGTGTCCTGTCACATGCACAGGCATGCACACTCGACCATCATACATGTGGGCACACACACACAGGTGGGCACACAGACACTCGCAGACTCGTCAGCCCGGTCTGCTGCTCCTGCTCAGGACGCCTGGCGACAGGGCACCGCTGGGGCACACGCACACGCAGTGGCACATTCACAGCCCGGACGGTTAGAGACTTGTTGGGGCAGAAGGTCCTCCCTGTGGGGCTGCGCGATCTGCAACCAATCCCAGCCCTTGTGCCCATTTTACCGAGGGGGACGCTGACGCTCAGTGGTTAGGCACTCTGCCTGCCTCACACCGTGAGAAACCGGGAGCCCAACTCCAAGGTCTAAGCCACACTGACCCCCACGCTGGCGTCCCACCACCCAGACCCAGTGCCCACGGGACGGGAAATGAGTCTCGCGCCTTCATCCGCAGACGAGCACCACACAGCGCCGGGCGGAGCAGGCCACAGCGTCACCCAGCAACACGGCAGAGTCTTACGCACGTTGGGTGCAGAAGAGCATATGCTGGGGGCTCCGTGTATGACATGCGGTAAAGGGGTCTCTGCTGGCAGGAGCCAGGGGTTTGGGCTTTACGTCTTGACCTGGGTGGGGGTCGCTGGGGACATCCCAGCCAGACGTGGAGCCTGCGCCTCCCGCCCGTCGATGGGCAGGTGCTGACAAAGCAGCAGGCGCTCTGGCGGGTCCCGGGGCTGTCGTTCCCCGCCCGAGGGCACCCCGCGACGGGCCTGCTGGGCAGAGGACTACGCCTTCAGGAGGGAGAGGCGCCTTGCCGTCACTGACGTGGATGCAAGCACCTGCGCACTCACTCCGTCTCGGATCCGAGGAGCCTCCGGCCTCCAGACCGCGCAGAACTGCGGGCGAGTTCCAGGGCCAGGCCCTCGGCCGAACGCACTGCGTTTCAGGAAGCGAAGCGCGAGCTCGCGGAGTGTGTCCCGTTGACGAGCCCTGGTCCCCCGCCTCTCACCACCGGTCAGGCCGTGAGGACAGCGGCCGTGGTGGCCACGCCGACATTGCCCACGTCCCCCAAGACATGCCGTCCAGCACCACGTTTCTCGCAAATGACCGCACAAACTCCCCGAAGAACGGGCGTTCTTAAAACTGTTGTTACTGACTTCAGAGAGGGAGAGGAAGAGGGGCAAACACCCACGATGAGAGAGAAAGCCGCCTACTGTGCGCCCCTCAAGGGGGTCACGCCCAAACACGGGCCTGTGCCCTGACCGGGAATCTGACCGTGACCTCCTGGTTCCTAGGTCAAGGCTTAACCACCGAGCCACTGGAGGACTCACCTCTGTTGGGATTTTTAAACGCCACGACTTTACCAGTAACTGCTGCCCAGCCTAGCGACAGGCGGCGCCTTGCAGAGACCACGCGTGCACGCACAGGCACCCGCGGCCGTGCCTGCCTCCTCTCCCCGGGGCCTGCCTTCCCGTCCTGCTGCCGTGGTGGCCAGGCCTGGGAGGCGCCAGGGCCTGGTGGCAGGAGAGCGCCTGTCCCCGCTCCCCTGCGCCTGAAGGCGTCTAGGGCTCAGGGCTCTGCATCCAGGAGCAGCTGAGCCTGACCACAGCTCAGATGCAAACTGCCACCCGCTGTGCTCAGTGTCCACTGTCATCGACCTGGCCGCCCCTCACTGGCCACTGCTCACCCCCTCACCTCCCCCAACCGAACACGGGATGCACAGGGTCTGGCCCACGTGAAGCCCGTGCTCTTCTCCAGTACACGCTAGGACGTGGACACACACGGACCAGCTGCCATGACGACCCTGGAAGGCAGCTTTCCCGCCCTGTGAGGGACCGCAGGGGCAGGGAGGCAGGACGGCCGGAGGTGCCTGGCGGTGGCGCTTGGGCCGGCGTTGCCCCTTCACAGGCACCCTTGAGGCTGCAGGACGATGGGTTCGGGAAGCGGTGCGTGTGTTTCTGGGACCACACGCTTGGCCCCGAGCTCTGCAGTGCCGAGGCTGCAGGGAGACCGACCCAGGTGAGAGCCGGCCCCGCCCCGCCCCGCCTCTTCCCACCTCTCCCCCGGGGCCCGAGTCCAGGGCAGCCTCACTCTGGGACCCACCGAGCCCTCAGCACAGCCTGGCACGGCTCCCGCCACGGGCTGCTTTCCAGTGCGTGGCCTTGGCCTTCCTGAGCAGTGGGGCGGGGGTGGGGGGTGGGGGGGCGGGGTGGAAGGCCCGTTGGGCTGGGACTGTGCCTGTGCGCCCCCAGGGCAATGCGAGGAGGGCGTGGCTTCCAGGACAGGTTCACAGACAGAGGAGAGACGGGTGGCTTTCTGAAGTCACACAACTCAAACCCCGGCTTCGGAGCATGTTAGGAAGTTTGCCGAGCGCCCGGTGCGCCAGCGGCTGCCTCCTCCGGCCTGGCTCTCCTGGAAGCACATCCTAGGCAGAGGAGCGGCAGCCACCGGGCGCGGTGATGGGACTGCTGGGCAGCGGCCTGGCCCACGGGGCACCCGGGGCTGGAATGGCACAGGGACACTGGCTGACACTTTGTTTACGCCCAAACATGGGCAAGAAAGTAACCATTTCCCTCACGTGCCCAGCGCCGCCCTGCGCTACGAGTGAGCCGGTCCCGACGCCCCCGCGGCGGTGAGAACAGTCCCGTCCCCGGCACGGGGCGCTGGGACGCGGCGGCCGCGGCCTTTCCCAGCCCGGCTCTGAACAAACAAGGCGGCCGCAGTCAACAATTTCTGTTTTCTTCCAGCCCAACAACAATGGTGGGACCAGGAAGGCCCGCGCTCACAGGAAACGCCCGGTGTGTCACCCGCGCCCGCAGGCTGTGTGAGGTCACGGTGACGGCAGCCGTGCTCGGTCACGCGCAGGGGCTCCCGTTCTCCCGGCCTCTCTGATAAGCGGCGGGGGAGGGCGGGCGGAAAGGGCTGTGAGCTAAGAGCTAACAAAAGGTCTGCGGTGGGAACGGCAGCCCCCGCTGCCCACGAGGCTGCCCATCAAGATAGGCGGCCTTCTCAGGCGCAGGCCGCCCTGGGAACCGGCTCTCGGTGGGAAACGCTCCCGAGCCTCGGGGACCGAAGAATGCAGGTCAATGAAACCACCGCAGCGGCCCACGAAGGAGGCCGTGCAAAGACGCCGTCCCTGCCTCTGGCCACGCACAGGCCCCATGGCGGCCCCCCCCCCCCGCCCCCCGAGCCAGGCGGTCTCCCTGCCCAGGCCGAGGGGCAGAGGACACCTCCAGCTGGAGCCAGGGCCCCAGAGCTGCAGGAATGTTCCAGAATCCCAGAGCCACCAGGAGGAGGAGGGAGGGATGGAGAGAAAGGACGGAAACTCGGATGTGTTTCCTGAGGCCCCAGTGACAGCACCCTGTGAGGAGGGACGGGAGTACCTGTGGCCAGGGACGCGCCTGGGCCTGGGCCTGGCTGGCCTAGGAGTGGAGGAATGACACCCAGCTGTGCTCCCCAAAAGTCAGTGTTCATCCCAGTGAGAAGGAGCAGACAATGGAGGCCTGGTCCTCAGGCCTCCGCCTGGGGGTGGGGGGTGGGGCAGGCCCCCTGGACATCGGGGACATGGTGGCCTCAGTGCCGAGCAGGAAGCCCTGGGAGCCGCCGAGCCCACCGGTGAGGCCAGCTGGGAA